>OZ012738.1:133383782-133983782 GCA_963859935.3 Lathyrus sativus
CAAACAAAACACCATCACAACACTACATATAAACATAAAATGGATAAAAATGCATGTGAATTGAGTCGAAAAATGCTATAGATTTTAGTGTTATCAATAATCTCCATCATCTCTACCCAAGCTAATACATTCTAAATCAAGTCAAGTCAAAGTCAAAAACAAAACTTAACAACAATCTCCTTTATAAGAAAATTTGGTGGAGTCACGGGCCAAAATACCAAGTTTTGTGGTTTTGTGTGGTGTGTAGGTAAATGTTTTCTAAAGGTTTTAATGATGACAAATGTATAAGAAAAAACAAATCACAAGCATCATCAGTCAAGAAACAAACACAAGACAAAACGTTTAAAGTTCTAGTTGAAAGAGCTAAATAAAATTAAGTCAAATAATTGAAAGGAACTGAAATTGTGAAAACTCGTCTGATCTTATGCTCAATGTTTTATCTTGTAGTACTATGGTGATGCATAAACACCAAAAGTATTTCAAGCTCTTCATCTTTTTTTTTTAAATTCTTAAGAACTAATTCGGAAAAATACTTACACGATTAAGAAACTTTCTAATCAATTAGGAAAGGAAAAATCAAATGTATAATCAAGTCCCTTCATCTAATCGATTAAAGAAAGAGTTATAACGCCTTGTAATCAATTAGGTAGCTGTGTTGATTGATTAAGTGACCTCACAAATTAAGTTTTTATTTTCTAACTTAACCTAATCGATTAGGAAGTGACGAGACCCATATATTTTTTGCATTTTTAAGCCATTTTTTTTTATATAAAGAGTGATTTCCTCACTTTAAAACAAACCAAATTTCTAAATTATTAACTCTCTTATCTCACTCATTCTCCTTATTTTATAAATTTTATTCACTATAAATTATTTTAGTGTTGAGAGAGTTAAAAGATTCATCTAATAGTTGTGTTTTGCTATTATGTTGAATTTGACTACTTAAGAGATTTGTTCTCTTTTAATCTTGTAATATATTTTTAAGTTGCAAGATAAACCTTTAAAATTCTTAATGTAATATTGTTGGCTTAAATATGTGTAAAATTTTAGAGGTGGCAATAGGATCCATTAAGAAAAAATTCATTCAATCCATCCACCACATAAAAAATAAGTTAATGGATTGGATTAAATCCATCCATTTATATGCATTGATGAATTCAATCCATCCAACATATTTTAAGAATCCAATGGATTATTTTTATTTTTGTTATATTATTTTTTTAAAAATAATTAAAAATAAATTTTTTAAAATCTAATTAAAAATAAATTTTTTAAAAGAAAAAATTTGTTTTTTTTTCAATAAAAAAATTGTAATTGTTTTATAAAAAAAAAGATCGATTTTTTTCTGAAAAAAAAGATTTTTTTAAAAAAAGAATTCATTTTTTTTCCAAAAAAAATTGGTTTTTTTTATGTGAAAAATCAATTTTTTTTCCAAAATAAAAAACGGATTTGTTTTTCGAAAAAAAGTCGATTTTTAAAGAAAAAAAAATTTCTCGAAAAAAAGACCGACTTTTTTAAAATACAAAAAACCGACTTCATAATTTTTTTTTAAATACAAAAAATGAATTTTTCAAAAATAAAATAAAATCGAATTTTAAAAATAAAAAAAAAAGTTGGATGGATGGATATTCGTCCATTAAAAATATGTTAATTGATGGATTGGATTGGATAATTTTAAGAAAATTTTAGTGGATTGTTAATGGACTAATGGATTGTTTTAATCCATCCATTAACAATTCAATCCACATCCATTCAATCTATCCATTTTTATAAAATTTCAAGTTGTTGGTGTACAAAAGTTTAAGTTGTGGTTCTCGAGAGGAACTCATAGGAACTAGAGTAGGATGCATGATTTAAGATCAAATATTTAAGATCGAATTAAAATAATATCTGGTGTGATCTCTTTTATCTTATCAGTTTATTTTCTTATTCTGATATTTATCTTTTTCGTTGTTTACTCTTTGGTTTTTCTTCATGTCCGACAATACAACGTGACACTTAATTTAGAGAAGTACATTTTTCAGAGATACAACATGACACTTAATTTAGAAAAGTACATTTTTCAGTCAAAGGTGATAAATTCTTAGGATTCTAATTCTACCTCATATAAACGAGATTTGAAGCTAATGAAGACAAGTGTGACGTGATCATCGAGATAGAAACTTCTTTCAGAGGAAAGGATAATGAAATTGAATGTGGTGATCACCACTCTCAACATGTTCATCTCAATACATGTTTAGCATGCACTTCCATAAACGGTGAGTGTCGACCTTGTTAAAGAGGGTCTCAAAACTCTACTAAAAAAATTGAAAAGATTGCTCTTTCTGGCTTCAAGTTGTGGAATTGATTTTGAAATGTCCTTATGGTAAGCTGATTTAAATCACCATGCATAAATTTTCAATACATTAATCAAATTAACATCACCTATATTAGAGACGAAGGGATATTCATCATCTAAGAAAATGTATTTAATATGCTAAGATGGTGGCAGTCATCTCAATGTGCTCAACAACCAATAACGGATTGCTTCTAAGAAATACTTGATCAAAATCTAGTTTTTTTTTATGATTAGAAAAATAGCATGTTGGCCATTTTATACAGAGACTCGCATTAAAGAGGTTTCCCAATAGGATGTAAGCTAAACATATAAGCAAAGAAAGAGATAAACAAAAATAAATTGACAATGGATTTTTTGCCATCTTCAGAATGCATTAATAATTCATCCGCAGCTATATACAGTATTGAGAACTATGAGCAGGCCATTGAGTCTATATAACAAGGGTTCAACAATGTAAACATAAAACACAACCTGCTATTTAGATTAAACCTTTATGAAGTCTCAAAATTGGGTTTATCAAGAAAATGTAACAGCCAAAGGCAACTATTCCATCGGCTTATTGCTTACTGTTGATGAAGACAGGAATTTCTCACAGTTCTTGGCTCCAACTTGTGTAAACTCTTTCACAAGCATATCCACATATGCAGCTAAAGAATTCTTAAACTCCTTTGAGCAGCTCTTGTCGCCCTGATCAACATCCTGAACTCCACCTTTCACCAAACAACCAACTTGAGCACCATCCTTGTATGCTTTACAAGCCACTAAAATATCCTTACCTCGTCTGCAGAAGTGCCCCTTAACAAAGTCCTCAAAACTCTGAAAAACTCAAAATAACCTAAATAGTCAATTTTGTATTCCAAAAGTTACAAGTTACAAGACAGTAGTATACATAAATAAATAAACAAAATAAACTTATCACTTATTATATAACCTGGCTTACCAAAAAATCATAACAGCGGTGAATAAATGTTAGTGTATAGTTAGAGAAACCTAATGTGATAAATTGAGGGGAAGATAGCCAAGAGTGTTTAAGTTACCATCACATATCTCCTTCCCAATATGCTTGTGTCTGCTATTTCGTGCCCATTCCAAAAACTATACAGGAAATACTTTCTCACCTAGAATGGCGTCAGACTATGATTGATGAGATGACAACTCTAGAATTAAACCAGACTTGGACTCGTGTCCCCTCACCTACAGAGAAATCTATTGTTGGTTGTCATAGGACCAGATGGTCAGATAGATCTACACCTATGAATCCAAATACCAGGCACAAGTGGTTGATGTCATGAAATTTGACTTGATGCCTTTCTCATTGCCTTTCATACTATATATAATAGTGTCGGTAATTACAACTCATAATAACTAATTACAAATTACAGCTCATAATAACTAATTACAATTCATAATGACTAATTTCCTATTCTATGAATATAAATTATTCACAATAACTGCAAAGATTATTTCCTGATTAACATCCCCCTCAAATTGATGCGGCGGGTCAAGGAGCATCAATTTGCTAACAAGAAACTGATGTCTTGGGCATGGAACAGCCTTGGTAAGAATATCTGCAACCTGCAACTAAGTCCTGACATGAGGAAGTGATATTATTCGATCATCATAGGCGTCACGTATTGAATGACAATCAACTTCGATATGTTTGATGCGTTCATGAAAAACAGGATTTGCAACAATTTGAATGATACTTGTATAGTCAGCATAAAGTGAAGTTGACTCTGTTTGGGGAAATCCAAATTCAGCCAAAAGACCACGAAGCCAAAGTATTTCTGAACAAGCAGCAGACGTGGCACAATACTCTGATTCAGTAGAAGATTTAGAAAATTTTGCTTGCTTCTTACTTTTTCAAGAGATCAATGAAGAACCAAGAAACATATACCAACCAGTAACAGATCGACGAGTATCAGGACACCCTGCCCAATCAGCATCATTATAAGCACTCAACTGAAGAGAAATTCCAACGGAAAAGAATAATTCGCGGTGAGAGGTTTCCTTTAAGTAGCGAATTATACGACGAACTGCAGCCAAGTGAAGATGGCAAGGAGAATGCATGAATTGACTTGTTGAACAGCAAAAGATATGTCAGGGCGAGTAATAGTCAAGTAGTTGAGGCTACCCACAAGTTGTCGATACAATAAAGGATCAGGCAACAGATCCCCATCATCACGATGATATTTAACATTAACCTCAAGAGAAGTATCTACCGAATTAGCCGATTCGAGACCGGCCATAGAAATCAAATTTGTAGCATACTTGTGTTGATGGAGAAAGATGCCTTTGGATGTAGAATGAACCTCAAGACCAAAAAAATAATGTAGATTACCCAGATCTTTCATATGAAATGAGGCATGTAATTGTTGCTTAAGTCGCTGAATGGAAGCATGATCCGAACCAGTAATAATCATATCATCAACATACAAAAGAAGCAGAACAATACCCACAGATGTGCTATGAATAAATAAAGATGAATCATACTGACTCTGAGTAAAGGAGAATCCAAGTATAGTGGAGCGGAATTTCTCATACGATGCTCTAGGCGCCTGTTTCAAACCATATAAGGAGCGTTTGAGCTTACACACGCCTTTAGATGAAGAGAATAAGCCTTGAGGTGGAGTCATATAAATATCTTCTGTCAGGTCACCATGAAGAAAAGCATTCTTCACATCCATTTGATGAAGAGTCCACCGACGAGAAGCAGCTATAGACATGATCGTGCGGACAATTGTCATTTTGACAACCGGTGCAAACATCTCATCGTAATCAATTCCATATTCCTGCTTGTTTCCTAACGCAACCAAGCGAGCCTTGTAACGGTTGAGGGACCCATTATAATTCAATTTTACAGAATACACCCATTTGCAACCTATAGGTTTTACATCTGGAGGACAAGTGACAATATTCCATGCGAAATTCTCTTGAAGAGCTTGGAGCTCTTCATTCATTGCACATCTTTAACAGCCTGTGAGTAACAAGTAGGAATATATATGCTAGAGAGTGTGGCAGCCAGAGAAGTATGTGAGGAATCATACCTGTCTGGTGAATATCTATCTGGTGCGCGAGATATTCGACCAGAACGTCGTGGTTCAACCGGTATAGGATCAGGTGGCAGTTCAGCATCGGGAAGGGGTGTGAGAACCTGCTTTCTGTGTTTTCTGACATATACATGACCTGGTTTATAACGTTCTATAGATTGAGGCATAATAGAAAACTTAGGAAGAGTAACAATATCATTAATGGTAGGAGAAACACAGGGAAACATAAACTGATTATCAAAAAATGTCGCATTTCTAGAAATGCGAAAACGATGGTTAAAAACATCATAACACACAAATCCCTTATGAGAGTGACTATATCCCATAAATGCACATTGAACGGATTGTGCTCCAAGCTTATGCCTTTCAAAAGGAGGTAAGTGAACAAAACACACACCCAAAAGTATGTAAAGCACTATAATCAGGATGAAATTTAAATAGACGAAAGAAAGAAGAATCAAGATCAATAACCGTAGAAGGAATACGATTGATCAAGAAGACAGCCGTGGAAAGAGCCTCCACCCAAAATCGGGAAGGTACAGAAGCTTGGAGAAGTAAGGTGCGTGTTACATCAAGCAAATGACGATTCTTACGTTCTGTCATGCCATTTTGTTGAGGGGTATTGGGACAAGACCGTTGAGACAAGATGCCTTTTTGCTGAAGGTATTCCCGAAACTCATGAGACATGTACTCACCGTCAGAGTCGGATCGAAAAATTTTAACACTTGCTTGAAATTGAGTTTCAACATATGTCAAATATTTTTTAAATATAGAAAACACTTCAGATTTAGAACGGAGAAAATATATCCAAGTAAAACGACTATAATCGTCAATAAATGTGACAAAATATTTATAGTGAGCATGAGAAACCACAGGATACATTCCCCATACATCACTATGAATCATCTCAAAACAAGTGGAAGCACGATTAGCTCCAGACGGAAAAGGAAGTGTTTTACTTTTAGCCAATTTGCACACAGAACAGGAAACAAAGGCATCAGGAATAACATTTTTATTTTCCAACAAACCACTTTTACATAAATGAGACAAAACAAAAGAGTTTGGATGACCCATTTTTCTATGTCAATCCTCATAGGAATTCAAAACACTATGACAAGCAAGAGACAAATGATTAGAAATAAATTGTATTGGAAACAATCTTCCCACTTTAGGCCCCTTCGCGATCACTTTCCCCAAAACCTGCTCCTGCACAAGACAACCAGACCGAGAAAAATTAACATTACAATTATTGTCCACCAATTAACCAACAAACAATAAATTAGAAGCAAGTCCAGGTGAGACAAGTACATTCTAAAAATCCGAGTTTATGTCCCCAACATTACCATTGGCAATCTGAATTTTCTGATTACCATGATAAGAATGTAAATTGTGCAAGTTTTCAGATGAACCTGTCATGTGATTGGATGCACCAGAATCAAGAAACCATTGACGAGAAACATGAAAAGACTTACCCTTAATACCCAAGGCTGAAAGGGCAGAAAGTACCATATGTTGAATCATTTCAGGTTGTAGAGCATTGTCATCTGATGCACCAGTGGTGGAAGAGCCAATTGTATGGCCTGTAGTGGCATGAAATGCCTTCACCGAATGATGTGCTGGTCGTGGAGGACGTGTGGGACAGTCAGAGATGATATGACCTTGTTGTTTGCAATAATTACAAAACTTCTTACTGCAGCTACGAGCAATATGTCCAAACTGTTTGCAAGAAAAACATTGGACATGTTGCATATCACGGCCTTTATTTATACTTTGAGCAGCATATGCAACTCCCACAGGCTCAGAACTGACAGTATCATGAGACATGGTTCCTTGAGTAAGGAGACGTTGTTCCTCCCTGAGAAGTTCACCAACACATGTACTCAAAAGAAGGAACAGATTCCTATTTAGCAAAGCACCTCTGACAACCTCAAATTCTAGATGAAGCTTCATGATAAATTGATCTCGCTTACTTGTGTTGTAGACCTCTTGAACAGCCGCAAGAGAGGTCTTGGGAACATTAGTATGTATAATAGCAGAGTGTTCTGCCCAAAGATTCAAAAAACCAGAATAGTATTATTGAATAGACAAATCACCTTGTTTGTAGTTGGCGATGTCTAACTCCAACTGAAAACGTTTTGCCGAATTGTCCTGGTTGTAAATGTGCTTCAGATGGTTCCACATTTCTTGAGTAGTTGAAAAAGAATGCAAATTATTTATCATCTGAGGATCAATATTGTTTAGAATCCAAGTGATAATTTGAGCATCTTTAGTTTCCCGTGCATCTAAAGCAGTTTTCTCCGTTGGTGCCTTAGAAACATCATCTAAGTGACTTCATAATCCCTTTCCTTTAACATACATCTTGAACTGAAATTCCCATGCCGAATAATTCTTGCCGGTAAAACGAACACAAAAATTATTTCTTTCTTTTTCGGAAGTCATCTAAATTATTAAGCCACCAGATGCAATCTCACTAATATTATTTTATTATTATTATAATAATTATTATTATTATAATATAATAACAGTAAGTGTAATCACAATCACGAGAGAGCAGTAAGGGTTATCTCAATTACGAGAGCAGCAACAAGAAACAACACCCGCGAACCAACGAACAACAGCACGAACAAATCCACGATTTGGAAGGAGTGGCAAAACAGAAGATTATGACGATCCAGAATCACGAAGCAACAACAGCCAAGAATCAAATTGATTGCAATATCAGCGCAACAACGAGAATCTCCAAGACGAAATCATGAACCGGCAACCAAAGATTTAGAATCTCAGATAGCTGCAAGGTTTCGATTTCAAAAGAAAGAATTTCGAAACGAATACGTTTACGAGAGCGAACCAGTGGGGTATCGCTGATCAGCCAATATAATAATATTTTCCAGGTTTGATCGAACCTATTGATACCATGTCATGAAATTTGGCTTGATGTCTTTCTCATTGCCTTTCATACTATATATAATAGTGTCGGTAATTACAACTCATAATAACTAATTACAGCTCATAATAACTAATTATGATTCATAATGACTAATTTCCTCATAATAACTAATTACAGCTCATAATAACTAATTATGATTCATAATGACTAATTTCCTATTCTATAAATGTAACTTATTCACAATAACTGCAAAGATTATTTCCTGATTAAAAGTTGAATCACAGCTGGATACGGAGAGAAACATGCTGTGAAGTGAAAGAGAAGCATTGGATACATGCAGTGAATGTACACAACATGTCGGGAGCAGGATAGAAATGTCGATTGCCGGAGAGTGAGTGACGGCAGAGAAAGTTATGAACACACCGAAAGGATGACACAGAGGAGAATTTTTAGACATACCAAAAGGATGACACAACAGTGGAGAACACACTTGAAAACAACTTGCTGGAAAAGTTTTCCAGCAAGTGGCGGCACATGGCTGCTCGGACAACAATGTCGTTCAGGTGGTTGGATTTGTTGTGATATGTGACAACAGTATCATCACGGTGGTGTCGGCATGATTGATGATACATGCCGAAAGGTTCCCTTGATAGCTACATAATCAGAACCTGCTCTAATACCATGTTGAATTTGTGATTCTGTGTGTCTAAATCAGACTACATTCACCAGCAAAACCCCTTAGTAAACCCACTAATGATATTTTTTTTGCCTTTACTCTCAGTGACAATGTTGCGATTACTCAAAAAGAACCATCCACCTTCAAACCTCATCCCAAATGTGAGCACTATCATCATCGTCTAGGGCATAATCGCTAGTGAAATTGGATGGACTCCCTCCAAGCCATGTAAATAAGACACTCGACCACATATACTCCTTAGGGCTCTTTGGCAAGAGAACTATGAAAACTGAAAACCCTCAATCCACCGTTTCGATTGTTGGTGCTAATTGTGAGTGCTAACTAAGGAACCCTCCATAAAACCTATTTGTCATCCACCCCTCATATGTGAATTGGTTTATGAGCCGGCTAAAGTGTTGCATATACACAACGTTTCTATGGATTATTGAATGTCGTTGCATTTGCACCGGAGAAGATTGATGGTTCTATTTCTTCTCATGTTTAGCCCATATTGCATTCCATGATTTTAATGAGCCACTATTGTAGATGTTCTTAATTGGCTGTATTTTATGGTAAAACATTGATGTGTGTAGACATACTTGTGTAGTGTACTGCTGGGTAAGTTTGGTTAGCTAGAACAGAGTGTATTGGATGTCATATTGAATGTTATGACATCAGGTAGCTGCCAGCAAGGGCGCGTGTTTGTTTTTTTGTTATGGTTCCTGAGTTATCTCAGGTTAGATTTCAGGAAACCTGCTAGGGTTCCTTAGTTATCTCAGGCGAGACTCTAGGCAGTGTTGAGCATAACATGAAATGCCTATGACCTATTTGATAACACCTTGAAATATGAAAAGTGGTTTAACTTGGTTAAACCTAGTTTGTGCAACTTAGATCTAAGGCCCGTGTGCTGCATATAAATAGAAGAGTGACAATCCTGACTGGAGACTGAGAGATTTTGAGTGAAGAATTATGTTTGTGTAATTTAATCTTCACGTGTGTTTTTGTGTCTTAGGATTACTTGTGAGCCAAGCAATCATCCCTTAAATGATTGTATTGGACTAGTGTGATTTTGAGTTGTATGTTGGTTGTGTCACTCTAAGCTTTTAAGCACGAGTGTTGTGTCTCTTGATTGAAACTGTGAAGCAAGATCAAGATTTGTTTGAAGTGTGTCTTCTTTTTAAATCTATAACTTAATTGATTGATATCACTGTTGTGATTAAGGGGGAGTGAGTAGGAACTCAAGTCTAGAGTTAGATTGAAATTGCATTGGGTAGATCTTAAGTGAGGAGTGCGAACTGGTAGTTTGGCTCTGAATTAACACTGCTTATAGTGGATTTCCTCCCTGGCTTGGTATCCCCCAGAGTAGGTGTGATTTGCACCGAACTGGGTAAACAATTCCCTGTGTTATTTACTGCTTTCTTTAAGTGTTTACTGCTTAGCTTGATAATTTGTTCAGTAGCGGATGTCATAACATCCAACATAACATTGACTGTTTGTTACTAGAATTTCAATTGGTATCAGAGCAGGCACCCCGCCTGTTATTTTCTGGGTGAGATCTAGGGAAGATAAATTTTGATACTATGGACAAGGATATAGGATTTACAAATAGACCACCAATTTTGGATGGATCTAACTATGACTACTGGAAACCTCGTATGATAGCCTTCTTGAAATCTCTGGATAGCAAGGCCTGGAGAGCAGCTAACTCAGGATGGGAACATCTAGTGAAGACAGAGAAAGATGGACCAACTGTGCTAATACCTGAAGAAGAGTAGAGCAAAGAGCATGAAGCTTTGGCTCTTGGGAATTCTAAAGCCCTGAATGCTATATTCAATGGGATAGATAAGAATATCTTCAGAGTTGTGCATCACTGTGAACTGGCCAAAGAGGTCTTGGATACTCTCAAAACAACTCATGAAGGTACCTCTAAGGTCAAGATGTCTAGACTACAGATGCTGACTACTAAGTTTGAAAATCTAAGGATGAAAGAGGAGGAGACCATTCATGAATTCTACATGAATATTCTTGAGATTGCCAATACCTCGAGAGCTTTAGGAGAAAAAATGTCTGAAGAAAAACTTGTAAGTAGGGCTGGCAATGAACCAAACCAACTCGAAAATAGTTCGAAATTCGATTCGACAATTAAATCGTTGAACTAGGTTCATGAACCAAATGAGTTGAGTATGAGCGAAAAATTAAGTTCGTTAACTAAATGAGCTGAACTTGAACTCTACATAGTTCGACTCGTTAGGTTCATGAGTCAACTCGATTACATATGAGAATAATTATACTGTCTTTAAGATTAGGTTTAAATATTTACTCTAAATCTTATACAAATTTAATCTTCAATTTAGTAGATTTTGAATTAGACTCTCAAATGTATCTCTTGAAAGTTGTGTAGGTTTTGAATTAGTAGATTTCGAAGATAAAGTTAAATTTCAATATGATAATTTTTATTTTATTTTAATATTTTATTTTTTAAAAAAAATATTTATTTAAAATGTCAAATATACTAAAAAATACATATATTTTAAAAAATAGTTTTTAAGTCCGTGAATCATGTGAGTTGAACCTAATAAGTTGAACCAAACTGTTCGTGAACTTATAACGAGTTGAGTTTGAGCTTAAAAAAAAGTTCATGTTGAACTCGAACTCGAACTCGAACTCGAAACAATTCTTAACGAGTCGAGTTTGAGCTTAAAAAGAAGTTCGTGTTAAACTCGAACTCGAACTCGAACTCGAAACAATTCTTAACGAGTCGAGCCGAGCTGAGGTGAGTTCGACTCGACTCGACTCATTTCCAGCCCTACTTGTAAGGAAGATTCTCAAATCATTGCCCAAGAGATTTGCCATGAAGGTTACTGCTATAGAAGAGGCTCAAGATATCAGCAACATGAAGGTTGATGAACTCATTGGTTCTCTTCAGTATGCTTTTGTATCAAATACTAAAGAGGACTCAGATGAAGGCAATGACGGAAGTGAGGAAAATCTATTAGAAGCTATAGCTATGCTTGGAAGACAACTCAACAAACTTATAAAAAGAATAGATCAGAAAACCAGACCTAATGTTAAGAACATTTCCTCTGACATCAGTAGAAGAGGTAAATATGAAGAAAAGTCCAATCAAGGCAAAGGAATTCAGTGCTATGAATGTGAAGGCTATGGTCACATTAGAGCTGAATGTCCCACTTACCTCAAGAAGCAAAAGAAAGGTCTAACTGTCACCTGGTCTGATGGAGATTTTGAGAGTGGATCAGAAGAATCTGCAAAACATGTCATTGCACTAACTAGTGTATGTGTATCTGATGATGATTCTTGTGAAGATGAGCTGACTTATGATGAACTTGTAGCCTCATATAAACAGCTGTGTATCAGAAGTGCAGAAGTGTGCCAACAAGGGGAGAAGCAAAAGAAACTCATAAAGGAGTTGAAGGCTGAAAAGAAAGAGCATCTTGAAACCATAGACTCACTCAACAGTGAGGTCAGGTTGTTGAATTTCAAACTTGATCAGATGTCAAAATCTATCAGGATGTTAAGCAATGGGACTGACACTTTAGAAGAAATTCTACAAGTGGGTCAAAAGGCGAGAAACAAGTCTGGAATAGGTTTTGTTGGTGAAAAGGGACCCATCTTGGAGATCAAGAGTTCTAAACCTGAGAATCATAGGGCAAACCGGATGTCAAGACCAATGTCACAACATCATGGGAAGAGAAACATGAACCAGACAAAGAGAAAGTTCCAAAGGTGGAGGTGTCACTACTGTGGAAGAGTTGGACACATAAAGCCTTTTTGCTTCAGGCTACATGGATTTCTCAGCCACACTCATCAAGTCAAACCCAAACAGGCTGCTCCTATCAAGAAACAAAAATGGGTTGCTAAGGATGTGGCTCTAATAGCTCATACCTCTCTAAGAGTATCAGCCAAAGAAGACTGGTATTTTGACAGTGGCTGCTCTAAGCATATGACTGGAATAAAGAACCTATTGGTGGACATCAAACCTCACTCCATTAGTTATGTGACCTTTGGCGGTAGAGCTAAAGGGGAAATCAAAGGTGTTGGAAAACTAAATTGTCCTAGAGTTCCAGATCTAGATGATGTTTTGTTGGTGAAAGGACTGACTGCAAACCTTATTAGTATCAGTCAGCTATATGATCAAGGATTCAATGTCAAATTCACCAAGGGAAAATGTGTTGTCACAAATGAAAAAAATGAGGAAGTCATCAGGGGATCTAGATCTAAAGACAATTATTACTTATGGGAGCCTAAAGTCTCAAGTAACTCCACTGTCTGCTCTGTGGCCAAAGAAGAAAAGGAGGTCAAATTGTGGCATCAAAAACTTGAACATCTTCATCTAAGAGGGATGAAAAAGATCATATCCAAGGAAGCATTGAGAGGAATTCCAAAGCTAACTATTGATGAAGGAAAGGTTTGTGGTGAATGTCAGGTTGGCAAGAAAACCAAGATGTCACATATTAAAACTTCCAAAAGTCTTGAATTGTTGCACATGGACTTGATGGAATCCATTATTGATGACCAGCATGAGGAATACAATGTCACTCAGAATGTCATGACATTATACTGTGACACTCTTAGTACCATCAATAACTAAATTCAGCATAGCAGAATTATTGATATTAGACGAGATCTTGTGAAGGTCAATGTGATTACCCTTGAGCATGTAGCCAATGAACTACAACTTGCTGACATTTGGACAAAAGATCTAAATGGTATTCAATTTGAGAAGTTAAGTGGCAATTTGGGAATTTGTCTCCATAAGGAATTATAGCAATTAATGCTATTTGGGAATTACATTTTGAACGGGCTAAATATTAATCACCGTCTGATTGGACAAAATTTCAAGTTCCCTCTTCTTTTGCAATCATATCACTCTAGCCCCTACACACGATACGTTTGCTTCATTTGGTATCCATACCACTCCTTCATCTTCCATACCCCCCTCAACAGCCACAGAAAACCTTCCTTCACATTGTCAAAGTCTCCTGAAATGTCTCAACAACCAGACTCTATCTCTCCCAAGAGGATGTCCTCCATCGTTAATCTGGATTCTGGTACTAAAACTGACCCTATCAACCTTAACCAAGTTCTTGAGGTGGCACCTCTGCGAATGTTGACCCCAGAAGATCTGAGTGTGAAGAAGCCACGAACTTCACATGCAAGAAGACCCAAAGAATTGGTCTCAGGTCAGGCTCCTCACACTTCATCCTCCATCCCTCAGGAGGATACCAATAAGGAAGGCTCTAGGTATGTCCACAACACTATTGCAAATTTGGTATCTAGGATATTGAATGAACTGCATGATGTACCTGGGATATCCATCCCTCTTAACACTAAGGTTTCTGCACCCCATCTGGATCAACGAACTGATGTTAATCAAGATGCTAAAACCATGGGTACGATATCAGGAAAGAATGATGATAAGGGTCAAACTGCTGAGAGTGATGTTAATGAGCAAGGTGGTAACGATGATGATGATGATGTCCAGAATGATGATGCTGATGTAGCGAACCTTGATGACTATTCAGATAATGATCTGATAGCCACTATCAACCCTAGCATAGCCAAAAGGCTCATGACTAGGAAAGGAAAGAAGGCAGTTGCTCAGAGTCCTCCCAAGAAGAAAGTTGTGTCAAAGAGTACTCATGTTGGCCCTACAAAAGCTTGGAGCAAGGTGGTTCCAAAGAAAAGAAAGGCTCAAATAAGTATTGAATCTGACTCAGACTCGGATGTTGCTTGTGATGTCACTGACATCCAACCCAAGAAGAAGCCAACAACTAGCAAACTTGCTGTTAGTGTACCTGAGGTTCCTATTCATAATATCTCGTTTCATTATCCTTCCAGTGCCAACAGGTGAAAATATGTGTACCAGAAGAGGTTGGCCTTGGAAAGAGAGCTGGCTCAGAATGCTCTTGAATGTAAGGAAATCATGAATCTGATTCATGTAGCTGGGTTAATGAAGACTATCACCCAGTTTTCTAAGTGTTATGAAATGCTTGTGAAGGAGTTCATTGTGAATCTATCAGAAGACTGTGTTGATAGAAAATCAAATGATTTTGAAAAAGTGTATGTGAGAGGAAAGGCTGTCATCTTTTCCTCAACTGTTATCAATAACTATCTAGGAAGATCAGATGAAGCTCAACCTGATATAGCTGCTTCTGACAATAAAGTATGTCAAGTTATAACTGTCAACCAGGTCAAAAGCTGGCCCTTAAAAGGGAAACTGGTTGCCAGTAAACTAAGTGTGAAGTATGCTATGTTGCATAAGATTGGAGCTGCCAACTGGGTACCCACAAACCACAAATCCACTGTTGCTACTGTCCTTGGGAAGTTCATCTATGCTGTTGAAACCAAGACAAAGTTTGATTATGGGACCTACATCTTTGATCAAACAATGAAGCATGCAGAAAGTTACAGTGTGAAAGGCCTCATTGCCTTTCCATCTCTTATCTGTGGGATCATATTGAATCAGTATCCTAATATCCTAAAAGACAATGACTCTAGGTGCAAGAGAGAAAGTCCCTTGTCTTTTCATCACAAGCTGTTTCAAGGAACTCATGTTCCTGACATTGTCATGACTTCTGCTGAGACATCCAAGGGGAGCTCAAAAACAGGGAAAGTTGAAGTCATTGCTATGCTCAAGGAGACATGCAAAGAGCTGGAGATATTAGAATAGAATATTCTACTATTTTGTCTTATTCTATTGTTTATCCTTTTCTCTTTTCACAGCTGTCAATTTGTTAGGGCACAGATTCTTTTATTCACAGCTGTCAGTTTGTTAGGGCACAGCTGTAAGTTTGTTAGTGAGCTGTGCCAGCTATATATAGCTACTGTTTGTATTCTATTTTGCCAAGAGAATGAAATACAAATCAGATTATTTTCTCTGCTTCTATTATCTTAACATGGTATCTTGAGCCTTCTTTCTTTTTCTTTTTCCCGTACTCCCATGGCTTCTCCTTTCAATTCTGAGGGTGTTTTTCCCTCTTCTCACATCAAACTTTCTCACCTCATCTCTATCAAGCTTGATGAAAGAAACTTCAAGCAATGGAAACAGCAGATTGAGGGTGTGATTCGCGGCCACAAACTGCAACGGTTTGTTACGACGCCGATTGTTCCTCCGCGCTTCCTTCCCGGCGCAGATTCGGTCACCGGTGGTGCGAATCCCTTGTATCTTGACTGGGAACAGCAAGATGCGCTTATCTGTACTTGGCTCCTCTCCACTATCTCTGACTCTATTCTTCCGAAACTGGTCGATTGCACGTACTCATGGCAAGTGTGGTCTGAAGTTCAGCGTTACTTCAACACCTTGCTCACTACCAAGGCGCGTCAACTTCGATCGGAGCTCCGAACTCTCACCAAAGGTTCACGCACGATAACAGAATTCATGATTCGTGTTCGTGACATCAGCGAATCTCTGGTATCTATTGGCGACCCTGTTCCTCAGCGGAATCTCATTGAAATCGTTCTCGATGCTCTTCCTGAAGAGTATGATCCTATTGTTGCTGTGATGAATAGCAAAGAGGATCTCAGTACGATTGAAGAGCTTGAATCGAGTCTCCTTGCTCATGAATCGCGTCTGGAGAAGAATCGTAAAGCTGTTGTCACTGAACCTGTTTCAGTGAATCTTGCTCAAGCACCACCATCTTCTCAGTCTTTCTCTACTGATGCTTCTGGTGTAGATACTGCCTCAACCTTTCCGGTTGGTACTAGCCATGTTAACGGCACTGCTGACAATCATGGTTATGGCTTTCGTGGTGGTAGGTCTGGTCGTGGTGGTGGAAGATTTGGACGTGGAGGTGGCAGATCTGGTAAAGTTTCTTGTCAAATCTGCCACAAACCTGGTCATGATGCAACAATATGTTATCATAGGTACTCATCTTCTGGTGCTTCGTCCTACCCTTCACCAAGAACTCCCTTCAATCCTTTCATGATGATGCCACGCTCACCATATCCTCCTTCTGCTTTTGGTTATGCTCCTGCTCCAAGGCCTACACCACCAAGGCAGCCTCAACCTCAAGCGTTCTTAGCAGGTTCTGATCCCAGCTTCAACAACCAATGGTGGTATCCAGATTCAGGTGCTTCGCATCATGTCACGCCTGAGATTTCAAATTTGTCTGATGCTTCTTCACTGCCTGGAACTGAACAAGTGTTCATGGGGAATGGTCAAGGTTTGTTTATTGATTCTGTAGGTTCCATGAGTTTTCCTTCCTCTAATCCCTCTAATTCATCATTAGTCTTGCATAATCTTCTTCTTGTTCCTCATATAACTAAGAATCTCATCAGTGTCAGTAAATTTGCTCAGGATAATCGTGTCTATTTTGAATTCCATCCTAAATTTTGTGTTGTAAAATCGCAGGATACTTCTGAAATCCTTCTTCATGGCACTGTTGAAGCTGATGGACTCTACAGATTTGCCAAGCCCATTGCCTCTCTATCCAAGTCTATTAGTCCTAGTTCTAATTTCTGTTCTAGATTTAGTTATCCTTGTAATCATGTTGCTACTAGCAACCATCTTTCCTATTGTAATGATGATTTTCACAATAATAAAACTGTATCTAACTCTATTTACAATTCTCCTGTTGTACATTTAACTTCTGCTCTTAATTCCCACTCTAATTCTGCCATGTCTGACTCTGCCACTATATCAAACAGCAAGTATGTTCTATGGCATACTAGGCTTGGTCACCCTCACCATCATGCACTTCTTGAGGTTCTCAAACTCTGTCAAATTCCTATCCCTCAAAAGCCTCCCACTGACCTATGTTCTGCTTGCTGTTTAGGCAAGTCTCACAGACTGCCATCAACACTGTCCACTACTATTTTCACTTGTCCCTTTGAACTCGTTGTGTGTGATTTTTGGGGCCCTGCACCCATGGTCTCCTCAGGAGGTTACTCTTATTTCTTAACCTGTGTTGATGCTTTCTCAAGATTTGTTTGGGTTTTCCCTTTAAAACTAAAGTCTGACACCCTCACTCAATTTATAAACTTCAAGTCTATGGTTGAACTTCAGTTCAACTGTAAAATTAAAGGCATCCAAAGTGATGGAGGTGGTGAGTTCAAACCTCTCACCAAGTTTCTTGCTCCCTTAGGAATTACTCATAGGTTCTCTTGCCCTTACACTCACCATCAAAATGGCATAGTGGAAAGGAAACATCGCCATATAGTTGAAACAGGCCTTGCTCTTCTTGCTCATTCTAAACTTCCTTTCAAGTATTGGGATCATTCCTTTCTCACTGCAGCCTACCTTATCAATAGGTTACCTAGTGCTTCCCTTCAAAATAAATCTCCTTACTCCATTTTAATGCACAAACCTCCTGACTATTCCTTACTTAGGGCTTTTTGCTGTGCCTGTTTCCCTTTCCTTAGACCCTATACCTCCCACAAACTTTCATTTAGATCTCAGGAGTGTATCTTTCTAGGATATTCCTCTGTTCACAGAGGCTACAAATGCCTTTCAGCTGATGGACACATATATATATCTAAAGATGTCCTATTTCATGAAACTAAATTTCCCTACCCTGAGCTCTTTCCTAGCTCCTCCACTCCTGTGACTTCCCCTACTTCTGCCTCTTGGTTTCCTTCTGCCTCTCCACCTATTCTTACATTTCATATTCCCCCACTGCAGCAGGTTTTCCCCCCTGTCTCCTCTCAGCCATCACCTTCTAATGTTGCTTCCCACACTGCAGAACATTCTTATTCTCCTATCTCTGCTCAGCCTATGTCTCCTATTGTCTCTAATGCAGGCTCTCCCTCTTCTCCTTCTGACCTTTCTGATCTGGCTGAGGCCAGCACTATATCTCCTTCCTCTTCATCTCCTGTCCCTTCTTCTTCTTCTAATTCTGCTCTTATTCCTCCTATTCACTCTACTGCTCTTATTCCTCCTATTCACCCTTTCAATGTTCATCCCATGCAAACTCGTGCCAAAAATGGCATTGTTCAGCCTAGAGTCAATCCTACTTTGCTCTTAACTCACATGGAACCTACCTCAATCAAACAGGCCTTGACTACTCCTCACTGGTTTCAAGCTATGCAAGATGAATATCAGGCCCTTTTGAAAAATCAGACTTGGTCTTTGGTGCCTCCACCTGCATCCAAGAAACCTATAGGCTGCAAATGGGTTTTTCGTGTGAAAGAAAACCCTGATGGTACCATTCTTAAATACAAGGCAAGACTGGTTGCCAAAGGTTTTCACCAACAGGCTGGGAGTGATTTCTCAGAAACCTTCTCCCCTGTAGTCAAAACCTGTCACCATAAGACTTGTGCTAACCCTTGCTGTCACAAATAACTGGCAGATGCAGCAAATTGATGTCAATAATGTCTTCCTTAATGGGCTACTTGAAGAGGAGGTTTATATGATACAACCTCCTGGGTGTGAGGCTACTGATAAGTCTTTGGTTTGCAAGCTGAACAAAGCTTTATATGGTCTAAAGCAGGCTCCAAGAGCCTGGTTTGACAGACTCAAGGGTTCTCTTCTGACTCATGGACTGCAGCCTAGCAAATGTGATCCCAGTTTGTTTTATCTTCACAACAGCAGCCTCATTATCATGGTCCTAATTTATGTTGATGATATCATCATCACAGGAAATTCCACTGCCTATATTGCTCAGCTTATTAAGAGTCTTAACTCTAATTTTGCCCTCAAAGATCTTGGTAAGTTGGATTATTTCCTAGGCATTGAAGTCTCCCATCTGCCTAATGGTTCTATCATCTTATCTCAATCTAAGTATGTGAGTGACCTGCTTACTAGAGTGAATATGGCCACAGCTAATCCTATGCCTACCCCTATGGTTTCTAGCAGTAAATTGTCTAAATTTGGTTCAGCTACTGTTGCAGATCCCACCCTGTTTAGATCTGTTGTTGGAGCATTGCAGTATGCAACATTGACCAGGCCTGAACTCTCTTTTGCTGTTAACAAGGTGTGCCAATTCTTATCCAATCCTTTGGAGGATCACTGGAAAGCTGTCAAGAGAATACTGAGATATCTCAGTGGGACACTTCACTATGGTCTTCTCATTCAACCTGCCCATAAACAGCAACCTCTTTCTCTCTTGGGTTTTTGTGATGCAGACTGGGCTGCAGATCCTGATGACAGGAGATCAACCTCAGGTGCTTGTGTTTTTCTTGGGCCTAATTTGATCTCTTGGTGGTCCAAGAAGCAGCAACTTGTGGCTAGATCAAGTGTTGAAGCAGAGTACAGGAGCATGGCTCAGCTTGCCTCTGAGATGTTATGGGTCCAATCTCTGCTCACTGAATTACACTGCACTTTTCAAATTCCCAAGATTCTATGTGATAACCTAAGCACAGTTACTTTAGCTCACAACCCTGTGCTTCATAACAGAACCAAACACATGGAATTAGACATTTTCTTCCTTAGAGAAAAAGTCATCAGCAAGAGTTTAACTGTGGTTCATGTTCCTGCTCAAGACCAACGGGCAGATGCACTAACCAAACCTCTCTCTGCTGTCAAATTCCTACCTCTAAGAGACAAGCTCAGAGTTTTCAGTAAAAGGGAGCTACTGAAGACACCCTCTGATTCTAAGGGGGACTATTAGAATAGAATATTCTACTGTTTTGTCTTATTCTATTGTTTGTCCTTTTCTCTTTTCACAGCTGTCAGTTTGTTAGGGCACAGATTCTTTTATTCACAGCTGTCAGTTTGTTAGGGCACAGCTGTAAGTTTGTTAGTGAGCTGTGCCAGCTATATATAGCTACTGTTTGTATTCTATTTTGCCAAGAGAATGAAATACAAATCAGATTATTTTCTCTGCTTCTATTATCTTAACAGGAGACACGCAAGCTGACTCTAGAAAAGTTGATCAGCTCTCTTGAGAAGGATGAAGATGCTGAGCTTGCTGACAATGATGAGGATAAGCAGGATGATGGTTCTAGGGAAGGTGATGACCATGAAGCTGAGTCAGAGGAAGCAACTGTCTGTTCTGAGGATGGCACTGATGAAGAAAGGGATAGTGATGATGCTGGCTCTGAGTCTGCTGACTAGAGTTCTTAGTTTTGTTTGCCACACAGGGGGAGCAGTATGAACAAATATTTTGTGAACAGCTTTATGTGTTGATGTGTTGTAATATTACTTTAACATATGCGTTTCTGACCTTATTTGATCAATGTTAATTCATTAGTTATTATCTAAATTTGTGGCTAAAAAGGGGGAGAAGTAGTTGAACAGCATCAGTTAGTTGTATGTCCCTCACAGGTGGAAGATGATATGCTGCTGTCTGAGTTGATTCGCAGGTGTGCTGATGTGCTGGTGTTGTGTCATGTGTTGTGAGCAAGTGTTGCTCCGGTGTGTTTTGTTATTGCTGTTAATGTTGAGTGTGTTTGTTTTCATGGTTGAAACTTAGGAGTATCTTAGTTATTGTGTGGATGTGTGTGGTTCTGTAGGTTGTGTTTCTGCAGGTTGTTGGTAGGTTGTGTTTGGCTGATGTGTCATGGTGTATTGTGCATCAGTTAAGGGGGAGTATCACAGGATGTTCCACTAAATGTTGTGACATCTGTAGTCAAAATTAGCAGATGGTGTTTGTGCTGTGGAACAGGTGCTTTTGAGGATGTCAACCTAGATGTCTTGACATTCATAATCCAGAACATTGTGTATGAGTGTGTGCGATGGAAGTACAGCAGGTCTAGTTGATTGGTAGGATATTAGCTACTTTGCATGATTGGCTGTGTGTTAGTTTTTCCTGCTGCGTGTGTACTCTGATATGGTGACAGATTGTTTTAGCCAAAAAATTTGCCAAAGGGAGAGTTTGTAGATGTTCTTAATTGGCTGCATTTTATGGTAAAACATTGATGTGTGTAGATGTCTTGACTAATGTCATGACATACTTGTGTAGTGTACTGCTGGGTAAGTTTGGTTAGTTAGAACAGAGTGTATTGGACGTCATACTGAATGTTATGACATCAGGTAGCTGCCAGCAAGGGCGCGTGTTTGTTTTTCTGTTATGGTTCCTGAGTTATCTCAGGCTAGATTTCAGGAAACCTGCTAGGGTTCCTTAGTTATCTCAGGCGAGACTCTAGGCAGTGCTGAGCATAACATGAAATGCCTATGACCTATTTGATATCACCTTGAAATATGGAAAGTGGTTTAACTTGGTTAAACCTAGTTTGTGCAACTTAGGTCCAAGGCCCGTGTGCTGCATATAAATAGAAGAGTGACAATCCTGACTGGAGACTGAGAGATTTTGAGTGAAGAATTTTGTTTGTGTAATTTAATTTTCACGTGTGTTTTTGTGTCTTAGGATTACTTGTGAGTCAAGCAATCATCCCTTAGATGATTGTATTGGACTAGTGTGATTTTGAGTTGTATGTTGATTGTGTCACTCTAAGCTTTTAAGCACGAGTGTTGTGTCTCTTGATTGAAACTGTGAAGCAAGATCAAGATTTGTTTGAAGTGTGTCTTCTTTTTAAATCTGTAACTTAATTGATTGATATCACTGCTATGATTGAGGGGGAGGGAGTAGGAACTCAAGTCTAGAGTTAGATGGAAATTGCATTGAGTAGGTCTTAAGTGAGGAGTGCAAACTGGTAGTTTGGCTCTGAATTAACACTACTTATAGTGGATTTCCTCCCTGGCTTGGTAGCCCCCAGAGTAGGTTTGATTTGCACCGAACTGGGTAAACAATTCCCGGTGTTATTTACTGCTTTCTTTAAGTGTTTACTGCTTAGCTCGATAATCTGTTCAATAGCGGATGTCATAACATCCGACATAACATTGACTATCTGTTACTAGAATTTCAACTATCTCCTACAGTAAGTGCCACAGTTAAATAGAACAAAGGTCTTGAGCAAAGCAGCACCTTCTGCACGCTCTTTACCCTTTATAGTTTGCCTAAGGGAATTTTACCTCTGGTTATCAGATTATGGGGTCGGCTATTGTCCAGATATATATAAGACATGTGTTATCCTTCTTGGGATTCCAGCTAAACCACTTAGTAAACCCCCTACTGAGATCTTTGTTGTCTTTACTCTCAGTGACAATGCTGCTCTTACTCGGGAAGAACAATCCACCTTCAATCCTCATCCCAAATGTGAGCACTATGATCATTGTCTAAGACATAATCTTCGATGAAAATTGGATGGCCTCCCTCCACGCCATCTAAATAAGACACTCGACCACATATACTCCTTAGGGCTCTTAGGCAAGAGAACTATGAAAACCCTCAATCCACTGTATCGATTGTGCACACAGGTGGTTCATTATTCAGCATCTCTCAGGTCACCTTCCTCAGGACCATAGGTTGTTGATTTTGTCCTTCTCTCTATATATTTTATTATTTACCTCTGGTAGTTTTCGATTGAATTGTTATCATGAATGTCTTATTTATTTTACTAACAGAAATGTTATGTCGCAGGATCGAACTTTGAGACGATGAATGTAATAGGATGCAAATTTAATGGCCTCTATAATATCTTTATAGAAATCCATGGTATGCCCTTCCACAAATTTTCCTCTTACTATATACACTAATTTGGATCATTTGGATCTTTCCCAACCTTAAAAAGTTGGGGCTTAGTATTTTCAAATCATTTATAACTTGGAGGGAAGTGTTTGATAGCCACAAGTGCAAATGACATGTAAAACAAGATGGTACAAGAAATTTGATCAAAAAAAGATGGTACAAGAAACTAGGAGAATAGCTAAAGAGGCATTAGAAGAATCAAGAGGTTCTAAACCTAGAGGTAAAGAATCGTAGTGGTGGAACGGAGATGCTCAGAGTAAAGTTAGAGTCAAAAGAAAATGTTTAAAAGAAAGGTCTACGTATAAAAATAGTGAAACTTGAAAAAAGTATAAGAAAGTTTAAAATGAGACCAAAAAGATACCGAATGAAGCAAGAACCCCAAGATTTTGATAGGTGATACCAATCTTTAGATCAAATGAAGTGTGCTAAAGATAAAGAAGGTAAAGTTTTGATTTAGAAAAAGGATATAAAGGATATAACGGATGAGATAAAGTTAAGTGTGTTAAAGATGAAGGTGAAAAATTCCTGGAGATAGAGGCATTGAGTGGTTAACCAAACTTTTTAACAAAATTATGAGGTCAAAACAAATGTTGGAATAATGGTGAAGAAGCAAGTTAGTTCCAATGTATAAAAACAAAGGGGGTATACAAAATTGTGCAAATTATAGGAAGATTAATCATTCGAGTCATACCATGAATTTATGAGAAAGAGTGATTGAACGAAGAATAAGAAAAGAGACTCAAATTGCTATGATCAAATTGATTTGATGTCGGGGAGGTCGACCATAGAAGTGATTCATTCACTGCAACGTATGATAGAGCAGTATCGGATGGATCAACAAAATTTGCACTTAATTTTCATTGACTTGGAGAAAGCGTATGTTAGAGTGCCTATGGAGATTTCGTGGAAAGCCCTGGAGAAGAGAGGGGTTAGGATAGTCTATTTTCAAGCTATTCAAGATATATATGAGGGGAGGGGGTATCGACTAGTGTGTCGACACTTGGTGGAGCGATGGACGATTTTTCCATAACAATAGGATTAAACCTAGGTTAAACTCTAAGCCCTTATGTTTTTACTTTAATTTTGAGTGTACTCAAATAACACGTCCAAGAGCTAACACCAAAATGCATGCTTTTTTCAGATGATATAGTCCTACTTAAAAAGTCGAAGTTTGATTTAAATGAGTTTAGAGACTTGGATACGAGCCATAAACATATGGATTTCGCTTTAGCTGAGGTAAGACAAAGTAAACCTATATTTATTTGTTGGTACCTCTAGTACCTTCTATCTGATTTGTATCTTGAATTCGGTCTTTCTTTTATTTTTAATATATTTTTAATATATTATATATGTTTTTGCCTTAAAAAAAAGATCAAGGTTAGCAAAAGGAGAAGCGTTTTTTACCTAAAGGTGAAAGTTGAAGACCATATCATACCACAAATCACTCGATTTAAATATCATGGATTCATAATACAACACGATGGAGAAATGTAGAAGGAGATATAAATCATTCAATTCAAATTGGGTGATTGAAATGGAGAAGGGCCTTAGGGATTTTATGTGACACAAAGATATCACTCAAGCTAAAAGAAAATTTTTAACGGACAGCGGTAAGACCTACAATGTTTTACGAGACTGAATGTTGGACGGTTAAGAACCAATACAAGAATAAAATAAGTGTAGTAGAGATGAGGATATTGCATTGGATGTGTGGTAAGACTAGACGAAAACATCTACAATAGAAAAGATGGTGGAAAATAAACTTAAGTGGTTTGGACATGTAGAGAGAAGGCTTGTAGATTTTGTTGCAAGGAGTAGATCAGATGGAAAGGATTCATTTCAAACAACTAAAGGTAAAGAGAGACCTAAAAAAATTATAAGAGAAACTATTAAAAAATCTCAAAATTAACGAATTGGATAGAAACAAGGTGTTTGATAGAACATTATGGTGTAATTTGATCCATCTAGTTGATCCCACTTAATGGAACAAGGCTTGTTTAGAATTGTACATTGTGAGTGTTAGTTAAGAAAACACCCTGGTAAACATTTTCCTTAGAGTCAATAAAAGGACTCGTCCTCTTTTGCTTTAATGATCTATGTATTTATTGTATAGGGTTGATATACGGTACCATACCATGTAATAGGAATATAATATTTTGCAGTGCTGTGTAGCTGAATCTTGAAACAAACGTTTAAAAGTAAAGACCAGGTGCCTAGCATTGTCCACATGATTTATCTACATTAAACAACTGCTTAGAGATACTTAAAATAATTGCTTAGAGATACTTAAATAAAGACTGCTGTGAATTGTGAATAACGTAGATCCAGTATGTCTAGCTTATATATCACTAGAAGTATATATATTTTGAAGGGGACTGAATCAAAAATCTCGATATCATTTGCCTATGCTTAGGTGATTGTTCTATAATGTTAAATTATTTTATAAATTATCAAAGACAATGGCTATCATTATTCTCTTCTGACTCTCCAAAGCTTACCAAAAGGCACAACAGAAGAATTTCTAGGCATCACTTTGCCGAGGTGCAATGAGTGAACATGACAACTAACAAAAAAAACTATTTAAAACAAAATATGTTATATGAGAATAGATAAAGAGTTGAATCAAGAGATGCTTCTAGAATCAAACCTTTGGAGGCCTTCTTATCAGATAAACCATTGTCCTCAATGATAAGAGGAATGTATCTTCATTATACCGGAGGGATCTAGTTTCACCCTCGGCAGAACCACTCAAACGTGCATATCCAGGCTCATTAAAATAAGGCTGTGTATTTAAGATTAGACCTTGTATGGAGACCAGGACCTGTAAAATTGTTGAAACGCCTGGGAGCCACTTCTCATTCTTATTGCCAGACCAGGTGTTAAGTAGACTAAGGCACACCTTGCCACAATTATATAAATTTGGGTTGAGCCGAAGTCCACCCGAGTGATAGTAGACTTGCTGCATTGAAAAATGTCCCTTGAGTCAGACTTTGAATTAAAGGTTAAATAAAAATGGTGTACATAAGAATACTGCAAGTCAGATGCAGTAATCTCAACAACATACCGGAGGTACATTGGGAAAGCCACTTGGAAAGGAAACGTCAAAAAAGAAAAGGCCATCATGATAAGGAGTTCCCTCTGCTCCAATAATCACAGCCCTCAACAGATCTATTCTTGATTCATAAACTCTGACAAATATTGAATCTAAAAGAAATAAAAGAAAGAAAATGTCAAAGAAACAGCTAGAGATTGTACAAAAACTCAGCGACAGGTTTGCTCATTATTATTATGATATTAAAAACACAATTTACAATTTTACAGATTTTTGAACCTTCAGCTTCAGAACAAGTATCTATCTCTACCAAGCAAAAGAATGGCAATAACTATTTTATAAGGATGTACACTTAACAAATGCAGCCAAACTAATGACCTTTGGGTTTGACAAAAACCACCGAGGTATATTAAAAATAATGAAGTCAAACACACAATAAAGATCCTCCAGCTTTAAAAAAAACAAATATAAAAAGTGATATGATAAGGAAAATATTACAACCAATGCGTGACAGAAATACTGAAAAAACAACTTTACCTGGTAAATCCTTCTCCAATAACTTCCATTCTTCCTGAACTCTTTTAACCCAATTCTTTGAATGCTGTACAGGAAACAAATTAATGGTTAAACAATATAGTTAAGATTAAAACTGGAACAAAATACATATAAAAAAAAAATTACATGTGTCGTGGAAGAATTGGTGCGAACAAAGTAATGGTCTGAAGTATCGTCAATAGTGTCAAATTGCTTAAAGTTTTGAAATTTCTCAAGAATTTCCTCTCTGGCTTTATCAGAGATGGTCACAACAGTACTATCAGCAGTTGTGCCATTATTTCCATCTCTTGCAGTATTGTGAACCCAAGGGTTATTGAACATTTGCGCATGTGTGGTATGAGGAGGAACGAATGGATTGGAAAAACCTGGATAAGCTGTATAATTTGGAAATGGATTAAAATGAGAAGAATTCAACCAAGGATTTACAAATTCAGCTCCTGGAAAGTGAAATGATCCATCTACAGGTCCATAGAAATTTGAATAATGTGAACTGATACTTCCAGCTCCAGCTGCTTTCTTTGCACTTTCAAGTAGTTTCCAATGAGGTGAACCACCTCCATGTGGCAGCTTCATGACCCCTGAATTGTCTACAGAGCCATGGTTAGTTGAAGAACCAAAAAAATAAGGCTTCTTTTTACCAGAAGGTCCCAAAGACAAACTAGATGTAGATGACTCCACTCCTAATGCCAACTTTAACTTGCGTCTCCTGCTCTGTGTGGCATCAATTATTTTCTTAATAGGGTCAATTTGAGAAAATAATTGAGAAGGTAAGTGATTTTGCACACTAGAACTACCTACTACAGTTCCTTGGGTTTCAGGCTTAATAGGCTCAAATGACCATGATGGCTGAAATAAGCCATTAACTTGAGATTTTTTAGAATCAGATTGCGGAATATGAAAGTTAGGATAGAATAAACTACTTTCAGCGTTCTTAGAACTTAGATCATATTCCTTCAACCAAGGAACAGGTGCTTCAATACCAGGAGGTATGTTTGCATTGTCAAAATGCTCCTGTAGTAAAGTATAATTATCTACATCCATATAATCATCCGGAATAATATCAGAGAAGCCATCATCATCATCGTCATACGAGTGGTCAGACTCATCCCCATCAATGTTGATTAAGTTATTTGATACAGAAGTATAACCATTGGAAGACTCTGCCCTACTACTTGGTCCAGATTTGTCAATCGCAGGAAGATAATATATATTATCAATGTCTTCCTGAAAAAGGTTTCAAGAAAAATTTAGTCATTGTTAATGTTAGAGACGATAATATTAATCAGCTACAAGAAAGAAGTCTTATTCACAAACCATAGTTTGATGATCACCATAACCGTTGTGAACAGATTCGGTTGTCTTCCCCTTATTACTTTCAACGATGTTTTCACCAATTAACACTAAATCTGTTGAGTCATCATCGTTGTCGATGTCAATCACGTCCCGAAAAATGACCTTCAGAAGAAAAATATTGTTGTGATATCCACGAAAGTAACAGATATAGAGATACCATTAAATCTTAGAAAAACAAGAGTGCGAGGCAAGTTAGAACTAAAAGCATAGGTGTGTTTTAGATGTGTACATACAGGACACAAATGATATAATCCAATCAATGTCAATTTGAATATCTCCTAGTCAAAAGTATGAAGAAAAGCAGTGCCACGGAAACAAGTCAAATGGATATATTTACACAAGGGAAACAGGTAGTGTAACAGAAAAACTATCGAAACTAATTTTCAAGTGAATATTCAACCAACCCATGCAAATTCCTTGACCCTGATAACCAAAGTTAGCATCAGCATACAATTCACTTCACATAAAAGTGGCATTGACTACTGATAAATAACATGTCATCAACAAACAATCAGATCAATCGGTCAGGGGATGAAAATCCTCGTATGTATAATGGGGAAATAACAAAGTGACATTTGATTGATCTAATAAGAAACAAAGTCAATGGGAGAAATTCTGGTAAAACACCCAACCTCTCCACCAATTTGTACAAGCAATTCCGTCTATTCTTTCCCCCTTGATAACCTTCTTTACGTGTGTTGCAGAATTGTGTTGTCAAATTTCCGTATTCTTCTTCAATCTTAACCCTTTGTCATTCATTTTTTTCTATTCCATTAAACATAGTTCCCTCCATTGTTCGCTCCCTCTTTAATCGCAAAGTAGTACTCAACTTTAATTTTGAATTGAATGGCATGCTATTTCCCTTTCTCCCTTACTCCAAGAATAGTTTATTCACACTTCATTGCAATATGCACTCCCAAAGGAACTAAAGACGCGCTGCAAACCGGAACACACGTCCTAAATTGCAGTTCAAAGGTGGGTTCAACTAACTTGGTAAAATTGGTTATAACCAATGTACCAAAGAAATATATAAACCTAAATTGAATTCCCAACAAATGAACCAATATTTTTTTAAGAACTTAAACTACTTTTGGTACCAACAATAAACATGGATATAAAAGACAGTCAGACAAAAAAATGAAAATCAAAAGTTAAGAAGTAAACCTAAAATATAACAGTAACAGAAACATAAAAGATTAGCTACGAACCATACCTCTTTGTGCGGCTTATTAGTTCGCGGTGGTGGTGGAACCTCGATCACATCAGGGTCCATGAAGCTGTGAGAACTGCTACCAGAATACACACTCCTACTGTGACAGAAAAAAAGAGTGTGTTTTAATTTCAATTGTATGTAGTCGCGATCGCAAGAAAAAGAAAAACAACAATCAAGAAAAACTAAACCGAAAAACAGAAGGAGAAACCGACGAGTTGGAACTCTGAAATGAATGTTCAGATAGCGAAATCGGCGGAGGCGGAGGTGGCTGCTCAATCGATCGACTCATCAAGAATTGTTCCAAAATTGAATAAACAAGTTGGTCAGGGAAAAATCAGAAAACACGAGAATGCAAATGTCTGTGATGAGATGAGTGAGTAAATTTCTTATGATACTGGCCCTTGTGAAGAAGATCAATATAGATTAAGACTACACCGTGTTTTTTACTTCTTACAAACCTTTTTGTTTCATTATATCTAAAAAGACACGCTTTTTTTAGTAATTTACATTTTTGCCACTATGGTTGAGTGATGGAATCTGTTGTCTTTTTTGGTTCCTTTACCTTTACTATTTTCCGATGCGGTCGGTTTTATTTCCACTCCAAATATATATTTTATTTGAACATACAAACAAAAGTGGAATTTTTACTCAAACATCCTTCTTTTTTTTAAATCTCAAAATAATCCGTTTTTCAATTTATTTTTTAAATGATCCTATTTTCGGATATTGATAGAATGCAGACATCATATGAATTGGCGAATTCTTTATAGGATAAAGAGGTGTCGTCAATTGGAGACATCATATGGTATTGTCAATTCAATTGGCGACAGTGTGTTAATTTTTTAATGTTATCGTCAATTCATTTGGAAATAGGGTGCAATGTATAATTTTACTATAAATAGAGGTGGCGTGATCAATTATTTTCACATCTTTTTGCATATTCTTGTATTAATAATAACATGTATCGTCGCTGCTACGGGAAAGTGATTTATTCGAGAGAGAAGCCTCCGATGGAGATGATCTTCTAGAACATCCAAAGTTTCAAGCAACTACAGAGGGAGTTGAATGGTTGGTTAGACTGAGACATCCTATGACGGTCAAAAACTGTAACTACATGTGTTCTACCTTTGATAGTTTCCTCTTTCATCACTTTCATTATGCATTCACTAAATAATTGACCTGACATTAACACTACATTCCATCTTTTTTTCTTGTTGTGAAAAGTGATGTCAACCTATAATAGGTTGATCTCACCAATGCGGTTATTTGAAGGTTTCTAATTCCTTTGAAGACGATGTTCATGGATTCCACAAGGTTTGTTGTCATGTGGCCCCAACGACATCCACCGTTAAATGCCCTTGCCCACTTGTCCAATGGAATGTTATCCAGTCACCTTCATGCATCTGTGTTGCACCCCAAATTTTGACCCCTTAGATCTACATCATCATTCTAGGATCATTTTCATTTGATTATCTAACCATAACCTATTTCAAGTTTGTCTTTGTTAAGATACGGGTGAATTAGGGTTCCGTACAGTCCAGAATCGAGGTTTCGATGGTTTAATCAGTCAATGTATTAGATTGAGTCTCCATGAAACAAGTCTCCACATCATCAAAGATACTCTATTGGGTCAAGCATGAACCCAATTTGAGGTTGTCATCCAAAGATTAAAGACATTGTAGTTCAGGACCCCTGATTAGGGTTTCCGATCAGGAAAAGTCAACTGTAGTTTGACTTTTGATTTAAAGGGTATTCCAATGATGGAATTATGGTCCATGAAGCTCATATGGCTTAGTGAAGTCCAGTCAAGAAGTTTTAAGGTCTCAAAAGACCCAGAACATCAACAGCCGACTCGGTAGTCATCGATCGATCGTTTCGTTGACCAAAAAGTCAACTCTTCAACCATAAGGAATTTGACCTTAAAGTGTGAAGCAAAAATGTTCCTAATAACATATTACACCTATCCATGAAGTTTCATGACCATTAGATCAAGGATTGAGGAGTAATCAAAAAAGTCGAGAATTAGGGTTTTGAAATGGCCAAGACCATAACTTCCTAACCACACATCCAAATGAGTTGGTTCAAAGCTTGTTAGAAAGGCCTTGGCAAGCCCTACAAAAGTGTAAAACTGACTCATGGGAAAAAATGCATACATTTGGAGTTATAGCCAAAATCATCACAAGAGGGAGAAAACACTTAGAAAATTTCTAAGTTTCCGGCCTTTCAAATCATGTTTTCAGCCAACTTTGAGAAGTTTTTTGACCTAGTTCCACTTGGAATCTGAAGATCATGAAAACATGAAAGTTGTAGAGATCCATGAGGGCTTTCCAAAAAGTACTAGAACTCCTCCATAGCCCTTGTGAGATGAGAGTTATGAATCCAACAAGTTGGAGTATCTACACTTGAATGCACCATTTCAACTTTTTCACAAATTCACTTTTCAGCCACTTGAATCATTCTCAACCATTGAATCATGTATTGATCTAATAAGTAGAGAGGTTGATGGTTTAAAATGCAGAAGAAAGAAGGATTTGGTTGGTATTGCAAGTTGGTCAACCTAGTGGCATTATTTTAATCAAAAAACAATAAGAAAGAGAAACTTTTTTATGGAAATCTGCAGCTGCAACTCCCTACACTCTAGCCTCACTTCAGTCACCTTCATGTCCTCCATGCCACTTGATTTATACCTTGCATTGAGCCAAGGATTTGATATACACAACTACCACATATCTTGGACAGATTTTCTTCCAAAATCTCCCTCCAAAAACCAAAATCCAAATCTGCCCCAAACCCTTCTCCTGGCCTATAAATAGATGGTTCATTCCACTCTCATTTTTCACACCAGAGCTATCCAAAACATCATAAACACATATCTCTCCTTCTTCCCCTCTTTACCTGTAAGTGAAGAAAAGTCACAAAACCACCAAAATTTACCTCTTTGCATTTTTCACTCCAGTCCTTGTTCCAAACACAAAAACACTTCAAAGACCATATACACACCCTTAAAATGTCCATTTGAAGTTGTTCCCATCATCACTTTCATCAAAAAAACCATAGATCAAAAAGTCAATTGTCCACACACCATAGTTTGACTTTTATGCACATTTCAAGCCAAATTACCACACAAACCATTCTTCATCATTGTGACACCTTGAACACCTTCCCTTTATGTTATTTTAACTGCCTAAAACCTTAAGAAGCAATTGGAACCTCTTTTGCTAGATTTGTCCCAAAAAACTACTTGTTGCTTCAAAAGGAAGAAAACTTAAAGCTTGCTCAAAAGAGGAAGGGTATACTTTCCTCTTGCTGCTAGTTTGCTCAAGGAGGTCTACAAGAGGTATGTAGCCCTATACCTCCTCATTATGCATCATGTTTATGTTTTTTTTGAGTTGTTTGATAGTTTAGACATTGTTATGTTGAATTGTGGCTATGCTGTCAAAATTGTCTTGAATGTTGTACTGGTAAGCTCATAACTATTGATGATTTAAACCAGTGGTTACCAAGGTGAAGTTTGTTAACTTTCAAACATTGATTTGGTATTGTCATTTGTGGTCTTGTTAATCTTACAAGTTTGTTGACATGTTGTGCTAGAGTTCTTGGTGCTAGAATGGTTGATTCTTGTTGAGGTGTATTAAGGGCTGCTAGATTGCAACTGAGGGCAATATGTGTGTAGGTTGTTGTTTTTGTAGGTGTTGATATGTACTATTGAAATATTTGGGTTATTGTTGGCATTGTTATGTCAAGTTTGTGTTCCTTAGCATCCAAACTATTTTAGCTTAAGAAGCTGTCAACATGAGGAAGTTTAGTTTGGTTGCTTCAAATTTGAACTTTATGATGGTAGATGTTTCCCTTTAGCAAAGACTTGTCCTTGTTCATAGTTCTGGATCAGTTGAAGTTTGTATCATTGGACTGTCATTTGTTTTTCCTTTGTTCAAAGGAGGTGCTGCTAGTTTGTGAACTGATATTGTGGACTCTTTAGTCGGGGTGCTTCATCCTTAATTTGGCTTCTGCTTAATGTTAAGCAGGTTCCTTTTAAAGCTTTGAAGATTAGGCTTTTGAGTTTTAGGCTAAGTTAGAGTTGAGGTTTAGTTTTGTTTGGTTTGTGTTCATTTCTAGAATTTAAGTTTGGCCAACCCATACATAGTTGTTGCCATTTTAAGTTTCTGCTAGGCAGTTGGTTATTTGTTGCTGATGTTCATCTAAGGATGGGTTGTAACCAAGTTGTTACAGTTGTGGTTGTTGTTGGGATTCAGTTTGAGTTGTCAAAGAGCAACCTATTCTTGACTGTACCTTTGGCAACCTAGACTGTCTTTTGTTTTAGTGCCTCATGTAAGGGTTGTTGTTAGAATTCATGTGAATGTGGATTTATTAATCCATGATGAGATACTTAGAGTGGTTGGTTCGTTGCATTGGCTTCCTAGGCATTGTAGTGTCAGGCATTTGGTGTCTAGCTTCCATTTTTCTATGTATTTAGTGCTTTGATTTTGAAAGTTTTTAGGTTCATTTCTTGTAAGTCACAGTCTCAGCCTGAAGAGTTCAGGTCTTGGTGGCTGCCTAAGATAGTTGAATTGGTTGGTAATGTTATGGCTATGTGAGTGATGATTTGGCTATGTCAAGAATTGGCCCTCTGTTTGAAACCATTAACTTACATTGACAAGTAATTAAGACCAGGTTTTGGGATTGCCAGTTGGACTCACCTTTGATTGATCATTTTGTTTTCAACTTATGTATATCATTACAACTCACATACCATTTTTTTGCTCTAATATTGTTTTGAATAAATTTCTTGTTAGAACTCATTCAATATCATATTTAGAATTTGCTCAAACCATCTTCTACCATTAATTGCATTTGTTTTAATCTTAAAGTCTCAAAATGCATTTCCAAAATTTCATTATGCATGTTACATAGTGTTTTCAGTTGCAAGTATCATTTTAAAATTTGGTTGGCACCATTGTAATCCTCATGAAAAAACAAGCAAGTTAGACTTTTGTTTCATTAAAATTGATCAAGATTTGAAGAAGTTAGGATGAAACCGTTTTGGCATTTTTTCACTTGATGCTTGCCATGAAGTTGCCCAGGATATGAGTTTCTTTTAGTACATATGCACATGGGGATGGCTTGATACAACAAATGTATCGCCACCCCATTGGTTACTTGCCTTGCCTTAAGTACTTTGCCATGCGTGAGATCCCAGGTTCGACCTTCGGCGAGGGCGTTTTTTTTGCTCCATTTTCATAATTTCTCAATTTTTATTTCTTTTTCCATCACCTCTCACACGCTTGAAATGGATGAATTGGCATAGTTTTAAGCCCATGACCCCCAAGGTCTTGGGTTCAATCCTTGTGTGAGGCATTTCTCCATTTTTAGCAATTGGTTTTTTTTATATTTTATTTTAATTTTTATTAAATTTCAAATTTCCATAACTTCTTCAATTTTAATCATTTTCAAATGATTCTTTTTGCCAAATTCTTGTGTTATTACATACTTTCATATAATGTTTAAAGAATCCTAAAAATTTTATTTTAGAAACACTTTGCATTATGAGGAAATTGCGTTTTGTTTCAGGGTTTTCACCCTCCTATCTTTCCTTCTTCATTTCCAACTTTGATTTCATTCCATTTGAGTTTTTAAGTTGAAATTGATATGGGATTGGCTTGTTAGCTTCCTGTCATACCCTAAATTTGTCCTACCTTTTCTACTTTTCTTATCACAAATAATGGTGTCTTTTTAGATGATCATTTGGTTCTGGGCCATAATCTTCTAGTTATTTCACATGTCTTAAAGTTTTTGTTGGTTGTTGTTTAGTATGGTCATAAGCCCTTATGGAAGGTATGGAGTCCAATTGAAAATAAGAGAAGGTTAGGTCATGATTATGGTTAAATAATCAAGATATGGTTGGATGGTTAAACCATGGTTCAAGCTACAAGACATGAGTTAATGGCATGCTCAAAAAAGTCCACAATGAAGGTTTTAGCCCATCATGTTTTCAAAGGGGAAGTTTTGAGATCGATTTGTGTTTTATTCATATTTAACTCATTTCTCAAGAGGTTATTCAAGAGCTCAAAACTGGTTTATGGAAGATCTTATTTTTTTTCAATGACCAATTCAAGGCGTTATTCATTTCAAATGAGAATTCAAATAGTGACGAGAACTGGTTTCAAGATTGAATCAATTTGAGAAAGCTTAAATTTTTAATTATTATTTTTTGTAGGAAAATGAAGAACTCAAGGCATTTTTAAAGTGATTTCAAAAGGTGCAAGGGTTAAAGTTTGAACATTGTAATTTAAAACCCATTCATACCTCAAAACTCATACACTTACTTTTACTACAAAGTTGGCAATACCAGGATTCAAACTACAAAGCCCATGTTGTCAAACTTGGCAAACACATTGTTCAAGTTCACATTTACACATAGACTCAAGAAAATTCACAGAAATAGTGTAGCAAGCCCACATCATTTAGGCCTAATTACAAAAAGGGAGTTCATTTTTTTAGAGAATAAAAGTAGCAAAGTATGTTTTATTTACAATTTGCAATGAACAAAAAGAAAAAACGTTGCTTCACCATGGCCCATCATGTCCCAATGGTATTTGATTTACCATGAAAGATCAAAAAGGAGCAAAACCAGCACAGTACAACAATCTTCAGCCCAACACGGTGTACGACAAATCTGGTGCATAAGAATCACGCCTCACCAATTCACGTGCCATCAGAATGAAATGCAACCATAACCAACTTCCTATACCCACAACAGACAAAAGGGGGAAAATGTAATAAATGATACAATAAGCAGAAAAATCCACAAGCTGGTATGTGGCACTACTTACCACCAAAATGGTCCCACACATTTCCATTACAGCTATGAATACTGCAACAATAGAAAAAGCAGAAAAGCCAGCACCAGACTGCACAAATCGTACCAATATCCCATCAAAACGACCCACACATCATTCGCACAACAGTCTCCATACCACCATCATAAAGGAACTTCATGTTACAAGACAAAAATCAATAGCCCTGCCAGCAAACCGACGAAACCTGGACAAGGACCTGCAAATGGAGCAGCAAAGAGAAGGGACGACATGTGAAACCTTTCAAAATCCCTATTAAACCAATAACTAATTCATCAGTAAATGAATGTTATAAAACGATAACGGAAGGTAACGGCAGCAAACCGTGAACAAAGTTCCTTGAACTAAACACACACAACCTGCACCATTCCACAACAAATACGAAAGTTTGCAAATGAAGACAAGGATAAACTTTCACTTTATCAGCTATCAGCCAACTCACAATTAATAAGAAAAACCAACATTCTGTAAGCTGCAGCAGAGCACCGCCTGCACCATGTACAATGTTGGCAGAAGAAAAACAACAACAGCCTGTGAGTACTAAATTTTTTTGCAACAACAAGACCAGTACAAAATGGCAATGAATGGGTCCCTTACACAGATTGGGTGTTCACGCGTGCTTTTGCAAGATGAATTCAAAAAAACCTCCCTGTGCCAATATACCACACCAGCAGCCATGTACAAAATCTGCACCATTTTCCTTCAATTGATATACTCCACTACCTGTACTATTCTGAAAAAAAGAAAACACACTGAAATCAGTTTAAAAATCAGCGGCACCAACAATACAAAAGGGGTAGACCTCACAACCAAGAAAAAACATCATATCTACCACATAAACCCTTCTTAATATATATCACTTTTCTTCCTACAACTTCCTCAAAACACACCATTGAGTTGCTGCAAGAGCTGAGCGCTCTTCACATATTCCTCACCTTTAACACTAACTCATTCAACCAACCTCTCACCCTCACTATTCTTCCACCTCCAACCGTGAAGATTACCAACCCTGAAGCAACCACCCTCCATTAATGCTTCATCTTCTTCTCTTCACCACAACCATCTGAAACAAACACCCTTCAAAGATCCACTTCAAAACCAAAACAACACAAACCTCCAATGTCGTTCATTACCATCTCCCTCCAACAATTGCGTTTCCATGAAAGTTAGCTCATAGCTCCAAACTCCACCATTAAAACTAACTCATTTCATTCATAACCGCCACTACACAACTTCCATAACAATGTTATCATCTTCTTGATTTGCATCCCTCAACACCCTTTCAAAACTCCATTAAAACCACCCAGAACAACACTCTTCCTCAACTCGTTTTTGAACATAAAACAATCAGCAAATCTTCATCATCTCCCACAACATATGGGCTTGATTTTCCTTAACTATCTTCGGGTAGTAGGTTGCGTGCGTCTACAGCTTCTACCATCAGTTTTCTCACTATTTGCAGCAGGCCTTGTTGAAACAGTGTTGTTATCGTGTTCATAGTCTACACAACCACACACAAACTCATAAACCCTAAATCACAAATCCCTTGAATCTTTCTCAAATCAATCAACCCCAACCATTTAACCCTCTTCTGAAAAACCTCATCAACCGAGAACCCTTCACCTTCAACCATCAACATCTTCAAACTTCTCCATCATCTATTACGACCCAGATTCATCACCTTCCTCTTAACGAACTCATCTCGCCGAAACCATTTCAACCCATACGAAACCTCCGCCGCGAAACTTTAAACAAAAATCACTCACCACGCGACCTTCCATCTTCTCCAAAATAACAATCAACAACAAACTCAGACAACCTTTGACCTAAATCAATCAACAACCCGCAAACTTCATCACTAACATCGCACGTTTTCCACCATTAATCAAACTCATCAGCCGTTCTTCCTCCATTTTCAGGTAACTTCAAACCCCTTTTTCGAAACCTTTTTAAACCCGTTTTCACTCCAGACTCAACAAACCCGAAAATCCCGAATCCAAAATCAAATTATATGGATGATTAGAAACACAGAAACAAAACGAGGTTGGCGAGAAAGGGTAGAGATGAAAAGATGGAGAATCCGGGGAGAGAGTGAGAGCGTGAGAGACGATGAGAGAGAGCGAAAGCAGAGGGGCTGGTCTTGGGCGAGTAGGAAGAGACGACACTTGTGCTGCGTGTTTTCATATTGTTTTATTTTTTCTTTTCCTTTTTTTTATTTTATTATTATTATTCATTTTATTATTTGTTTTTTTTCTGCTGCTGATTGGTTTTGTTGATTATTGGGCTTAGAAGCCCATTTGATTTCCGTTGCACCCTTTTGTTTCTACAAATCCTCCTGTTTTGTTTTTATTCATTAATATGTAAATATTTGGTTTATTTCATTTTAAAAGTTTTATATAGTGTTAGAATATTTATATTTTTTAGGAGTTATTTCATTTTTCATTGATCATTAGACTTTTTGTCCCATTTTCCTCATTTTCGGTCGATGACGAGATTTCCGACGTTTAACCGTCACATTAGTGGCGTGAAACAAAGGATCTGAGACCACCCTTTTTTTCTTTCGATTTTATTTCATTGACCACTAACTTAAATTTCCGTCAAATATTATTGTGGATATTATATTGTTATATTATTATTCATATTATTGCTACATTTATCTTGTCATATTATTTATTCATATTATCATTATCATATCATATTTATTCATATTTATTCAACCATATTCGAAAACACATAATAAATTATCGAAACTCCTAAAAGCCAAATTGGTGGACTGTTGTATCATTGGTTATTTGCAGGTATCTTGATTTTAAGTCGTGCCCGACTTTGCTCAAGGCGTAGTTTAGGACACTAATGCACACACACGGCTTTCTCTTGGGCTACCTGACAATGAGACCCCTTTATTTCGTGCAATCCCGTGTAACTTACATGTATCCCTTCCCCATTCTGATGTATGTTTCGCATTTATTTGATTATTAGTTTATCTCCTAGGAGCACCCATAGGGACTAGAGCGGATTCAAACTATTTTCAAACTAATCCTCGATTCATCATCGAGCCATTTTCAAACAACCCGTAAGTCGAGTGCTCATACGCATTCGCCATCAACCTATTACAATTCGACCCTTGATGCGTAAGTCAAGTCGGTCTCTTTTTCAAACAATTTCATTTTCAACACGCTTTGCACGCGATAACGAGTCAAACCCTTGATCCAACGTCAAGCGGATTTTCAAAACAAAACATCAATCAATTAACAACTATTTAATTCTTTTCAAGGTGTAAAAAGTAGGTTCAAGTCTTTGATCTTGCTTTCAGTTGTTTACATGCGAGTTGTCTTATTCGGGTGTGAACAATTGACGCCTCTAAATAACATTAACAAATCGACATCGTTCAACTATTTCCAACTCAAACAACTTTCCTTTCACGATGAAAAAGAGAGTGTACCAAGTCTTTGGTCCGCTCTCCGATTATTTGGAGTTTGAGAAGTCTTTCTTAAGCTTCAATTAATCGTCATCATTTCAACTTCATCCTTTCAAACACAACTTCTCTTACGATGAAAACGAGAGCGTTCCAAGTCTTTGGTTCGTCCTCCCGATTATTTTGGTCCGAGAAATCTTTCTTAGGCTAAAGTAATCGTCATCAGTTCAAACACCATTCAAACATAACATTATTCTTCAAGATGAAAAAGAGAGTGTTCCAAGTCTTTGGTTCGATCTCCCGATTACTTGGGTACGAGAAGTCTTTCTTAAGCTTCGAGTAATCGTCATCCGTACCCTTTCAAACTCAATTCAAATCCAGTTTCTTTCGTGGTCGTTACCACGAACTACAAACGCTCTGATTCTTCATTCATTCTTGAATGTAAGATACGTAGGTACAAGATTGCGATGATCTTGGCGAGCACAATCCCCTCCATCTTCCATTTCCCCCATCCTTTCCCGTAGTCGAACTACGACGCTCTGATTTCTCATTCTCGTCCGAATGAGCATACGTAGGCACAAGGGCCCCAATCCTTGGCGAGCACCCTATCCTCTAACCATCCCCTTTCCCCTAGCGTCTTTATCCCTTTATAGTATCCTTTAGCATTTAGTAGCGAGAAGAGAAGAATTAAGTTTAGCTAACATCCATTAACTCGAATTAAGAGGTTCCCGTCGAGTACGACGGACGTGAGGGGTGCTAATACCTTCCCCTCGCGAAACCGACTCCCGAACCCAGGAATATGGTTGCGACGGCCGTGTTCCTTCCGCTCTATGAGGTTTTCTCGATATTTTCCTCTCCCGTTCATTCGGGAAAAATAAAGTTCGGTGGCGACTCTGTCGAACCGCATTTCCGCGCCTTTCGCGCGAGGGTCGTATGTTCGAAATGAATTTTTCGAGGTGCGACAGGTGGCGACTCTGCTGGGGAATTTGCTCCATACAAGAGAGAGTCGAGCCTATCTTAGTTTGAGTTGTTAGCTTGTTGTCTTTTATTTTCTTCTCGCTTATTTTATTGGTATCCTTGTCTTGGTTACTTGTGCTTGAGGCATTGTGGGATTGTTCTGCTTATGGGTATGTTGTGAGATGGCTCTACACCCGAGTCCGAGTATATCCCTAGGATTAGGATGGTGGTTGTGTAGTGGAGACTTGCGTGGAGTCTTTCACGTTAAGTTGAAGCGAAAACCCCGCTTGGAGTAGATTCCTTGGAGATGTTGTTGTTGTGGTGAGCCTTTGTCGTAGCAATAACGTTTTCGAGTTTGAATCGTTGATCCCAAGGACCATAAACTGTTTTATCCATGGTGGTTGGTAGTGTTAATTCTTTGTGAATTAACGCGAACGCCCCAATTAGATGAGATCCCTTGAACGTATTACTTTCTTACAGTAATATTTTCAACCTCGATCTATGACTCTGAGAACCTTTTCTAGAACCCGTGTGTCGATGGTTGTGTAGTTGATGCCTCCGAGAAGTCTTTCTCGCGTGGAAGATACGAGAACCTCACCTAGAGAAGATTCTTTTGAGGATATTATCATCATGATGAGGCTTTGTCATGGCCATAATATCTTTGAAAGATATCCATGACTCTAGGCACCTACCCGTTTTAGAATCCTACCTGTGGGGGTTTCTTTGAGCAGTGACTGTGATCCTTGAACCGTTCACCCGGCTATTCTCAGAACTGTTTGAATTTGTGATCCTGGATCCTGGATCTTACATCTTGCATTGCATATCATTTGCATTGCATCTCATTTGTTATGCATCTTGCATTCTCCTTCCTTCAGCAGTTTCTCATTTTCTCTTTCCTTCATATCCAGTAAATCAAGCTGAGTCCTCGACACCAGTACGCAACTAGAGCCAATACAAGACGAATGATGGAGCAGATTCAACAGGAGCAAGCTACCTTCAGGGAAGAGTTGGATTCTATGAAAGGAAAGATTGATCAGATCCTCGAAGCCATCCTCGCAGCCAGAAGAGAGGAAGAGCAACGTGAAGCTGCTGCTGTTGTCAACAACAATGGTCAAGGATAGGGGTCTACTGCCATCCCTTTGGTTCCAATTCCAAATCCTCATGGGATGCCGTTGAACTTCAATAACGCAGCCGAAGGGAACACTTCTCATCCAACCCCAGCGACCGGAGTTACCATTGGAGCTATCCCGCAGGCCCAGCCTACTGCTGTGCAAATCCCAGCTCCCCATACCGAAGATACTCTGATGGATCATTATGACGACGTTCAGAACTATCATGCTGCTATCCCCATTTCTAGTCCTGTTGTTGTTCAGGATTCAGAAGCCATGAAGATGTGCCGAGATCTAGCCGAGAAACTCCGAGCCATGGAGTGGCACAATTCAAATTCTTTCAGTGCTTTGGAATTATGCTTGGTGCCTGATGTTGTCATTCCTCCCAAGTTCAAAGTGCCAGAGTTCTCGAAGTACAAAGGCCTCAGCTGCCCGAACATTCATCTGAAGATGTATTGTCGCAAGATGGCTGCCTATGCCAGAGACGAAAAACTCATGATTCATTGCTTCCAAGACAGCTTGTCTGGGGCATCACTCGAATGGTATATGCAGTTGGAACATAACAGCGTGCGCACTTGGGCCGAGCTAGTTGATGCATTTGTCAAGCAGTATAAGTACAACACAGATCTTGCTCCGAATCGTACTCAGCTTCAGAGTATGACTCATAAGGACATCGAATCCTTCAAGGAGTAAGCGCAACGATGGAGAGAGCTAGCCGCAAGGGTGCATCCACCTCTTGTTGACCGTGAACTTATTGACATCTTCATGGGTACTTTACAAGGCCAGTACTACGAAAAGCTGATCGGCAGTGTCTCCGCTGGATTCTCCGACTTAGTGATCGTCGGTGAGAGAATTGAAGAAGGGCTGAAGAGTGGAAAGATCCCAGGAGGTTCCAACAACCAGGCCCATGCCAAGAAGCCTTTCAATGGATACAAGAAGAAGGAGGGCGAAACAAATGCCATCTTTTCGCAGAAAGGGCAAGCTTCTCAACAAGCTCCCCCTCCTATGCCTTATCAAGTTCCCTATTATCAGTATCCGTATGTTGCTGCTGCGCAATATGCTCCAACACCTTATCAGCCAGCTGTTCAAGCAGTGCAAGCTCAGATGCCACGGCAACAAGCCTACAACCAGCAAGGATATCAGTATCCTCCTCAGCAACAGCAGATGCAAGCTACTCAGCAACGACAAGGTGCTCGCCCACAGCGTCCGCAGAGAACATGGAGGCCAGATAGAGTCTTTGATCGTCTACCAATGACATATGCCAAAATCTTTGCTCAGTTGATGGAGAAGAAAGCTGTTGTTCCGAGAGATTTGGCTCCTCCAACCGTCATTCCTGCTGATTACGATGCAAATGCTCATTGTGAGTTTCATAAGGGCGCTCCGGGTCATACCATTGAGGATTGCAGGGCTTTCAAGCACATAATTCAAGACATGATTGACAGGGATGCTATCAACTTCAATGGGAAGTCTCCAAATATCATCAACAATCCGATGCCACCAGTCAACTAGTGCCAACATCAGATCGATTCCAGTCAAGTTCATTCCTCGAAGAAGGTCGTCATGCTGCCATTTCATATTTCGCATTTCTTATGTTTTGTCTTTGTTTGTTTAAGTGTTGTATGCTTTGAACAATTGCCATTCGTATTTGGTTTTCATTAATGTATCGCTTATGCATGTTTTGAATTAGTTATGTCGTATTCACTCATTTTTCACTTATCACCGACACATTTATTCACTCCACTCTATTCACTGTCGTTTAGCTTGATTTGAGGGAGGATGATGAAAACGAGATACCCATAATTGCAAATCGTATGCTTTCAGATAGAATCTCGTCAATGATGTACAGGCATTGCTTCAATTCCCCTAAACACTGGAGATATAAGGAGTTGATCCCTAGTAAACCACTTCGAGCCTAGAAGTAGCAGTTTCCTTCGGATATTCAAACCTTTACACTCAACCTGGGGCAGGGTAGTGTTCAGTTAATTCAACCCCGCACTCGAATCAACAAGCAAAATCCAAAAGACGGTTGTTTATTAATGACCCACGGCATGGCATTCACAACCTTCCAACAAAATCCAAAAAAAACATCGAAAGCCTGCTAAGTCAGACACCTTAGAGGGGACTTAGGCAAAATAAAGGCAATCCCGATGGATCTGACAAGCAAAGTCAATCCATGCAAAAGTTAGGGATCAAAAACAAAAAAGAGGACCCCGAAACCCTCAACAAAAACAAAATAATATTCAGTGGCCATTCAAATAGGGTCACTGACACCCCAAAATAAGGTGACTGCCACATCGAGCAAACCTTGAATCATAAAGTTTACACCGTCAAGATAGGCGCAGAATTAACTGAACGTAGGATTGGAGATCATTAAGAAGAAGGGGTGGGTACAAATCATACTTTGAGCCTAATATCCTTTGTTTCATAACTGTGAACCAGACCATGTTACAACCCTCGAAAGACCTAATTAAGGCGAGGTTTATTCTGAAAGCATACTATCGCAAGGTTGCGTAACCTGACTCCTCACATGATTGCTAATCACCAGCATTGGTGTCGTTATCCTTACAATATCTTTTACACCAATCAAAGTTAGCACAACGTTTGGGCTAACTGTCCATTCGTCTCACTATCACGACACTCTCAATAAATGACACACTTTTTCAAAACTTACATTAAACTTTGCATTAATATTACCATTTATGAATGTACAATTTTAATTGCAAATCAGTGCTAGGTATTCAAAGACATCTCAACGAGGGGGCAATTAAGGAGGAACTTGACTTTCAGTGGCTGACACGAAACAAGACTACCTCAGAACCCACAGGCTGGGGCAAATCACTCAACAGCTCGAGCAGGGGCAAGTCATCCGAGTTCAACTTCCATATGCCAGAACTGGTTAATCTGGGGCAGACCATTACCATGTTCAAACTGGGGCAAGACCAGGTTGTCCTGACCATCAAGCAGAGTTGCAACCTTTTCTGAAGGAAATTCACAACAAACTACCAAATACCCAGACTCGGGGCATATAGAGTATCTTCGTCTATTTCAATCGTGGCATCTTCAACAAGCTGCGTGTCGAGGAAGTCAATCCCTCCCACCACCCGAAGTCCAATCCGCATTGGCAACTAGCAAAAGTCCACCGCGCTGGCGTCTTCACCTGCATTTCCAAACTACTTGTCTGCAATCATATGCATCATACACATCGCATTCGGCCTCATAAGTATCCTGCATCAATATGCATACTCCAATCATATCATACTTCCCCAGCTCTTGCATCTCCGCGCGTCAGCATTTGCATTTGCACTTCCATTCGTATGGAATGTCATTTATCATCCAGCATTCATATATGCAAGTCAAGGTCCAGGATCAATCTTGAAGATTTCTAATACCATCATCAGCCCAGTCAGGGGCATCCTCCGCAGGATTGTGGGTTTGTCCCACGATTTTCAAGAGCTTCAAAGCAGTCATCAGCCCAGTCAGGGGCAATCTTCTGCAATTGTGGGTTTCTCCCACAAAATTCAAAAGATATTCAAAACAAGATTCAGCCCAATCAGGGGGCATTTTTCAAAGACCATAGGCGTCTCCCATGACGTATTTCAACCTTGTGGTTGATCAGATCTTCAAATCAACATTCAGCCCAGTCAGGGGCATACCATTCAAAACCGTGGGCGTTCCCCACGAAGTTATTCAACCTTTTGCTGGGCAAATCTAAGAAGTTCAGTGCAAGATCCAACCCGAGCAGGGGCATCTTCAGCAAAGCCGTGAGCGTTCCTCATGAAGTTGTTCAGCCTTTTGTTGAGCAAGACAAGACATCAAGACAAACTCAGCCTAGTCAGGGGCATCCTCTTCAGAATTCATGGGCGTAACCATGAAATCATTTCAACAAAATTACGAACTCCAAGCAAGTCAGTGGTCGTCCCCTTTGATTCATTTCAACCCAATCTTCCTCTTGGTTATTCCCCGATGAGTTGTATTGAGCAAGCGTGACCATTGTCAATTGCCTTACTATCATCCTTTTGGTGATAGTCGAATCTCGTCAGTTTAACCCAGCCTGCATCCTTTTGGTGTTGGTAAACTTCAAATTGGTGTTGTCCTATCATCCTTTTGGTGATAGCGACCTGTGTGTTGTGTTTCGCTCTGCCATCCTTTTGGTGGTGGGTCTGGCATTTCGTCGGTGTCAGATTGTGCGATATTTTGTTTGTGTTTCGCTCCATCATCCTTCTGGTGGGGGGTCTATCATGGTCATTAATGATAGATTGTGCGATGTTTTTTGTGTTTCGCTCCGTCATCCTTTTGGTGGGGGGTCTGTCACTTGGATTGGTGATAGATTGTGCGATATTTGTTTGTGTGTGTTTCGCTCCGTCATCCTTTTGGTGAGGGGTCTATCATGGTCATTAATGGTAGATTGTGCGATGTGTTTTGAGTTTTGCTCCATCATCCTTTTGGTGTTGGGTCTATCATGGTCATTAATGATAGATTATGCGATGTGTTTTGTGTTTCGCTCCGTCATCCTTTTGGTGGAGGGTCTGTCACTTGGATTGGTGATAGATTGTGCGATATTTGTTTGTGTTGTTTCGCTCCGTCATCCTTTTGGTGGGGGTCTATCATGGTCATTAATGGTAGATTGTGCGATGTGTTTTGTGTCTCGCTCCGTCATCCTTTTGGTGGGGGGTCTACCATGGTCATTAATGATAGATTGTGCGATAGTTTGTTTTTGTTTCGCTCCGTCATCCTTTTGGTGGGGGGTCTATCATGGTCATTAATGATAGATTGTGCGATGTGTAGTGTGTTTGCTCTGTCGTCCTTTTGGAGATAGTAGCCGTATGTGTTTCATCCCATCATCCTTTTGGTGATGGTGACCTTTTGCCAGTTATTTACAATCTACTCAGAGGTACTCCCATCCATCATTTTCAGTTCCCAAACTTTCCTTTTCTTTTCAGACAAATTCAGGGTTTTCTTTGTATCTAATTGACTTCTACCTTGAAAAACGAACGATGTAGCAGTTTATTTCCCTAGGTTTAAGCCAATTAGATAGGGGCATCTGTCATACCCTAAATTTGTCCTACCTTTTCTACTTTTCTTATCACAAATAATGGTGTTTTTTTTAGATGATCATTTGGTCCTGGGCCATAATCTTCTAGTTATTTCACATGTCTTAAAGTTTTTGTTGGTTGTTGTTTAGTATGGTCATAAGCCCTTATGGAAGGTATGGATTGAAAATAAGAGAAGGTTAGGTCATGATTATGGTTAAATAATCAAGATATGGTTGGATGGTTAAACCATGGTTCAAGCTACAAGACATGAGTTAATGGCATGCTCAAAAAAGTCCACAATGAAGGTTTTAGCCCATCATGTTTTCAAAGGGGAAGTTTTGAGATCGATTTGTGTTTTATTCATATTTAACTCATTTCTCAAGAGGTTATTCAAGAGCTCAAAACTGGTTTATGGAAGATCTTATTTTTTTTCAAGGACCAATTCAAGGCGTTATTCATTTCAAATGAGAATTCAAATAGTGACGAGAACTGGTTTCAAGATTGAATCAATTTGAGAAAGCTTAAATTTTTAATTATTATTTTTTGTAGGAAAATGAAGAACTCAAGGCATTTTTAAAGTGATTTCAAAAGGTGCAAGGGTTAAAGTTTGAACATTATAATTTAAAACCCATTCATACCTCAAAACTCATACACTTACTTTTACTACAAAGTTGGCAATACCAGGATTCAAACTACAAAGCCCATGTTGTCAAACTTGGCAAACACATTGTTCAAGTTCACATTTACACATAGACTCAAGAAAATTCACAGAAATAGTGTAGCAAGCCCACATCATTTAGGCCTAATTACAAAAAGGGAGTTCATTTTTTTAGAGAATAAAAGTAGCAAAGTATGTTTTATTTACAATTTGCAATGAGCAAAAAGAAAAAACGTTGCTTCACCATGGCCCATCATGTCCCAATGGTATTTGATTTACCATGAAAGATAAAAAAGGAGCAAAACCAGCACAGTACAACAATCTTCAGCCCAACACGGTGTACGACAAATCTGGTGCATAAGAATCACGCCTCACCAATTCACGTGCCATCAGAATGAAATGCAACCATAACCAACTTCCTATACCCACAACAGACAAAAGGGGAAAAACGTAATAAAGGATACAATAAGCAGAAAAATCCACAAGCTGGTATATGGCACTACTTACCACCAAAATGGTCCCACACATTTCCATTACAGCTATGAATACTGCAACAATAGAAAAAGCAGAAAAGCCAGCACCAGACTGCACAAATCGTACCAATATCCCATCAAAATGACCCACACATCATCCGCACAACAATCTCCATACCACCATCATAAAGGAACTTCATGTTATAAGACAAAAATCAATAGCCCTGCCAGCAAACCGACGAAACCTGGACAAGGACCTGCAAATGGAGCAGCAAAGAGAAGGGACGGCATGTGAAACCTTTCAAAATCCCTATTAAACCAATAACTAATTCATCAGCAAATGAATGTTATAAAACGATAACGGAAGGTAACGGCAGCAAACCGTGAACAAAGTTCCTTGAACTAAACACACACAACCTGCACTATTCCACAACAAATACGAAAGTTTGCAAATGAAGACAAGGATAAACTTTCACTTTATCAGCTATCAGCCAACTCACAATTAATAAGAAAAACCAACATTCTGTAAGCTGCAGCAGAGCATCGCCTGCACCATGTACAACGTTGGCAGAAGAAAAACAACAACAGCCTGTGAGTACTAAAATTTTTTGCAACAACAAGACCAGTACAAAATGGCAATGAATGGGTCCCTTACACAGATTGGGTGTTCATGCGTGCTTTTGCAAGATGAATTCAAAAAAACCTCCCTGTGCCAATATACCACACCAGCAGCCATGTACAAAATCTGCACCATTTTCCTTCAATTGATATACTCCACTACCTGTACTATTCTGAAAAAAAGAAAACACACTGAAATCAGTTTAAAAATCAGCGACACCAACAATACAAAAGGGGTAGACCTCACAACCAAGAAAAAACATCATATCTACCACATAAACCCTTCTTAATATCTATCACTTTTCTTCCTACAACTTCCTCAAAACACACCATTGAGTTGCTGCAAGAGCTGAGCGCTCTTCACATATTCCTCACCTTCAACACTAACTCATTCAACCAACCTCTCACCCTCACTATTCTTCCACCTCCAACCGTGAAGATTACCAACCCTGAAGCAGCCACCCTCCATTAATGCTTCATCCTCTTCTCTTCACCATAACCATCTGAAACAAACACCCTTCAAAGATCCACTTCAAAACCAAAACAACACAAACCTCCAATGTCGTTCATTACCATCTCCCTCCAACAATTGCGTTTCCATGAAAGTTAGCTCATAGCTCCAAACTCCACCATTAAAACTAACTCATTTCATTCATAACCGCCACTACACAACTTCCATAACAATGTTATCATCTTCTTGATTTGCATCCCTCAACACCCTTTCAAAACTCCATTAAAACCATCCAGAACAACACTCTTCCTCAACTCGTTTTTGAACATAAAACAATCAGCAAATCTTCATCATCTCCCACAACATACGGGCTTGATTTTCCTTAACTATCTTCGGGTAGTAGGTTGCGTGCATCTACAGCTTCTACCATCAGTTTTCTCACTATTTGCAGCAGGCCTTGTTGAAACGGTGTTGTTATCGTGTTCATAGTCTACATAACCACACACAAACTCATAAACCCTAAATCACAAATCCCTTGAATCTTTCTCAAATCAATCAACCCCAACCATTTAACCCTCTTCTGAAAAACCTCATCAATCGAGAACCATTCACCTTCAACCATCAACATCTTCAAACTTCTCCATCATCTATTACGACCCAGATTCATCACCTTCCTCTTAACGAACTCATCTCGTCGAAACCATTTCAACCCATACGAAACCTCCGCCGCGAAACTTTAAACAAAAATCACTCACCACACGACCTTCCATCTTCTCTAAAATAACAATCAACAACAAACTCAGACAACCTTTGACCTAAATCAATCAACAACCCGCAAACTTCATCACTAACATCGCACGTTTTCCACCATTAATCAAACTCATCAGCCGTTCTTCCTCCATTTTCAGGTAACTTCAAACCCCTTTTTCGAAACCTTTTTAAACCCGTTTTCACTCCAGACTCAACAAACCCGAAAATCCCGAATCCAAAATAAAATTATATGGATGATTAGAAACACAGAAACAAAACGAGGTTGGCGAGAAAGGGTAGAGATGAAAAGAAGGAGAATCCGGGGAGAGAGAGAGAGCGTGAGAGACGATGAGAGAGAGCGAAAGCAGAGGGGCTGGTCTTGGGCGAGTAGGAAGAGACGACACTTGTGCTGCGTGTTTTCATATTGTTTTATTTTTTCTTTTCCTTTTTTTTATTTTATTATTATTATTCATTTTATTATTTGTTTTTTTTTCTGCTGCTGATTGGTTTTGTTGATTATTGGGCTTAGAAGCCCATTTGATTTCCGTTGCACCCTTTTGTTTCTACAAATCCTCCTGTTTTGTTTTTATTCATTAATATGTAAATATTTGGTTTATTTCATTTTAAAAGTTTTATATAGTGTTAGAATATTTATATTTTTTAGGAGTTATTTCATTTTTCATTGATCATTAGACTTTTTGTCCCATTTTCCTCATTTTCGATCGATGACGAGATTTCCGACGTTTAACCGTCACATTAGTGGCGTGAAACAAAGGATCTGAGACCACCCTTTTTTTTTCTTTCGATTTTATTTCATTGACCACTAACTTAAATTTCCGTCAAATATTATTGTGGATATTATATTGTTATATTATTATTCATATTATTGCTACATTTATCTTGTCATATTATTTATTCATATTATCATTATCATATCATATTTATTCATATTTATTCAACCATATTCGAAAACACATAATAAATTATCGAAACTCCTAAAAGCCAAATTGGTGGACTGTTGTATCATTGGTTATTTGCAGGTATCTTGATTTTAAGTCGTGCCCGACTTTGCTCAAGGCGTAGTTTAGGACACTAATGCACACACACGGCTTTCTCTTGGGCTACCTGACAATGAGACCCCTTTATTTCGTGCAATCCCGTGTAACTTACATGTATCCCTTCCCCATTCCGATGTATGTTTCGCATTTATTTGATTATTAGTTTATCTCCTAGGAACACCCATAGGGACTAGAGCGGATTCAAACTATTTTCAAACTAATCCTCGATTCATCATCGAGCCATTTTCAAACAACCCGTAAGCCGAGTGCTCATACGCATTCGCCATCAACCTATTACAATTAGACCCTTGATGCGTAAGTCAAGTCAGTCTCTTTTTCAAACAATTTCATTTTCAACACGCTTTGCACGCGATAACGAGTCAAACCCTTGATCCAACGTCAAGCGGATTTTCGAAACAAAACATCAATCAATTAACAACTATTTAATTCTTTTCAAGGTGTAAAAAGTAGGTTCAAGTCTTTGATCTTGCTTTCAGTTGTTTACATGCGAGTTGTCTTATTCGGGTGTGAACAATTGACGCCTCTAAATAACATTAACAAATCGACATCGTTCAACTATTTCCAACTCAAACAACTTTCCTTTCACGATGAAAAAGAGAGTGTACCAAGTCTTTGGTCCGCTCTCCGATTATTTGGAGTTTGAGAAGTCTTTCTTAAGCTTCAATTAATCGTCATCATTTCAACCTCATCCTTTCAAACACAACTTCTCTTACGATGAAAACGAGAGCGTTCCAAGTCTTTGGTTTGTCCTCCCGATTATTTTGGTCCGAGAAATCTTTCTTAGGCTAAAGTAATCGTCATCAGTTCAAACACCATTCAAATATAACATTATTCTTCAAGATGAAAAAGAGAGTGTTCCAAGTCTTTGGTTCGCTCTCCCGATTACTTGGGTACGAGAAGTCTTTCTTAAGCTTCGAGTAATCGTCATCCGTACCCTTTCAAACTCAATTCAAATCCAGTTTCTTTCGTGGTCGTTACCACGAACTACGAACGCTCTGATTCTTCATTCATTCTTGAATGTAAGATACGTAGGCACAAGATTGCGATGATCTTGGCGAGCACAATCCCCTCCATCTTCCATTTCCCCCATCCTTTCCCGTAGTCGAACTACGACGCTCTGATTTCTCATTCTCGTCCGAATGAGCATACGTAGGCACAAGGGCCCCAATCCTTGGCGAGCACCCTATCCTCTAATCATCCCCTTTCCCCTAGCGTCTTTATCCCTTTATAGTATCCTTTAGCATTTAGTAGCGAGAAGAGAAGAATTAAGTTTAGCTAACATCCATTAACTCGAATTAAGAGGTTCTCGTCGAGTACGACGGACGTGAGGGGTGCTAATACCTTCCCCTTGCGAAACCGACTCCCGAACCCAGGAATATGGTTGCGACGACCGTGTTCCTTCCGCTCTATGAGTTTTTCTCGATATTTTCCTCTCCCATTCATTCGGGAAAAATAAAGTTCGGTGGTGACTCTGTCGAACCGCATTTCCGTGCCTTTCGCGCGAGGGTCGTATGTTCGAAATAAATTTTTCGAGGTGCGACACTTCCTTGTATACTTGAGTTTGAATTTCAAATATTGCTTGTAAGCATCTAATCGATTCACTTCTTGACTTTATAAAGTTTTCCCCCATGAAGTATTGAACTTCTCAATTACATTGTTGTGACATTGTTTGATTATGCTTTATGATTGTAATTACATATGACATTTTGTAACTTTAAGAAACCATATCTTTGTAAAGATTCATCCCAATCTTTATCAAGATCCCCCTCCATCCTTGTTAAGATATACCACCGTCTTCGTTAAGATATGCCATTGGTTTTTACCTTTCTTTTTTGAGTCTTGTAAGAACTTTCCCCTTCATGATATTGTAATATCTTAATGTTTGCATTGGTTGTAACCATTTATCTTGACTGAAATCATTGCTTGATATTGTAATATGCTTGCTTATTCTTGGTTCTAACCATATTTCTTGTATTCATCATGTTTAAATGATTGTTGTGTTAAGTTTATGTCCCCAAGTAATGGAACTCTTTAGTTCTCATCCAAATTGCCTCCCATTTTCCCTTCCAAAGGAAAGCCTCTCTATTGACTTCATAGTCATAAGATAGCTCATAACACTCCCCTCGACTTTGTTAAGTCACTCTCCATCTTAGTTAAGTTAGAACCCTAGCCATTAGACTTTGATTTAAGTCTAAAAGACCTACCCCTTGTTAGGAGTATCTTTCAACTAAAACTTTAAGATAGAGTTTGTTAACTCTATGTAAGAATCATAGTGATGATTACTTACTCCCTTTACTTGAGTTTTTAACTTAGATTAGAGAGTTTTGTTAAACTCTACACAAGCATTGATATGTTTGTTCCCCTTTGAACCTTGATCATAATCAAGAGTTCTTCATTCCTAGTGAAGTGAACTACGATTGCTCTGATTCTATCCTAGTTAGGATACGTAGGCAGAGGATGCGATATCTTTGAGAGTAAACTTAGAAATGATCCTTAGGTCTTTACCTAACCCTATACCCAAATCTCAAACCATAGCAAACATTTAGCAAGTATTAACATGCAAACAAACAAAAGGTTCATGTAGAGTACTACAGATGTTTAGGATGTGAAATAACTCTAGGCATAACCAACCCCCGATCCCCGAATCTCTTAGCGTTGTTGTTACATCGCGCAAAAGGTCTTTCTTTAACCTTTCCTTTGGGTAAATCAAAGTCCGTTTGTGAATTTTAAGAATTAAGATTCAAGTTAATCAATAGCTTAGTATCACGATTCTCACTGCAACAGAAATGGCGACTTCATTGGAGACATGCTTAACTTGAGGGTTTAGCCTATTTTGTTTGATTGCATGCTATATTTATGAATATTTGCTTAACATGTATATTTGTCAATATATTTGTTTGTTGGATATTAGGTACTTTGAGTGGTGAGGAAGTCTTATACCCGGACTCGAGTGCACTTATGATAGGATGGTGGTATATTCAAAAAGGCTTATAGGGAGTTGATTTCCGACCAAGCTAACTTGAGAAACTACCGCTCAGTGGAGGCCCTCTTGAGAGTTAGTTTTGTTGAACGAGTATTCGTGAAAACATTGCTACTCTCGACGTAGGAGCCCGTGACACTGTGGACCTTTAGATTACATTTTACCCCTCTTTGGCCTTATTAGGACGTAGTGTGATGGCTATAAGGGAGTATTCCCGAAGTAGTTGATATGTGATACTACACTTGGACGAGACTCTCTTGAGAATATTATCGATTACCGAGTGATTTGGGAAATTGATAATATCTTAAATATGGGTTGTTGACTCTGAGAACCTCTTAGAACCCTGTTCTGCAGGTTTGAGAATCCATATTACACACCTTTTAGGATGGGTAGACCATGGCTCCACACTCGTGTTCTCTAAACCTAGGATTTTTTTCGTGTGCATATGTCTGATCTTTGCTTCCATGTGTTTGTGCATTCTTGCATTCATGAGCATCATATCATAAAGTTGTGTGGAACTCAGACTTTTTGTTTGTAAACATCAAGGTTGTTATGGACGGTAAAAGAAAGAAAACTTTGAAGTACACTTACAAGAGTTTTAACTTGGATGACCTAAGGAGGTTAAGCACCTTGGTGATGTAAGTAGTAACTGTGTAACACCCATTTTAATTATTTAGTCTTTTTGGTGTTATTTTTTTTCGGCGTGTCTTTTGTGGAGATTATTTAAGAAACCATAGACCTTAATATTAATATAATATAATTGATAATGATAATAATTTAATGATTGATAGTAATATTATTATTTGTATTATTATTGAGGTTAAGTGATTAAAGAAGGAATAAGAGTACAATAGGGGTATTAGGGAGCTTTTGGGAAAAGAAAGAGAAAACACGGTAAAGAGGAAGAAAGAACACGGTCAAGTGGAGAGGGATGTTGAGAAGGAAGAACAAGAGGAAGAAGAAGAAGGCTAAGGTTGTCGAATTCTTGGATTGGGATTGGTAATTGCATGAATTGGATAGTTGGGGATTCCTTAACCCCATAGGGATTTGATGATTATGATTAGGATGTTGTTGTGTTCCTGATTGTTGTTTCCATGGATGAATTGTGCTTATGTTGTGATGAATTGGTGAAATCTTGTTATTCCAGCCTTGCATGTGATTATGTAGGGATTGTTGGGTGTTCTGAGTAGTTTATCGTTTAGACCGAAAATGATTTAATCGGTAGAGTTGGTGTTTTATCGGGTAAAGTCTAGAATAAATAGTATGGTTTAGTCGTAGAATGCTAGGCTAAGACTACTGGGTCTGGTTTGGTGAGAATCGAATGGGTTTTGAGCTTCTGATGAATTTTTGAACAGTGAGGGTTTTGTGAAATCGCAGACGTTCGTCAGCACCTCCGCTGAGTGAGCTAGTAGCGAGCATTCGCTAGGCGAGTTGGGTAGTGAATACTTCCAGTAGCCACTGTCTGCCTTCGCTGAGTGAGCTAGTAGCGAGCATTCGCTAGGCGAGTTGGGTAGCGAATAATTCCAGTAGCCACTGTCTGCCTTCGCTAGCGAGTTCGCTAGGCGAGTGAGGCAGCGAGCGCTCGCTGAGGCCTCGCTGGGCGAGTGAGCCAGCGAGCGTGACAGAATGTGATTTTTATGCTGTTTTGCTTTGTGATTCGTTTTGTAGGATTCCTTGGGTTGTGAAAGGTAGAGAGATGGTGTTTAGGGGTGAAGAGTGTATATTTAGTGTTGAAAGATGAAATTATGAAATATTGAATTTAATTGACATAATTAATTGGTGGGTAAGACATATATATGTATATATATATATATATATGATGCATGGTGAGGTGATCGGGAGGATCGTGTGTACTCGGTGTTCAAATGTAAATTTCCCTATTATTTAATTTGATTAACATAATTGATTGGTGTGTATATATATGTATGATGTATGGTGATGTGATCAGTAGGATTGTGTGCACTTAGTGTGCTTGATGTTTGGTGTTGTGCATATCATGGTGTCTTGGTGGGATGGATCATGTCTCAAGAAGAACGTAAGTGATCCATCCGTACTCCTTTGTGGAGAATGGTGGGATGGATCGTTGCTCAGAAGGAGCGTATGCGATCCATCCGTACTCCTTTATGGAGAATGGTGGGGTTGAATCGTTGCTCAGGAGGAGTGTATGCGATTCACCCGTACTCCTTTGTGGAGAATGGTGGGATGGATCGTTGCTCAGGAGGAGTGTATGCGATCCATCCGTACTCCTTTGTGAAGAATGGTGGGGTTGAATCGTTGCTCAGGAGGAGTATATGCGATTCACCTGTACTTCTTTGTGGAGAATGGTGGGATGGATCATTGCTCAGGAGGAGTGTATGTGATCCATCAGTACTCCTTTGTGGAGGATGGTGGGATGAATCGATGCTCAGGAGGAGTGTATGCGATTCATCCGTACTGCATGCATGGTGTTGAGTTGCATTCTTGCATTATTGTATGTCGTGTTGATGATTGGACAACAGGTCGTGTTTGATGTTGGTTGGGTGATGATTTATTTAATTTCTACCTTTATTTCATGTATTTTATTACCGATAATTTTGATCATGTTTTCTCACCCCTTTGTTGTTGTTGTGGTCTGTGTTTCTTCGGAAGTACAGATAAATCCAGGTATATAGCTAGCTTGGATAGTGGTGTGCGAGTCGAGTCTTAGGATGCTCTGATACGTAGCACGGGATTTGGGAGTTTATTTATTTTTAGATAAATTTGTTTATTCCTGTGACGTATCATGTTTGATGAACTTGTTAATGAATACTTTTGTATATTTTGGCGGATGGCCGTGAGCGATGGATAATGATAATTTTCCGCTGCTTTAATTTGAAAATCATATAATGAAGAGTTATGTTGAACTGTTTGAATGTAATATCCCACTGTTGAAGGGAAACTCTGATGTTATTTTGAAATAATTGTATTTTATTTAAGATTTGGGAAAGTGAGGTGTTACAATTAGTATCAGAGCAGGTCGGTCCGTCTGGCCAGTGTAGTAGTTGAGCCTGTTCTTAGGATAGAGGTTGTGTACCTTTTGGCTGCCATTATGCAAGCAATGGCGCAGGTGGTTGCTAATCAGAACCAAGCGGCGGGTGCGCAATTTGGGGATTTGGAACAGTTTCGGAGTAACAAGCCGCCGATGTTTGAAGGAGGAATTTTGGATCCTGAAGCTGCGCAGAAGTGGCTGAAGGCGATTTAGAAAATTTTCAGGACAATGAGATGTGGTGACGAGCAAAAAGTGAGGTTTAGTACTCACATACTGGAAGGTGAAGCTGAGGCTTGGTGGGACAACAGTCGCCAGAGACTGGAGACTGCGGGAGTAGGATTGAAATAAGTGGGGGAGAAGTTTGTGCTTCTCCAAGATGCTTCAAGTGTGGAGTGATGACTCAGTGTGTTGTTAAACGCTATTATAGTTTGACGGGATCATGTTGGAGGGAATAAGTGTTTCTTGCGAGCTTAGATGGTGTGTACAGTGAATTGTTTGGAGTTAAGCCAAATGCTTAAGAGTTGTCTTGGCGAGTCGGCGCATGACAGTGGTGGGAGGTTTAATTATGAGGGGAATTTTGAGTGTTGATGAAAGTAGAGAAGTTAGCGGGTTGCTGATTAAGTGTGGTTGTCTGAAAGTTATCCTGTCAAGACAGTGATATACAGTTCGGACGTGAAGTGGAGTTGTGATCGACCTAGTTATGGAAACTAGCCCGATATTGAGAGCTCCGTATTGTGTGTCTGTTTGGATGGTCAAGAAATTAATTTGAGTGAGTAGTTTTGAGACTCGTGTCTGGTGGGTGTGCTATGGTAACAGATTGTGAGGTCGAGTATGTAAAGGATGGATAGTGACTCCTGGTGAATATTAAAGAAAGTAAGAATGTGGAATACGATATTGATATAATTAGACCTTTAAAAATTTCAAGAGTTGAAGGTGTATTGAATGGCCTTTCAAGTGTGAAAATGTTGTTGTCATATTTTTGACATAATGGGAGAACCGTAACTCAGAATGATGCACGATTTGAAGCGTTGGAAGTTTTTACAATGCTATAGGTGATGGCGAAGTAGCGACATAGGATTAAGATGTTTATTGATGGAATGTGTTTGGATATGGTGGTGAGTGCAGAAGGTGCGGTTCGTGTTTTCGCCATAGCTCGCAAATTTGAGTGTCCGTTGGCATGGGACTTTCCATACTTAATTGAGCGAGTCAATGGTTGTGTTAACGGATGATATTATGATATATTCGAAGATTATAGAGGATTATGTTGAGCATCGGGAACTTGAGTTATCGGTGTTGGAGAAGAAGCGGTGATATGCCTCTGTGTAGAAAGTTCAAAGAGTTCGTGTGTTGGTTTTTCCGTATCCGATGGAACTATTTGTTGTGTTTTGGGATGCTTTGTTGAGATGACTGGGAGATATATTAAGTGCAACATCAGCGAATGTTAGTTATGCTTTAAGGCAACTTAAAGTACGTAAGAGGAATTATCTGACAGATGGTTTAGAGTTGGTTGTTGTCGTGTGATTATGCCGGAGTTTGGAGGCCTTAATTGTTTAGTTGATATATGAGATGGTTGGTTATCTTAATAGCTTAAGGTATTTGTTTGATTTGAAAGAGTTGAATATGAGACAGAGGAAATAATTAGGACTTCTAGAGGAGTATGGTTTTGGGTTGAATTTCCATTCGGGCGAAACAACGTGGTGGCTGATGTATCGATTTAGAGAATTTTTGGGTATATACCGATGATGATGGTAAAAGAGTTAGCACTGATTGAGAAAATTCGAAATATGAGTTCGGTCTGTGAAGAGACTTCTTATGGAGTTAAGCTTTGTATGTTGAGGCTGACTATGGGTAATCTTAATGAGAGTCGAGGAGTTGGAATTCTAATTGGAGCTAGTAGATTGATCGAATTTAATGAATTGAGTTGAAGAGCTGATTTTCGGATTGATGGAAATGGTGCCATGAGATGTCGTGATAGAGTTTGTGCTCCAGTATTGTGGGTTGGATAAGTGTACCTTGGAAGAAGGACATTAAGGTGAATTGAGTACCTATCCAGGTGCTATGAAGATGTGACCGAATGTGGAAGATTGTTTTGGTGGCCATAGGTGGAGAGAGAGAGAGAGAGAGAGAGAGAGAGAGAGAGAGAGAGAGAGAGAGAGAGAGAGAGAGAGAGAGAGAGAGAGAGAGAGAGAGTTGAGGTTGTGTGTGCTGATTAGACTTGTGGAAAGCCGAAGTTGGAACAATGGGAACTGTTGGGCCTGATGCAACTGTTGAATATTTCTGAGTTGAATAGAATAGTGTTCCCATGGATTTTGTGTCGGGTTTTCTGAAGAATTTAAAGGAATATGATTTGATTTGAGTAGTTAAGAATGGATTGAAAAGATTAACTCATTTCTTACTAATGAGGATGAATCATTCTATGTTGGAGGTAGCTAAGATGTATAGTGAGGAAGTTGTGAAGTAGTGTGAGATACCGTCGAATATTGTGTCAGATGGGAATCTGAGTTTTTAATGAAATGTTGGGAGAGTGGCAGACACTTTGAGAGCCATATTAAAGTTGAACGTGAAGGAAAATTGCGATCTAAACGCAGCGGAAAACAAAAATTTCCTTTAGTGATCCTTACGAATGAGCATGGTCAGTGATAGAATCGTTACCTCTTTGTGGCGATTCAGATCTTTGATGCAGCGATCACAAGCGTTGATGAAGTGCAACGCCTCTACTCAGTCCACACGAACAGCTTCCGGTCACAGTGCTAGCTGCTTACGAACGGAATTATTTGAGTGAGAAAAGAGAATCAAAAACGAAATTGCATCAAGTGAAAGCTTCATCACAAGGGTTCCTTTTATAGACTCTCTTGTGGGCTGCGGGCTAAAACCCAATTCACATGATCCATAATAATATTATATATTATTATAATAACTATTATTATAATAAATATATTTATTTTATTATTATTTTATAACCATTATAAAATAACAATAATTATTATTATATTATCCGAATTTCTATTTTTCACTTAAGTGCACCGTACCTTACGGTGTTCCTTTTTGATTTCTCTATCTCTCATCAAACTGTCCTTATGTGTGTGACCCTGTAGGATTTCGTAACGTTGGTAATTATATTAAATTATATATTTAACATAATAAACAGTAAGCGGTATCTAGCAACACATCACTGCTACCCAAGTCACGAAAATGTCATGTGATCTGACAAAACCTTTTTCGTGATAATATATGTTTGTACAATTACCCTTTTGCCCCTATGTCTATATTGAACACAAGGCATACATTGTGTCATCCTTGTCCAGTTCAATATTGGGCCCTTAGACATTTCTCCTGTTATGCAGGATTGGCAAATTCCATCTAGGACACTCATGTCCCTCAGCATGCTTCGTGGAGTGCCCATCAACTGTCTTTATGATCATCCAGTTACGGATAATGTTTGATCAGCAATAAAGCACCCGACTCTACATCTAGGGTCCATAGTGGTTTCAGGTCGAAGGGTGGTAATACACCATTATCACCATGAGAATAACTTATGACACTTTGCATAACATACTATGTAGTATTCTCATAGCGGGTCAATCCGGTATAAATATTACTCCTAATATTTATACCTATGTCAAGACTTGATAACTCTTTATCCATGATCCATGAGATGTGATCGTCAGTCTATCTTCATAATAGTCTCAATGCTTTTAATGTTATCCCACTTTGCAATAAAGCTTGACTACGGATATTTTAAGAATAATGTCTTTATGTTTAATGGGATCTCATGATTAAGTCACACTTAACATTTCATTAAATAGACTAACTATTCTAGGGACTTTATTATTCTGAAAGACAAACATAATAAAGAAATGCCTTTTATTATTAAACGAATAATCCGATACAAGTACCAAAAAATTATTGGCCTCTAGGGCTTACACCAACAATCTCCCACTAGCACTAGAGCCAATTAGGCATACCCTTAATACCCATAGATCTAGTATGACCATCATGCTTCTGTTGCGCAAGAGGCTTTGTTAATGGGTCAGCGATATTGTCAAGTGTAGGTACTCTGCATATCTTCACATCTCCCCGATCGATTATCTCTCGAATGAGGTGATAACGCCTAAGTATGTGTTTGTATCGTTGGTGAGATCTAGGCTCCTTAGCTTGTGCGATAGCACCATTGTTATCACAATATAAACCAATGGGATCCACAATGCTAGGGACTATGCCAAGTTCACTAATGAACTTCTTGATCCAAACAGCTTCCTTTGCTGCATTTGAGGCAGCAATATACTCGGCCTCAGTTGTAGAATCAGCAACTGTTTCTTGCTTTGAACTTTTCCAGCTCACAGCGCCACCATTGAGACAGAACACATAACCAGATTGTGATCTAAAATCATCCTTATCTGTCTGGAAGCTAGCATCAGTGTAACCAATTACATCAAGCTCTTTCTGACCTCCATATATCAAGAATGAATCCTTAGTCCTTCTCAAGTACTTAAGGATATTCTTGACAGCTACCCAGTGAGCATCACCGGGATCAGATTGGTACCTACTCGTTGCACTTAATGCATACGAGACATCTGGTCGAGTACATAACATGGCATACATGATAGATCCTATTGCAGATGCATATGGAATCTTATTCATGCGATCCATTTCTTCCTTAGTTGAAGGGGATTGTGTTTTTGATAAACACATACCATGTTGCATAGGTATGAATCCTTTCTTGGAATCATGCATATTAAAGCGTCTCAACACTTTATCTATGTATGTACTCTGACTTAGGCCAAGCAGTTTTTGTGATCTATCTCTATAGATCCTAATTCCTAATATATAGGCTGCTTCACCTAGGTCTTTCATAGAAAAACAATTCCCTAACCAAGTCTTCACTTGTTGCAAGGTAGGGACATAGTTTCCAATGAGTAATATGTCATCTACATATAATACCAGAAACACGATCATGCTCCCACTAACCTTCTTGTAGACACAAGGTTCATCTTCATTTTTGATGAATCCATATTGTTTTACGGTTTCATCAAAACGAAGATTCCAGCTTCTGGAAGCTTGCTTCAATCCATATATTGATCGCTGTAACTTGCATATCTTTTGGGCATCTTGTGGTATGTCAAATCCTTCAGGTTGTGTCATGTACACATCCTCAAGAAGATTCCCATTAAGGAAAGCAGTTTTGACATCCATCTGCCATATTTCATAATCATGATATGCAGCGATGGCAAGTAAAATCCGAACAGATTGAAGCATTACAACTGGTGAAAAGGTTTCATCATAGTCAACCCCATGAATTTGTTTATAGCCTTTTGCAACCAGTCTTGCTTTATAGGTATGTACCTTACCATCCATGTCAGTCTTCTTCTTGAAGACCCACTTGCATCCTATAGGGTTAACTCCTATAGGAGGTTCTACCAAGGTCCAAACCTGGTTTGTGTACATGGAATCCATTTCAGATTTCATGGCTTCTAGCCACTTCTCAGACTCAGGACCAGTTATGGCCTCTTTGTAGGTCACAGGCTCATCTTGATCCATGAGTAATACATCACCCTGATTACTTATGAGATATCCATATCTCTCAGGTTGGTGACGTATCCTGCTTGACCTACGTTGGTCTTGTTCTACTTGAGCAGGTTGCTCTTCCACAACTACTTGTGTTTCCCGCTCTAGTTCCTCCATAGGTGTTTCAATGTTTTGTGATTCTTGAATTTCTTCAAGCTCTATTTTCCTCCCACTGTTTCCTTTGGAAATAAAATCCCTTTCCAGAAAGACTCCAGTTCGAGCGACAAACACTTTGCCCTCAGAAGGATTGTAGAAGTAATATCCTCTTGTTTCTTTAGGATACCCCACAAATAAGCATTTGTCAGATTTGGGCTCAAGCTTGGTTGAAATTTGTCGTTTGACGTAAACTTCGCAACCTCAAATCTTCATGTAAGACATATGTGGTTTCTTACCACTCCATATCTCATATGGTGTCTTATCAACCTTTTTGGATGGAACACGGTTAAGTGTGTAAGCTGCTGTTAATAATGCATGTCCCCAAAAGGAGTTTGGAAGATCGACGTGACTCATCATGGATCGGACCATGTCTAACAAGGTTCGATTTCTTCTCTCAGATACACCATTCCATTGTGGTGTTCCAGGAGGAGTAAGTTGGGATAGAATCCCATACTCTTTTAGATGGTCATCAAATTCTAGGCTTAAATATTCACCGCCTCGATCTGATCGAAGAACTTTAATATTCTTACCTAGTTGGTTTTGTACTTCATTCTTGAATTCCTTGAACTTTTCAAAGGACTCAGATTTGTGTTTCATTAAATACACATATCCGTATCTACTGAAGTCATCAGTAAAAGTGATGAAGTACTGAAAACCTCCTCTGGCTGGTATGTTCAGTGGTCCACATACATCAGTATGTATGAGTGCCAAAAGATCATTAGCCCTTTCACCTTTTCCTGTGAATGGGGACTTTGTCATCTTTCCAATTAAACAAGATCTGCATGTCTCATATGATTCATAATCAAAAGAGTCCAAGAGTCCATCTTTATGGAGTTTGGAAATGCGTTTCTCATTTATGTGGCCTAATCGACAGTGCCAAAGGTAAGTTGGATTCAACTCATTAGGTTTCAACCTTTTAGTATTAATGTTATAAATTGGCATTTCAAGATCAAGGACATATAGTCCATTATTCATTTTTGCAGTAGCATAGAATATATCATTCAAATAAATGGAGCAACAATTGTTCCTTATTATGAATGAAAAACCAAACTTGTCCAAACAAGAAACGGAAATAATATTCCTGCTAATTGCAGGTACATAATAACAGTTCTCTAACTGAATTATTAAACCACTAGGTAAAGTTAAAACATAAGTTCCTACAGCTAAAGCAGCAACCTTTGCTCCATTGCCAACTCGTAGGTCAACTTCACCTTTTGCCAAATCTCTACTCCTTTTTAGCCCCTGCACATTAGTACAAATGTGAGAACCGCATCCAGTATCTAATACCCATGATGCCGAAGTAGATAAATTAATTTCAATAACAAAAATACCTGAATTTGAAGTCTCTACTCCATTATTCTTATCTTCCAGGTACTTTGGGCAATTTCTCTTCCAATGTCCGGTCTTACCTCAATGGAAGCAAGTGCCCTCCTTTGCTATTCCTCCAATAGGCTTCAAAACAGGAGGAGTGGGTTTGGGTTTGGCAACTTCCTTGCCTTTCCCTCTACCACCCTGTTTGATGGGCCTCTTGTTCTGTTTCTTTCCATTACTGACCATCAGAATGGATTTCCCTTTTGTCTTCATATTCTGCTCAACAGTTCTCAACATGCTTAGCAGTTCTGGAAGACTTTTGTCCAAGTCATTCATATTGAAATTCAGGACAAACTGACTGAAGCTCTCCGGCAACGATTGCAAGATCAGATCAATCGCAAGTTCTTTTCCAAGGGGAAACCCTAATCTGTCAAGGTTCTCCACATACCCAATCATCTTGAGTACATGGGGACTTACAGGGGCTCCCTCAGCTAACTTGTTGTTAAAAAGGGACTTTGAAACCTGAAACCTCTCATTTCTTGCTTGCTCTTGATAAAGCATTTTCAGATGTCCGATCATATCGAACGCAGACATGTTCTCGTGTTGCTTTTGCAACTCAGAGTTCATGGTAGCAAGCATGAGGCAAGCGGTTTCATTGGCATCATCGAAATGCTTCTTATAAGCATCTCTTTCTGCCTTTGGTGCAGAACTAGGAGGTTCCTCCTCAGGAACTGGTGTCTCCAAGACATACAGCTTCTTATCGTGCTTGAGGACAATCCTCAGATTACGGTGCCAATCCAGGAAATTTGTCCCAGACAATTTTTCCTTATCTAGGATGGATCGCAAAATATTGTTCGATGTGTTTGTTGTCATGGTAATCTACAGGAGAAATATGAAAATATAAGTATCATTAAAACAACATATTTAATTAGGCCTTTAATCAAATATGCTCCCACTATTTTATTCAAAACAAATGACCCTCATCATTTGATTCGGAAAATCCCGTTGGAAGACTTTCTAGTGGGTCGAGATCCATGTTTCACTTTGTTTTAAGTCAGCGTTAGGCTGATTACACAAAACTAAGTTATTTAGGTAGGAACTCCTTCCAATTGTATCTCATACAACTCTCGAATATTTTCAATTTGGTGAATAACTCCTTATTCTGATTCATCACATGAATCATTCCCAATTCTTGCTTCTAAACATATATAATCTTATTATAATTTGTTTAGTTAAGTTTGACCCATTGTTTTAGCAATTGGATATTACAATTATTCCATCACACCTTACTAATATAGAACATGCACCTCGCGTAGGCGAAACCTACAATGCTCGATACTAGTCTTGATGAGTGCTAAAAATTGGAAAGCATAAACTTAATATTTAATTTTGAGGGAATTTGTTATTAGTTTGATCTCACCGGCTTAACATGCAAAACGTCTCTCACATGCATCAACATACAATTACATGCATCAACATACATATAAAAAAGATACAATTATGGCCCCTAACGCAATTGTTCTCTCAAGCCAATGAGAGAACCTAAGCTAACCTAATAACGATCTAAGCTTCTCCAAGCATGATCTCCAAGGTTATCCTCCTTTAATATTGAATACTTCCTTTTTTTTTTCATAACATAATATTACATTACATATAAGAAAACTCGTTTTACATACGAGGGAGTGAGATGAGAAAAGAAGTTACATAAGGAGATTGAGAGAGAGGCACGACACGCAGGCCGTATTCAAAAATCCCAAAACAATAATAAAGGATAAACTAAGGTCATAACTGATCACCACAAATAAATAATAATAAACACACTTTTATTATTAGTTTAAAACTCCGAAAAATTTTATGAACACTTCATTGTATTTCACGTCGTTTCCTGCACAACTTTTGTGCATTTACAACCCCAACCGGAAAAGTCTGCAGCAATACAACACTTGTACTGCCATTAATCCTAATGCAACAATTTCATGCCGTCAAACACAACTCGATTGATAACTCAATATGATAGATCAACATGTCATTGCTTCACCATACTAACGTCGGATTCCGAAGCGAATGAAAATGATGATCTTTCAAAAGAATTACAATCCTTATGTGATTGAATGGATGAAATCAAAACAGTATATCCCATATACCATCTTTGCATCAGAATTTCTTATATCTTATATAAAAGTGATTGATCTAATTGTGTAACCTATGGATGATCAATGTATCGCACAACTTCACCATACTAATGTCGGTTTCTAAAGCATAATCAACATCAATCATCCAAATCGTACACAACAGATGCCAAATTTAATTAATCGTTTATTGTTAAATTCATTCTGTGTTTTAATCGAATCAAATACAGAAAAGACGAAAATTTAACAGCTATCAGATCCATGGTTTCGTAAGTGGCTCTGATACCACTGAAGGAAAATTGCGATCTAAACGCAGCGGAAAACAAAAATTTCCTTTAGTGATCCTTACGAATGAGCATGGTCAGTGATAGAATCGTTACCTCTTTGTGGCGATTCAGATCTTTGATGCAGCGATCACAAGCGTTGATGAAGTGCAACGCCTCTACTCAGTCCACACGAACAGCTTCCGGTCACAGTGCTAGCTGCTTACGAACGAAATTATTTGAGTGAGAAAAGAGAATCAAAAACGAAATTGCATCAAGTGAAAGCTTCATCACAAGGGTTCCTTTTATAGACTCTCTTGTGGGCTGCGGGCTAAAACCCAATTCACATGATCCATAATAATATTATATATTATTATAATAACTATTATTATAATAAATATATTTATTTTATTATTATTTTATAACCATTATAAAATAACAATAATTATTATTATATTATCCGAATTTCTATTTTTCACTTAAGTGCACCGTACCTTACGATGTTCCTTTTTGATTTCTCTATCTCTCATCAAACTGTCCTTATGTGTGTGACCCTGTAGGATTTCGTAACGTTGGTAATTATATTAAATTATATATTTAACATAATAAACAGTAAGCGGTATCTAGCAACACATCACTGCTACCCAAGTCACGAAAATGTCATGTGATCTGACAAAACCTTTTTCGTGATAATATATGTTTGTACAATTACCCTTTTGCCCCTATGTCTATATTGAACACAAGGCATACATTGTGTCATCCTTGTCCAGTTCAATATTGGGCCCTTAGACATTTCTCCTGTTATGCAGGATTGGCAAATTCCATCTAGGACACTCATGTCCCTCAGCATGCTTCGTGGAGTGCCCATCAACTGTCTTTATGATCATCCAGTTACGGATAATGTTTGATCAGCAATAAAGCACCCGACTCTACATCTAGGGTCCATAGTGGTTTCAGGTCGAAGGGTGGTAATACACCATTATCACCATGAGAATAACTTATGACACTTTGCATAACATACTATGTAGTATTCTCATAGCGGGTCAATCCGGTATAAATATTACTCCTAATATTTATACCTATGTCAAGACTTGATAACTCTTTATCCATGATCCATGAGATGTGATCATCAGTCTATCTTCATAATAGTCTCAATGCTTTTAATGTTATCCCACTTTGCAATAAAGCTTGACTACGGATATTTTAAGAATAATGTCTTTATGTTTAATGGGATCTCATGATTAAGTCACACTTAACATTTCATTAAACAGACTAACTATTCTAGGGACTTTATTATTCTGAAAGACAAACATAATAAAGAAATGCCTTTTATTATTAAACGAATAATCCGATACAAGTACCAAAAAATTATTGGCCTCTAGGGCTTACACCAACAGAACACTGTTTAGCATCTGTGGACGGATGGACAGATAGAGAGAACTACGCCGTATGTAGAGGATTTGGTGAGAGCTTGTGTGTTGGATCATGATGGATCTGGGGGCAGTTAATTGTCGTTGATTGAGTTACCTACAATAACCGCTATCATTCTAGTATCGGAATGACATTGTATGAGGCTTTGTATGGTAGGAGGTGTAGGACTCCTTTGTGCTGATGTGTGTCTAGCGAGAGTGTTGTACTCAGACCGGAAATTATGCAAGAGGCGACTGAAAAGATCAAAAGGATCCAAGAAAATACGTGTGTTGAGAGTTATGATGGTAACTCGGGTTGGTCGAGCTTTAAAGTATCGGAAGCACACATTATGTTTTGTTTATCTGTATCAGAGTAGCGCAACGGAAGCATGGGGAAAATAGCATGTTAGACTGTTTTACCGCTATCGTTTGTAAAAACTGCAGGGTGTGTTCATGTGTCTAAGCCGAAAAAGTACTTTGATTCAATGGGATGGTGTGCAAGTGAGAGAGAATTTGATTGTTGAGGCACTTCTAGTGCGAATTGTTGAACGAGAAACAACTCCGAGGGAAGGAGATATCCTTGGTGAAAGTGGCTTGAGGATAGTGCTGCAGGAGGCAGTGTGACTTGGGAATTGGAAAGCAGGATGCGGGAAGCGTGTCCGGAATTGTTTCCATTAGGTAATTTTCGAGGACGAAAATAATTAAAGTGGGGGAGAGTTGTAACACCTATTTTAATTATTTAGTCTTTCTGGTGTTATTTTATTTCGGTGTGTCTTTTGTGGAGATTATTTAAGAAACCATAGACCTTAATATTAATATAATATAATTGATAATGATAATAATTTAATGATTGATAGTAATATTATTATTATTATTATTATTATTATTATTATTATTATTATTTGTATTACTATTGAGGTTAAGTGATTAAAGAAGGAATAAGAGTACAAGAGGGGTATTAGGGAGCTTTTGGGAAAAGAAAGAGAAAACACGGTAAAGGGGAAGAAAGAACACGGTCAAGTGGAGAGGGAGGTTGAGAAGGAAGAACAAGAGGAAGAAGAAGAAGGCTAAGGCTATCGGATTCTTGGGAGTTCTTCATCAATCGAAGCAATTAATCGAGGTAAGGGGGAGAAACGGATTGGGATTGGTAATTGCATGAATTGGGTAGTTGGGGATTCCTTAACCCCATAGGGATTTGATGATTATGATTAGGATGTTGTTGTGTTCCTAATTGTTGTTTCCATGGATGAATTGTGTTTATGTTGTGATGAATTGGTGAAATTCTGTTATTCCAGCCTTGCATGTGATTATGTAGGGATTGTTGGGTGTTCTGAGTAGTTTACCGTTTAGACCGAAAATGATTTAATCGGTAGAGTTGATTTTTTATCCGGTAAAGTCTGGAATAAATAGTGTGCTTTAGTCGTAGAATGCTAGGCTAAGACTACTAGGACTAGTTTGGTGAGAATCGGATGGGTTTTGAGCTTCTGATGAATTTTTGAACAGTGAGGGTTTTGTGAAATCGCAGATGTTCGTCACCACCTTCGCTGAGTGAGCTAGTAGCGAGCATTCGCTAGGAATTCGCTAGGCGAGTTGGATAGAGAATACTTCCAGTAGCCACTGTCTGCCTTCGCTAGCAAGTTCGCTAGGCGAGTGAGGCAGCGAGCGTTCGCTGAGGCCTCGTTGGGCGAGTGAGCCAGCGAGCGTGACAGAATGTGATTTTTGTGCTGTTTTGCTTTGTGATTCATTTTGTAGGATTCCTTGGGTTGTGAAAGGTAGAGAGATGGTGTTTAGAGGTGAAAAGTGTATATTTGGTGTTGAAAGATGAAATTATGAAATATTGAATTTAATTGACATAATTAATTAGTGGGTAAGACATATATAGGTATATATATATGATGCATGGTGAGGTGATCGGGAGGATCGTGTGTACTCGGTGTTCAAATGTAAATTTACTTATTATTTAATTTGATTAACATAATTGATTGGTGTGTATATATATGTATGATGTATGGTGATGTGATCAGTAGGATCGTGTGCACTTAGTGTGCTTGATGTTTGGTGTTGTGCATTTGGTGTTGTACATATCATGGTGTCTTGGTGGGATGGATCATGTCTCAGGAGGAGCGTAAGTGATCCATCCGTACTCCTTTGTGGAGAATGGTGGGATGGATCGTTGCTCAGGAGGAGTGTATGTGATCCATCTGTACTCCTTTGTGAAGAATGGTGGGGTTGAATCGTTGCTCAGGAGGAGTGTGTTGCGGTGAAATTTGGATGTCAAGCTATTGATTAACTTGAATCTTAATTCATTTACAACCGGTCTTTGATTTATCCGAAGGAAAGGTTAAAGAAAGGAAAAACCTAAAGAGGAGAGATCTAAGGTTCGGGGGTTGGTTAAGATTAGGGAAGGTATTAGCACCCTAAACTTCCGTAGTACTCTACGGGAACCTTTTGTTTATTTTTTTATTTGTTTCATTTTTTGCTTTAAGGGTATATACAAAGGATTGAAAATTAAAAAAGACCTAGGGGTTAATTCTAAGTTTACTCGGCAAGACATCACATCTTGTGCCTACATATCCTTACGGGAATGGAATCAGAGTAACTGTAGTTCCCCTCAAAAGGGAGGTTAGAAACGTCTTGACTGTGGCCAAGGTTTGTTCAGAGACTCCAATCTTTATGTTAAAAAAAATGTTAATTAAAATTAAAATAGGGTTAAATTAGGGATTCCACGGCGGAAAACCTTAAAATAGAGTACGACGACTCTTTTGGCCTAACACTAGGATAAAAGCAATTTTGCCCACGGCGGGACACCTAGGCTAAACAGGGTTTGATCCATTAAAGGGGTAAGGCTATTTACTCGGCGGCCAAAAGGCTGGACCTAATCATTCGGAAGGATAAAACTGTAAAAAATGTGAAGATATGACAAATCATTATATGGAGGAATAATTAAGGTACAGAAATAAGAAAAGTAATAAAGGCAGAGGGTATAAAGAAACAAAGAAACATTTCTGAAAACATGAAGAATATGAAAATATGTAATGACACTTAGAATGAAGTGAGGGAGGAAAATAGTGTGGGGCTGTGGCCACCACAAGCACATCTCAACCTCGAGCATGCACATGAAATGCCAAAAGAAAGAAAAGTAATAAAAGGGTACATAAAATGACACGACAAACATCAAACATCAGGAGTTCCTTACGAAAAGGTTTTAATTTTTTAATATTTTAATTATAAAAAAAAGGTTTTAATTTTTTAATAAAAAATATTTAAGTTAAAATTATAAAAAAAAATTAAGTTTAAATTATAAAAAAAAGTTTTTGGGGGAAAAGTCTTTTCAGTTTTTTTTAGAACGGCTTTTCATCCCAAAAAAAAGGCTTTTCAGTTTTTTGGGAAAAAGCTTTTCAGTTTTTTTGGGGAAAAGACTTTTCAGTTTTTTGGGAACAAAAAAGTTTTTTTTTTCTTGGGAACAAAAAGGCTTTTCAGTTTTTTTTAAAAAAAGGTCTTACTAAAAAAAAGGTTTTAATAATAAATAAAAAAAAAGGTTTTGATTTTAAAAAAATGTTTTGATAAAAAAGGGTTTTGATATTAAAATCTACGGACCTAAACACACATGGAGATTAACATGGCAAAATATGCACATAAACATGAAAAAGCAAAAGATTTAATAATTTAACGGACCTAAACATATTAACATGGCAAAATATGCATATAAACATGAAAAAGCAAAAGGTTTAATAATTTAACGGACCTAAACACATTAACATGGCAAAATATGCACATAAACATGAAAAGGCAAAAGGTTTAGTAATTTAACCTACGAAGCGGAGATTTGCTTCGGTAAATGTGAAAAAGGTTTGAATAAGGGAACACTGGAGAGCTCCAATCCTTCTGACGAGTTGTGGGAACGACCGCCTTTCTTCTCTGGGGATCTCCTTTGTTTCTCCCTTTCTCTCTCTTCTTTTCTGAAGAAAACATTCTGACCCCCTTTTCAACAAGGCAACACATGTATATATAGGGAACAAATTAGGGTTAACACCAAATTGTCAATAATGTCCCTGAAGCCCATTTTAAAGCCCAAACTAGATAATTAGTTAAGAAAAAAAATAAAATTTAAATAATTTAAAATAATTAAAATAAACTTAAAATAAAAACTAATAATCCTATTGATTCCTAAAATCAAAATATTATAAAAAGAACAAAAAATTTTTCAATATTTTTTATTTTATGATTTTTTGGATATTTTTATGAATAATTTAGAAAAAAGTGAAAAAAAAAATATTTTAAAAAATGATTTAATTAAAATACGAAAATAATAATTAAATAATAATAAAAAACTATTTTTGTTATTTTTTAATGAAAGATAGAAAAATTTAGAGTAAAAATAATAAAAAAAACAAAAAGTGACAAATGTGAGATTCGAACTCTCAACCTCTCACACTCACAACTCCTTACGCATGTCCTCTTGCCAATTATGCCATTTTTATTTTTTAGAAAAAAAATACATGCCATATGATATTTACCTGCAAAAAGTCAAACGACTACACAAATTTGTTAGTAATTGATTAAATGCAATAAAAATGCAATGAAATGCGACGACAAATCTTAGGGCAAAATTTGGGGTATTACAGTTGCCCCTATTTAAATAACTTCACCGGGTGATTTGAGCAACGGAGACTCGAGAAATCATGGTGGAGGGATTTAAATACAGATAACCGAAAATTTTGCCTTTAGACGCAGTGCTATGCAATGATATGGACAAAACAAAACGAACTATAATGCTAAATATAATATGAATCTGATATGATCCGTATGATGAAAATGACAAATGCACGGATACAGACGAAACAACGTCACAGGGGACGACCCACCGAGGAATTGCACTAGGGAAGAAGACATGTCATATCTGGAAGAACGTCGGGTAGACACGACACAGAATTGTTGATAGGTGCCAAGTAAATTAGAAATTGTCCGCAAGGTAAGACACGAGTAAAACACGGCCTCAGGGAGAAAAAAAAGCAAATGGGGGTAAAACACCTATGATGCCAAGTAAATAAATTTTGCCCACAAGGTAAGACGCGAGTAAAACACGACCTCAGGGAGGAAAAAAAAAGTAAATGGGGGTAAAACACCATGATGTTAGGTAAACCCAGAAATATCTGGTAAACGGGGAATAAAACACCCGTGATAAAGGTACATGGGGGATAAAACACCCAAGGATAGAAGGTAAGTGGGGAGTAAAGCACCCAAGATAGACATGTAAATGGGGAGTAAAGCACCCAGAATAGAAATGTAAATGGGGAGTAAAACACCCAAGATAAAAATATAAATGGGGAGTAAAGCACCCAAGATAAAAATGTAAATGGGGAGTAAAGCACCCAAGATAAAAATGTAAATGGGGAGTAAAGCACCCAAGATAAAAATGTAAATGGGGAGTAAATCACCCAAGATAGAAATGTAAATGGGGAGTAAAGCACCCAAGATAGAAATGTAAATGGGGAGTAAAGCACCCAGGATAGAAATGTAAATGGGGAGTAAAGCACCCAAGATAGAAATGTAAATGGGGAGTAAAGCACCCAAGCTAGAAATGTAAATGGGGAGTAAAGCACCCAAGATAGAGAGGTAAATGGGGAATAAAGCACCCAAGATAGAAATGTAAATGGGGAGTAAAGCACCCAAGATATGCACATGTATAAGAATTATGCTATGACATATGATCAAATGCAAATGCAGACGTCGACGACAAGACTCGACTCTTTCGGTGAGATGACAAAACTGGAGGACTGATTCCTCAACTCGGAGATCACTGTCATTCTGTTAAACTGTATCAAGTTGATAGTCACTGTAGGAATGATGAATAACTGCTTAGGGATTATGCAAGTAAACTACCCCAGGTCAAATGAACTGATAATTGCTTCAGCTGTCTGATTTGTGGAATCGACTGTTTTGCTGTATCCTCGGAGGGCTTGCCCCAGTCTGAGTCTTGAACAATTCTCTGGATAAACCAAATCTGAGAAGATATTTCCTTGAACAAATCTTGAACTGATTCTTTGACAGGATGTAAAAGGAACTTGCCCCCGATAAGATCACTTGACCAAGTTTCTCATTGTTTGAAAATTCCTTAGAGGAAAGCCAGTTTGCAAACAAAAATATTCCTACAAACATGGTAATGCAAAGTTCATGCGACTTTTGAAATCAAAATTATTTTTGAAAGATGGAAAATACATGAGTCGTTAGTCAGAACACAACGGTTCAAGACGCTCAAAGTTTAAAACAAAGGTGTACTGCCAAAATAAATGATTCACAAAGATCTTTAGGAGTCAGGTTACACAACCTTGCTGTAGTATACTTTCAAAATAACCTTGCTTCAATTAGGTCTTTTAAGGGTTGTAATGTGGTCTGGTTCACGGTTTATGAAACAAAAGATAAAGGCTCAAAATTTATTTGTACCCACCCAATCTACGTGATGATCTTCAATCCTATGCTCAGTTAACTCATACTATGCATTCAGGTTCCCATAAGTTAGGGATTTCATTGATCGTCGCAGTGATGATTCAGAAGTCAAAGGGACCTATGAAAAGGCAGCCACTACTCCCCTATAACATTTGATTGTTTTGACATTGAGGATTTTCAAGATAAGGATTTAAAAATCTCTTTGTATTATCCCTAAATTTTGCCTGAACTGTTTATTTTAGAGTTTACAGTCAGCGGGATGCCCCAGTTTTGCCTAAGTCTCCTTCATAGGTTTTGACTTAGCGGGCTTCTTTTGCTTTTTTTATATTATTTTTTTGTGTGAAGGAAAGTGACTGTTTGATTTTAATGATTACGGTGAACCATCATCGACCTTTTGATTAGAAAACATCTTCGACACTTGTTTGACGTGTGCGAAGGAAAATTTGTTAATGAAAGGTGTATCGTATAAACACACAACCAAGTTAACTAAGAACTACCCATCCCAAGGTTAAAATTGTGGGTTTTTTGTAACGAAAGAAACTCCAACTTCTAGGCTCGAAGGGGGTAACGAGGGATTAACTTCCTTATTTCTCCAGTGTTTGGGAATTGAAACAATGCCTTACATCGTCAACAAGGTTTGATTGAAAGCATACTGACAGCAATTATGGGTATAACGTTTTCATCATCCTCCCTCCGATCTTAGCATATCAAAATTTTGGACAAGAAGTAAACATTTGAAAAATAAAGCATAAAGATGCAAATAAATGGACGGAAATGAATTGAATCAAAAGTCGCAATGCTTATTTCATTAATGAAAGTACAAACATAATTGAAAGCAAACAACTTAAACAAAATAAGGAAAGTGCAAACAACGAGAAACAAAAGGCCTAGTGACAAAACTTCATTTCTGATGTACTGGCAAGGGATTTTTCTGAACATCCGGATGACTGTCTGTAAAATCAAGTATTCCAGTTCTAACCAATTCACATACTCTAGCCTTTAATGCAAAACAATGCTCCAAGTCATGGCCTGGGGCACCCTCATGGGAAGCACAATGGAGATCAGCCCTAAATCCAGCCGGAGGATTAAGATGAGGTGGTAAAGCCTTTGTAGTAATCAGTCCTTGCCGGACTAAGTCAGGATATAGCTCTGTGTAAGTCATGAGAATAGGATCAAAGTGACTCCTGTTCCGTTTCTGGTCTGATATCTGTGTCGAGGAATCAGCTTGACGACTCAAAGGTACACTAGAAAACGAGAGAACCGAGAATGAGAAACCGGGGGACAAATGCAATGCAAAAATGTGATGCTGATGCCATGCAATGGTTTCAAGAATTTCAACGGTCGATTGCGAATATTGCCTTTTAAGAAAGTTGGAAAATTTTTAGACTTTAAAATGTAAGGCTTTTCGAATTTGCAAAGGACTGCTGAATTCCTTGAAACTAGAAATGATATGATGCTTTATGGATGCGAAGCACAAATACACATAAGCAAACAAAAGGTCCTAAGTTAGAGGAACGATGAATGGAGTCAAGGTCTATCCTTCCCAAAGAGGTATGTACTATAGGTTAATTGTACCTGCAGAGCAAGGGTTCTAAAAAAGTGCCCAAAGTTATCAGCCCATCTTTCGGATATTATCAACTTCTCGACTTACTCAAGGGTCGATAATATTCTCAAGAGAACCTCGTTCGAGTGTAGTATCGCGTAGCAACCATTGTAGGACTACTCCCACATAGTTCCCGCACTACGTCCTATATAAGGCCAAGATGGTGTAAAGGTACTACGGTTCCCAGTATCACAGACTCCAATCAATAACGGTAAAAGTTTTCACGACTACACTCGATCAACCGAACCATTTTAGAAAGTGTCTCAACTGAGCGGTGATTCTCGATTTAGCTTAGTCGGGACTCACTCCCTATAAGCCTCGTCGAATATATCGCCATCCTATAATAATGTCACTCAAGTCCGGGTGTAGGACTTATCTCACAACACAGTAATTCCCAAGCAAGGTACCCCTGAACAATATATATACAAATGAGCAAAAATATTAATGAAACAAATATATAATGAAAAATAAACAAAATGGGGATAACCCTCAAAAGTTAGGACTCCCCAGTGAAGTCGCCATTTTCTGTTGCGGTGAAATTTGGATGTCAAGCTATTAATTAACTTGAATCTTAATTCATTTACAACAGGTCTTTGATTTATCCGAAGGAAAGGTTAAAGAAAGGAAAAACCTAAAAGGGAGAGATCTAAGGTTCGGGGGTTGGTTAAATTTAGGGAAGGTATTAGCACCCTAAACTTCCGTAGTACTCTACGGGAACCTTTTGTTTATTTTTTTTTATTTATTTCATTAATTATTTTGCTTAAGGGTATATACAAAGGATTGAAAATTAAAAAAGACCTAGGGGTTAATTCTAAGTTTACTCGGCAAGACATCGCATCTTGTGCCTACATATCCTTACGGGAATTGAATCAGAGTAACTGTAGTTCCCCTCAAAAGGGAGGTTAGAAACGTCTTGACTGTGGCCAAGGTTTCAATGGGGAAGTAAGCACATCTTAAGGATATGCTTAGTGGAGTTCAGAGATTCCAATCTCTATGTTAAAAAAATGTTAATTAAAATTAAAATAGGGTTAAATTAGGGATTCCACGGCGGGAAACCTTAAAACAGAGTACGGCGACTCTTTTGGCCAAACACTAGGATAAAAGCAATTTTGCCCACGGCAGGACACCTAGGCTAGACAGGGTTTGATACATTAAAGGGGTAAGGCTATTGACTCGGCGGCCAAAAGGCTGGACCTAATCCTTCGGAAGGATAAAACTGTAAAAAATGTGAAAATATGACAAATCATTATATGGAGGAATAATTAAGGTACAGAAATAAGAAAAGTAATAAAGGCAGAGGGTATAAAGAAACAAAGAAACATTTCTGAAAACATGAAGAATATGAAAATATGTAATGACACTTAGAATGAAGTGAGGGAGGAAAATAGTGTGGGGCTGTGGCCACCACAAGCACATCTCAACCTCGAGCATGCACATGAAATGCCCAAAGAAAGAAAAGTAATAAAAGGTACATAAAATGACACGACAAACATCAAACATCAGGAGTTCCTTACGAAAATGTTTTAATTTTTTAATATTTTAATTATAAAAAAAAAGTTTTAATTTTTTAATATTTTAATTATAAAAAAAAGGTTTTAATTTTTTTAATAAAAAAATATTTAAGTTAAAATTATAAAAAAAATTAAGTTTAAATTATAAAAAAAAAAGTTTTTTTTTATAATTTAAAAAAGTTTTTTAACCCTCAATAGTTAGGACTCCCCAGTGAAGTCGCCATTTTCTGTTGCGGTGAAATTTGGATGTCAAGCTATTGATTAACTTGAATCTTAATTCATTTACAACCGGTCTTTGATTTATCCGAAGGAAAGGTTAAAGAAAGGAAAAACCTAAAGGGGAGAGATCTAAGGTTCGGGGGTTGGTTAAGATTAGGGAAGGTATTAGCACCCTAAACTTCCGTAGTACTCTACGGGAACCTTTTGTTTATTTTTTTATTTGTTTCATTTTTTGCTTTAAGGGTATATACAAAGGATTGAAAATTAAAAAAGACCTAGGGGTTAATTCTAAGTTTACTCGGCAAGACATCGCATCTTGTGCCTACATATCCTTACGGGAATGGAATCAGAGTAACTGTAGTTCCCCTCAAAAGGGAGGTTAGAAACGCCTTGACTGTGGCCAAGGTTTGTTCAGAGACTCCAATCTCTCTGTTAAAAAAAATGTTAATTAAAATTAAAATAGGGTTAAATTAGGGATTCCACGGCGGAAAACCTTAAAATAGAGTACGGCGACTCTTTTGGCCTAACACTAGGATAAAAGCAATTTTGCCCACGGCGGGACACCTAGGCTAAACAGGGTTTGATCCATTAAAGGGGTAAGGCTATTTACTCGGCGGCCAAAAGGCTGGACCTAATCCTTCGGAAGGATAAAACTGTAAAAAATGTGAAGATATGACAAATCATTATATGGAGGAATAATTAAGGTACAGAAATAAGAAAAGTAATAAAGGCAGAGGGTATAAAGAAACAAAGAAACATTTCTGAAAACATGAAAAATATGAAAATATGTAATGACACTTAGAATGAAGTGAGGGAGGAAAATAGTGTGGGGCTGTGGCCACCACAAGCACATCTCAACCTCGAGCATGCACATGAAATGCCTAAAGAAAGAAAAGTAATAAAAGGGTACATAAAATGACACGACAAACATCAAACATCAGAAGTTCCTTACGAAAAGGTTTTAATTTTTTAATATTTTAATTATAAAAAAAAGGTTTTAATTTTTTAATAAAAAATATTTAAGTTAAAATTATAAAAAAAATTAAGTTTAAATTATAAAAAAAAGTTTTTGGGGGAAAAGTCTTTTCAGTTTTTTTTAGAACAAAAAAGGCTTTTCATCCCAAAAAAAGGCTTTTCAGTTTTTTGGGAAAAGGCTTTTCAGTTTTTTTGGGAAAAGACTTTTCAGTTTTTTGGGAACAAAAAGGTTTTTTTTTTCTTGGGAACAAAAAGGCTTTTCAGTTTTTTTTTTAAAAAAGGTCTTACTAAAAAAAGGTTTTAATAATAAATAAAAAAAAGGGTTTTGATTTTAAAAAAAGGTTTTGATAAAAAAGGGTTTTGATATTAAAATCTACGGACCTAAACACACATGGAGATTAACATGGCAAAATATGCACATAAACATGAAAAAGCAAAAGGTTTAATAATTTAACGGACCTAAACACATTAACATGGCAAAATATGCACATAAACATGAAAAAGCAAAAGGTTTAATAATTTAACGGACCTAAACACATTAACATGGCAAAATATGCACATAAACATGAAAAAGTAAAAGGTTTAGTAATTTAACCTACGAAGCGGAGGTTTGCTTCGGTAAATGTGAAAAAGGTTTGAATAAGGGAACACTGGAGAGCTCCAATCCTTCTGACGAGTTGTGTGAACGACCACCTTTCTTCTCTGGGGATCTCCTTTGTTTCTCCCTTTCTCTCTCCTCTTTTCTGAAGAAAACCTTCTGACCCCCTTTTCAACAAGGCAACACATGTATATATAGGGAACAAATTAGGGTTAACACCAAATTGTCAATAATGTCCATGAAGCCCATTTTAAAGCCCAAACTAGATAATTAGTTAAGAAAAAAAATAAAATTTAAATAATTTAAAATAATTAAAATAAACTTAAAATAAAAACTAATAATCCTATTGATTCCTAAAATCAAAATATTATAAAAAGAACAAAATTTTTTTCAATATTTTTTATTTTATGATTTTTTGGATATTTTTATGAATAATTTAGAAAAAAGTGAAAAAAAATAATATTTTAAAAAATGATTTAATTAAAATACGAAAATAATAATTAAATAATAATAAAAAACTATTTTTGATATTTTTTAATGAAAGATAGAAAAATTTAGAGTAAAAATAATAAAAAAACAAAAAGTGACAAAGGTGAGATTCGAACTCTCAACCTCTCACACTCACAACTCCTTACGCATGTCCTCTTGCCAATTATGCCATTTTTACTTTTTAGAAAAAAAATACATGCCATATGATATTTACCTGCAAAAAGTCAAACGACTACACAAATTTGTTAGTAATTGATTAAATGCAATAAAAATGCAATGAAATGCGACGACAAATCTTAGGGCAAAATTTGGGGTATTACAGAGTGTATGTGATTCACCCGTACTCCTTTGTGGAGAATGGTGGGATGAATCGTTGCTCGGGAGGAGTGTATGCGATCCATCCGTACTCCTTTGTGGAGAATGGTGGGGTTGAATCTTTGCTCAAGAAGAGTGTATGCGATTCACCCGTACTCCTTTGTGGAGAATGATGGGATGGATCGTTGCTCAGGAGTGTATGCGATCCATCCGTACTCCTTTGTGGAGGATGGTGGGATGAATCGTTGCTCAGGAGGAGTGTATGCGATTCATCTGTACCGCATGCATGGTGTTGAGTTGCATTCTTGCATTATTGTGTGTCGTGTTGATGATTGGACAGTAGGTCGTGTTTGATGTTGGTGAGGTGATGATTTGTTTAATTGCTACCTTTATTTCATGTATTTTATTACCGATAATTTTGATCATGTTTTCTCACCCCTTTGTTGTTGTTGTGGTCTGTGCTTCTTCGAAATTACAGATAAATCCAGGTATATAGCTAGCTTGGATAGTGGTGTGTGAGTCGAGTCTTAGGATGCTCTGATACGTAGCACGGGATTTGGGAGTTTATTTGTTTTATGATAAATTTGTTTATTCCTGTGACGTATCATGTTTGATGAACTTGTTATTGAATACTTTTGTGTATTTTGGCGGATGGCCGTGAGCGATGGATAATGACAATTTTCCGCTGCTTTAATTTGAAAATCATATAATGAAGAGTTATGTTGAACTGTTTGAATGTAATATCCCACTGTTGAAGGGAAACTCTGATGTTATTTTGAAATAATTGTATTTTATTTAAGATTTGGGAAAGTGGGGTGTTACAAACTGCGCTTAAGATGAGGGTGAATTAGGATCTTAAAAATTATTTGCAATCTTGTATGGTTCCTTGGTTCTTTTTCTGATTATTAGTTAGTGACTTGAAAGTAAAGGCCGGAAAGAAAAAAGAGACACAGGAAATTTATAGTGGTTCCCCTCACACTCCGAGAGTATTCCACTCCCCTTTCAACACGAAAGAGAATTTCACCATAGTTCAGAATAATTTCAAAGCCTAATCACATCAAAGGTGATGCTTACTATCTAAACCTATAGGTAATCAAAGTGTTGAAGAACAATCCTCTTCAAGAAACTTCACTTGTTTCCAACAGTCCTGGACAACAAGGTAATACAAAAAAATGTTCTTGAGAAATATTTGATAGAGAGTTATTATCAATCTTCAAGATTGATCTTCTTCTTGAAATAAATGTTACTCAGATAAATATACAAGTGTTCTTTGTGAAAGGAAGCAATGAGAGTGTGAAAGTTAATTTAGTGGCTTCTTTCAAAATGTGGTTTTGAACACTTAGAATGAAAATTCAAAAATTGAAGAAAATGAGTAATTTTGATTGATTTGTTTCTTGAAGTTTTTTTTTTAGTTTTGAAATTAAGATCAATTTATATGAGTCAAATACCTTTCCAAAAAGGTGTGATTTTGATGCAGCAAAAATAGCCAGTAATGAAAATATTAAACAATGGAATTTTTCATGAACAACTGATAACGCGAAATCATATCGTTTATTCGGCTTGATTTACATGCATTTATTTGTGACTTTTATTAATTTATCTTGATTTATGTTCTATTATATGATTAATTTACTTCGTTTTGCAGATTGGGGAGAATTTGGACTAAAGAAAGAAAAGGAGAAGAAACAGATGAAAAACGAATGAAAAATAGATGAAAAACAGCAGATACGGATTCTGCTGCTGTGACGACCGTCACAGGTCCATGACGACCGTCATGCGTGTGACGACCGTCACATTTCATGACGGCCGTCACGCAGACAAAAAACGCAGAATCAGAATTCACGATCAATCTCAACTTAAATCCTTCCTACACTTTCTCCACTCACTGCCCACTACTGGAAGTTACTACACTTTCTCCACTCACTGCCCACTACTGGAAGTTACTACCACTTTCTCCATATCTCACGCATGATCTCAGGAAGTTGAGATAAGAAACATCTCCTATAAATAGACAAGAGACTCACAGAGAAAGGTGTGGATTCTTCATCCCGAAGTTCTGCCAAAGTTCCATCAAAGTTATTTATCGTTACTTTTATTTTCCTTTCCATTTTCCTTCAGTTCAGAATATTGTATTTTCTTCCTGTACCTTTTATTTCTCGCCAAAGTAGAATCCTGCCGACATTGTGGGGGACTACCCAAGGATTTGAGATCAGTACGATTTACAGGTTTTTATTAATTGAATTACTACTTTATTTCTGTTATGATGCACGCTTTATTATTCCGTTGTTTATGTCTATTTCCGTTCGCATTAATTATCATGTCTGGCTAAGTTAGTTTTATCGGTATGTAACCGAATTAGTAGGATAGGATTCGATAGTAACCGGCATCTTCCCTTTTTACAAACAACCTTTATGGCCGTAGTGTTTAAATTTATTTACTGAATAAACTTCGTCGCGAAAGCGAGAACTTATTTAAAAGTAGTTTTGCCACGAAAGTGGGAAATTAATTAAGGTACGAACCAACAAGCGAAAGCTGCGGCAAGACCAGATAGTAAACACTAGGTATTTGTTTTAATAACAGCGAAAGCACTTTAAAATGACTTAGAACTTAGAGATTTCCAAAAAATAGTTTTAACCCCGAATGGGACACGAAAGCGTACATTTGGCCCTTAGAATTATGATTAGCGTCAACAACCATCGTGAGACGAGAGTCTTCAGATCACTATTTTCTTCTGAACAATGTTTGCAAAGAGTAAGAAGCATCGGTGACCTGTCGAATCTCAGATAACTAAGTCTCTGCATACCGATATCCTTTACCGCATTTCTTTAAACCAATTTTCCTTATTTCTTTTGCATTTAATTTCATTCGCATTCAATTTTCCTAATTCCAATAGCCTTAGCTTTACGCCGCAATAATAGATAACGGTAGATTGACATTGGTCTCTGTGGGTTCGACAATCTTTTATATTACTTCGATATTTCCGTGCACTTGCGGAGCGATCAAGTTTTTGGCGCCGTTGCCGGGGACCAACAGTCAATATTGTGATTCCGTTGTTGCATAGTATAGACTAAGGCACTCTTATCTAAATCATTATGTATAACCCATGTTTCCCTTATAATTACCACCCTCCATATTATAACTACCACCCCCAATATTTCGAGGAACCATAAATTCCGCTTAAATCCGACCTCGAAATATTATTATAAGATTTCAATACTACGCACTCTCACCCAAATTCCCTCTATGATAACGACTCCCAATGTTTTGAGGAAACGCAAGATTTTGATACATCCATCCTCGAACTACTACTAGAAGAATTCAATGAGACGTCTACTCACTCTAGGATAGAATCTATGATGGAGCGCTTTGTGAAAACACAAACTCTCCAAAACGAAGATTTTAGAAAACAACATCTCCAAATTAATGAAGACCTTAGGCAGATGAACGTTATTGTAGATTCCCTCGCAACTCACAGCGAGACTTTGGAGACTCAAACCTCCCTGCTTAGACAAACACCTCTAGGACCCTTCCCAGAAGGACATGTGAATGTTGTAACAACCGATAATGAAGAACAAATAGAAGATCCTAGGGAGATTGATGATGAGCCTGAGGAGAGTTTTGGTGAGAAAAGCATACATATTGAGAAAAATCCACCGACACCAACCGAAAGGGAGGTTGTCAAAGAGGTAGAGAAGGAAGCACGTATCGTTGCTCCTCCTCCCTATACCCCACCTATTTCTTTCCCACAAAGGTTTGCAGAAGTTAAGGTAGACTCCCAATCCAAAACATATGTGGAGGTATTGAAAAATATACACACCAATGCACCTTTGTCTAAGGCCCTTCATAGAAAAAGAAAATTCGAGGACCGTGAAACTAGGGTCATTATTACTATTAAAAGGGTACGATTAACTTTTGAGGTGGTGGATGAAATAACAAAGCCCAAATTTGAAAAGCTGATATGCAGAATAGATCCAGAACCACCACCACGCGTTCAAAACAAAAAACCACCCTACAGAAGAAAGAAACGAAAAGGTGAGGGATATGAGATATGGCTTGATAAGTGGCCATGGAAACCGAAGACTATTCAAAGTTCGATCGAGGAACCAGTCTCGAAAGAACCACCATGAGTACTTGCACTCCTTAGCCGTCGAGCTATTGACGCTAAACAAAGCGCTGTGTGGGAGGCAACCCACAAGGTCTCTATTTTAATTTGTTTGTTTAAATCGGCAGAAAATAAAGAAATGTATCGCTTGTTACGCTTTAGCTATATCTAGGCGAAAACTCTCTAGATGACGATCTGAGAAGATGAGCTATGCCCACGGACATTCCTACGAGTGTCGCTGCTGGTGGGAACACTGATGATGAGTACTTCCTCTTGACGCGAGCAACATGATGAGCTGGTTCGAGAATTACACAAACAAAGTATCTCAAAATGCCCGCCACCGAAGTAGAAGTGATCAACAAAGACAAGGATAGCAAGAGCAATAGCATTCATACAGGTTCTATCTTTCCTTTTCCACCTTTTACTGAAACATTGAGGACAATGTTTGGTTTAAGTGTGGGGGAGGAACTCTATCACTTTCATTTTATTGCCTTTTAGTTTGATTTATTATTTTTATCTATTTTTAATGCTATGTCAAAATCTTTGCATGTGCTGTCGAGTCTTTATGAGTGGTTTTCGCCTGTTATTCAAACTTCCCCAAAATTTCAAAATTTCAAAATTTTAACCTCCAACAAAAACTTTTTGATTCATGACATGGTACTCTGAAAGTATATAGGCTGTTTAGGCTATGTTAGAAAAACTTGAGAAAGTTTTGATAAAATTGATATCGTCCTGACAACCTTAACCCCCTAAATATGCAAAATAAATTTGAGTACCCATTATGCCGAGACCTTAAAACTCCAGGTTCTTGTAGTAATCCCTAAGTAGTTTATTTAAGCAGTCAGCACCATCCTAAACACACTAAGTAAGAAACCGATGCAAATAAGTGTATGATCTCTAGGTTAAAATGAGAAAACTACAAAAGAAAAGAAAAAAAATTATGAAGAAAAAGACATGTTCCTTCTAAGTTAGGTGCTCCTCACCCGAGCACTTAGCCTAACGGTACAAACTCTTTAAGTTCAATTGATGCTTAAGCATATTTGCAGAAAAAAATGAAATAATAATGAGATCGTAGTCACTAACAGGTCTACTTGCCATGAATGTGTATGGATAACAGGCTTAATGTGATTGCACTATAATGAAATGGGGTGAAAGAGAGCATGAGTTATAGGTTGAGTTATAATGGCATGATTCCGATTGGTTTGCATAAGTAGGGAGTTTTTGAAATTGTGTCGTTATGATATCCTTGGTATTGATATTTAGTACCTATCGATCTAACATTAGCCTAGCAGCCACGTATGATTAGAGTTTCGTCGTAACTTTGTTTCGAACTATGCTTATTTCTTTTTACTGTGTTGGTCGATTGCTTGAGGACAAGCAATGGTTTAAGTGTGGGGATGTTTGATAACGCGAAATCATATCGTTTATTCGGCTTGATTTACATGCATTTATTTGTGACTTTTATTAATTTATCTTGATTTATGTTCTATTATATGATTAATTTACTTCGTTTTGCAGATTGGGGAGAATTTGGACTAAAGAAAAAAAAGGAGAAGAAACAGATGAAAAACGGATGAAAAATAGATGAAAAACAGCAGATACGGATTCTGCTGCTGTGACGACCGTCACAGGTCCATGACGACCGTCATGCGTGTGACGACCGTCACATTTCATGACGACCGTCACGCAGACAAAAAACGCAGAATCAGAATTCACGATCAATCTCAACTTAAATCCTTCCTACACTTTCTCCACTCACTGCCCACTACTGGAAGTTACTACACTTTCTCCACTCACTGCCCACTACTGGAAGTTACTACCACTTTCTCCATATCTCACGCATGATCTCAGGAAGTTGAGATAAGAAACATCTCCTATAAATAGACAAGAGACTCACAGAGAAAGGTGTGGATTCTTCATCCCGAAGTTCTGCCAAAGTTCCATCAAAGTTATTTATCGTTACTTTTATTTTCCTTTCCATTTTTCTTCAGTTCAGAATATTGTATTTTCTTCCTGTACCTTTTATTTCTCGCCAAAGTAGAATCCTGCCGACATTGTGGGGGACTACCCAAGGATTTGAGATCAGTACGATTTACAGGTTTTTATTAATTGAATTACTACTTTATTTCTGTTATGATGCACGCTTTATTATTCCGTTATTTATGTCTATTTCCGTTCGCATTAATTATCATGTCTGGCTAAGTTAGTTTTATCAGTATGTAACCAAATTAGTAGGATAGGATTCGATAGTAACCGACATCTTCCCTTTTTACAAACAACCTTTCTGGCCGTAGTGTTTAAATTTATTTACTGAATAAACTTCATCGCGAAAGCGAGAACTTATTTAAAAGTAGTTTTGCCACGAAAGTGGGAAATTAATTAAGGTACGAACCAACAAGCGAAAGCTGCAACACTAGGCATTTGTTTTAATAACAGCGAAAGCACTTTAAAATGAATTAGAACTTAGAGATTTTCAAAAAATAGTTTTAACCCAGAATGGGACACGAAAGCGTACATTTGGCCCTTAGAATTATGATTAGCGTCAACAACCATCGTGAGACGTGAGTCTTCAGATCACTATTTTCTTCTGAACAATGTTTGCAAAGAGTAAGAAGCATCGGTGACCTGTCGAATCCCAGATAACTAAGTCTCTGCATACCGATATCCTTTACCGCATTTCTTTAAACCAATTTTCTTTATTTCTTTTGCATTTAATTTCATTCGCATTCAATTTTCCTAATTCCAATAGCCTTAGCTTTACGCCATAATAATAGATAACGGTAGATTGACATTGGTCTCTGTGGGTTCGACAATCTTTTATATTACTTCGATATTTCCGTGCACTTGCGGAGCGATCAACAACTGTCATTTTTTGTTTGTTGTCACAGTGTTAATCGGTTAACCAAATAGGTTAATCGGTTAACACCTTCACAACGTTCAAAATATTCAAATTTTACATGTGGTAAACAGTTAACCAATGTGTTAATCGATTAAAACTTTTATAAAATCTCAAATTAATTAATTTTGAAGTGTGTTAATCGGTTAACAAATGTGTTAATCGATTAACACTGAAGGATTTTCAGAAAATAATTAATTTTAAAAAGGAGTGAGAATTTAAAAAGGGTTTAAAAGTGTTAGTGATAATTGTGAAGTGAAGAGTGATTTTAAGAACACTTGTACAAATATTTCTAAGTAAAATATGTTATACCGTTCCTTAGAATCATCATCAGCACTTATAGCTTGTAGACGAAGCTTTGATCCATAGAGTCATACGCGAGGGTACTATCTTGATATTTGTTTGGTTGCTTGCGTCTCTTACTTTTTGCGAAGAATATCTTGCGTGCCAAGCTTGTACTAGTTGTCCTCATCAAAACATAAAGGCCTTGAAGCTTGCTTCTATAATCTCCCCCTTTTTGATGATGACAACCGATTCTTGAAAATTTTGCTTTGATACTTGGTTTTCTACATATCTCCCCCTAAGTTAGAGCTCCCCCTAAATACAAGAGAGATAGAACTTTTCTTCATATGGAAATGTTAGAGACCAATCCTTCTCCCCCTTTGTCATCAGCAAAAAGGAAGAGGAGCAATGAAAAATAAAGAAAACAAGCATACATAGTAAAAACATAATCACAAATTCACATAACACAAACAAAACATTGTTCTTATGATACGAAACAAAACATAAACTTAAACAAAATCTAGAATGCAATAAAAGACATAAGCAAGTGCTTTTCAAATGTCATCATCCGACATATCTTCGTTTTCATCTTCTTCCTCTTCACTGTCGTCCTCATCTTCATCATTACCGGCGTTGGAAGTTTGAAAGTTAAGCACAAGTCTTCGGAGGGAATTTATCGCCCGAGTGGTTTCTCTAAGTTGATTCATCATAGTAATATAGAGAAATTCATTGGTGATGCCCCCTTCCGGAATGGTATACGGATGGTTGGAAGAAGAAGTTCCATTGTCTGCATACTTATAGGTTCCATCAGTGTCTTTTATAATGCCGGTATTTTTGATGATAGTGATTTCGTTTATCTCATTCGAAGTTGGTTTCAGGGTGATGGAAGGTTCTCGGTTTAGATCCAAATCTGTTAATTCGAGAATTCTTGAAATAAGTCGCCCGTAAGGAAGTTGAGTGGACAAGGTGAGTTGTTGCTGAAGGTGGTACATCATGGTTAAAATCTAATTGACTTTAATTATGTTCTTGATAGCAAACATCAACTGCATCTCCAAATCATTTATCTGAGAATGGTTGGAGTCTTTAGGAATCAAAACATAATAGATAATATAATGCAACATACGATCATTAACGGACAGATTCTTCACATAACACAAAGTGCGAGCAGTCCGTTGACCCGCAATGACAGTTGCTCTTGGAAATCTGCAGATGATGTAGTAGTACTCCATTTTATCATAGTTTTACCACAGACCATCCACATGGTTGACACCTTTCCGAAGGAAAAATCCTGTGTATGGAATTTTTAGGGTTGCAACAATGTCTGAAAGATCTTCATTCAACTCACAATCCCGAATAGAAGTGACCAACATGTGTTGTTCATTCTCATTGAAATGGATTGAAAATTTGTTCATAAAAGATTTTACTAAATCCGGGTAGCACCTTCCGTTGTCAGAAACAAAGTTATCGATCTTTTGATATTTCAATAAAGCTGGGAAATTAAAGGAGGGTTCTGGAAAAGCTTTAAGATTGACATACTTTACCAAAAATAATTGTCGAACCCTTACTTTGAATCCATTCTCCTTTTCTTCGTTGATTCCATGGGAGTAAATTCTTCATCAGCCGCGGAGCTGCTCTCGGGTAGCTTTCCCTTTCCTTTGTTGTTTGGAGCCATGGAGAAGAGTTTGAGATGCTGAGGGTTGGAGGTTCTTCTGGAGCTTAGGGTTTGGGTTTGTGATGAAGAATGCAACAGCCCAATTTTCAATAATTAATTATTCGTATTAAATGATTGATTTATTTGGATGATTTTAATTATTGGGATTATTGGTAGATATTTTGAGAGAAGAAATATAATGGAAGGAAATAGAATAGAAAGACATATAAGGAAAAGTGGAAGAAAGAGGAAAGAATAGAAACACAAGAGAAAGAGAAGAGAAAGAAAGAGGAAGAGGAGAAAAAGAGAAGGAAAAAGGGAAAAAGCTTGGAAAGCTCAAGAACAACTTCTAGCTTCGATTTAATCAAGGTAAGGGTGTGAAATATCATTATCTTGTCAATGTGTATGATTATGTATGGATTGTTTGGATGATTTTCTCCATTTTCAATTTTAGGGCAGAAACGTGTTTAATCGGTAGAATCGATGTTTTAACGGTTAAGATTGAGAATAAATGGTGTAGTTTAGTTGAGGGATGTTAGAGTAAGACTACTGGAAATCGTTGGAATTAAATCGGGTGATTTTGGGAGTTTCGGAGAGTTTTGGACAGTTGGGGTTTTGAACATCGCAGACATTCGCTAGGCGAGCAGGTCGCGAGTGTTCGCTGTAGCGAGCTAGTAGCGAATGGCCCCAGACTTGGACAGGATGTGATTGACCCTCTTCTCTGGTAGCGAGCGAGGTAGCGAGGGGTTCGCTAGGCGAAGCCCCAGCGAGTAGGTAGCGAAGCCTTACAATAGCTTTTGTTTGCCTTCGCGAGCTTGTTCGTTAGGCGAACAGGTAGCGAGTGTTTGCTAGGAACTTGCTAGGCGAGCAAGCTAGCGATTGTGACAGTGTTTTCATTTCCTTGTGTTTCCATCCAATGTTGATTGTTTGGTTCGATTGTGTTCAATCTTTATCGGAAATGAATAATGTGTGTATTGTTGTGATATGTTATGCTGTGGGTAGCCGTATGACGTGAATCCTAGATTGTGGAATCAATTGTGGAAATATGGTCTTTTGACAAACATATGCCTTGTTTAAATTACTTAAAAGCGCATGATGAATGTGATTGGGTTCGTTGCCGTTGGCGCGATATCGTGAGTGCATATTGATTGTACGCGATTGTATATGAAGAATGCATGAGAACATATTGTGAATATGTGTGCATTGCTTGTTAAATATGATGATGATGTTGAAAATATGTATATGTGTAAGGTTGTACTCACTGGGGTAGAATGACAAAGGTTGTTCCTAGTGAGGTATAGTGACATGGTCGTCTACACTAGGGTAGAATGACAAGATGTTGTTCCTAGTGGAGTAATCACTGGGGTAGAATGACAAGATGTTGTTCCTAGTGGAGTAATCAATGGGGTAGAATGACAAGATGTTGTTCCTAGTGGAATAATCACCGGGGTAGAACAACTGGGATGTTGTTCCCGGTGGGGTATAAACGATGTACCCATAATCCCAAATAGGGATTGGTGAGAATTGACGAGTTTTATATGAGTCACATGGCATAGATATCATTGTTATATGAAAGTATGCTTGTGTATGAATTGTTGAATTAAGGACTATGGATGTATGCATGATGAAACATGTTGGGTGATTATCCATATTTGTTTATACATACATTGTGATGTATATGATGATGGTAATGAATTGTGGTGAGAAATGCGGAATATGTGTATTCTATGCTTGTATACATACATATATATATATATATATATATATATATATATATATATATATATATATATATATATATATATATATATATATATATATATATATATATATATATATATATATATATATATATATATATATATATATATATATATATATATATATATATATATATATATATATATATATATATATATATATATATATATATATATATATATACATATATATGTATATACATATGTATGTATATACATATGTATGTATATACATATGTATGTATATACATATGTATGTATATACATATGTATGTATATACATATGTATGTGTATACATATGTATGTATATACATATGTATGTATATATATATATATACATATATATACATATATATATATATACATATATATATATATATATATATATATATATATATATATATATATATATATATATATATATATATATATATATATATATATATATATATATATATATATATATATATATATATATATATATATATATATATATATATATATATATATATATATATATATATATATATATATATATAATTATATGCATTGATCATTATGATAATATTTCTCACTCTTCTGTTGTTTTATAATGCTCTATGAGGCATTGCAGATTAGGATTGTTGGAGGTCTTTTGTGAAGTGTAACTTCATTCTTTTGGTCGGTTAGCTCTGATATGTAGCACCGGGTAGTTAGGATTGTATAATATTCTTTTGTGATACATTTGTATATGTATTTGTTGACAAATGTTTATGTAAACATGAATGATGTGGTGAATCAAACTGGATGATATGTATTTATATGATTACATGTTTAAAATGATTTAATGTTTAGATTTTCCGCTTCTAATTCTAAATATTGAGATATGGGTGTAAGGGCTAAGTTCCACTGTTGAAAGCTACCCCACTGTTGCATGTCTTTTATAGAGCAGGTGTTGTATGTTTCAATTTTGTGTATGATGTGACATGCCTCTTTTATACCATGTTTTAATTATACTTTGATGAAATTTTAAAATATGCTTAAATGATTTATATGTTATTTGGGGGTGTAGAAGGGAGTGTTACATTAAGTGGTATCAGAGCACACTACAACATTCGTTGTCTCTGGCAACACTTTTTTAGGTAACATGTAAAAATTGTTGCCTAAAATCCGTATAGGCAACAATTTATGGCTGTTGACAAAAATATATTTGCAACCCTTGATAATCGTTGCCTAAAATACTTTTGGGGACGTTTTTAGAGCGTCAGTCTTTTAATTTTTTTGGCAACGATTGTTAATTGTACCTTTAACTACTTTTGGGGACAATTTTGGAGCGTCATTATACTATTTCTTTAGCAATATTTGATAATTGTCCCCTTAAATACTTTTGGAGACATTTTTAGATTGTTACATTAGTTCTAATAAAAAGCTACATTCGTTTAATGTTGCATAAAATTTTAGCAACATCAAATTTTTGGTGGCAATCTTTCCTCCAAATTTATCCACTAAAAAAATATTTTCCTCTAAATATTATTAAAAAAAATTAAATATAAAAAATCATCTAACACATAATATAATAATATAGTAGTAACGTTTTTTTCTCTAAAATAATTGTAGGAACGTTTTTTATTGATCTTTTTTCTTTTAACAAAAAGCAATAATTTTTAAGTATTGCAATGTTGCATACAAATTAAACATTAATTAAAAATTTGGTGGCAATTTTTCCTCTAAACATACACAAGTTTATTTTTTTATATTTTTTAAATTTAATTTAAAAATATTTTAATAAAAATAATTTATCTAAAATATATAAAAAACATTTTAAGTGTTACAATAATATAATTTGTATAATTAATATTATATATACTTTATTTTACAAAACAAATTAATAATAATAGTAATAGTATAATTTATATTTTTTTTGGTCAAGATAATATAATTTATATTAATAATATTAGCAGTGATAAATTTTGTTTGAAGAAAAACTAATTATATAATGTGTAGTTAGCAAAAACATATATTTTAACTTAAAAATAAAAACGTAATGGCAACTTAAAAAAACTAACTTTACTGATTAAAAAAAACTTAATAAAAAAAATTATACTTTCACATAACCTCTTCTTCTACATCTCGTAACACAACCTTCTCTTCTCGATTCAGTTTTTTCATTTTTGTTTTCTCGTTTGATTTCTTATCTCATTCTCGTTTCCTATCATAACCCTAATTCAAATAAATTTTTATTTCCACCTAATAATCTAAATCGATTTCCACTGTCGAAACCCTAATCGATTTATACTTTCACGAATGAAATTGATTTTCACTTTTACCACAAAAATTGCTTTTAAACTTCACTCTGAAACGGAAATCGATTTCTACTTTCATCTCTAAAAACCTAATATGTTTCTCTCATATTCGAAGCCAAACTTCTCGATGTCCCTCATAACAGAAATCAAAATTGTCGAGGTTGAAGTCGAGGTTCTTTCCTCTTTCCAACTTCGGTAAGAATCCAAATCATTTAATTTTTCATTTATATAGTTTTTTTAATCATATTTATTAATGTTTTTCTATTCATTTTGAAGTTGGAAGAGTGAACGTTCAATGTCATTATAAGTTTTTATTTGTTTGCTCATATGTATCTAGAATTAAGCTTATTTCAATATAATATTTAACATTTTTTTGTTTCAACTCATTTTGAAGAGTGTTCTGGTTAATCTTCATGTTAAATAATATTTATATTTATTTTATACAAATAGAAGGTATTCATAAATCTAAAACATCTCTAGTTAGTAAAATTAAGGTATTTGTCTCTGCTCTTTTTACTGCTTAATATCATGTTAAATGAAACTCTTACTTAGTTGAACACGACAAAGCTTGTATATAGCTTTTTTGTGGGTTTGAGCTCCATTAGGTTGAAGTAAATGTAATTTTTGCTATTGATTTTTGACCAATTGACAGGATCTTCTTGTTGAAGTTGTGGGTTGCAAAAGAAGTTTAGTTGAACAGAGAATGACTTTCATTTAGTGGAGGCACATGCCCCCATACTAATTGATGTATATTTGTCTCTGGTAGTACTCACAAGCTACATGAGAATACTGATGCAACACTGATGCATAAATTTTGAAAGGACTTGCAGCGCTTTGGAAAACAAAAGTTTCAAGCAAAATTCATCTATTTGGGTGGAGATTAGTTTTAGACAGGCTGTCGACGAGATCCCAATTGGTAGAACGCGACACTATTCAAGGTACTCTTAATCTTGTTTGTCCCCTTTGTCATTTGGTTGAAAAAACTGCCAACCATTTATTTATTCATTGTTGGATGGTTTGTGAGGTCTGGAGAAATATTTGTGATTGGTTACAGTTGAATCGGGTTATAAATTCTAATTCAGTGGTGGATCATTTTACAGATTTTAAACGTCGGTCCAATTCTAAGTTTCAAGATAAACTTTATTGTATTTTCAAGATTGCTGTTTGCTGCGTCATTTGGATTTCTCGAAATTCAATTTTGTTTGAGCAAGCCGAATTGAGAAATTTGAACTTAGTAACGCAGATTAAAATTTTGGTTAGGGAGTGGATTTTAGCCAATATATATGATGCATTGGAATTATGTTGGTTTTCCCTCTTTGTAAGGGCCAAATACCCCTTGTGCTCTTGTTAATACAAATCTTTTGTTTATAAAAAAAACATGAGAAATTCCAAGGTCTTGAATAAGGATCAATATGATTTTATTAAAGAATATCCATATACGCGATTTGCTAGTACTATATATTTTATATTGACCTCAAAACCACTGGTATTAATATATTGTAGTGTTTACTGTGTTGGTCCCTGATTTTAGGCAATGTTTACTATGTCTTTTCTTAATTTGTTGATAGACTTTATAATTTTCCTATTTGTAGTTCATCGTTGTTGGCCACAATGGAGATTTGATTATATTCCTTTGATTTACATCAAATCATCCTCAATGTCTTGGAAAGGTGTTTATATATAACAATGTTCTTGTTTTATCTTATTTTATTAGACCTTAATTTAAATTTTTATTGTTTAAATTGAAATAATATTTAACTTTAGACCTTTAACTCCTCTTGTTAAAAGTGAAATAATATTTAACTTTAGGCCTTTAACTCTCTAGTAATAATGTATGCATAAAGTTGTTTAAGTAGTGACATCACATGACCGTTTAGAATCAAGTTTCATTACACTATTGGCAGAAAGGTTGACTATGTTTATAGCTTAATTGAATATCATATTTTCAACATAAATTGTATTATTTTCAATATGATAAATATTTTGTTTATTTTTATATATTTGAGTTTTCTGGATAGCATAATGGTGTATTTGTGTTTGTTTATCTTCTTGATTTTCTTGACTAAGAAAGTTGCATAAACAAAAATAGGAGTTGGTTTTCTTGTGTTAAAAATGTCTGATGTTTTAGGTATATTTTAGGTAAAATGATGATGCAGAGGATTAATCATTTCAAGAAGTTTTATTTATTGAATTTCTAAAGGACAATGTTGGTGATGATTTTCAGGAGGATGGCGTGGTAGATGATAAATTCTTGGACAAACTTAAATGAGTTGGAAGATTTTACTTTTGCAAGATGTTTATCTAGGCTTGTATTAGACATTAAACTTTCAAAAAAATTTATGTCTTTTTATCATTTTACTAGTTAGGCTCGAACATTAAATTATTAAATAATGTTACATATTTTACTTACAAATATGTATTTGAGTTAATGTGATTTCGTCTTTGTTAATACAAATCTTGTGACATATTTTTAATCTGAGTTATACTATATTACAAGCAAAAAATATTATATAATTATAAAGATTGTAAAAAAAAAAGTTTTTTATATAGCAGCGTTAGAATGAAAAAGTTTCTTATGTTGCAACACCCAAAAAGTGTTGTCTTAAATGTTTTATTAATAAAGGGAACGATTTGCGATTGTACTCAAATATAGCACACTTATAGAATGTTGCCTTAAATGCCACACAAAAGCGACCCTTATTCGTGTAGTTTAGGCAACGCCTGTTAATAGTGTGTCCAAAGAGTGAAAAGAGCGTTGCCATAAACAATAGGCAACACTCGCATAAAAGACATTTGAAAATCGTTCCCTATTCTTGTAGGCAATGTTTTTTTTTTATTTCAGGCAACAATTTTTAAGTGTTGCAAGAGGTAATAAATGTTGTAGTGGCAGGTCGGCCAGTTGGCCAAGTTGTTAATGTGTTTATTCCCTTTATATATCTGATTGTGTGTATGACAATATCGATATTGTTTGATCTTATGAAGTTCTGTTGTTGGGATTCAGAACGATGGTCGTTGATAGGAATGATGAGGCGATTGCTGAGGCTTTGACGAGGTTGGCTGGGGCGATTGGACAGAATCCTCAGGCCAATGTAAATGTTGGAAACAACACTGATGATGAGTTTCGTGCTTTGGGAATGTTTCAAAGGAACAATCCGCCAATTTTTAAGGGAACCCATGAATCTGACAAAGCACAGGTATGGTTGAAAGCAATTGAGAAGATCTTTCGAGTCATGAACTATTCAGATGCGCAGAGGGTGCAGTTTGGCACTCATATGCTTGAAGAGGAAGCTGAGGACTGGTGGGGTAATACTCGCCAAAGGTTTGAAGAAGATGAGGTTGTGGTTACTTGGAATGTTTTTAGAGAGACATTTTTGGAGAAGTATTTTCCAGAAGATGTGCGTGGTAAGAAGGAAATTGAATTCCTTGAGCTAAAGCAGGGTAACTCAACTGTGGCCGAGTATGCAACAAAGTTTGAGGAATTGATTAAGTTTTGTCCTCATTACAACACTACCAATGCTGAGAGATCCAAGTGTCTCAAGTTTGTGAATGGTTTGAGGCCTGAAATCAAGCAAGCCGTTGGTTATCAGGAAATTAGGCGATTTTCTGAGTTGGTGAACAAGAGTAGAATTTATGATGAAGATAGTAGGGCTCGGTCTAGTCACTACAAGAGTTTAAATGATAAGAAGGGAAAAGGTCAATTCAGAGGAAAGCCGTATGTAACTCCTGCTGATAAGGGGAAACAGAAAGCTGGTTACGGCAAGAAGCCGAGTGGGGGAGGAGCTTCCACTCTAGTGAAGTGTTTTAAATGCGGTGTTGAAGGACATCGTGTTCCTGAGTGCACGAGTGTTAAGCAGAAGTGTTTCAAGTGTGGGAAGCCAGGCCACAAGGCTTTTGAGTGCAGAAGTGGTGCGAATGTGACTTGCTACAACTGTGGTGAGCAAGGGCACATTAGTACCAAGTGTGACAAGCCAAAGAAGACTCAAGGGAATGGGAAAGTGTTTGCTCTATCAGGATCGGAGACTGCTAGTGAAGATCGATTGATCCGAGGTACGTGCTTCATTAATGGTATACCTTTGGTCGCTATAATTGATACTGGAGCTACACATTCTTTTATTTCCTTTGATTGTGTTAAGAGGTTAAATCTTGAGTTGTCTGTTATGAGTGGAGGTATGGTTATTGATACTCCTGCCATGGGTTCAGTAACGACCCCGTATGTGTGTTTGAATTGTTTGTTGAGTATTTTTGATAAAGACTTTGGAGTTGATTTAGTGTGTCTTCACTTAGATCAACTTGATGTTATTCTTGGGATGAATTGGTTGGAATTCAATCATGTCTATATTAACTGTTTTGACAAAACGGTTATTTTTCCTGAACCTGATGATGAAGGAGATTTGTTTATGACTACTAAGCAAGTGAAGGAATCAATGCAAGATTGTGCAAAGGTATTTATGTTGATGGCAACTTTGAGCATTGGTGAAAATGGATAAATTGATGCTTTACCAATTGTCCGTGATTTTCCGGAAGTTTTTCCTGATGAGATAAAAGATTTACCGCCGGAACGAGAAATAGAGTTTGTGATCGACTTAATTCCTAGAACTAGTCCGATATCGATGGCTCCATATCATATGTCCGCATCGGAATTGAAAGAGTTGAAGAGTCAACTTGAAGATCTACTTGGGAAGAAGTTTATTCGTTTGAGTGTGTCACCGTGGGGTGCTCCAGTTTTGTTGGTTAAGAAGAAATAAGGTTCTATGAGACTCTGTGTGGACTACAGACAATTGAACAAGGTGACTATCAAGAATAAGTATCCGCTTCCGAGGATTGATGATTTGATGGATCAGTTGGTTGGTGCAAGTGTGTTTAGTACGATAGATTTGAGATCTGGGTATCACCAAATTCGTGTGAAGGTCGAAGATATTCGAAAGACTGCCTTTAGAATGAGGTATGGACATTATGAGTATTCTGTGATGCCATTTGGTGTGACGAATGCACCAGGTGTATTTATGAAGTACATGAACAGGATTTTTCATCCTTATTTGGACAAGTTTGTGGTTGTGTTCATTGATGATATTTTGATTTATTCGAAGAGTGAAGAAGAACATGTCGAGCATTTGAGGATTGTGTTATCTGTGTTGAAAGAGAAGCAGTTGTATGCTAAACTTTCTAAGTGTGAATTTTGGTTGAAGGAAGTGAGTTTCCTTGGTCATGTGATTTCGAGTAGAGGTATTGCAGTTGATCCGTCGAAGGTTGAAGTGGTATCACAATGGGAGACTCCGAAATTAGTTTTTAAGATTAAAAGGTTTCTTGGTTTGGCAAGTTATTATCGGAAATTCATTGAAGGATTTGCCAGGTTATCTTTACCGTTGACGCAGTTGACTAGGAAAGGTCAAGCTTTTGTTTGGGATGAAAAGTGTGAAGGAAGTTTTCAAGAGCTTAAGAAAAGATTGACGATAGCTCCTGTTTTGATTTTGCCGAATCCGGCAGAACCGTTTGTTGTGTATTGTGATGCTTCTTTGATGGGTTTTGGAGGTGTGTTGATGCAAAATAAATAAGTTGTAGCTTATGCTTCAAGGCAACTCAAAGTGCATGAGAGGAATTATCCGACGCATGACTTAGAGTTGGTCGCCGTTGTATTTGTGCTGAAACGTTGGAGGCATTATTTGTTTGGTTCGAGATTTGAGGTATTCAGTGATCATAAGAGTTTGAAGTATCTCTTCGATCAGAAAGAATTGAATGCAAGGCAGAGGATATGGTTGGAACTTCTAAAGGATTATGATTTTGGTTTGAATTACCATCCGGGTAAAGCAAATGTGGTAGCTGATGCATTGAGTAGGAAATTGTTGCATATGTCATGATGATGGTGAAAGAGTTGGAATTGATTGAGCAATTTCACGATTTGAGCTTGGTATGCGAGAAGACTTCTTACGGAGTTAAGCTTGGTATGCTAAAACTTACTAGTGGTATTCTTGACGAGATTCGAGAAGGACAGAAATTTGATTTGAGTTTAGTTGATCGGTTGACTTTGACCAATCAAGGTCAAGGTGGTGATTTTCGGATTGATGAAAATGGTATCATGAAATGTCGTGATAGAGTTTGTGTTCCTGATATTGTTGAGCTAAAGAAGAGTATTCTTGAAGAAGGGCATCATAGTGGATTGAGCACTCATCCGGGTGCTACTAAGATGTATCAAGATTTGAGGAAAATATTTTGGTGGCCTCGTATGAAGAAGGATATTGCCAAGTTTGTGTATTCTTGTTTGACTTGTCAGAAGTCAAAGATTGAGCATCAGAAACCGTCGGGCTTGATGCAACCGTTGTCCATTCCTGAGTGGAAATGGGATAGCATATCTATGGATTTTGTGTTTGGTTTACCTAGGACGCCGAGTAATTTTGAAGCTATTTGGGTCATTGTGGATAGATTGACCAAATCTGCTCACTTTATTCCTATGCGAATGGATTACCCGTTGGAGAAATTGGCAAAGCTATACATTGAAAGGATTGTCAGTTTGCATGGTATTCCGTCTAGTATTGTGTCAGATAGAGATTCGAGGTTTACTTCGAGATTTTGGGAGAGTTTGCAAAGTGCTTTAGGTACGAAGTTGCGTTTGAGTTTAGCTTATCATCCGCAGACCGATGGTTAGACTGAGAGGACGATTCAGTCACTTGAGAATCTTTTGAGAGCTTGTGTGTTGGAGAAGGGAGGAGCTTGGGATAGCTACTTACGTTTGATTGAATTTACTTACAACAACAGTTTTCATTCGAGTATTGGTATGACACCGTTTGAGGCATTGTACGATAGACGGTGTAGGACGCCATTATGTTGGTATGAGTCGGGAGAGAGTTCTGTGGTTGGACCCGAGATAGTCCAGCAGACTACCAATAAGATTAAGATTGTTCAAGAGAAGATGAAGATTTCTCAGAGTCACCAAAAGAGTTATCATGACAAAAGGAGGAAAACACTTGAATTTCAGGAGGGAGATCACGTGTTTCTTCGAGTTACTCCGATGACTGGTGTTGGTAGAGCGTTGAAGTCGCGTAAGTTGACGCCGTGTTTTATTGGTCCTTATCAGATTTTGCAGAAGATAGGAGAGGTAGCCTATCGGGTTGCTTTACCGCCGTCACTTGCTAATCTCCATGACGTGTTCCATGTATCTCAGTTGAGGAAATACATTGCGGATCCGTCTCATGTAGTCCAAGTAGATGATGTGCAGGTGAGAGATAACCTGACTATGGAGACATCACCTATGCGGATAGAGGATCGGGAGCTGAAGCAACTTCGAGGTAAAGAGATTGCTTTGGTGAAGGTCGCTTGAGGAGGACCGGCTGGTGGGAATGTGACTTGGGAACTTGAGAGTCAGATGAGGGAGTCGTATCCAGAGTTGTTTGAATTAGGTAATATTTTTTAGGACGAAAATTCCTAAAGTGGGGGAGGGTTGTAACAGCCCAATTTTCAATAATTAATTATTCGTATTAAATGATTGATTTATTTGGATGATTTTAATTATTGGGATTATTGGTAGATATTTTGAGAGAAGAAATATAATGGAAGGAAATAGAATAGAAAGACATATAAGGAAAAGTGGAAGAAAGAGGAAAGAATAGAAACACAAGAGAAAGAGAAGAGAAAGGAGAAAAAGAGAAGGAAAAAGGGAAAAAACTTGGAAAGCTCAAGAACAACTTCTAGCTTCGATTTAATCAAGGTAAGGGTGTGAAATATCATTATCTTGTCGATGTGTATGATTATGTATGGATTGTTTGGATGTTTTTCTCCATTTTCCATTTTAAGGCAGAAACGAGTTTAATCGGTAGAATCAATGTTTTAACGGTTAAGATTGAGAATAAATGGTGTAGTTTAGTCGAGGGAAGTTAGACTAAGACTACTGGAAATCGTTGGAATTAAATCAGGTGATTTTGGGAGTTTCGGAAAGTTTTGGACAGTTGGTGTTTTGAACATCGCCGACATTCGCTAGCACCATCGCTAGGCGAGCAGGTCGCGAGTGTTCGCTGTAGCGAGCTAGTAGCAAATGACCCCAGACTTGGACAGGATGTAATTGACCCTCTTCACTGGTAGCGAGCGAGGTAGCGATGGGTTCGCTAGGCGAAGCCCCAGCAAGTAGGTAGCGAAGCCTTACAGTAGCTTCTGTTTGCCTTCGCGAGCTTGTTCGCTAGGCGAACAGGTAGCGAGTGTTCGCTAGGAACTTGCTAGGCGAGCAAGCTAGCGAGTGTGACAGTGTTTTCATTTTCTTGTGTTTCCATCCATTCTTGATTGTTTGGTTCGATTGTGTTCAATCCTTAGCGGAAATGAATAGTGTGTGTATTGTTGTGATATGTTATGCTGTGGGTAGCCGTATGACGTGAATCCTAGATTGTGGAATCAAAATGTGAAATGTGGTCTTTTGACAAATATATGCCTTGTTTAATTTACTTAAAAGCGCATGATGAATGTGATTGGGTTTGTTGTCGTTGGCGCGATATCGTGAGTGCATATTGATTATACGTGATTGTATGTGAAGAATGCATGAGAACATATTGAATATGTGTGCATTGCTTGTTAAATGTGATGATGATGTTGAAAATATGTATATGTGTAAGGTCGTACTCACTGGGGTAAAATGACAAAGGTTGTTCCTAGTGAGGTATAGTGACATGGTTGTATACACTGGGGTAGAATGACAAGATGTTGTTCCTAGTGGAGTAATCATTGGGGTAGAATGACAAGATGTTGTTACTAGTAGAGTAATCACTGGGGTAGAATGACAAGATGTTGTTCCTAGTGGAATAATCACCGGGGTAGAATAACTGAGATGTTGTTCCTGGTGGGGTATAAACGATGTACCCATAATCCCAAATAGGGATTGGTGAGAATTGACGAGTTTTATATGAGTCACATGGCATAGATATCATTGTTATATGAAAGTATGCTTGTGTATGAACTGTTGAATTGAGGACTATGGATGTGTGCATGATGAAATATGTTGGGTGATTATCCATATTTGTTTATACATATATTGTGATGTATATGATGATGGTAATGAATTATGGTGAGAAATGAGAAATATGTGTATTCTATGCTTGTGTGTGTATATATGTATATATATATATATATATATATATATATATATATATATATATATATATATATATATATATATATATATATATATATATATATATATATATATATATATATATATATATATATATATATATATATATATATATATATATATATATATATATATATATATATATATATATATATATATATATATATATATATATATATATATATATATATATATATATATATATATATATATATATATATATATATATATATATATATATATATATATATATATATATATATATATATATATATATATATATATATATATATATATATATATATATATATATATATATATATATATATATATATATATATATATATATATATATATATATATATATATATATATATATATATATATATATATATATATATATATATATATATATATATATATATATATATATATATATATATATATATATATATATATATATATATATATATATATATATATATATATATATATATATATATATATATATATATATATATATATATATATATATATATATATATATATATATGCATTGATCATTATGATAATATTTCTCACCCTTCTGTTGTTTTATAATGCTCTATGAGGCATTGAAGATTAGGATTGCTGGAGGTCTTTTGTGAAGTGTAACTTCATTCTTTTGGTCGTTAGCTCTAATATGTAGCACCGGGTAGCTAGGATTGTATAGCATTCTTTTGTGATACATTTGTATATGTATCTGCTGACAAATGTTTATGTAAACATGAATGATATGGTGAATCAAACTGGATGATATGTATTTATATGATTACATGTTTAAAATGATTCAATGTTTAGATTTTCCGCTTTTAATTCTAAATATTGAGATGTGGGTGTAAGGACTAAGTTCCTCTGTTGAAAGCTACCCCACTATTGCATGTCTTTTATAGAGCAGGTGTTGTATGTTTCGATTTTGTGTATGATGTGACATGCCTCTTTTATACCATGTTTTAATTATACTCTGATGAAATTTTAAAATGTGCCTAAATGATTTATATGTTATTTAGGGGTGTAGAAGGGGGTGTTACAAAGAAGATAAAATAGGAGAGGTTTATATAGAGAGATGTTTTTAGTGGGTATTTAAGTTGGAGTTATGTGTGGGTAGAAGTTGGAAGAGTGAATTTACTTGGAGTCAACATGAGGAAGATGTTTTCCAAGGATAGTGGGTGAGATAATTAAAAAGCACATGCACCAGACATAAGAAGCACTTAAACACATTAACCAAAATTTTGACCAATTTTTGTTTCTGATTTTTTGAAAAACGAACAGTGTTTATCGGTTAACCCTGGGGGTTAATCGGTTAACGCTTTAAAAAATTAATTCAGAAAACAAAAATTAACAGTGTTAATCGGTTAACCCTGGGGGTTAATCGGTTAACACCTTCGAAATTCCAGAAAAGTGCTTAAAAACAGTAAGTAAACAAGTTGGAAAACATAGATTCTACACACATTAACTTATGAAGAGTTTATATGTCACCTTCATCGAGAATTATGAGTTCTCGTCGAATCTTGAAGAAAGGTTCCTTTGCCAAAGGTTTCGTGAATATATCAACAAGCTGATTATGAGTATCTACAAATGTTATCTCGACATCTCCTTGAAGTACATGATCTCGCAGGAAATTATGTTGTATATAGATGTGATTGGTTCTTGAATGCATGACTGGATTCTTTGTTATGTTGATTGCACTTGTGTTGTCAAAACGAAGAGGAATGCTACCAAGGTCGAGTCCGTAGTCACAAAGTTGTTGCTTGAGCCAAAGTATCTGCGCATGCTTGCTTCTTGCATGCCCATGAGACTAGTGCATTTCCCAAGATGTGACATGTTCCACTTGTGCTCTTCCTATCAGTTTTACAACCTTCATAATCTGCGTCAGAATATCCAATTAAATTGCATATATTACTTTTAGGATACCATAAGCCGACATTTGTTGTTCCTTTGAGATACTTCATGATCCGCTTGACTGCCATCAGGTGAGATTCCTTTGGATTTGCTTGAAAGCGAGCACATAGACAAACACAAGGTTGTCTTTGTCGTTGTTCAAGACAAAACACTTACATCCGAAAATGTGAAACTAGGAAATATTTGACTTTCTTCCTTTGAAAATTTCATACGGTGTTTTCTTGAGAATTGGTCTGATGTTGACCTGGTTATTTACAAAACATGTCGTACTCACTGCATCCGCCCAAAAATACTTAGGAAGATTTGAGTCACTTAACATTGTTCTTGCAAGTTCTACCAACAACCGATTCTTCCTTTCCACGACACCATTTTGCTATGGAGTTGTTGGTGAAGAGAAATTGTGTGAAATTCCACGTTCTTCACAAAATTCGTCAAATGAGACGTTTTGGAATTCTCCACCATGATCGCTTCTAATGGAGGCAATTGTAAGAGACTTCTCATTTTGGATTTGTTTTTCAAACTTCTTAAATGCTTTAAAAGCATCATTTTTCTGCATTAAAAAGTAAGTCCAACAAAATCTAGAATAATCATCTACAATTACTAATGTATAGATATTACCTCCGAAGCTTTTTGTTCTTGATGGACCAAAAAGATCCATATGTAATAATTGTAGTGGCCTTGTTGTGGACACCACATTTTTGGATATGAAAGTTGATTTGGTTTGTTTTCCTTTTTGACAAGCGTCGCATAACTCATCTTTGATGAATTTGATCTTCGGCAATCCAATAACCAAGTCATGTTTGATCAATTTATTCAAGTGCTCCATATGAATGTAAGCAAACCTCTTATGCCATAACCATGATTCATTGTTGTTTGCCAAGAGACACCTTATTGTCTTCATCGTCGGAATGATGTGATGCAATTAATGCAAGATTTGCGCTTTGATCACTATCGAAGTCCGATGAAGAACTTATTTTGTTGTCATCCCAAGCAATGTAGGCCTTCTTCTTGAAATCCTTCTTTCCTTTGTGGTCATAATTCTTTGTGAGTTTAGGACATTCTGGTTTGATGTGACCTTTCTTCCCACATTCATAGTGTAACACCCATTTTTAATTATTTTTGGTTCCTGTGATTATTTTATTCAAGGATGTATTTTGAGAATTAATTTGGAGGATCGAGAACTCATGATATTGGCATATAATGATAAAAATGTGATAGTTAATAGTAATGTAATATTATTATTAATTATTATCATTTTATTATTAATATCAATATATATGAGTAAAATACAATTATTGGATTTTTGGAAATTAAATGGGTTTTTGTGAATAAAAAGGAATAGAGGAATTAATATAATTATGAGAAAATTATATTTATTTGGATGAATAATAAATAAAAGGATTTTTGGGGTATTAAGGTTAGAATGGTCACTTTGTGGAAATAGAAAGAGCAAGGGGAGGAGAACTCGTACGAAGAACACGAGAAGGGAGAAGAGCAAACGATCAAGAGAAGCAAGGTTGAAGCATCAAGAAAGCAACTTTACCAATCGGATTTCGAGCAGATTGAAGGGCTTAATCACCATCAGCGTCGAATTTAAGGTAAGGGGGGGGGGGGGGGGATTTTACGGTTACTTTGGCTTTTGCGTGAAATTCGGTAGAACGGGGGAAATCCCCAACCCCATAGATTTGTCGTTGTTTGATGCTGTTTTTGTGCTGTCATGGTTGTAATTGATGAGTTGTATGATGCTTAATTCGTGCATGTGCTAAGATGTTGAGTTTTATGAGTTTTGGGACATTTCGGCAAAACTTCGGAGTTGAACCGGAAGTTGGTTCGGAGAGTAGAGTAGATGATAATCGGAATAGAATCGAGAATAGAACCGTAGTGTAATGGTAGTATGTTGTATGGTATCGGGTGTCGATTTAATCGGGCAGAATCGGAAGTGGGGGACGATTCTGATAGCAGAATGTTGCTGAATTCTGCAGGATTCGCCAGCCTTCGCTAGGCGAGTGGAGGCGAGCCTTCGCCGGGCTTCACCAGGCGAATGTTTGTTGCGGGCCTTCGCCAGGCAAGTATGCCAGCGAGCCCGACAGCAGTCCTGTGCTTTGCTGCTGTTTTTGTGTTGTTCCTCTGTGGTTTTCAACCCTTGTTGGTCACGTGCGATGAGAGGCTTGCTGGAAAGCTGATGCGAGCGTATGTCGGAGGTTGTGGGGCTGTTTGGCCGGTGTTTATCGCAAGTGGCATAATTGGTGGATTATGCGTTATGTGTGAACTGGTGTGGTTATGAACGTAGAATGTGTGCACCGTGTGTGTGTGCTGCGTGTAAGATGTGAAGATCAGTATGATCGTTGCGCCTTGAGTGCGCTGTGTTGGTGTGTCGTGGTGAGTGGATCCGTGAGGATCGATACGCTTATTATGTGTTACATTTGCGTGCGGTTATGTGAAGTATTGGGGTGAGTAGGACCGACATGCCTGGTGTGCATTGTATGTGATAAGTTGTGTGCATAGTAGCGAACACTTCCAGTAGCTCTGAAGTGTTGTTCGTGAGGCGGTTCGCTAGGCGAACATGTAACGAACACTCGCTAGGAGCTCGCGTAGCGAGCAAGTAGCGAGTGTAGCAGAATTTGGAATTTGAAGGTTGTGTGCGGCAGATGATGCTAAGTGTAATCGGATGGTTCTGCTGTAATGTTAACTGAGTAAGGAGGGTATGATGAGGGGAATGAGGGCTGTGTGGCCGGCGTCTAGCGCAATTGACATAATCGGAGGATTATATGTTAAGTATGAATATATATGAATATGTATGGATAGGTGTGGATGTGGATCCGTAGGATCGAATATGCTTGGTATGCGTTGTGGTTGTATGTTATATGATGGATGTGGATCAGAAGGATAGATACGCCTTGAGTGCGTTGCTTTGATGTGTTGTGACGATTGGATCGATAGGATCGATAAGCCTTAGGTGCATGATGTATGAGATGTGGTGTGGTGATCGGATCAGTGGGATCGACGCACTTTGTGTGCTTGTTATGTATGTATTCTATGATGTGAGAGAATCCGTAGGATCGGTACGCCTGTGCGCATTGTGTTTTTATGATGAGATGAGGTCAGGGGACCGTGTGCACTGTGTGTGCTTTTGTGTTGTTGTGTATGTATAATGTATGATGGGATATGGTCAGGGGACCGCATATGTTGGTGATGTGTGTGATTGTGATATCTGATGAGATATGGTCAGAGGGTCGTGTATGTTGATGATATATGTGGCGAGGGGTGGATCAATACGATCGATGTGCACTTAATGTGCTAGTGGTATGATGTGTGTGGTTATGGTGGTGTGCTCCTGTAGAGGAGGGTGATGGCCCAGTGACCATCGATATCATTGTTGTACTCCCAGTGGGGAGGGTGATGGCCAAGTGTCCATCAGCGTTATTATAGTGCTCCCGTAGTGGAGGATTGATGGCCAGTTGCCCATCGTATATTTTTGTGCTCCTGAGTGGAGGGTTGATGGCCAGTTGCCCATCGTATATTTTTGTGCTCCTGAGTGGAGAGTTGATGGCCAGTTGCCCATCGGTGTGGTGTGCTTCCTGAGTGAAAGGTTTATGGCTAGTTGCCCATCGTATATTTTTGTGCTCCTGAGTGGAAGGTTGATGGCCAGTTGCCCATCGGTGTGGTGTGCTCCCTGAGTGGAGGGTTGATGGCCAGTTGTCCATCGTTATATTTTGTGCTCCCGCGTGGAGGGTTGATGGCCCGGTGCGCATCGTGGTAGTGAGTAAGTGTCGTATATTGTGAGTGGTGTGAGCGCGTTTTTTGCGTGATTGTGAATTGTGGATGAGGGTGGGACCGTGAGTCCGGATGATGTGTATACGAAATAATATGATTATTATTGATTTCTGCTTTTATTTCATGCACTTATATGCCATTATTATTTGATCGTAATTCTCACCCCTTTGTTGTTGTTGTTGTGGTCTGTGCTTCTTTGGAAGTACAGACATTCCAGGTGTTTAGCTAGTTGGATTGTGGTGTCTCCGCAGGACTGCTCTGATACGTAACAATGGGGCGTTTTGGGAGTTTATTTGTTTATGTGTGGATTATGTGTGCCCCAGTGGCGTATCTGATTTTAGGAGTCATGTATCGATATTTGACGATACTATGCTTATATGTTTTTAGGCAGATGGCCAATGATTATGCATATGACGATGATGATTATGATTAATGTATATACACATTTTGTGTTACGACAGACGAATCTATTTTTCCGCTGAAATCTATTGAAAAATCAGTTTTGAATGATTTGTGAAAATTGTGATGTGAATGTGACATCTCGTTGAGAAAAAGAAACTCTGATATGTGTTTTATTTACTTGTTTTATTTTAATTTGGGAACGGGGTGTTACAAGTTGGTATCAGAGCAGGTCAGTCCATCCTGCCAAGTTGTCTTGTATTGTGGTCTAATCCCCTGTATGCGACATGTGTAAGAAACACTGTCGGTACATGTTATTGTCTAGCTTTGTTGGCAGAAGTGGAATGATTCCAAGTGGGGGAGAAACTGTGTTTCTCCGGAATGCTGCAGGCGTGGCTTAGTGTGTCGAGGAACGCTCCTATAGTTTGTAAAGATGGTTTGTACCCCATCATGATTTTCGGCTGTCTGTTGACAAATTAAGGAACTGATCACCCTTAATCTCTTGTTAATAGCAGACGGGATTGTGTTGGGTGGGACAAATGTGTCTTGCAAGCTTAGGAGGTGTGAGCAAGGAATTGCCTTGAGTTAAGCTAAGTGCTTACAGGATTTCCTCGAGGAGCCGTTGTAGGCCGTGTTGTGATGTTTAAATTTTGATGGGAATTTTGAGTTATAATGAAGGTGGGAAGTTGGCGATTTGCAGATTATTTCCGGTTGTCTGGAAATTATACTGACAAGACAGTGATATACAGCCAGGATGTGAAGTGGAGTTGATCCACTCAGTTGCGGGAGCTAGTCTGAGAATGGAAGCTCCATATTATGTGTTTGTTTGGATAGTCAAGGAAGTACACTGATTATGTGGTGTCGAGACTTGTGTCCGGAATGTGCACTAAGACAACAAAGTGCGCGGCCGAGTGTATTCAAAGTGGATAGTGACTTCTGATGATTAAATAAAGTAAGATGTGGGATGCAGGAATGGTATAATTAGGCCTTTAAATATTCCAAGAGTTGTAGACGTGTTAATGGCCTCCTAGATATGAAATTGTTGTTGTACGTTGAATTGCGAGATTGCCGCTTTTTACGGAACCGAAATCGGACACTCGGAAGTCGGTTAACGGTCAAAAAGAGGATTTTGGGACTATCATGTTCGCCTGGCGAGCATACTAGCAAACGGATCCACATTCGCTGCGGTGTTCGCCTGGCGAAGGGGTCCTGGGCAGAAAATGTTATTCTGGTGTTTTTGCCGTAACAGGAGAACCGTAACTCGGAATGACGCACGGTTCGAAGCGTTGGAAAGCTATTACAATGCTCCATGTGATGGTAAAGCAATGACATGGAGTTGAGTTTTATTGATGAGACATGGTTGGTTGTTGTAATGAGTGCAGAAGATACAATTAGTGTTTCCGCCATAACTCGGAAGTTGTTTGCTCGTTTGGCGTGGGATTTTCCTTACTTATTTGAGTGAGGCAATGGTTGGTATAACCGGTGATATTTTAATACATTCGAAGGGTATAGAGGATCATGTTGAAGATCGATAACTTGCGTTATCATTGTTGGAGAATAAGCAGCTATACACCACTTGAGAAGAGTTCAAAGAGTTTGGAAGAGCTGTCAGGAGCTCGTGTGTTGATTTTTGCCGAGCCCGACGGGACTAATTGTTGTGTTTTATGACACTTTGTTGATATGATTGGGATATATGTTAAAAGTACCTTGAAGTACATGAAAGGGATCATCTGACCGGTGATTTAGAGTTGGTTGCTGTTATGATTGTGCAGAAGTAGAAGGCTTCAAATTGTTTGGACTGAGATTTGAAATATTTGGTGATCCTAAGAGCTTAAAGTGTTTATTTGAGTTGGAAAGGTTGAGTATGAGGAAGAGGAAATAATTGGGACCTCTAAAGAATTACGACTTTGAGTTGAATTACCATTCGGGTAAAGTGAACGTGGTAGCTAAGGCGGTAAGTTGGAAATATTTGCATATACCAATATTGATGGTGAGAAGAGATAGAACTGATTGAGCAATTTTGTAATATGAGTTTGGTGAGTGAAAAGACTTCATATGGATTTAAGCTTTTATTGTTAGACCTGACTAGTTGTATCCTTGAAGAGAATCGAGAAATGTCAGAAATCTGGATTGAGTAGGTGGATTAGTTGAATTTGATGGACCAGAGTTGAAGATTGAACAGCAGAGACTATGGAATCTGATGTAGCCGTTGAATATTCTAAGGTGGAAATCGGGTAGCATTTTCACGAATTTGGTGTTGAGTTTTCCAAAGAATTGGAAAGATGTAAATTTTTAATTTGGGTTATTGTGAATAGATAAACTATTCTATGTTGAGGAATTACGAGATGCATATCGAGGAAGTGGTGACGTCATATGAGGTACTGTCGAATATTGTGTCGGATGGGAATTGGAGGTTTTGGAGAGAGCTTGTGTGTTGGATCTAAGAGGATCGTGTGATGGTTAATTACCATTGATTGAGTCAACTACGATAACAATTACCATTCTAGTGTCAGAATGGCGCCGTATGGAGCTTTGTGAAATAGGAAGTGTGGAACTCTCTTGAATTGGAATGAGTTGAGCGGGAGTATTACGCGCATATCTGCGAATTATGCATGAGACGGCTGAAAAGGTCAAGAGGATCCAAGATAAGATGTGTTTTGAGAGTTATGATGGTAGCTGGTGTTGGCCGAGTTTTGGAGACTCAGAAGCGCACTATGTGTTTTGCTTATCTGTATCTGAGTGGCGCAGCAGAAGCAGGGGAAAAGTAGCATGTTAGACTACTTTGCCGCTATCGCTTATGGATGGTATGATGTGTTTCGTGTGTTTTCATTGAGGGAGTATATTGAATCAGATGGATGATATGCGAGTAAGAGATAATTTGATGGTTGAGGCATTGCTAGTTCGGATTGATGAACGAGAAGCAACTCCAAGGGAAAAGAGAAACCTTTGGTGAGAGTGGCTTGGAGAGGTGCTGCAGGTGGCAGTGTGACCTGGGAATTGGAAAGCAGGATGCAGGAAGCGTATCCAGAGCTGTTTCTATCAGGTATTTTCGAGGGCGAAAATAATTAAAGTGGGGGAGAGTTGTAACACCCATTTTTAATTATTTTTGGTTCCTGTGATTATTTTATTCGAGGATGTATTTTGAGAATTAATTTGGAGGATCGAGAACTCATGATATTAGCATATAATGATAAAAATGTGATAGTTAATAATAATGTAATATTATTATTAATTATTATCATTTTATTATTAATATCAATATATATGAGTAAAATACAATTATTGGATTTTTGGAAATTAAATGGGTTTTTGTGAATTAAAAGGAATAGAGGAATTAATATAATTATGAGAAAATTATATTTATTTGGATGAATAATAAATAAAAGGATTTTTGGGGTATTAAGGTTAGAATGGTCACTTTGTGGAAATAGAAAGAGCAAGGGGAGGAGAACTCGTACGAAGAACACGAGAAGGGAGAGGAGCAAACGATCAAGAGAAGCAAGGCTGAAGCATCAAGAAAACAACTTTACCAATCGGATTTCGAGCAGATTGAAGGGCTTAATCACCATCAGCGTCGAATTTGAGGTAAGGGGGGGGGGGGATTTTACGGTTACTTTGGATTTTGCATGAAATTCGGTAGAACGGGGGAAATCCCTAACCCCATAGATTTGTTGTTGTTTGATGCTGTTTTTGTGCTGTCATGGTTGTAATTGACGAGTTGTATGATGCTTAATTCGTGCATGTGCTAAGATGTTGAGTTTTATAAGTTTTGGGACATTTCGGTAAAACTTCGGAGTTGAACCGGAAGTTGGTTCGGAGAGTAGAGTAGATGATAATCGGAATAGAATCGGGAATAGACCCGTAGTGTAGTGGTAGTATGTTGTATGGTATCGGGTGTCAATTTAATCGGGCAGAATTGGAAGTGGGGGACGATTCTGATGAGCAGAATGTTGTTGAATTCTGCAGGATTCGCCAACCTTCGCAAGGCGAGTGGAGGCGAGCCTTCGCCGGGCTTCGCCAGGCGAATGTTCGCTGCGGGCCTTCGCCAGGCGAGTATGCCAGTGAGCCCGACAGCAGTCCTATGTTCTGCTGCTGTTTTTGTGTTGTTCCTCTGTGGTTTTCGACCCTTGTTGGTCACGTGCGATGAGAGGCTTGCTGGAAAGCTGATGCGAGCGTATGTCGGAGGTTGTGGGGCTGTTTGGCCGGTGTTTATCGCAAGTGGCATAATTGGTGGATTATGCGTTATGTGTGAACTGGTGTGGTTATGAATGTAGAATGTGTGCACCGTGTGTGTGCTGCGTGTAAGATGTGAAGATCAGTATGATCGTTGCGCCTTGAGTGCGCTGTGTTGGTGTGTCGTGGTGAGTGGATCCGTGAGGATCGATACGCTTATTATGCGTTGCATTTGCGTGCGGTTATGTGAAGTATTGGGGTCAGTAGGACCGACATGCCTGGTGTGCATTGTATGTGATAAGTTGTATGCATAGTAGTGAACACTTCCAGTAGCTCTGAAGTGTTGCTCGCGAGGCAGTTCGCTAGGCGAACATGTAGCGAACACTCGCTAGGAGCTCGCGTAGCGAGCAAGTAGCGAGTGTAGCAGAATTTGGAATTTGAAGGTTGTGTGCGGCAGATGATGCTAAGTGTAATCGGATGGTTCTGCTGTAATGTTAACTGAGTAAGAAGGGTATGATGAGGGGAATGAGGGCCGTGTGGCCGGCGTCTAGCGCAATTGACATAATCGTAGGATTATGTGTTAAGTATGAATATGTATGGATAGGTGTGGATGTGGATCCGTAGGATCGAATACGCTTGGTATGCGTTGTGGTTGTATGTTATGTGATGGATGTGGATCAGAAGGATCGATACGCCTTGAGTGCGTTGCGTTGATGTGTTGTGACGATTGGATCGATAGGATCGATAGGCCTTAGGTGCATGATGTGTGAGATATGGTGTGTTGATCGGATCAGTGGGATCGACACACTTTGTGTGCTTGTTATGTATGTATTCTATGATGTGAGAGGATCCGTAGGATCGGTACGCCTGTGCGCGTTGTGTTTTTATGATGAGATGAGGTCAGGGGACCGTGTGCGCTGTGTGTGCTTTTGTGTTGTTGTGTATGTATAATGTATGATGGGATATGGTCAGGGGACCGCATATGTTGGTGATGTGTGTGATTGTGATATTTGATGAGATATGGTCAGAGGGTTGTGTATGTTGATGATATATGTGGCGAGGGGTGGATCAGTATGATCGATGTGCACTTAATGTGCTAGTGGTATGATGTGTGTGATTATGGTGGTGTGCTCCTGTAGAGGAGGGTGATGGCCCAGTGACCATCGATATCGTTGTTGTGCTCCCAGTGGGGAGGGTGATGGCCAAGTGTCCATCAGCATTATTATAGTGCTCCCGTAGTGGAGGGTTGATGGCCAGTTGCCCATCGTATATTTTTGTGCTCTTGAGTGGAGGGTTGATGGCCAGTTGCCCATCGGTGTGGTGTGCTCCCTGAGTGGAGGGTTAATGGCCAGTTGCCCATCGTATATTTTTGTGCTCCTGAGTGGAGGGTTGATGGCCAGTTGCCCATCGGTGTGGTGTGCTCCCTGAGTGGAGGGTTGATGGTCAGTTGCCCATCGTATATTTTTGTGCTCCTGAGTGGAGGGTTGATGGCCAGCTGCCCATCGGTGTGGTGTGCTCCCAGAGTGGAGGATTGATGGCCAGTTGCCCATCGTTATATTTTGTGCTCCCGCGTGGAGGGTTGATGGCCCGGTGCCCATCGTGGTAGTTGTTGCACCCTAAAATTTGCTCAACCTATTTCACTTGGTTTATGTTTCAATTGCATTGTCATTTGCATATTAGGTCATGTATATAATTCATTCATCTGCATAGCATAGCATGGGCAAGTCATCCAACAAGGGACCAAGTACTATTCTCATCTCTATGAGCCTATCAAGAGGTTCTTATTCAAATTCAGGCCTATCCAAGTCATCAGAAGGAAATTGAGATCTAAGAAGTCAGTGGACCAAGCAGTGGATCTATCTCCTATCTTGAGGGTATTTGAAGATCATCAAAGAAGTTGTGAGCTGTGAATTGAGCATGGAGGGTGTATAGACATAATGGAGGACCTAGAGAGTCATTTTGAAAGTGAGACAAGTCATTGATGAGATCACAAGAGTTGCAGTTGAAGACAGTCAACTAGGGTTTCATCTGGGTCAACCCTAGGTCAACCCTAGGTCAAATGCTTGATTGAAAGGCATCAAGGTCTATTTGAGAGATGTGGGGTTCATCATTTGGCATGTAGATATGGATGTGGTGTTGTGCCAAGGAGAAATCAAGAGAAATCAAGAAGAAGAGAGGTTTCTAAATTAGGGTTTCTGTGTAAAATCCCCTGATTTAGGTCAAACTTCCAAGCAAGATAATTCAAAATGCAAGCTTCAAATGGATCCTTGGCCAACATGAAACTTGTAGAAGATCTCAAGAACTTAAATTTGAGTGGTGGAAGACATCAAGGAGATTTATAGAACTCAAGTTATGGTTCTTGCAAGTTATAGGTCATCTGGGGCATCTGAAATTTTGTCTGTGAAAGTTACTTGTCTTCCAAGAAACTTTTACCCCTCAAGGAGCTTTCAAATGGATTTCTGGTCAACACGAGAGTTGTTCCTCATTGTCTTAGCTTTCTAGAAAGGTATGATATGCCTTCATCTGATTTGTGGAACTCTACTTATGACCTTGGCAAGCAAAGGGTATTTTGGTCATTTGAGAATTACAGGTCATTTCAAGCCTATGCCCAAAACTCATACAAGGAAGCTTCAAATGGAAAACTTCACAACATCAAACTTGCTCCAAATGACATTTTGAGTCTTGAAAAGTGATCATGAAAGTTTGGAAATGCTCATAGCTCAAGGTTCCAAATTTGGTCAATTAAAAGGTGAATTTAATGAATAAAAGTGACCTAAAAATGAGATTTTTCATACCATGTCCAAATGGGATGAAATTATAGGTCATTTTGATTGGAAATAATGTTTTGAGATGATTGGCAATATTATATTTTTGAGTTTAGTTCAAAATTTGGAAGTTATCATTGGTTGCTTATGTATGAAGTTACACATGCCAAAACACAAGGGATTTGTGCACAAGAAGTTTCTAACAAGTTCTAGATGGTTCCATGAGCATCTATATATTGAGTAGGGTGGATCCAATCATTTGTTGGTGATTCATTTTGGTTGAAACTCATAGTTACATCTCATTCCTCAATTTTGCAAATTCATTCCAAACTCTATCAAATCTTCATCATTTTCCAAAATTCTTGATCCTATCATCATCTATATTCATCATAGAGCAAGTTTCCATCAAGATCTGGTTGAATTGCAGCATAATTCGTGTGCTACCAAGTGTATCATCCAAATTGCAAAAAGAAGTGGTTATGGCAATCCAAGGTGTTTAAGCAAGTGTTGTTGCATACAGAACCAAGAACCAAGTCCATTGATCAAGTCCCAAGCATTGCAAGCTGTGAATCCAAGGATTTCTCCATCTGTTTTCAAGATTACACCAGGTTAGTTTTTCCATCGAATTGGTTAGAATTAGTTAGCATGATGTAGAATTCTTAGGTTAGAACTGTTAGGAATAGTTAGATGAATGATTCTGATGGATTTGAGAGCATTTCATGGAGTTTGTTACATGAGCACCAAAACTGTTTTGACTTAGAACGCTTAGGTTAGGGCATGTTAATCTTAGCTAGATAGATTAGAATGATCAGCATAACATGTAGAACGCATTAGTGTAAGAGTTAGCAAGAATCATCAAGGTTGATCTCAGTGTAAAGTGTTGGAACCAAGGTCTTCTACCTATCGGGTTTGGCTCTAGATTGAGTTTTAGAGAAAACTGAAACCATGGTTGTGTAGAGGAGAAGATGTAGAGCAATTTTGCTTTTTATGGCTCTGAATTTCATGGAGAAACGAAGCTGTATGAGAGGGTGGAAGTCTGGTTCATGAAGCTTCGTGCATGGCTCATTCATGGTGGAACCCTAGCTCGTTGGAGAAGAAACACAAGGAGCGTTGGATCATTCACAAGACTTTGACTCAGAAGCGCATCCAACGACTCAGATTTAAAGATGAAACGCGAGGGAATTCTGGAAAAGCAAAACACGGTCGTTTCATTAAACGACTCAGACTGGGCTTAGTGCACTCATGCTATTCACACCACCACTTTCAAGGCCCAACCTCAAATTGACCTATTTTAGTTACTATTTACACTGTTTTTGTTTTATTTTTCTTTTGAGTTTTCTGATTAGCTGGGCCCAGACGTGCCTTGCTATACGCACCCCCAGTCTGGGCCCATCCTCCATTTTTCAATGCTTTTTCCTACTAACTGCACCCCTAATCAATTTCTAAATCATTTTAATTTCATTCATTTTTTTTAATTCTTTGAAAAATCATAACAAATTGAAAATTCCATGTTTTTAAGTGGTTGTTTTTGCATCTTTTTTATATTTCTGTTAAGAAAATTTCCATATAATAAAATTAGAATTTTATTTTATTTTTGCATTTTTTGTATATTTTTCTTTTAAATAGGTTTTAAATAATGTTTAGTTTAACACTTGATCTTGTTGATTTTAGTTTAGCTATATCCTTTTATATTTTGGACCCGTTCTTTTTAGAGTACTTCACTTAGGACTTTAATTTTCATATGAGATTTAATTCATGATTTTAGGATCAAATTTTAGATGGTTTGTTTAGGTGTGATTAGGAGAATCAAAATTAGGGTTTAGATATAGCATAGGTGTAATAAATCATTTCTTTTAGGATTTGTAGTTTGAATTTTGGGGTATGGGACTATAGGGGTTATGGGTAAATAATAGACCCCTTAGAAAATATTAGGTTTCCTATATTATGCTATTACTACTAGTATATTGCTTGTATCTGCTTGATTGTGTGGTGTGCCCTCTCTAGGGTTATTGTTTGACTGTGTGGGGTATTGGGCCTGCTTGGGGTTTGGGGTTTGAGCTGAAGACTTTGCTAATGAAGCCCATTGAAGATTAAGAGAATGAAGACCAATTTCCAGAGTTGGTGAAGAGCATCTTGCTGGCAGCTGTTGAAGGTTATAGGGTCTAGGAACTAGGCAGAGCTCTAGAGTAGAAAACTTGCTTCATAAACGTGGAAGTTCTTGTCTGACTCCATTCTTTCTCTATGATTCAAAGTCTCTTTTAAATACCCACCTCCTTCCTTTGGAAGGATTAGTGAATGTATTTAAAAGATAGAACTTTTGAGAGAAAATTGTCTGTATCATGTTAACAGTTAGTGAGCCACCCTTGGTAGGCAATTGACTGCTTAACATCTTATTCATCTTGTTGACTGCTGCTCATCTTGGAGATTGGGACTTGAAGAAAAGCCATTGAAGATTGAAGATAAAGACCTTGCTTGAAGGCTGTGAAGATGAAAACTGATGCTTGCTTGAAGCTTGTAGATGGTTGAAGATGACTTGAAGACAGATGTTGATGAAGACTGCTTTTGCTGTTTATTTTCTGCTGTTTATAATTTTTGATGTATTGTCTGAATTTCGCTGACTGTATTGCTTGCCCTTTAATCTGTTAGGTTGAAAGTGAACCTTGTTCACTTTTGCCTGTTGTTTTCTAGGTTCGAGGTTGAGTGGGACTCCCTTGCCTCGCTTGTATTGCTGCATTCATGCATTTTACTGCTTTATTGTATATGCTATTGTTTCTGTTTCCGTTTATCCCTTAGGATCTCTGTTTCTCTCTGTGCAGGAGAGGAGCATGATAGACATTAGGTCTTAACCCATGCATGACAACATTAGGTTAGTCTGATTCCCTTTGCAACCATAGGTTAGAGATCTGTCTCTTTCTTTCTCAAAACAAACAGAAAAACACAATAAGATTTCACACACAATAAAAGACACTTCTTCCGTAAAAGAATGTGAACTCATCAAAACGTCATTTTTGTCCGCTTGGACGCGTAATCAGGAAAAACCCTTTTTCGGAAGGAATAAAAACAATCAAAACGGACCTGTGTCGTACGTGGCCCGAACTACGTTTGCTCTGATCTTTCATGCCGTATGAGAGTACGTAGGCATAGGATGCGATATCCTAGCGAGCAACCTTCCCCTCCTTTCCCGTAGGTAGGCGAACTACGTTGACTCTGATTTCTCGTTCCAGACGGGAATACGTAGGCATAAAGTGCGATACTTTGCCGAGTCATTTTCTTTTCCTTTTAACCCTTAACCCTTAGTTTAGATAGAAATAACAATCCGTACCAGAAAACAAGCGTGGATCCCGTCGAGTACGACGGATGTGAGGGGTGCTAATACCTTCCCCTTGCGTAACCGACTCCCGAACCCAGGTTTTGGTTGCGATGACCATACCTTTCCCCGTTTTGAGTTAGGTTTACTCTGAGCGTTTCCTTTCCCTCCTTTGGGATAAATAACGCACGGTGGCGACTCTTCTGTTCAGCCGGCGCCGATTTTCGCAGTAGCGACAGCTGGCGACTCTGCTGGGGACCCAACGTCCCCTGGCTGCTAAGGACTGCGATAGTTCCTTATGCATTTGGGATCCAACGTCCCTTAAGCGAGTCAATCCTAGCGCTTGTTTTCCCGTCGAGGATTTTGTATGGATTTACATTTCTGTATTTTACTTTCAGCATTATATTATTGTTATTATTGCTGTATTGGGGTGTGACGGGTGTTCCATGATTGAGAGATAAGCCGGACCTGGGCTTGAGTGCACTTAGAATTAGAGTAGAAAGTAGTGGGCGCGTGTCGGATTTGCTTGCATTAGTGTCCCACAAAATCTACACTCGGACGAGGTTCTTCTGGTTGACTTCTTTTTCTACCCTTTGGGTCGAAGGGGTTGTTGGTTAGTTGGATTGTCGACTCCGGGAACCGATCATTTGGAAGTTGGCTAAGTGAGGCCTCTTCAGGATTTGATGATGCCACTCCTTCTGGGAATCGTATCATCAACCCTGAAAGTCTGTGACGCCGACGACCGCATAGGATGCCGTACCATTGTCAGTTGCTAGGACACCTACCTGTGAGAGGGGTTTGGGGTTATGCAGGTAACTAGACCTTCAGATACCGGTTGTTTCTTGATCTGAGATCCTGGGTATTTATGGATAGTGGAGAGGTCTATCAGGGACCAGTTGAAGTTATGATATGAGGTCTATCAGAGACCAGTCAGAGTTATGATATGAGGTCTATCAGAGACCAGTGTTGGAGCTTTGTATTGGGTCTGTCCAAGACCAGGGTTTGAGGAATTCTGGAGGGTCTATCTGAGACTTTTGATATGGTTCAGGCTTCTCAGCCATGGCATTTGGTCCCTGTTGCATTTATTTGCATTGCATTGTTTGCATAACCATTATCATTGCATCCCATTAACGTGTGTCTGTGCTGCAGGTACATGTGCATATTCCCTGGTTCTAGTGCCCGGACTTCTGCTTATCGATCATGGCTGGTTTGAGAAAGACAGTTGCGTACAAGTTACCTACACCTGACATTACTCCCTTACTTGGTCTGATGTCTCTTGCTGATGAGGAGGTTAGGAGAAGTTTCAGGATGATTCATGGGCGATTGTTGAGATTGGTCTGCAAGCCAACTGCTGTTGAGATGAATGGGCTATACACCTTGATGCAATTCTATGACCCTGCATTGAGATGCTTCACATTCGCTGACTTTATTTTAGGGCCTACCATTAAAGAGTATGTAGAGTTTACTGAGTTGCCAGTACAGAATAAGGTTCCCTTTATTCACTCTGCCGCTGAGCCCAAGTTGAAGGACTTAGCTAAGGCCTTGTACATGAGCGCTTCTAATGTTCCGTTGATAGGAAGAAAAGGGTGTATCAATTACAACCCATCTCTGTTCGTTCGCCAGTTTGGATACGCGTTGAAGAACCCACCTAAGGAGGAAGAAGTACAGGAATCTCTGTACTTCACCGGTGATTTGAATGGAGAGTTACTAGCCAAGCTTCAGCACGCATGGATGCGTATCACCAGAAGAGGGAAACCACTGTTGGGGAAGAATGATTGTCAGGCTTATGTACCCTACAAAGTTTGGATTCAAGAGAGAGCAAGACAGTTGCTGATGCCATTTCCAGCTGCACCAGTCCCTGTTCATATTCCGGTGGAAGAACCAACCACTGTTACTACGGAGGTCTACGAGCGAGTTGTAAAAGAAAAAGGAAGCCTTGATGAAGATCAATGAAGGGTTAGAACAGGAACTGGCTCAGATGCGTAGTGAGAAGAACAAGGCTGTGCATTCTTTCCAACAGCAGATCGAGTTAGTAAACAGGCTAGGTGCTGAATTGACTGAAGAGAAAAAGAAGCGTGAGCGTCTGGGGAAAGAGTTCAGAAGCTCCCATGACATGTTGGAGTCCAAAAAGAAAGCACTCGATGCCGCCCACCGGGAAATCTCTTCTTGTAACAAGACGTGGAATGCTACGCTAACCAACAACAAAAAGAGGGAAGACAAATTGAAGCAGCAAATTTCTGAACTCGAAGAACAGTTGAAGGCTAGCACTAAGAAGTATGAAGAGGAGGTGATGGCAAGATATAGTCTCCAGAATGCATTGAACAAGGCCATCGAGGGCAAGAAAGAAGCTGTGTCTCAGAAGCGGAAGCTAGAGGATCGCTTCGGAGAAGGGGCATGGGAGGAATCCGCTGGTGATTTGCGACGTGTTCTCAAGCGGAGAGATCTACTTGTTGAGGGTCTGCTTACCCGACCAAGTCATCCAGAGACTAAGAAGTTACTAGAAGAGTACCAGGCATATGGGAGTACTTGACCATTTCATGTATTAATGTGTATGCTTTATTTGCATTTGTGCTGACCATCACCAGGATTGTTGGTTGAGGTCATGCCTTCTTATTGTACGCATTGATATTGTATTCTGTGGCTTAATGGATTTCTCTGCAATATAGGAGGTGTTTTCTATGATTCGGCTCCGAACATCGTATTGCTAGCACTGTCACCACACTGGCACATTCGCACTAGAATCGGGGAAATGACATTCCCTAATGCACAGACACATATTGCATTGCATTCCCATTCATATTGCATTACAGGTGATTATTGAACTGTATCTCATTTCCTGCACTGTACCAGGTCTTTTCAGGATTGAAAGTCAGCACCCGCACCGATACTCCACTCGTACCAACTGCCGAAGAATTATGGATCAGATGCAGAACGAAATGCAAGACCTGCATGAGAAGCTGGCGCTCTTCATGCAGACAATGGAGACCATTGCGAAAGGACAGGAGAATTTGCAAGCTTTGGTGCAGCCTCTGTTGGTAAGAAATGCTGGGCACGGAAATGAGGATCATCAGTCTGTGCGAGTCGACACTATTCACGGGGATGGTACTCCCACACCCGTGGCTCCACCTGTAGTAAACATACCTGCTGTCAATGTGAACAACGGCGCTGCTGCCGGGAACGGTAACGTTGGAATCGGTAACGAGACTGTCGTCAACAACATTGGGCTCGGAGATGTCAACCTGGGTGATAATATGGGAGGCAATGGCTTCGGTAATAATGGATTCGGCTTCAACGACCAGGGGTTTGATCATGCTGGGAAGTACGGCTTCAACACTCAAGGTTTCAGACAGGACGGATTTGGTATGACTAATCAAGGTTATGGCGGATTCGGAAATGGAAATGGCGCTGGGTTAATGGCTTTTGGACCTGCAGGAGTCGCTCCGGGGTATGGCAACCGGGGGCGAGGCCCCGTAATGAATTAGACTAGAGTTGGCCGTAACAACGGGTACGATGGATACGGAACTGGGTACGATAATTGGCAAGAAGACCAGCAAGAGGATGCTTTCTCTGGTGGAGGTTTCGAAGGTCCTATGGATGACTCTCAGAGAATCAGGATGCTCGAGGAGCAGATGAAGGGGGTCGTGAATCAAAGCGCTGTTGGCTTAGATATGACAACAATGGGTCTGGTGCCTGGCCTGAGGGTACCAATAAAATTCAAAGCCCCCACATTCGACAAATATAAGGGGGATACCTGTCCAAAAGTGCACGTGCGGTCATACTACAGAAGGATGTCGGCATACTCAAACGATGAGAGGATGCTAATGCATTTCTTTCAAGATAGCTTGTCTGGTCCTTCCCTTGAGTGGTATATGGGATTGGAACCAACACAGATAAAGACATGGAAGCAGCTGGCTGAAGCATTTGTGGCTCACTACAAGTACAACAGTGACTTGGCACCCAACCGGGTTCAATTGCAGGGGTTGTCCCAGAAGAAGGGCGAGAGCTTCAAAGAGTATGCACAGAGATGGCGCAATATGGCTGCTAGAGTTCACCCTCCTTTAGAGGACAAAGAAATGAATGATATGTTCATAGGAACATTCACTGGCATGTTTTACGATAAGTTGTTTCATACCTCTTTGGGCAGTTTCTCAGACTTAATCCTGATGGGAGAGAAGATTGAAAGCAACATTAAACAGGGAAGGTTCCAAGCTGAGGAATCCACCTCAGCCGGCAGTAACAGAAGGGCTTTCGGTGGGCATCGTCAAGGTGATGCAAGCGCAGTGTTTGGGGGCCGAGGCCGAGGCCAGGGCAGAGGTCGAAACCAGTACAATCAGCCGAAGCAGGTGGCAAGTGTTACTATTCCATTTCAACAGCAACCACAGCAACAGCAGCCACAACAGGGGGCACATCCTGTCCAGTGCAGAGCCCGGGGGGGGGGGGGGCAAACCAAGGAGGGTGTTTGAAGTGCCTCCTTCAACGTATGCAGAATTGCTACAGACGTTACTGGGTTTAAACTTGGTGGAGAAGAGAACTCTGGCGCCAATAACAGGCACTCCTCCATACGGTTACGATGCAAGCAGGCACTGTGAATTCCACTCCGGGGCTCCTGGCCACGATGTAGAGGGTTGCCACGCGTTCAAGCATGTGGTACAGGATTTATTGGATAGTAAGGCTATCAATTTTGGACAGGCGGGTCCGAACATAGTGCAAAAGCCCATGCCCAACCATGGGGAAAATGCCATTTTAACTGAGGAGGGCTTGAACTTGATTATGAATGTTGACGATCTAAAGACACCGTTGTGCGAGATAAAGAGCAGATTATTGCAAGGTGGTGTGTATCCAGGTTGCGACGAGTATTGTTTAGGGTGTTGGACCCAAGCTGGGGGGTGTGCTGACTTAAAGAAGGGTGTTCAGGCTTTAATAGATGGAGGCACATTGCAATTTGACCGAACGGCAGTTGAAGAACCTGCAGAGGTATTAGCAGACGAACAAAGTGATGTAGCTACTATGACTATTCCCCGAAAAACGATAACTATAACGGCACCGGCCAAGCGACCGCCGATCACTATCACTAAGGCAGGACCAATCCCTTACGAGAGCACTAAGGCAGTCCCCTGGACTTATGGTTTGGAAGTGTACTGTGATGGGGTGAAAATTGATGTTAATAGACAGCCAGTTGAGACGGTAGACAACGTCGTCGGTACCGGAGGTATGACAAGAAGTGGGAGAATCTTCATATCGCCGGAGGTAGAGGCTGAACGACTGGCGAAGGGAAAAGGAAAGATGAATGAGAATGTCCCGGTGCAGGGGAACGAAAAAGAAACGTCGTCGAAGGATGTGGAAGAGTTCATGCGCCTGATTCGTAAGAGTGATTATAAGATTGTTGAGCACCTTCAACAGACGCCGTCAAAGATATCCATACTGTCGTTGCTACTGTGCTCTGAAGCTCACAGAAATGCATTGCTGAAAGTTCTGGATACTTCCTTCGTACCCCAAGATGTTTCCGTGAATCAGCTGGAAGGGGTGTTGGCGCATGTGAATGCAGGCCATAGCTTGGGCTTTACAGACTTTGATTTGACCCCGAAGGGGAGAGAGCATAATATGGCGCTGCACGTCTCAGTTGAGTGTAGGGGATCAGTCATGTCTCATGTACTGGTAGACACCGGATCATCCTTAAACGTGCTGCCCAAGAAAGCAATGATGAAACTGGACGTCAGGGGAATCATGTGTACGCCTAGTGACTTGGTGGTCAGGGCATTTGATGGTACACGAAGAACAGTCTTTGGATCCATAACGTTACCTCTACAGGTGGGGCCGGAGGTTTTCGCGACTGAATTTTATATTATGGACATCCAGCCAGCATACAGCTGCCTTCTCGGATGACCCTGGATCCATGGTGCTAGGGCAGTCACATCCACCTTGCATCAAAAGCTGAAATACATGGTAGGGGACAGTGTGGTCACAGTCTGTGGAGAAGAAGATATATTGGTCAGCCATCTGTCATCATTCAAGTATGTAGAGGTCGACGGCGAGATTCATGAAACACCCTGTCAAGCCTTTGAAGGGTTGCGCATCAAAGACAAAGGTCCCGGGCCGAGTAAAGCGTCAGAGGTAGCCGTCTCGTCATATAAAGAGGCTCAGGCTCTAGTAGAGACTGGTGAGACAAAGGGCTGGGGCAAGGTGCTGGATATTCCCGTGAAGATGGACCGATTTGGGCTGGGATATCAACCGTCGTCATCAACACCTGCTGTGGGGGCACCCCGTTTCAGAGGACCGATAACCATCACCGCTAGTGGAGTGTGTCACGAGGCCATCAACGCTGTTTCAGATTCCGAAGAAGGAGACAGTGATTGCGACATGGACGCCTGGATTCAACCGAGCGTGCCAGGACAAGGATTATGCAATTGGTCTATTCAGGAGATTGTTCCTGTGACTCACAAACAGTAATACTTTGTTTTCTTAATTGTTGAACAATCTGGTGTCTTACCCGGGGCATCATGATTTTGCTTAGGGCTGCGTTGTTATGTACATTGCGTGTTTAATCATTAAATAAAAGGCGTTTGTTCATGTACAAATATTGCGATCTCTGTTTTTCTTGTTTTGTGTTTTATAATAAAATGGCAACGTGGTTATTCGCTTTATACGCATTTTGAAGCATTTAACCATTCCTTTGCAGGATAACGTTTTCAGATGACATCATTGAACCGCCTATGACTCGTCTCGACTTTGAGCACCCGATATTTCAGGCCGAAGAAGAGATTGTCGAAGATGGCGACGTTCCCGAAGAATTGTCTTGGTTGGTAAAGCAAGAAGAACGAATCATTCTGCCTCATGAGGAGGTCATCGAAATTATTAACCTGGGGTCGGAAGGGGTTGAAAAGAACATCCGTATATGAGCTGCGCTGCAGAGCGACGTGAAGCAAAGACTGGTTGAAATGCTCAGAGAGTACAGTGATGTGTTCGCTTGGTCGTATGAAGACATGCCTGGGCTGGATACAGATATGGTTGTGCACCGCCTGCCGTTGAAAGAAGAATGCCCGCCGGTCAAGCAGAAGCTTCGCAGAACTAGACCCGATATGGCAGTGAAAATTAAGGAGGAGGTTCAAAAGCAGTGGGATGCTGGTTTCCTGGCTGTTACACAATATCCCTCATGGGTCGCTAATATCGTACCAGTGCCAAAGAAAGACGGTAAAGTGAGAATGTGTGTAGATTACCGTGATTTGAACAAAGCGAGCCCGAAAGATGATTTTCCGCTTCCTCACATCGATGTGCTAGTTGACAACACTGCTCAATTCTCCGTATTCTCCTTCATGGATGGCTTCTCGGGCTATAATCAGATTAAGATGGCACCAGAAGACATGGAGAAAACTACTTTCATTACACCTTGGGGAACATTTTGTTACAAAGTGATGCCCTTCGGATTGAAGAATGCTGGGGCAACGTATCAGCGTGCAATGACGACTCTTTTCCATGATATGATGCATAAAGAGATCGAAGTTTATGTCGATGATATGATTGCCAAATCCCAGACGGAGGAAGAGCATTTGGTGAATCTGCTGAAGTTATTCAAAAGGCTTAGGAAGTTCAGGCTGAGACTGAACCCTAACAAGTGCACCTTCGGGGTGAGATCGGGTAAACTGTTGGGGTTTATCGTGAGCGAAAGAGGAATAGAGGTTGATCCTGCAAAAATAAAAGCAATACAAGAGATGTCGACGCCTAAAACAGAGAAAGAGGTGCGTGGGTTTTTAGGGAGGTTGAACTACATTGCTCGGTTCATATCTCACCTAACGGCTACGTGTGAGCCGTTATTCAAGCTATTGAAAAAAGACCAAGCTGTAACGTGGAATGAAAATTGCCAAAAGGCGTTCGATAAAATAAAGCAATATTTGCAGGAGCCTCCTATTTTGATACCCCCAGTGGCAGGGAGACCCTTGATTATGTATTTGACAGTTCTTGAGGGAAGTATGGGTTGTGTTCTCGGTCAACACGATGAGACAGGAAGGAAAGAGCATGCAATATACTACTTAAGTAAGAAATTTACTGAATGCGAATCTCGATATTCGATGCTCGAAAAAACTTGTTGCGCGCTAGCCTGGGCCGCCAAGCGTTTGAGGCAATACATGCTGAATCATACAACCATGCTCATCTCGAAGATGGATCCTATCAAATATGTATTCGAAAAGCAGGCGTTGTCGGGGAGAATTGCCCGTTGGCAGATGGTTTTGACTGAATATGACATCCAGTATGTCTCGCAGAAGGCTATAAAGGGGAGCGTGTTGTCTGAGTACTTGGCGGAGCAGCCTATTGAGGATTACCAATCAATGAGGTTTGATTTTCCTGACGAGGATATCATGTACCTAAAGATGAAAGATTGTGAAGAACCGTTTCCGGACGAAGGACCAGAATTGGGTTCAAAATGGAAGTTGATCTTTGACGGAGCTGTAAACACCTATGGTAGCGGAATAGGGGCAATCATCACTACTCCACACGGGTCGCACATCCCGTTTACCGCTCGATTGACCTTTCCAGTTACCAATAATGAAGCCGAATACGAAGCTTGTATCATGGGGCTTGAAGAAGCCATTGATTTGCGAATCAAAAATCTGGATGTATACGGAGACTCAACTCTGGTGGTGAATCAAATAAAAGGAGAATGGGAGACACGTCAGCCCAATTTGATACCTTACATGAACTATGCGAGGAGATTGTTGCCTTTCTTTGACAAGGTTGAATTGCATCATGTACCGCGAGCAGAGAATCAGATGGCTGACGCCCTGGCCACTTTGTCTTCCATGTACAAAGTCAACTTCTGGAATGAGGCTCCCAGAATTGTTATCTCTCGGCTTGACAGACCTGCCTTCGTATTTGCCATTGACGAAGCATCTGATGATAAACCGTGGTATTTTGATATCCTTAGTTTCCTGAAGAACAAAGAGTATCCGACTGGGGCATCCAGTCACGATCAAAAGACTCTCAGGAGATTGGCGGGTAATTTCTACCTGAATCCGGACGGTGTCCTGTACAGACGAAATCACGACTTGGTGTTACTACGTTGTGTAGATGAGAAAGAGGCGAAGCTGCTCATGGAGGAAATACATGAGGGTACCTTTGGTACGCATGCTGGTGGGCATGCTATGACGAGGAAGTTGCTGCGGGCAGGTTATTTTTGGCTAACTATGGAAACTGATTGTTTCAAGTTTGCGAGGAAGTGCCACAAGTGCCAAATCTATGCAGATAAGATCCATGTGCCTCCGAGTCCTCTGAACGTGATGTCATCGCCATGGCCATTCTCGATGTGGGGAATTGATATGATTGGGAAGATCGAGCCGACAGCTTCTAATGGACACCGTTTCATTCTAGTAGCAATCGATTATTTCACCAAATGGGTGGAGGCGGCATCTTACGCAAACGTGACTAAGCAGGTGGTAGCCAGGTTCATCAAGAGAGATATCATTTGCATATATGGAATCCCCGAGCGGATAATCACTGACAACGGTTCAAACCTGAATAACAAAATGATGAAGGAGCTCTGTCAGAATTTCAAGATCGAGCATCACAACTCCTCCCCTTACCGACCCAAGATGAATGGCGCTGTGGAAGCGGCCAATAAGAATATAAAGAAGATTGTTCAGAAGTTGGTGGTGACTTATAAGGACTGGCATGAGATGCTACCTTTTGCTTTGCACGGTTATCGTACGACGGTACACACATCAACCGGGGCAACCCCGTTCTCGTTAGTATATGGAATGGAAGTAGTACTACCACTGGAAGTTGAGATTCCTTCCCTGAGAGTGCTACGAGATGTCCAACTAGACGAGGCAGAATGGGTGAAAGACAGGTTGAACCAGTTGAGTTTGATGGATGAGAAGAGGCTAGCTTTTCTAGCATACGGTCGTTTGTACCAGAGCCGAATGAAGAAAGCATATGATAAGAAGATATGTCCTCGGAGCTTTCAGACGGGCGACCTTGTGCTGAAAAGGATACTCCCGCCACAGGCAGATCACAGGGGCAAGTGGACCCCCAACTACGAAGGGCCATACATTGTCAGAAAAGTCTTTTCAGGAGGGGCTTTATTGTTGTCCACCATGGACGGTGAAGACTTTATGTCGCCTGTGAATTCGGACGCAGTTAAAAAATACTTTGCTTGAAATTGACCCGCTGGACAGAAAAAAGAGAGTCCAGGCAAAAATGGGGCATCCTGGCGAACCAAAAACAGAATGAAAGGTTCGGGCAAAAGTTAGGGATAAAATTGAAAAAATGTACACCCGCGAAGTTGAAAACCTACACTGGGCGGCTTCGGCAAAAAAGGGTATCCCGGTGAACTGAAAACCCGTAAAGGGCGGTTCACGCAAAAGTTAGGGATTTGAAAAGCAAATGATTGCGGTCCGAATTTGATACTACAGTGAGCATTGGCGTGGGAGAATATACCTGAGGGGTCGATTATCAGATACAATCTCTTTGGAAGTGTGAATACCGGGAAAGCATTAGAGTCGGGCGAGTCATAGGAGGATCAGTTCATGATGTTCGTCTGCATCCCGTTGCCGACATATGTACAAATTTGATTTGTCATTATATTTATGCTTCTTGTGCATACTTGTATATTCGTTGTGCGTAGCTTCCTCTTTTCAGGAGTTACATCCCGTGTACAAAACTCTGCCCATTTAGGGGCCCAATCAATAAAACATGTTATTCAGTACTTGATGCTGGTTCTTTACTGTTTTGTACATGATAAACGCCTAGGTTTAATGAAACTAGCGTGTGTATAACGTCGCTGGCCCTTGCCAATAATTGCTAAAACTTTGAATTAACTGAAAGTAATGTCACTAACACTACCTCGAATAGATTTGGTTGCATAGACTTGTCTTGTCTTATTTGTGGTGTTGCAGGGTTCGTAGCCGTATGAAGTGGACGATCAAAAGAGTGCAGTATGGACCAGAAGCTCGTAACGAAAGACTCGATCCCCACGCAGGTCGCGCTTCCGATATAACAATGTTCCTTACTGAAGAAGGATCAAATTCCCCAGCTAGTCGCAGCTTATCCAAAGGACATTCTCCAGCAAAGTCGTTTATCCTCAGCAGAGTTTGGCGATTCCAAGATTGTAGGCTGTATTCAGACAGTGTGGTGTCCCCCAGAAGGATTCCCCTATCTCAAGCAGAGTGGTTTAGCCTCAGAAGATTAACATTTCCAACTTGTGAGCTGTACTTAGACAGTCTACCCTTCCCAGTAGGGTCATTTACTCTCCCCCAGCGGGGTCAGTTGATTTTCCCCAAGAGAATCGTTTCGTCCCCAGCGGAGTTCTCTTTCCAGCAAGTGTTTTCTTTCCTCCCAGTGGAACTCGAAGATTAAGACTCTCCCCGGCAGAGTTGGTTGTGTGTCCTGGCATTTATTTTGCTAGAATCCCGTGTGATACCCGTTCACTCCCCAGCAGAAGTCCAATCAGGATTGGTGCATTCAATTATCCCTCAGCGAAGTTGGCTTCACTCTTCCAGCATTTATTTTGCTGGAATAATTCTGTGGCACCTAGTTACCCCCAACGGGGTGGGCGTTGTCTTCAACATTTATTTTGCTGAAGCGGTTTCTGTATCCCGGCAGTTCGAGTCTGCATTTGCATCGGCATATAGTGTCATACTTGCATCCACCAAGTAAAAAAACGTGTAGCATTTCCATGTCGTACGGAGCATTACGCCATTTTCAAACATACGCATTTTTGAAACATAAATCAGGTTGGTTAACCTTTTGCTTTCAGGTGTGTTTTCTTAGCAGGAGTATGGAGTTCTAGCTTAGATCTATGACCAGACATTCGAGGTCTCGCCGTGAGACGTGTGATGATACGGTTCATCTTACTATTTTCCCCACAGAGTTATTAGGTCAAGTTTCTCTTTGTCCCCGTGCAGAGTTATTTGTTTAAATTTCTCTTGTTTTCCCCGCCAGAGTTGCTTGTTGAAGTTTCTCTAGTCCGGCCAGCGGAGTATTTTCTTCAAATTTGTTGTTACGTCAGCATCAAAGGGTTTCATGAATCAGAATTTCAGAGGTTGCCGCCGGTTATCAGAGCAGGCGTCCGGTAGTTTGGTTTCCAAATATCCCCAGTAGAGTCCGCCTCAAAGTCGCTGTCACGTCAGTGCTAAAAGGTTTGTGGGTTGGGACCAATGGAGTTAGTTACTGTGGAGATAAGCAGAGAAACTGTATTCAGAGTATCTTCCCGTAGGAACAGATGAATGTATTTTCTTACTGGTTGACAGGAGTATTTCCCTGGAGTCGTCAAAATTTTATTGCCTATATTGATAGGAGTTCCTCGCGTTGACGAAATATGAGTCCTGACGTGGACAATTTATTCCTATATTGACGAGATTTCTTCGTGCTAGAGAAATGGGTGTCCTAACGTGGACATATTTATTTCCTCGGGTTGACGAGATGTGCTAGTCCTAACGTGGACAGATTCGATTTCTCGGTATTGATGGAAGGTGAAGTCCTGACGTGGACAAGTTTTATTTCCTCAGCGGGTCGAAGATGTGAGTCCTGACGTGGACAAATCAAGACGAGGTGTGAGTCCTAACGCGGACGATGTATTCCTAACGTGGAAAGTTTATTCCTAACGTGGAAAGGTTATTCCTAACGTGGAAAAGTGTATTCCTAACGTGGAAAGTTTATTCCTAACGTGGACGATTTATTCCTGACGTGGACAATTCATTCCTATGTTGATAGGATCCCCTCGTACTGATGAAATGCAGACGAGTCATCCCCAGCGAAGTCGCCGAGATTTTTTCGTGTTGACGGCAGGTGGAGTCCTGACGTGGACAAGTTTTAGTTGAGATTTCTTCGTGTTGACGAAACAGGCGTCCTAACATGGACAAAGTTCTATTCCTGTGTTGTTGAGTCCTGTCGTGGACAGATTTGTGTATTCGTGGGTCAAGATGTGGACAAGGTTACTACTGTGACAACAAAATCTCTATTCGTGTTGACGAATTTGTCCCTCTTCTTGTGTTGATAAAGTCAGTCCAGTTGCGGACAGAGGTGTTTTGCGAAAAGTGTTCAGCACCTGTGGCTTACATAGGTGGTTGAAGTTAAAATCAGAATTATCAGACGTCGGATCAATTGTTGCCGTAACAACCAGATTCAGTTAGTGGATGTCGGTCCCCAAGCAGTGGTGCAGTTTATTTCTACGGTTGGCAAATTTCCGGGTTCTTAATATTCAACCGTCTTGTACCTCGAATGTCTGAAGGCTCCGGGCGTTTCACCCAGTCGGGTCCAAGTCGCTTGAATAGAGGCAGCTGTTGCACCCTAAAATTTGCTCAACCTATTTCACTTGGTTTATGTTTCAATTGCATTGTCATTTGCATATTAGGTCATGTATATAATTCATTCATCTGCATAGCATAGCATGGGCAAGTCATCCAACAAGGGACCAAGTACTATTCTCATCTCTATGAGCCTATCAAGAGGTTCTTATTCAAATTCAGGCCTATCCAAGTCATCAGAAGGAAATTGAGATCTAAGAAGTCAGTGGACCAAGCAGTGGATCTATCTCCTATCTTGAGGGTATTTGAAGATCATCAAAGAAGTTGTGAGCTGTGAATTGAGCATGGAGGGTATATAGACATCATGGAGGACCTAGAGAGTCATTTTGAAAGTGAGACAAGTCATTGATGAGATCACAAGAGTTGCAGTTGAAGACAGTCAACTAGGGTTTCATCTGGGTCAACCCTAGGTCAACCCTAGGTCAAATGCTTGATTGAAAGGCATCAAGGTCTATTTGAGAGATGTGGGGTTCATCATTTGGCATGTAGATATGGATGTGGTGTTGTGCCAAGGAGAAATCAAGAGAAATCAAGAAGAAGAGAGGTTTCTAAATTAGGGTTTCTGTGTAAAATCCCCTGATTTAGGTCAAACTTCCAAGCAAGATAATTCAAAATGCAAGCTTCAAATGGATCCTTGGCCAACATGAAACTTGTAGAAGATCTCAAGAACTTAAATTTGAGTGGTGGAAGACATCAAGGAGATTTATAGAACTCAAGTTATGGTTCTTGCAAGTTATAGGTCATCTGGGGCATCTGAAATTTTGTCTGTGAAAGTTACTTGTCTTCCAAGCAACTTTTACCCCTCAAGGAGCTTTCAAATGGATTTATGGTCAACACGAGAGTTGTTCCTCATTGTCTTAGATTTCTAGAAAGGTATGATATGCCTTCATCTGATTTGTGGAACTCTACTTATGACCTTGGCAAGCAAAGGGTATTCTGGTCATTTGAGAATTACAGGTCATTTCAAGCCTATGCCCAAAACTCATACAAGGAAGCTTCAAATGGAAAACTTCACAATATCAAACTTGCTCCAAATGACATTTTGAGTCTAGAAAAGTGATCATGAAAGTTTGGAAATGCTCATAGCTCAAGGTTCCAAATTTGGTCAATTAAAAGGTGAATTTAATGAATAAAAGTGACCTAAAAATGAGATTTTTCATACCATGTCCAAATGGGATGAAATTATAGGTCATTTTGATTGGAAAGAATGTTTTGAGATGATTGGAAATATTAGATTTTTGAGTTTAGTTCAAAATTTGGAAGTTATCATTGGTTGCTTATGTATGAAGTTACACATGCCAAAACACAAGGGATTTGTGCACAAGAAGTTTCTAACAAGTTCTAGATGGTTCCATGAGCATCTATATATTGAGTAGGGTGGATCCAATCATTGGTTGGTGATTCATTTTGGTTGAAACTCATAGTTACATCTCATTCCTCAATTTTGCAAATTCATTCCAAACTCTATCAAATCTTCATCATTTTCCAAAATTCTTGATCCTATCATCATCTATATTCATCATAGAGCAAGTTTCCATCAAGATCTGGTTGAATTGCAGCAGAATTCGTGTGCTACCAAGTGTATCATTCAAATTGCAAAAAGAAGTGGTTATGGCAATCCAAGGTGTTTAAGCAAGTGTTGTTGCATACAGAACCAAGAACCAAGTCCATTGATCAAGTCCCAAGCATTGCAAGCTGTGAATCCAAGGATTTCTCACTCTGTTTTCAAGATTACACCAGGTTAGTTTTTCCATCGAATTGGTTAGAATTAGTTAGCATGATGTAGAATTCTTAGGTTAGAACTGTTAGGAATAGTTAGATGAATGATTCTGATGGATTTGAGAGCATTTCATGGAGTTTGTTACATGAGCACCAAAACTGTTTTGACTTAGAACGCTTAGGTTAGGGCATGTTAATCTTATCTAGATAGATTAGAATGATCAGCATAACATGTAGAACGCATTAGTGTAAGAGTTAGCAAGAATCATCAAGGTTGATCTCAGTGTAAAGTGTTGGAACCAAGGTCTTCTACCTATCGGGTTTGGCTCTAGATTGAGTTTTAGAGAAAACTGAAACCATGGTTGTGTAGAGGAGAAGATGTAGAGCAATTTTGCTTTTTATGGCTCTGAATTTCATGGAGAAACGAAGCTGTATGAGAGGGTGGAAGTCTGGTTCATGAAGCTTCGTGCATGGCTCATTCATGGTGGAACCCTAGCTCGTTGGAGAAGAAACACAAGGAGCGTTGGATCATTCACAAGACTTTGAATCAGAAGTGCATCCAACGGCTCAGATTTAAAGATGAAACGCGAGGGAATTCTGGAAAAGCAAAACACGGTCGTTTCATTAAACGACTCAGACTGGGCTTAGTGCACTCATGCTATTCACACCACCACTTTCAAGGCCCAACCTCAAATTGACCTATTTTAGTTACTAATTACACCGTTTTTGTTTTATTTTTCTTTTGAGTTTTCTGATTAGCTGGGCCCAGACGCGCCTTGCTATGCGCACCCCCAGTCTGGGCCCATCCTCCATTTTTCAATGCTTTTTCCTACTAACTGCACCCCTAATCAATTTCTAAATCATTTTAATTTCATTCATTTTTTTTAATTCTTTGAAAAATCATAACAAATTGAAAATTCCATGTTTTTAAGTGGTTGTTTTTGCATCTTTTTTATATTTCTGTTAAAAAAATTGCCATATAATAAAATTAGAATTTTATTTTATTTTTGCATTTTTTGTATATTTTTCTTTTAAATAGGTTTTAAATAATGTTTAGTTTAACACTTGATCTTGTTGATTTTAGTTTAGCTATATCCTTTTATATTTTGGACCCATTCTTTTTAGAGTACTTCACTTAGGACTTTAATTTTCATATGAGATTTAATTCATGATTTTAGGATCAAATTTTAGATGGTTTGTTTAGGTGTGATTAGGAGAATCAAAATTAGGGTTTAGATATAGCATAGGTGTAATAAATCATTTCTTTTAGGATTTGTAGTTTGAATTTTGGGGTATGGGACTATAGGGGTTATGGGTAAATAATAGATCCCTTAGAAAATATTAGGTTTCCCCTATTATGCTATTACTACTAGTATATTGCTTGTATCTGCTTGATTGTGTGGTGTGCCCTCTCTAGGGTTATTGTTTGACTGTGTGGGGTATTGGGCCTGCTTGGGGTTTGGGGTTTGAGCTGAAGACTTTGCTAATGAAGCCCATTGAAGATTAAGAGAATGAAGACCAATTTCCAGAGTTGGTGAAGAGCATCTTGCTGGCAGCTGTTGAAGGTTATAGGGTCTAGGAACTAGGCAGAGCTCTAGAGTAGAAAACTTGCTTCATAAACGTGGAAGTTCTTGTCTGACTCCATTCTTTCTCTATGATTCAAAGTCTCTTTTAAATACCCACCTCCTTCCTTTGGAAGGATTAGTGAATGTATTTAAAAGATAGAACTTTTGAGAGAAAATTTTCTGTATCATGTTAACAGTTAGTGAGCCACCCTTGGTAGGCAATTGACTGCTTAACATCTTATTCATCTTGTTGACTGCTGCTCATCTTGGAGATTGGGACTTGAAGAAAAGCCATTGAAGATTGAAGATAGAGACCTTGCTTGAAGGCTGTGAAGATGAAAACTGATGCTTGCTTGAAGCTTGTAGATGGTTGAAGATGACTTGAAGACAGATGTTGATGAAGACTGCTTTTGCTGTTTATTTTCTGCTGTTTATAATTTTTGATGTATTGTCTGAATTTCGCTGACTGTATTGCTTGCCCTTTAATCTGTTAGGTTGAAAGTGAACCTTGTTCACTTTTGCCTGTTGTTTTCTAGGTTCGAGGTTGAGTGGGACTCCCTTGCCTCGCTTGTATTGCTGCATTCATGCATTTTACTGCTTTATTGTATATGCTATTGTTTCTGTTTCCGTTTATCCCTTAGGATCTCTGTTTCTCTCTGCGCAGGAGAGGAGCATGATAGACATTAGATCTTAACCCATGCATGACAACATTAGGTTAGTCTGATTCCCTTTGCAACCATAGGTTAGAGATCTGTCTCTTTCTTTCTCAAAACAAACAGAAAAACACAATAAGATTTCAAACACAATAAAAGACACTTCTTCCGTAAAAGAATGTGAACTCATCAAAACGTCATTTTTGTCCGCTTGGACGCGTAATCAGGAAAAACCCTTTTTCGGAAGGAATAAAAACAATCAAAATGGACCTGTGTCGTACGTGGCCCGAACTACGTTTGCTCTGATCTTTCATGCCGTATGAGAGTACGTAGGCATAGGATGCGATATCCTAGCGAGTAACCTTCCCCTCCTTTCCCGTAGGTAGGCGAACTACGTTGACTCTGATTTCTCGTTCCAGACGGGAATACGTAGGCATAAAGAGCGATACTTTGCCGAGTCATTTTCTTTTCCTTTTAACCTTTAACCCTTAGTTTAGATAGAAATAACAATCCGTACCAGAAAACAAGTGTGGATCCCGTCGAGTACGACGGACGTGAGGGGTGCTAATACCTTCCCCTTGCGTAACCGACTCCCAAACCCAGGTTTTGGTTGCGATGACCATACCTTTCCCCGTTTTGCGTTAGGTTTACTCTGAGCGTTTCCTTTCCCTCCTTTGGGATAAATAACGCACGGTGGCGACTCTTCTGTTCAGCCGGCGCCGATTTTCGCAGTAGCGACAGTAGTGAATCGGTGTCGTATATTGTGAGTGGTGTAAGCGCGTTTGTTGCGTGATTGTGAATTGTGGATGAGGGTGGGACCGTGAGTCCGGATGATGTGTATATGAAATAATATTATTATTATTATTGATTTCTGCATTTATTTCATGCACTTATATGCCATTATTATTTGATCGTAATTCTCACCCCTTTGTTGTTATTGTTGTGGTCTGTGCTTCTTCGGAAGTACAAACATTCCAGGTGTTTAGCTAGTTGGATTGTGGTGTCTCCGCAAGACTGCTCTGATACGTAACAATGGGGCGTTTTGGGAGTTTATTTGTTTATGTGTGGATTATGTGTGCCCCAGTGGCGTATCTGATTTTAGGAGTCATGTATCGATATTTGATGATACTATGCTTATATGTTTTTAGGCAGATGGCCAATGATTATGCATATGACGATGATGATTATGATTGATGTATATACACATTTTGTGTTACGACAGACGAATCTATTTTTCCGCTGAAATCTATTGAAAAATCAGTTTTGAATGATTTGTGAAAATTGTGATGTGAATGTGACATCTCGTTGAGAAAAAGAAACTCTGATATGTGTTTTATTTACTTGTTTTATTTTAATTTGGGAACGGGGTGTTACAAGTTGGTATCAGAGCAGGTCGGTCCATCCGTCCAAGTTGTCTTGTATTGTGGTCTAATCCCCTGTATGCGACATGTGTAAGAAACACTGTCGGTACATGTTATTGTCTAACTTTGTTGGCAGAAGTGGAATGATTCCAAGTGGGGGAGAAACTGTGTTTCTCCGGAATGCTGCAGGCGTGGCTCAGTGTGTCGAGGAACGCTCCTATAGTTTGTAAAGATGGTTTGTACCCCATCATGATTTTCGGCTGTCTGTTGACAAATTAAGGAACTGATCACCCTTAATCTCTTGTTAATAGCAGACGGGATTGTGTTGGGTGGGACAAATGTGTCTTGCAAGCTTAGGAGGTGTGAGCAAGGAATTGCCTTGAGTTAAGCTAAGTGCTTACGGGATTTCCTCGAGGAGCCGTTGTAGGCCGTGTTGTGATGTTTAAATTTTGATGGGAATTTTGAGTTATAATGAAGGTGGGAAGTTGGCGATTTGCAGATTATTTCCAGTTGTCTGGAAATTATACCGACAAGACAATGATATACAGCCAGGATGTGAAGTGGAGTTGATCCACTCAGTTGCGGGAGCTAGTATGAGAATGGAAGCTCCATATTATGTGTTTGTTTGGATAGTCAAGGAAGTACACTGATTATGTGGTGTCGAGACTTGTGTCCGGAATGTGCACTAAGACAACAAAGTGCGCGGCCGAGTGTATTCAAAGTGGATAGTGACTTCTGATGATTAAATAAAGTAAGATGTGGGATGCAGGAATGGTATAATTAGGCCTTTAAATATTCCAAGAGTTGTAGACGTGTTGAATGGCCTCCTAGATATGAAATTGTTGTTGTACGTTGAATTGCGAGATCGCCGCTTTTTAAGGAACCGAAATCGGACACTCGGAAGTCGGTTAACGGTTAAAAAGAGGATTTTGGGACTATCATGTTCGTCTGGCGAGCATACTAGCAAACGGATCCACATTCGCTGCGGTGTTCGCCTGGCGAAGGGGTCCTGGGCAGAAAATGTTATTCTGGTGTTTTTGCCGTAACAGGAGAACCGTAACTCGGAATGACGCACGGTTCGAAGCGTTGGAAAGCTATTACAATGCTCCATGTGATGGTAAAGCAATGACATGGAGTTGAGTTTTATTTATGAGACATGGTTGGTTGTTGTAATGAGTGCAGAAGATACAGTTAGTGTTTCTGCCATAACTCGGAAGTTGTTTGTTCGTTTGGCGTGGGATTTTCCTTACTTATTTGAGTGAGGCAATGGTTGGTATAACCGGTGATATTTTAATACATTCGAAGGGTATAGAGGATCATGTTGAAGATCGATAACTTGCGTTATCATTGTTGGAGAATAAGCAGCTATACACCACTTGAGAAGAGTTCAAAGAGTTTGGAAGAGCTGTCAGGAGCTCGTGTGTTGATTTTTGCCGAGCACGACGGGACTAATTGTTGTGTTTTATGACACTTTGTTGATATGATTGGGAGATATGTTAAAAGTACCTTGAAGTACATGAAAGGGATCATCTGACCGGTGATTTAGAGTTGGTTGCTGTTATGATTGTGCAGAAGTAGAAGGCTTCAAATTGTTTGGACTGAGATTTGAAATATTTGGTGATCCTAAGAGCTTAAAGTGTTTATTTGAGTTGGAAAGGTTGAGTATGAGGAAGAGGAAATAATTGGGACCTCTAAAGAATTACGACTTTGAGTTGAATTACCATTCGGGTAAAGTGAACATGGTAGCTAAGGCGGTAAGTTGGAAATATTTGCATATACCAATATTGATGGTGAGAAGAGATAGAACTGATTGAGCAATTTTATAATATGAGTTTGGTGAGTGAAAAGACTTCATATGGATTTAAGCTTTTATTGTTAGACCTGACTAGTTGTATCCTTGAAGAGAATCGAGAAATGTCAGAAATCTGGATTGAGTAGGTGGATTAGTTGAATTTGATGGACCAGAGTTGAAGATTGAACAGCAGAGACTATGGAATCTGATGTAGCTGTTGAATATTCTAAGGTGGAAATCGGGTAGCATTTTCACGAATTTGGTGTTGAGTTTTCCAAAGAATTGGAAAGATGTAAATTTTTAATTTGGGTTATTGTGAATAGATAAACTATTCTATGTTGAGGAATTACGAGATGCATATCGAGGAAGTGGTGACGTCATATGAGGTACTGTCGAATATTGTGTCGGATGGGAATTGGAGGTTTTGGAGAGAGCTTGTGTGTTGGATCTAAGAGGATCGTGTGATGGTTAATTACCATTGATTGAGTCAACTACGATAACAATTACCATTCTAGTGTCGGAATGGCGCCGTATGGAGCTTTGTGAAATAGGAAGTGTGGAACTCTCTTGAATTGGAATGAGTTGAGCGGGAGTATTACACGCATATCTGCAAATTATGCATGAGACGGCTGAAAAGGTCAAGAGGATCCAAGATAAGATGTGTTTTGAGAGTTATGATGGTAGCTGGTGTTGGCCGAGTTTTGGAGACTCGGAAGCGCACTATGTGTTTTGCTTATCTGTATCTGAGTGGCGCAGCAGAAGCGGGGGAAAAGTAGCATGTTAGACTACTTTACCGCTATCGCTTATGGATGGTATGATGTGTTTCGTGTGTTTTCATTGAGGGAGTATATTGAATCAGATGGATGATATGCGAGTAAGAGATAATTTGATGGTTGAGGCATTGCTAGTTCGGATTGATGAACGAGAAGCAACTCCGAGGGAAAAGAGATACCTTTGGTGAGAGTGGCTTGGAGAGGTGCTACAGGTGGCAGTGTGACCTGGGAATTGGAAAGCAGGATGCAGGAAGCGTATCCAGAGCTGTTTCTATCAGGTATTTTCGAGGGCGAAAATAATTAAAGTGGGGGAGAGTTGTAACACCCATTTTTAATTATTTTTGGTTCCTGTGATTATTTTATTCGAGGATGTATTTTGAGAATTAATTTGGAGGATCGAGAACTCATGATATTGGCATATAATGATAAAAATGTGATAGTTAATAGTAATGTAATATTATTATTAATTATTATCATTTTATTATTAATATACATATATATATATGAGTAAAATACAATTATTGGATTTTTGGAAATTAAATGGGTTTTTGTGAATTAAAAGGAATAGAGGAATTAATATAATTATGAGAAAATTATATTTATTTGGATGAATAATAAATAAAAGGATTTTTGGGGTATTAAGGTTAGAATGGTCACTTTGTGGAAATAGAAAGAGCAAGGGGAGGAGAACTCGTACGAAGAACACGAGAAGGGAGAGGAGCAAACGATCAAGAGAAGCAAGGCTAAAGCATCAAGAAAGCAACTTTACCAATCGGATTTCGAGCAGATTGAAGGGCTTAATCACCATCAGCGTCGAATTTGAGGTAAGGGGGGGGGGGGATTTTACGGTTACTTTGGCTTTTGCATGAAATTCGGTAGAACGGGGGAAATCCCTAACCCCATAGATTTGTTGTTGTTTGATGCTATTTTTGTGCTGTCATGGTTGTAATTGACGAGTTGTATGATGCTTAATTCGTGCATGTGCTAAGATGTTGAGTTTTATAAGTTTTGGGACATTTCGGTAAAACTTCGGAGTTGAACCGGAAGTTGGTTCGGAGAGTAGAGTAGATGATAATCGGAATAGAATCGGGAATAGACCCGTAGTGTAGTGGTAGTATGTTGTATGGTATCGGGTGTCGATTTAATCGGGCAGAATTGGAAGTGGGGGACGATTCTGATGAGCAGAATGTTGCTGAATTCTGCAGGATTCGCCAGCCTTCGCAAGGCGAGTGGAGGCGAGCCTTCGCCGGGCTTCGCCAGGCGAATGTTCGCTGCGGGCCTTCGCCAGGCGAGTATGCCAGCGAGCCCGACAGCAGTCCTATGTTCTGCTGCTGTTTTTGTGTTGTTCCTCTGTGGTTTTCGACCCTTATTGGTCACGTGCGATGAGAGGCTTGCTGGAAAGCTGATGCGAGCGTATGTCGGAGGTTGTGGGGCTGTTTGGCCGGTGTTTATCGCAAGTGGCATAATTGGTGGATTATGCGTTATGTGTGAACTGGTGTGGTTATGAACGTAGAATGTGTGCACCGTGTGTGTGCTGCGTGTAAGATGTGAAGATCAGTATGATCGTTGCGCCTTGAGTGCGCTGTGTTGGTGTGTCGTGGTGAGTGGATCCGTGAGGATCGATACGCTTATTATGCGTTGCATTTTCGTGCGGTTATGTGAAGTATTGGGGTCAGTAGGACCGACATGCCTGGTGTGCATTGTATGTGATAAGTTGTGTGCATAGTAGTGAACACTTCCAGTAGCTCTGAAGTGTTGCTCGCGAGGCGGTTCGTTAGGCGAACATGTAGCGAACACTCGCTAGGAGCTCGCGTAGCGAGCAAGTAGCGAGTGTAGCAGAATTTGGAATTTGAAGGTTGTGTGCGGCAGATGATGCTAAGTGTAATCGGATGGTTCTGCTGTAATGTTCACTGAGTAAGAAGGGTATGATGAGGGGAATGAGGGCCGTGTGGCCGGCGTCTAGCGCAATTGACATAATCGGAGGATTATGTGTTAAGTATGAATATGTATGAATATGTATGAATATGTATGAATATGTATGGATAGGTGTGGATGTGGATCCGTAGGATCGAATACGCTTGGTATGCGTTGTGGTTGTATGTTATGTGATGGATGTGGATCAGAAGGATCGATACGCCTTGAGTGCGTTGCGTTGATGTGTTGTGACGATTGGATCGATAGGATTGATAGGCCTTAGGTGCACGATGTGTGAGATGTGGTGTGTTGATCGGATCAGTGGGATCGACACACTTTGTGTGCTTGTTATGTATGTATTCTATGATGTGAGAGGATCCGTAGGATCGGTACGCCTGTGCGCGTTGTGTTTTTATGATGAGATGAGGTCAGGGGACCGTGTGCGCTGTGTGTGCTTTTGTGTTGTTGTGTATGTATAATGTATGATGGGATATGGTCAGGGGACCGCATATGTTGGTGATGTGTGTGATTGTGATATTTGATGAGATATGGTCAGAGGGTTGTGTATGTTGATGATATATGTGGCGAGGGGTGGATCAGTATGATCGATGTGCACTTAATGTGCTAGTGGTATGATGTGTGTGATTATGGTGGTGTGCTCCTGTAGAGGAGGGTGATGGCCCAGTGACCATCGATATCGTTGTTGTGCTCCCAGTGGGGAGGGTGATGGCCAAGTGTCCATCAACATTATTGTAGTGCTCCCATAGTGGAGGATTGATGGCCAGTTGCCCATCGTATATTTTTGTGCTCCTGAGTGGAGGGTTGATGGCCAGTTGCCCATCGGTGTGGTGTGCTCCCTGAGTGGAGGGTTAATGGCCAGTTGCCCATTGTATATTTTTGTGCTCCTGAGTGGAGGGTTGATGGCCAGTTGCCCATCAGTGTGGTGTGCTCCCTGAGTGGAGGGTTGATGGTCAGTTGCCCATCGTATATTTTTGTGCTCCTGAGTGGAGGGTTGATGGCCAGTTGCCCATCGGTGTGGTGTGCTCCCTGAGTGGAGGATTGATGGCCAGTTGCCCATCGTTATATTTTGTGCTCCCGCGTGGAGGGTTGATGGCCCGGTGCCCATCGTGGTAGTGAGTCGGTGTCGTATATTGTGAGTGGTGTGAGCGCGTTTGTTGCGTGATTGTGAATTGTGGATGAGGGTGGGACCGTGAGTCCGGATGATGTGTATATGAAATAATGTTATTATTATTGATTTATGCTTTTATTTCATGCACTTATATGCCATTATTATTTGATCATAATTCTCACCCCTTTGTTGTTATTGTTGTGTTCTGTGCTTCTTCGGAAGTACAAACATTCCAGGTGTTTAGCTAGTTGGATTGTGGTGTCTCCGCAGGACTGCTCTGATACGTAACAATGGGGCGTTTTGGGAGTTTATTTGTTTATGTGTGGATTATGTGTGCCCCAGTGGCGTATCTGATTTTAGGAGTCATGTATCGATATTTGACGATACTATGCTTATATGTTTTTAGGCAGATGGCCAATGATTATGCATATGACGATGATGATTATGATTGATGTATATACACATTTTGTGTTACGACAGACGAATCTATTTTCCGCTGAAATCTATTAAAAAATCATTTTTGAATGATTTGTGAAAATTGTGATGTGAATGTGACATCTCGTTGAGAAAAAGAAACTCTGATATGTGTTTTATTTACTTGTTTTATTTTAATTTGGGAACGGGGTGTTACACATAGCATGTAATGTCCCCATTTAATGTTGATGTTTCTTTTTTCTTATTCTTTGAGAACTTCTTTCTTCTTGTATAACTTGAGTTTCTAATATTATTTTTTGCACCAAAATATTTTCCAATTCTTTTTACAAGGAGAGTAAAGTTTTCATCTTCATCGAAATTGTCTTCTTTCTCCACTTCTTTGGATTCAACTTTTAAGGCAATGCTCTTGGATTTTTTCTCTTGAATTTCATGTTTCTCCAATCTTCCGAGTTCTGTTTCATATTCTTGGAGTTTTCCGAATAACGTAGCGGACGTCATTGTTGATAGACTTTTCTTTTCGAAGATCGCCGTCACTTTCGGTTGCCATTCTCTTGATAAAGACCTAAGCACTTTAAGATTAAGTTCATCATTGGTTAGTGTCTAACCAAGTGCATTTAAGTGATTTGTCAAATGTATGAATCTTTTCTGCAAGTCTAAGATAGATTCTCCTGGTTTCATTCTGAATAATTCGTACTCTTGACTCAAAGTATTTAATCTGGATCATTTGACTTCGGCGGTTCCTTCATGAGTTTCAACAAGAGTGTCCCAAATTTGCTTGACCGTTGAACATGTTGAGAAACGGAAGAATTCATCCCTTCCAAGTGCACTTTGTAATATATTTATTGCATTTTTGTCGTAGAGGACTTTTTTCTTATCATCATCATCCCATGATCCTTGCGGTTTTGATGAGCCGACTCCGTTGACTACCGTTATAAAAATAAATGGACCATTTTGGACAGCCTCCCATATTTCACTACCTTGTGCTTCTAGATGTGCTTTCATGTGGATTTTCCAGAAGTTGAAATATTCGCCACAGAACAAAGGAGGCTTGTTGCTATTGCCACCATCTTTGAATATAAGATTGTTATTTGCGGAAGCCATCTGGATCGGATAGGAACATGTTACCTATAACTTGCTCTGATGCCATTTGTAAGTAGTAACTGCGCCTAAGAGGGGGGGGGGTGAATTAGGATCTTAAAAATTATTTGCAATCTTGTATGGTTCCTTGGTTCTTTTTCTGGTTATTAGTTAGTGACTTGAAAGTAAAGGCGGGAAAGAAAAAAGAGACACAGGAAATTTATAGTGGTTCCCCTCACACTCCGAGAGTACTCCACTCCCCTTTCAACACGAAAGAGAATTTCACTATAGTTCAGAATAATTGCAAAGCCTAATCACACCAAAGATGATGCTTACTATCTAAACCTATAGGTAATCAAAGTGTTGAAGAACAAATCCTCTTCAAGACACTTCACTTGTTTCCAACAGTTCTGGACAACAAGGTAATACAAAAAATGTTCTTGAGAAATATTTGATAGAGAGTTGTTATCAATCTTCAAGATTGATCTTCTTCTTGAAACAAATGTTACTCAGATAAATATACAAGTGTTCTTTGTGAAAGGAAGCAATGAGAGTGTGAAAGTTAATTTAATGGCTTCTTTCAAAATGTGGTTTTGAACACTTAGAATGAAAATTCAAAGATTGGAGAAAATGAGTAATTTTGATTGATTTGTTTCTTGAAGGTGTTTTTTTAGTTTAATCGGTTAACACCTTCACAACGTTCAAAATATTCAAATTTTACATGTGTTAATTGGTTAACCAATGTGTTAATCGATTAACACTATTATAAAATCTCAAATTAATTAATTTTGAAGTGTGTTAATCGGTTAACCAATGTGTTAATCCATTAACACTGAAGGATTTTCAGAAAATAATTAATTTTAAAAAGGAGTGAGAATTTAAAAAGGTTTTAAAAGTGTTAGTGATAATTGTGAAGTGAAGAGTGATTTTAAGAACACTTGTATAAATATTTCTAAGTAAAATATGTTATACCGTTCCTTAGAATCATCATCACCACTTGTAGCTTGTAGACGAAGCTTTGATCCATAGAGTCATACGCGAGGGTTCTATCTTGATCTTTGTTTGGTTGCTTACTTCTCTTACTTTTTGCGAAGAATATCTTGCATACCAAGCTTGTACTAGTTGTCCTCATCAAAACATAAAGGCCTTGAAGCTTGCTTCTACAGGTGACAGACCTAGAAGGATTTAAAAGCGGATATGGGAAATTGTTGTCATCATTGAAGATGAAGATGGATAATGGACTTCTTTCCATGCTTCTCCAGTTCTATGATCTAATCTACCATTATTTTACTTTTCCCGATTATCAGCTAGTACCCACACTAGAGGAATACTCCTATTTGGCTGGATTGCCCATTCTTGACGAGTCTCCTTTTCCAATCATGGAGAAAGACCCTAAGGAGCAAGATATTGCCAAGGCTACACGTTTGGGATTGGTTGATATTCAAAACAATATGACTACAAAAGGGGGAGTTTTTGGCTTAACTGCATAGTTTTTGGTTGGGAAAGCTCAGTACTATGCTGATAATTTGAGCATGGATGCATTCGAGGCTATCCTTGCCTTACTCATTTATGGTATCTTTTTGTTCCATAGTTTCGAAAATTTTGTGGACCTCAATGCCATCAAAATCTTCTTGAAGAAGAACCTTGTGCCTATTTTGCTAGCAGATGCCTATCATTCTGTTCATCTGAGGAATTTTCACAACGGAGGGAGGATCACTTGTTGTGCTCCTTTATTATACAAGTGGTTTATTTCACATTTACCTAAAGCTAATACTTTTTGGGATCTGAGAGAAGGTTGGTGGTCACAGAAGATCATGGCTCTCACTTACTCTGACATTGAGTGGAAATTTTGGTAACGTACATCTTCTTGTTACTAATGGAGGAATCAGTTACAATCCAGTTCTCGCCCGTCGACAGTTAGGATTTCCTTTGAAGGACAAGCCTAACAGTGTTCGTGCAGAAAGTATTTTCTTCAAGGAAGAGAAGAATGGTCAGGAGCTGAAAAGAAAGATCCTAAAAGCTTGGAATCATTTGCATAAGAAAGGGAAGAAGAACCTCGGAAAACTTAATTGTGTCTCTTTGGAACCATATCTCCAATGGGTCCGAAAGAGATCCATCGCGTTGAAGATGCCTTATCCTCAGCAAGAACCCATGGTTTTGAAGGAGGAGTGCCCCTTGATCTTCATGTCTGAGGAGGAGAAGCTAAAAATTGCTTTGAGTAAAGCGCGACAAACAGAAGACGCTTGGAAGTACAAGTATCAGGTGGTTGTTGAAGAAAATACAGAACTCCAGAAACAACTATAGTTGAAGAATGAAGAAGTACTCTCTTGTAAGAAGAGGAAGGCGCAAGAGGATTTGTCTTCATCTAATCCTCAGTCAACTCCGTGGAAGTTGATTATGGATAAGCTCATTCTCGAAAAAGCTCAGATGGAAAAGGAGATTAAGAAGCTCAACATGAGGCTATTAGGAGAACCTTTTTAGGACTTTTGTTAGCTTTTATTTAGCTTTCTGTTTAAAACTCTTGCAAGAAGCACCGATATTTTGTGATTCAATAACACTTTTGATGTTTACAAATATCTGAGTTCCATGACACTTTTGCATTCGCATTCGCATTCACATTCACATTTTCTAACCATTCAAGGAAATTCAAATTTTTTCTTTGCAGACAAAAACATGGTACGACAAGGTGGACTCCCATTCCCAGATTTAAATTTGGACAATCTCAAGATTTTGGCAAGCCTCATTAGAGATCCCACTGCTTTCACCAAAAAGTATGGAGATCTTTTACCATTGCTTAACACTCGGATTGATGGATGCATGCTGCATGCCCTCGTTGAGTTTTACAGCCCAGTGTACCATTATTTCATCTTCCAAGATTTCTAGTTACTTCCGACCATTGAAGAATACATGGCTTACCTAAAGCTTCCTTATTCTTTCAAGCTTCCCCATGGGAAACCCAAGAGAAGAGATCTTGCAAGGGCGCTGCACCTTAGGGCAGAAGATTTACCTGCTATGAGAGCCAAAGGTGGCTTCTATGGGATGGAGGCAAGGCCACTAATGGAGATGGCTAAGTTTCACCATGAGAGTAAGAATTGGGGAATTTTCGAGGAAATCTTAGCATTTTTGATATACTGTCTGTACCTTTTCCCATGTGGTGATGAATTTATCAGCGAAGAGGCTACTCGACTCTTCATCGACCAAAACCCCGTGAACGCATTGCTGGAGGATACTTATCTTTTCATTCACCGCCACACATTGTATGATCTCGGACTGTTCACATGCTGTACCGCATTGCTCAGCAGGTGGTTCACCTCCCACTTTCCCAAAACTCACGTTCTATAGAATCTCAACTCTAAAGAAGATTGGGTGGCAAGATTAACAATTCTCAGCCACCATGACATTAATTGGTACGATCCCCAGATTGGGGGCATACCCATGATTCATAGATGTGGGGATTTCCCCAACGTACCTCTCATTGGTAAGAAGGGAGTTATTAGTTACAGTTCAATCCTCGCTCGACGCCAGCTTGGGTACACAACCGGGCCAGAGCCAGAACTGCTAAGAACTCGCTTTTGCAAAAAGGGTAGTAACCAATAACTAGAGGCTCAAGCTAGCTATGCTTGGAGGCATCCTAACTGATCATACCTGACCAGAAGGGAGACAATGACCTGCCCCGCATCGCCGATCTGCTAGCTGCTCACCAAAGGTATGGAAGAGGAGGGGGTGTACCTGAAACATACTCCGATGCCAAAGTAAGTGATGAGCAAAGTGGAAGCAAGTACAAAGAGAGTAAGAAGTTAAGTTACCTGACCCTCTAGTGAAGAGGGTATTTATAGTGAGCCCCCAGCGCAGGGCCAACGATTACCTAGCACTGGGCTGGGCTGCCAGGTCTAATGTTAGTAACTGCTAGGGTTGACGTGGCATCGTGAAGGCCAGGACGTGGTCTTCACCCTAGGGTAACTGTTCCGCACTATCCAGGAGGAGAAAAACCGAATCTCCAGGACGTGGGTAGTTACTTTATGGCGTGTCCCTGCGTGAGGGACACGTGGAGAACGTGGGGGAAGGCCCGAGAAGTTCCCTGGGCAGCCAGAGGTGGCTGGTCAGATTCGAGGGTCCTGCCCGACGATAGGGAAGAAGGAGGCTGGCTGGTTGGAAGCGAGGGACCTGCCCGACAGTCGTCAAGCTATGCCCGACGGGGATCCTTCCTATTAGCGTGGTACTCTTGGGCCCAACCCCATTGGGCTTGAGCTTGCTTGGTTGTGAGTTAAGTGTCGGGCCAGTCCAGAACAGTAGCCCCCCAAGTTGTTGTTCGTGGTCGTATAAGCTATGACTTGAGTAGAGAATGGTGTCGGGCACATTGATCTGTCGGGCAGGTATCTGTCGGACAGGCTGTGATCATGTCGGCCAGGTGAACTTACGTCAAGGAGGTGCTCGCGGTCAAGGGAAGAAGTTAAAGAGATGCAGGGAAGACGAAGGGTCGCCACGTGTCTGCTTGTGACGGTTATGGGCTAAGCACTTGAGTTCCTAACGATGCTTCATTTCTCGTGCTAGGGGTATATATGTGTTGACCTGGCCCGTCTTTTTGCTCATTCGCTTGTTTGCAGCTGCTCAACATCCAAAGTTTTTCTGCTCGACATCTGGGATTATTCTGCTCAAGGTCTGGGATTTCTCTGCCCGACGACAGTCTTTCTGCTTCCATACTAAGTAAGTTCCTACATCCTTCTCGGTGTTTTTTGCTGTTTGTGGTGGAGTTTCCGGTGGCTCCGCTGGGGGTGCTGGGAATACCATGGGTTTTTCCGGCAAATACGCCGGAGGATCCTTCAAAATTAGGGTAGAAAACGCTCATCCCCGACTCTTGCGATGAGTGCCCCGGGGAGGATCGAAAGAACTTTGAATGCCCCGAGGACAATAGGATGAATGCCCCGGGCACGAGTGGATGTGTGCGCCGAGGACAAAGGGTGTACTCACTAGTCCTCCTCGGGGGATAAAGTCGCCCCCAACTCGTCACATGGGCGGCTAGGCGACCACACCCTTTCACTTGAACTGCGGCGGAAGGGTGGATTCGATTTGGCTGTCGAATTCACCGAGTTCTTATGATTTTCAGGTATAAATGGCTGGTCGCGATGAGGAAGAAGTGGAGTGGTACTTGTCGGCGGACGAGGAAGGTCGCGAGGAGGAGGTTGACCTAGATCCGCCGGAGAGGCCTTTGGAAGAATGGGTCGGGGAGGAACCGCAAAATTATATGTTGAGGTTCATCCTCGACGATTTGGACGCGTTCGCTGTGATAATGGATAGGGTAGCCGGGAGCCCCCGTCAATATTTGCTTCTAACTGTTTTTCTTGTGTTCGTTTTGCAGGCTCAATGGGTTCCGTGGAGGAAAGGGTGACGAAGCTGATGAATAAGGGTACCCATTATGCTCAAGGTCAGGCCCCTGCTGCGCGGAGGGAGTTGGCTGTCGGTTCTTCGGGAACGACCTCATCTATGCGGGGAACTGGGTCCCCGACGCAGCCCCCGATTCCCAAACGGCGATGGGAGGACGAGGTGCCTCAGATTGATCTGACGGACGGGTGTTAGAACACATATTGGTTCTTAGTTATATCTCTATGTTTTGATGATAACTCTTATGAAATTTTGTATTAAAGAATTATATACTCTAAAATTTGTTTAAGTGTGTTTGCTGCAGATATTAAAGTGAATATCATTATGAAAGCAAATTAGATCTGAACATGAAATTATGCAAGGCTCTGAAGCGTCAGAAGCATCTCCTAGAAGAATCTGAACTCTGCCTACAGAAGATTCTGAACGCTGCCTACAGAAGATTCTGAGCGCTGCCTACAGAAGCATTTGAAGCAGAAGCTACAGAAGCATCCGAAGCATTAAAGACTTTTGTATGAAGAGTTTCAAGCTTAGTTTATTTCAGAAGACTCTGATAGCACTACACTACTAGTACTGAGGATCTGATTCCTAAAACTCTGCTCTAATGAAATTACACGCTGAAAGCACACTTGCTGCAATGCTCTGAATTAGCAAACTCTGATGAACATCAGAAGGCTCTGATCACTCAAGGCTCTGATGATATTTGCTGAAACTTGTTGAAGAAGAATTCAAAGTTATGTCCGTTGGTTTGGCCAAACGACTCTTTCCTCATTTATGCTAGACACAAGAACACAGACAAAAAGGATTTATCTGTGCATTCTACTTCTAGGAAAGGTCATGTGATGTGAAGACAAAAAGGCTACAGACCTTTCCAGTACACAGCCTTCAGCGTGAAAACTACTTGGACCTCTGTGCCTATAAAAGCAAGACTCCATCACTCTTCTTCAGTTGATGAAATATTGAAAGAAATTCATTACAAGCTCTCATAAAAATCATTCTCTTGCTGAATTTATTTCTAAGTTCTTAAACTTAAGTGTAAAATCACAGTTGTGATATAGCTTAATTAGAAGTATTTAAACCCTTGTTTTATTCTTACATTTAATTATAAAAGTCCTTAAGAAGATCCAGTTGGGATCAGTTGTTCTTAAGAAGACTAAGAACAGTTGTTCTTAGTGCTTGCTATTGTAATCAGTTGATTAATAGTGGATTAAGTCCTTGTTGAGAAAGGCAAATCACTCTTGATAGGGTGGACTGGAGTAGTTGAGTTCAACGAACCAGGATAAAAATCTTTGAGTTTTTATTGCCATAATAATTTCTCTATACTTATTCACCCCCCCCCCCTTCTAAGTATTTTCTCACCTTCAGTTGGCATCAGAGCTCCGATTCTGTGTGTGCTACCACTTCACCATGACAGAAAAGATCCAGTGAGAAAACTTTGATATATATTTGGTTGTTATTATAGCTGAAACTTCAACATCTAACAGCAACAATAGATATGAAGAAAGGGAAAGAATCAACACAAAACCCCCTATGTTTGATGGGGAGAAATTTGATTATTAGAAGGACAGGATAGAAAGTTTCTTCCTTGGTTATGATGCTGATTTATGGGACTTGGTCATTGATGGGTATGTTCATCCCACTGATGGAGATGGCAAAAAAGTTGATAGAAAATCAATGACTGAAGCTCAAAAGAAGGAGTTCAGAAATCATCACAAAGCTAGAACAACATTGTTAAATGCAATATCTCATACTGAGTATGAGAAGATCACAAACAGAGAAACTGCATTTGAATTGTTTGAATCTTTGAAGATGACACATGAAGGAAACCTACAAGTTAAAGAGACCAAGGCTCTGGTGCTAATACAGAAGTATGAAGCGTTCAAAATGGAAGAATCTGAGTCTATAGAAACTATGTTCTCTAGATTCCAGATCCTCACAGCTGGTCTAAAAGTTCTGGATAAAGGCTACTCAACTGTTGATCATGTGAAGAAGATCATCAGAAGCTTGCCTATCAGATGGAGACCTATGGTCACTGCTCTGAAGCTTGCTAAGGATCTGAACAAGATCACTTTGGAGGAGCTAATCAGCTCACTAAGGAGCCATGAAATTGAACTTGAGGAAGATGAGCCTCAAAAGAAAGGTAAGTCAATTGCCTTAAAATCTAACAAATATGTGAAAGCTTTGTAGGTGTTAGAAGAGAGTTCTGAAGAGTCTTCTTCTAAAGAAGAAGATGAACTATCCTTGCTGTCCAGAAGAATCAACAGACTCTAGAAGCACAAACAAAGGAAGTTCAAGAACTTCAAGAAGCCAGATCAGCGCAAGGAGTCCTCTAGACCAAAAAGATCTGGAAAGAAGGAAGTTGTTTGTTTTGAATGCAAACAATTTGGCCATTACAAGAATGAGTGTCCAAAGCTTCAGAAAGAAAAGCCTAGAAGAAATCCTGAGCATAAGGAGAAGGTTTTAATGGCAACATGGGATGATTCAGATGAATCTGGATCCTCATCAGAATCTGAAGATGAATGCGCCAACATGGCTCTGATGGCAGGCATTGAAGATCAGAATGAAGGATCATCTGGATCTGAGTCTAATTCTGAATCTGACTCAGAAGAGGTACTTTATGATCTCACTAGGGAAGAGCTTATTAAAGTTTTATCAGAAGTCCTGAAAAACTATAATCAGATTAAGCTCAAATGCAAGAAGCTTAAATGCAATCTTGAATCTGAGAATAATCTGTTAAAATTAGAAGTTGCTAAGCTAAAAGAAAATAACTTAAAAATGAAAACTAATTTTGAAAAAGCTCAACAAGACTCTGAGTCTGAAACTAAGTCTAAATGCAAAAACATTTTAGAAGAATATGACTTCAGCTTTCAGAAGTTTCTTACTAAAAGCATAAATAGAAGCAAGATGGCTTCAATGATCTATGGAGTTAGCAGAAACAACAGGAAAGGAATTGGATATGAATCTTCCTCTGGAAAGGATTTAAATCCAATGCCTGTTGATAAACTTGTAATTAAGAAAACTCCCTTACACTCTCATTTCAAGTTTGGTCATCTGAATGATATCAAACACACACGTTCTGATCAGAACGTTCTTGTGTTTAAGCCAAAAGTCAGTCAAAATAAAACTGTTGTAAAAAGACAGAAGTTCAGACCAACTTTCAAGGCAACTAACCCAAAAGGACCCAAAAAGATCTGGGTACCTAAGGATAAGATAATCCCTGTTGCAGATGTTTTAAGCAGAAAAGTCAAGACGCCAGTCATGGTACCTGGACTCTGGCTGCTCACGTCACATGACGGGAGAAAGGTTTATGTTCCAAAGCCTGGAGCTTAAATCTGGAGGAGAAGTGAAGTTTGGAGGGAATCAGAAGACAAGATTATTGGCTCTAGTACTATTGGCAATGGTAACCTTCCCTCTATATTTAATGTTTTACTTGTAGAAGGATTAAAGCATAATCTATTGTCCATAAGTCACTTAAGTGACAATGGTTATGATATAATCTTTAATCAACAATGTTGTAAAGCTGTTAGTCAGAAGGATGGCTCAATTCTATTTAATGGGAAGAGGAAGAACAACATTTACAAAATCAATCTTTCAGAACTTAAGGTTTAAAATGTTAAATGCCTTTTGTCTATTAATGATGAGCAATAGTGTTGCACCCTAAAATTTGCTCAACCTACTTCACTTGGTTTATGTTTCAATTGCATTGTCATTTGCATAAAAAAGTCATGTACATAGTCTAATCATCTACATAGCATAGCATGGGCAAGCCAACAAGGGATCAAATGCAATTCTTATCTCTATGGGCATATCAAGTGATTCCTATTCAAATTCAATCTTAGCCAAGTCATCATCTGAGAAGTTAGTGGACCAAGCAGTGGATCTATCTCCTATCTTAAGGGTATTTGAAGATCATCAAAGAAGTTGTGAGCAAGGAATTGAGGTCATGGAGGGCATACATACATCATGGAAGACCTAGAGGGTCATTTTGAAAGTGAGGCCAGTCATTGATGTGAGTACAAGAGCTGCAATTGAAGACAGTCAACTAGGGTTTCATCTGGGTCAACCCTAGGTCAAATGCTTGATTGAAGGGAATCAAGGCCTATTTGAAAGATGTGGGATGCCTCATTTGACATGTATATAAGGATGTGGTGTTGTGCCAAGGAGAAATCAAGAGAAATCAAGAAGAAGAGAGGTTTCTAAATTACAGTTTCTGTGTAAAATCCCCTGATTTAGGGTATATTTTTCCAAGCACGATAATTCAAAATGCAAGCCTCAAATGGATCCTTGGCCAACATGAAACTTGTAGAGGATCTCAATACCTTTAATTTGAGTGGTGGAAGACATCAAGGAGATTTATAGAACTCAAGTTATGGTTCTTGCAAGTTACAGGTCATCTGAGGACACTGAAATTTGTCTGTGAAAGTTACTTGACTTCCAAGCAATTTTTACCCCTCAAGGAGCTTTCAAACGGATTTCTGGCCAACATGAAAGTTGTTCCTCATGATCTTAGATTTCTATAAAGGTATAGTATGACTTCATATGATTTGTGGAACTCTACTTATGACTTTGGCAAGCAAAGGGCATTTTGGTCATTTGGAAATTATAGGTCATTTCAAGCATATGGCCATATCTCCTACTTCCAAGCTTCAAATGGAAAAACCTTCAACATCAAAGTTGCTTAGAATGATGTTTTAAGGCTAGTAGGGTGGTCGTGAGATGTTGTAAAGGCTCATAGCAAAAAGTGATAAAAATGGCCTAAAGAATGAGACATAAGTTAATTCAAGTGAAATGGAAAATCCTAAAATCCAAGTTCCAAATCCAAACCGTGGCATATGATAGGTCATTTTGACTCCCAAGGACATTTTAGGAACATTGGTTCAGCCACAATTTTGATTTGAGGCTTAAATCTTGGGGTTGCTTTGTAAAAGTCTTACTTGCATAATGGCATACCAAACCAAAACAAAGAAAAGCTTCATAAACAAGGTGTTTAAGCTTTGTATCTTGTCCAAAATACCACTTAAGGAGAAAATCAAGTGAATTACTCAAGTTGTAAGGATTTTGTCATGATATCTCATGTGGTGGGAAGTGAAATGCAAAATATCTTCATGAAAGTTCAAGTTGCTACTAGATTGATCTAGATGATTCTAGACCCTTCTAAATCAGTCTATATATTGATTTCAATCTCCATTGGTGAGAGGTTGGTGATTGTTGATGTTAATGGTGGTAGAGAATAGAAATTGAACCAAGAATTTTCCATTTGCAAATTGAATTGAAACTTCATTTTTCTCTTTATTACCCTTCCATTTTCTTCCACAAATCATCACTACAAACTTCCCTGAACATGTTCATGCAAGAGTGAGCCCCCATTGTTGAAGAATTGGAGCTTTTCAAGTGAAGTTGCAAAAGAGCAAAAGTGATTGGATCTGAAGATACAAGCAATCTCCATCAAATATTGTGCAAGCAGAGTATTATTCATCACCTAGGGACCATTATTGAAGATCTACAAGGCCTTGTTGCACCCTAAAATTTGCTCAACCTTATTCACTTGGTTTATGTTTCAATATCATTAGCATTTGCATATAGAGTCATGTACATAGTCTACACATCTGCATAGCATAAGCATAGCAAGTCATCCAACAGGGGACCAATCATTATTCTCATCTCTATGAGCCTATCAAGAGGTTATTATTATAATTCAATCCCATTCAAGTCATCAGAAAGAATTTGAAAGCTATCAAGTCAATGGATCAAGCAAGTGCATCCATCTCCTATCTGAGGGTATTTGAGGATCAACAAAGAAATTGTGAGCTGTGGGCTGAGCATGGATAGTATCTGGGCATCATGGGAGACTTAGAAAGTCATTTGGAGAAAGAGATAGGTCATTGGGGTGATCACAAGTATTGCAGTTGAAGACAGTCAACTAGGGTTTCATCTGGGGTCAACTCTAGGTCAACTCTAGGTCAATTGACTGATTGAAAGGCATTAAGGGCTATTGGAGAGATGTGGGGTTCATCATTTTACATGTAGAGAGGGACATGTTTGTTATGCTAAGAAGAAATCAAGAGGAATCAAGGAGAAGAGGAGTTTCTAAATTAGGGTTTCTGTGTAAAATCCCCTAGTTTAGGTCAAATTTCCAAGCAAGATAAGTCAAAATGCAAGCTTCAAATGGATCCTTGGCCAACATGAAACTTGTAGAGGATCTCAAGACCTTTAATTTGAGTGGTGGAAGACACTAAGGAGATATATAGAACTCAAGTTATGGTCCTTGCAAGTTACAGGTCATCTGAGGTATCTGAAATTTTGTCTGTGAAAGTGACTTGACTTCCAAGCTATTTTTACCCCTCAAGGAGATTTCAAATGAATTTCTGGTCAACATAAGAGTTGTTCCTCATTGTCTTAGCTTTCTAGAATGGTATGGTATGCCTTCATATGATTTGTGCTTCATATTGATATGAAGAGGTTCATGCAAGGGTTGGTGCTTCATATTGTTCATAAACACAAGTTCCACATACTTTCTCCCACTTGCAAAATCAATTCAAACTCTCTCAAATTCTTATCAATCTTCACATTTTCTGATTGGATCTTCATCATCATCATCCAAGGATCATAATTCCCATCAAGATTGGTGAAATTGAAGGAGGACTCGAGCTGTGCAAGTTGATCATCCAAGAAGCAAGAATTTTGGAATTGGGAGATTCAAAGCCTTGGAGCATCATTGGTTGCATACAGAACTCATCATCAAGTTCTTGGATCATTTTCCACTCACTTCAAGCCTTGGATCAAGAGGATTTAGCATCTGTTTTCATCAATTGCACCAGGTATGTTTCTCATTCGAATTGGCTGTTTTGGTTAGAATTGCTAGGTTTTGATAGCATAGAATTGTTAAGATAGGATAGATGACTGAGTTTGGTGAGTTTGGAGAGCTTTCATGGAGTTTGCCATAGGTGTACCAAATCTGTTAGGGTTTGTATCTCTTGGATTAGAGCGCGGAAATCTTAGGTGAATGGCTTGTTATGATCAGCATAAGACATAGATAATGTTAGGGTAGAATTGAGCAAGCTTTGGAGAAGTTGATGACAGGTATCAATGGTGGAATCAGACTGTTGCACCTATCGGGTTGGTTGATTGAGTGAGTTTTAGGAGGAGTTATGGTTATGGTTGTGTAGAGGCAAGTTTTTAGAGCAACTTTGCTCTTGGAGTCGTGAGGATTCATGGCGGGACGAGGGAGAACAGAGCTCTTGAATGTGCATGCCTGGCTAGGGTTTCCAAGCATTAGGGTTGGCTGGAGGTTGAAGAAGGTCTGGGGGCCACACGATTGCCCTTTGACATTATGATAGGGAACTCAATCCAACGGACGCGATTGAATGGCAAAACGGAGGGAAAATTCAAACCATGAAACGCCCCGTTTCATTTATTCTATCAGATTGGGCTTCAAATTCGCTTGCTATACACACCCCCTCAAACCAAGCCCAACTCAAAAGAACTGTAATTCTTGCTATTCACACCGTTTTCCTTTTTTTTAATTTTTGTTTATTTTCTGATGCTTTCTGGGCCTCGCGCATATGTGATATTAACACCCCCAGTCTGGGCCCGTTTCCCTTTTTTCAAATGAATTCCTTACTTGCTGCACCCTCCATCTCATTAATTCATTTTATTTTCTTTTAAAAAACATTAAATCTTTCAAAAATCATAACAAATTGTCAAATGCATATTTTTCATTGGTTGTTTTTGTATTCTTTTCTTAATTTTGTCAAGCAAATTGTCATACAAAAAAATTAATAGTTCATTTCATTTTTATATTTTTGGTATATTTTTCTTTTAATTAGGTGTATATAATATTTGTTTGATACATGAATTTGGTGATTTTAGTTTGCATAGTTGCTTTAATATTTTTAATCCATTCTTTTTAGGTTGGTTAGTAGATAATGATAGCTTGTATATAAAATTTAGTTCCCATTTTTAGGACTTAATTTTAGGTGTTTAGTTTAGGTGTGAATAGCATGAACAAAATTAGGGTTTAAGTGATAACTTAGAAGAGTTGAATCATTTCCCTTAGGATTTAGAGACTGAAAGTTTTGGATATGGGACTATAGGGACTATGGGTAGTTATTAGATCCCTTATAAATTATTAGGATTCCCCTACTGCTATTAGTATACTACTATATTTGTTTGACTGGTGTGGTGTGCCCTCTCTGGGGGATTATTGCTTGTTTGTATGGGTATTGGGATTGCTTGGGAATTGGGAGAGATGAAGACTTGTGATGATGAAGCCATTGGAGATCCAGAGACTGAAGACCAACCTCCAGAGTTGAAAAGGATATTCTTTCTAGCAGCTGTTGAGGAGACTAGGGTTTAGGAGCTAGGCAGAGCTCTAGATTAGAAAGCTTGTTTCTCAAACATGGAATGCCTTGGCTGCATCCATCCTTTCTCTATGATTCAAAGTCTCTTTCGAATATCCACCTCCTTCCTTTGGAAGGATCAGTGAATGTATTTGAAAGATAGAACTTTTGAGGGAAAAATTATCTGTATAATGTTAACAGTTGATGAACCACCCTTGGTAGGTAATTGACTGTCTAACATTCATTCGCTTCATCTTGTTGATTGATGTTCATCCTGGAGATTGAGACTGGAAGAAAAGCCATTGCAGATTGAAGACTGATAATGAAGACCTTGCTTGAAGGCTGTGGATATGGAGATGGATGCTTGATGAAGCTTGTAGCTGATTAGAGATGACTTGAAGACAGATGTTGATGCAGAGCTGCTGTGGCTGTTTATTTTTGCTGTATTTCATTTCTGATGTATTGATTGGGTTTCCCGACTGTATTGTTTGCTGTTAACCCGTTGGGTTGAAAGTGAAGTCTGTTCACTTTTGCCTATTGTTTTCTAGGTTCGAGGTCGAGTGGGACTCCCTTGCCTCGCTTGTATTGTTGCATCCATGCATTTTACTGCTTTACTGTATATATATTTGCTATTGTTTCTGTTTCCGTCTATTCCCTTAGGATCTCTGTTTCTCTCTGCGCAAGAGAGGAACATGATAGACACTAGGTCTTGACCCATGCATGATAACATTAGGTTAGTTTGATTCCCTTCGCAACCATAGGTTAGAGTTCTGTCTCTTTCTTTCTCAAAACAAACAGAAAAATACAATAAAATTTCAAACACAATATAAGACACTTCTTCCGTAAAAGAATGTGAACTCATCAAAACGTCGTTTTTGTCCGCTTGGACTGTTAATCAGAAAAACCTTTTTCAGAAGGAATAAAATCAATCAAGACAGACTTGTGTCGTACGTGGCCCGAACTACGTTTGCTCTGATCTTTCATGCTGTATGAAAGTACGTAGGCATAGGATGCGATATCCTAGCGAGCAACCTTCCCCTCCTTTCCCGTAGGTAGGCGAACTACGTTGACTCTGATTTCTCGTTTCAGACGGGAATACGTAGGCATAAAGTGCGATACTTTGCCGAGTCATTTTCTTTTCTTTTAACCCTGACCTATAGGGTAGATAGAATAGCAATCCATACCCGAAAACAAGCGTGGATCCCGTCGAGTACGACGGACGTGAGGGGTGCTGATACCTTCCCCTTGCGTAACCGACTCCCGAATCCAGGTTTTGGTTGCGACGACCATACCTTTCCCGTGTTGTGCGAGGTTTACTCTGAGCGTTTCCTTTCCCTTCCGTGGGATAAATAACGCGCGGTGGCGACTCTTCTGTTCAGCCGGCACCGATTTTCGCAGTAGCGACAGCTGGCGACTCTGCTGGGGACCCAACGTCCCCTGGCTGCTAAGAACTGCGATAGTTCTTATGCATTTGGGATCCAACGTCCCTTTAAGAGAGTCAATCCTAACGCTTGTTTTCCCGTCGAGGATTTTGTATGGATTTATATTTCTGACCTTTATTTTCAGCATTATATATATTGATTATTATTGCTGCATTGGGGTGTGATGGGTGGTTCTATGATTGAGAGATAAGCCGGACCCGGGCTTGAGTGCACCTAGAATTATAGTAGAAAGTAGTGGGCGCGTGCCGGCTTTGCTTGCATTAGTGTCTCATGAAATCTACACTCGGACGAGGTTCTTCTGGTTGGCTTCTTTTTCTACCCTTTGGGTCAAAGGGGTTGTTGGTCAGCTGAATTGTCGACTCCGGGAACCGATCATTTGGAAGTTGGCTAAGTGAGGCCTCTTCAGGATTTGATGATGCCACTCCTCCTGGGAATCGTATCATCAACCCTGAAAGTCTGTGACGCCGACGACCGCATAGGATTCCATACCTTTGTCAGTTACTAGGACATCCACCTGTGAGAGGGTTTGGGGTTATGCAGGTAACTAGACCTTCAGATACCGGTTAGTTCTTGATCAGAGATCCTGGGTATTTATGGAGAGTTCTGAGGTCTGTCAAAGACCAGTTGGAGAGTTCTGAGGTCTGTCAGAGACCAATTGGAGAGTTCTGAGGTCTGTCAGAGACCAATTGGAGAGTTCTGAGGTCTGTCAGAGACCAGTTCGAGATATGATTTGAGGTCTATCAGAGACCAGTTGGAGTTATGGTCGGAGGTCTGTCAAAGAACATTGGTGGAGCTTTGTTTTTAGGTCTATCTGAGACCAGGGTTGAGGACTTCTAGAGAGTCTATCTGAGACTTCTTGATATGGTTCAGGCTATTCAGCTACGACATTTGGTCCCTGTTGCATGTTACTTGCATTGCATTGTTTGCATATCCATCATCATTGCATCCCATTAGCGTGTGTCTGTGCTGCAGGTGCATTTGCATATCCCCCGGTTCTAGTGCCCAGACTTCTGAGTATTGATTATGGTTGGTTTGAGGAAAACAGTTGCGTATAAGCTGCCTACACCTGATATTACTCCTTTGCTCGGTCTGATATCTCTTGCTGATGAGGAGGTTAGGAGAAGCTTCAGAATGAGTCATGGGAGATCACTGAGATTAGTCTGCAAGCCCACTACTGATGAGATAAACGGGCTATACACCTTGATGCAGTTCTATGACCCCGCATTGAGATGTTTTACGTTTGCTGACTTCATTCTAGGGCCTACCATTGAAGAGTATGTGGAGTTTACTGAGCTACCCGTGCAGAACAAGGTCCCCTTTATTCACTCTGCTGCTGAGCCCAAGTTGGAGGACTTAGCCAAGGCCTTGCATATGGACGCTGCAGAACTGTTAGTGACTTCTTGGCTTGGGGTTTTAGGTTTCTCTCTTGATTTCCTGGTTGGCAAAGCTCAGGAGTATGCCAAGAGCGGATGTTGGGTGGTTTTCAATGCTATTTTGGCTCTATGCATTTATGGAATTGTGCTGTTCTCTAACTTGCCCAATTTCGTAGACTTGGACGCTTTCCATCTATTTGCTGCCGGCAATCCAGTGCCCACGTTGATCGGAGACTTCTACCACTCATTGCACTACAAGAATGAAAACAGAAGGGGAAAGGTTGTTTACTGCTGTGCTCCTTTGTTGAATATGTGGTTCAAGAGTCATCTTCCCATGAAGGGATCTTTTGTGGAGAGTGCAACCACCGCTAGCTGGTCAGAGCGCCTGATGAGGCTATCTTCTGAAGATGTTGAGTGGTTTGATCGAGACCTGCTAGGGGCTGAGCTTATATTCAGTTGTTCTGGGTACCCTAATGTCCCGCTGATAGGAAGAAAAGGGTGTATCAATTACAACCCATCCCTGTTGGTCCGTCAGTTCGGATATGCGCTGAAGAACCCACCCAAAGAGGAGGAAGTACAGGAATCTCTGTACTTCACCGGTGATTTGAAGGGGGAGTTATTGGCCAAGCTGCAGCATGCCTGGACGCGTATTAACCGAAGGGGGAAGCCGTTGTTAGGGAAGAATGACTGTCAGGCTTACGCACCATACAGAGTTTGGATCCAGGATAGAGCAAGTCAGTTGCGGATGCCATTTCCAGATGCACCAGCCCTTGTTCCTATCCCGGTAGCAGAGCCAACTACTGTTTCTAGGGAGGCCTACGAGCAAGTTGTGAAAGAAAAAGAAGCTTTTATGAAGATCAACGAAGGGTTAGAGCAGGAGCTAGCCCAGGTACGCAGTGAAAAAAACAAGGCCGTGCATGCTTTCCAACAGCAGATTGAGCTAATGAACAGACTAGGGGCTGAGTTGACTGAGGAAAGGAGGAAGCGCGAACGTCTGGGGCAAGAGTTCAGAAGCTCCCATGACATGCTGGAATCCAAGAAGAAAGCACTCGACGCAGCTCACCGAGAGATCTCTTCTTGCAATAAGACTTGGAATGCCATGCTCACCAACAATAAGAAGAGGGAAGATAAGTTGAAGCAGCAAATCTCCGACCTCGAAGAGCAGTTGAAGTCCAGCATCAAGAAGGGTGAAGAAGAAGTGATGACCCGGTATAGTCTCCAGAATGCACTAAACAAGGCCATCAAAGGCAGAGATGAAGCTGTGTCTCAAAAGCGTAAACTAGAGGATCGCTTCGGAGAAGGGGCATGGGAGGAAACTGCTGAAGACGTGCGACGTGTTCTTAAGAAAAGAAACCAATTTGTTGAAGGGTTGCTTACCCGACCAAGTCATCTGGAGACCAAGAAGTTGCTAGAAGAGTACCAGACTTATGGGAGTGTTTGATCATTTCATGTAGTAGCTTGTATGCTTTATTTGCATAAGTGCTGACCATCACCAGGATTGTTGGTTGAGGTCATGCCTTCTCTTTGTACTCAGTGATATTGTATTCTTGGCTCATTGGTTTTCTCTGCAATATATGAAGATTTCCTGTGATTCAACTCCAATCTTTGTATTGTTAAAACTGTCACTGCACCGGCACCTCCACACTAGAATCAGGGAATGAATTTCCCCAATGCACAGACACACACATTGCATTGCATTCATATTCATATTGCATTACAGGTAATCATCGGATGATATCTTATTTCCTGCTCTGTACCAGGTGTTTCCAGGATTGCAGATCAGCACCCGCACCGCTATTCCACTCGCACCAACTGTCGAAGAATCATGGATCAAATGCAGAACGAGATGCAAGATGTGCGCGAGAAGCTAGCTCTCTTTATGCAGACCATGGAAGCTATTGCAAAAGGTCAGGAGAATTTGCAAGCCATGGTGCAGCCTCTGTTGGTCAGAAACGCCGGTCACGGTAACGAGGATCATCAGTCTGTGCGAGTCGATACTGTTCATGGAGATGGCACTCCCACGCCAGTGGCTCCACCCGTAGTCAATATACCTGCTGCTAATGTCAACAACGCTACCGCTGCTGGGAACGGTAACGTCGGAGTTGGGAACGAGACTGCTGTCCATAACGTTGGGCTTGGTGATGTCAACTTGGGTGATAATATGGGAGGCAACGGCTTCGGCAATGCTGGATTCGGGTTCAATGATCAGGGATTCGATAACGCTGGGAAATATGGTTTCAATGCTCAAGGCTTTGGGCAAGATGGTTATGGTGTGGCCAATCAGGGTTACGGAGGTTTCGGAAATGGAAACGGCGCTGGGTTAATGGCTTTTGGACCTGCTGGAGTTGCTCAGGGCTACGGCAATAGAGGCCGAGGCCCGGTGATGAATTAGATTAGAGCTGGCCGCAATAATGGATATGATGGGTATGGAACTGGGAATGGTATGTGGCAAGAAGATCAGCAGGAGGACGCTTTCTCCGGCGGAGGTTTCGAAGGGCCGATGGATGATTCCCAGAAGATCAGAATGCTAGAAGAGCAGATGAGGGGGGTCCTGAACCAAAGTGTTGTGGGCTTAGACATGGCAACAATGGGTCTGGTACCTGGCTTGAGGGTGCCGATCAAATTCAAAGCTCCTGCGTTTGATAAGTATAAAGGGGACACTTGTCCGAAAGTGCACGTGCGGGCTTATTACAGAAAGATGTCTGCGTACTCCACTGATGAGAGAATGCTAATGCATTTCTTTCAAGATAGTCTATCAGGCCCTTCCCTAGAATGGTATATGGGGTTGGAGCCAACTAATATAAAGACATGGAAGCAATTGGCAGAGGCATTTGTAGCTCACTATAAGTATAACAGCGACTTGGCGCCCAATCGGGTCCAATTGACAGGGCTGTCTCAGAAGAAGGGTGAGAGCTTTAAAGAGTACGCGCAAAGGTGGCGCGATATGGCTGCCAGGGTCCGTCCTCCTTTAGAAGACAAGGAAATGAACGATATGTTCATCGGCACGTTCACAGACATGTTTTATGACAAGTTGTTTCACACATCTTTGGCTAGTTTCTCAGACTTGATTCTGATGGGGGAAAAGATTGAAAACAACATTAAGCAAGGCAGGTTCCAGGCTGAGGAATCAAATGCATCTGGCAGCAATAGGAAGGCTTTTGGTGGGCGCCGTCAGGCCGAGGCAAGCGCAGTATTTGGAGGCCGAGGCCGAGGCAGAGGCAGAGGTCGGAACCAATATCATCAGCCGCAGCAGGTGGCGAGTGTTACTATTCCATATCAACAACAACCGTTTCAGCAGCAGCCAATGCAGCAGCAGCAGCAGCCAATACAGCAGCAGCAGCAGCCACAACAGGGGGCACAACCTGCTCAGCGAAGATTCCAGGGTGGTAAACCAAGAAGAGTTTTTGAGAAGCCTCCCTCAACGTATGCTGATTTGTTACAGACATTGTTGGGTTTGAACCTGGTAGAGAAGAGAACTCTGGCACCGATAACGGGAACTCCTCCGTATGGTTATGATGCAAGCAGGCACTGCGAGTTCCACTCTGGGGCTCCTGGCCACGATGTAGAGGGTTGCCATGCTTTTAAGCATGTCGTGCAGGATCTTTTGGACAATAAAGCTATCAATTTCGGAACAGCAGGTCCGAATATAGTGTAGAAGCCCATGCCTAATCATGGGGCAAACGCCATTCTGACTGAGGAAGGGTTGAATCTGATTATGAATGTCGACGATTTAAAGACGCCGCTGAGCAAGATCAAAAGCAGATTGTTGCGAGGGGGTGTTTATCCAGGATGTGACGAGTACTGCTTGGAATGTTGGACCCTAGCTGGGGGGTGTGATGATTTGAGGAAAGGCATCCAGGCTTTAGTTGATGACGACACATTGCAGTTTGACCGAGCAGCAACTGAAGAGCCGGAAGGGGCAGTAGCAGATGATCAGAGTGATGTGGCCACTGTAACGATTCCTCGAAAGACAATCACTATAATAGCACCGGCTCAGCGACCGCCGATCACCATAACTAAGGCCGAACCAATCCCGTACGAGAACACAAAAGCAGTCCCATGGTCATATGGGTTGGAAGTGTATTGTGACAGAATAAAGATCGATGTTAATAAACAGCCAGCCGAGACTGTGGACAACGTTGTTGGTTCAGGAGGTATGACAAGGAGTGGTAGGATCTTTATATCACCTGAAGTGGAGGCCGAAAGACTAGCGAAAGGAAAGGGGAAGATGGTTGAGAATGTCCCAGTGCAAGCAAGTGACAAAGCATCGGCATCGAAAGATGTAGAAGAGTTCATGCGCTTGATTTGAAAAAGTGATTATAAGATTGTGGAGCATCTGCAACAGACACCATCCAAGATATCTATCCTGTCGTTGCTACTGTGTTCTGAAGCTCACAGAAATGCTTTGTTGAAAGTCCTGGATACTTCCTTCGTACCCCAAGACGTCTCCGTGAATCAGCTTGAAGGAGTGTTGGCACATGTGAATGCAGGCCACAACTTGGGCTTTACCGACTTCGATTTGACCCCTAAGGGGAGAGATCATAATATGGCGCTGCACGTATCTGTTGAGTGTAGAGGATCAGTAATGTCGCATGTATTGGTCGACACCGGATCGTCTTTGAATGTGATGCCCAAGAAAGCGATGATGAAGCTAGATGTCAGAGGAATCCTGTGCACGCCCAGTGACTTGGTAGTCAGAGCGTTTGATGGCACGCGAAGAACAATCTTTGGATCGATAACATTGCCTCTACAGGTAGGGCCGAAGGTGTTTGCAACGGAATTTTATATCATGGATATACAGCCCGCATATAGCTGCCTGCTCGGAAGACCCTGGATTCATGGGGCTGGGGCAGTCACGTCTACCCTGCATCAGAAGTTGAAATATATGGTCGGAGACAGCGTAGTCACCGTATGCGGAGAAGAGGACATCCTGGTCAGCCATCTGTCGTCATTTAAATATGTGGAGGTCGACGGAGAGATCCACGAAACACCCTGCCAGGCATTTGAAGGGTTGCGTATCAAGGACAAAGGTCCCGGGCCGAGCAAAGTGTCGGAGATAGCCGTCTCGTCATATAAAGAAGCCCAAACTCTGGTGGAAGCAGGAGAAGCAAAGGGCTGGGGCAAAGTGCTGGATATTCCTGTGAAGATGGACCGATTCGGGCTGGGGTACCAACCGTCGTCATCAACACCTGCCGTGGGGACACCCCGTTTCAGAGGGCCAATAACCATCTCTGCTAGTGGAGTATGTCATGAAACCATCAACGCTGCTTCGGAGTCTGACGAAGGAGACAGCGACTGTGATATGGATGCCTGGATTCAGCCAAGCACGCCAGGACAGGGACTGTGCAACTGGTCTATTCAGGAGCTTGTTCCTGTGACTCTTAAACAGTAATGCTTTGTTTTTTGTTGAATAATCTGATGCCCTGCCCGGGGCATCAGGATTTGCTTAGGGCTGTGCTGTTATGAACATTGCGTGTTAATCATTAAATAAATGGCGTTTTTTCATGTGCAAATGTTTCGATCTCTGTCTTTCTTGTTTTGTATTTTTCAATAAAATGGCAACGTGGTTATTCGCTTTATACGCATTTTGAAGCATTTAACCATTCTTTTGCAGGATAACATTTTCAGATGACATCCTTGAACCACCTATGACTCGTCCCGACTTTGAGCACCCGGTACTTCAGGCCGAAGAAGAAGTTGTCGAAGATAGTGACGTTCCTGAAGAACTGTCTTGGTTGGTGAAACAAGAAGAGCGTGTCATTCTGCCTCACGAAGAGGTCATCGAAATTATCAACTTGGGGTCGGAAGGGGTTGAGAAGAATATTCGTATCGGAGCCGCACTGCAGAGCGATATCAAGCTAAGACTGGTTGAAATGCTCCGAGAGTATAGTGATGTATTCGCTTGGTCGTATGAAGATATGCCAGGGCTCGATACAGATATGGTTGTGCACCGTCTGCCACTGAGGGAAGAGTGCCCACCAGTCAAACAAAAGCTTCGCAGAACTAGACCAGACATGGCAGTAAAGATCAAAGAGGAAGTTCAAAAACAGTGGGATGCTGGTTTCCTGGCTGTGACAAAATATCCCTCATGGGTTGCTAACATCGTACCAGTGCCAAAGAAAGATGGCAAGGTTCGGATGTGTGTGGATTATAGGGATTTGAATAAAGCGAGCCCAAAAGACGATTTTCCACTTCCTCATATCGACGTGCTAGTTGATAATACTGCTCAATACTCCGTATTCTCCTTCATGGATGGCTTTTCAGGCTATAATCAGATTAAAATGGCGCCATAGGACATGGAGAAGACTACTTTCATAACGCCTTGGGGAACATTTTGCTACAAAGTGATGCCCTTTGGTTTGAAGAATGCTGGGGCAACGTATCAGCGTGCGATGACGACTCTTTTCCATGATATGATGCATAAAGAGATCAAAGTTTACGTTGACGATATGATTGCCAAATCCCAGACGGAGGAGGAGCATCTGGTGAATCTGCTGAAGTTATTTAAAAGGCTTAGGAAGTTCAGGCTGAGACTGAACCCTAACAAATGCACCTTCGGGGTGAGATCGGGTAAACTGCTGGGGTTTATCGTAAGTGAAAGAGGAATAGAGGTCGATCCTGCTAAAATAAAAGCGATTCAAGAAATGCTGACGCCTAAAACAGAGAAAGAGGTGCGCGGGTTTTTAGGGAGGTTGAACTACATCGCTCGGTTCATATCTCACCTAACTGCTACGTGCGAACCATTGTTCAAGTTGCTGAAGAAAGATCAAGCTGTAACGTGGAACGAAAATTGCCAAAAGGCGTTCGATAAAATAAATCAGTATTTGCAGGAGCCTCCTATTTTGATACCCCCAGTGGCAGGTAGACCCTTGATCATGTATTTGACAGTTCTTGAGGGAAGTATGGGTTGTGTCCTCGGTCAACACGACGAGACAGGGAGAAAAGAGCATGCAATTTATTACTTGAGTAAGAAATTTACAGATTGTGAATCTCGATATTCAATGCTTGAGAAAACTTGTTGCGCGCTAGCCTGGGCCGCCAAGCGTTTGAGGCAATACATGCTGAATCATACAACCATGCTCATCTCGAAGATGGATCCGGTCAAATATGTATTCGAAAAGCAGGCGTTGTCAGGGAGAATTGCCCGTTGGCAGATGGTCTTGACTGAATATGACATCCAATACGTCTCGCAAAAGGCTATAAAGGGGAGTGTGCTGTCTGAGTATCTGGCGGAGCAGCCTATTGAAGATTACTAATCGATGAGGTTTGATTTTCCTGACGAGGATATCATGTACCTAAAGATGAAAGATTGTGAAGAGTCGTTGCCAGACGAAGGACCAGAGTTGGGTTCCAAATGGAAGATGATATTTGACGGAGCTGTGAATGCTTACGGTAGCGGAATATGGGCAATCATCACTACACCACACGGGTCGCACATCCCGTTTACTGCCCGATTGACCTTTGCAGTTACCAATAATGAGGCCGAATACGAAGCTTGTATAATGGGGCTTGAAGAAGCCATTGATTTGCGAATCAAACATCTGGACGTATACGGAGACTCAGCTCTGGTGGTGAATCAGATCAAAGGGGAATGGGAGACACGTCAGCCCAATTTGATACATTACATGAATTATGCAAGGAGATTGCTGCCTTTCTTTGACAAGGTTGAGTTGCATCACGTACCGCGGGCAGAGAATCAAATGGCTGACGCTCTCGCCACTTTGTCTTCCATGTACAAAGTCAACTTCTGGAATGAGGCTCCCAGGATTGTCATCTCTCGGCTTGACAGACCTGCTTTTGTATTTGCTATCGATGAAGCATCCGACGACAAACCGTGGTATTTTGATATCCTTAATTTCCTGAAGAACAAAGAGTATCCGGCTGGGGCATCCAGTCAAGGTCAGAAGACTCTCAGGAGATTAACGGGTAATTTCTATTTGAATCCAGATGGTGTCTTGTACAGAAGAAACCACGACTTGGTGCTGTTGCGCTGTGTAGACGAAAGAGAGGCAAAGCTGCTCATGGAGGAAATACACGAAGGTACCTTTGGTACGCATGCTGGTGGGCATGCTATGACGAAAAAGCTGCTGCGGGCAGGTTATTTTTGGCTGACTATGGAAACTGACTGTTTCAAGTTTGCGAGGAAGTGCCACAAGTGCCAAATCTACGCTGATAAGATCCATGTGCCTCCGAGTCCTCTAAATGTGATGTCATCGCCATGGCCATTCTCGATGTGGGGAATCGATATGATTGGAAAGATCGAGCCGACAGCTTCTAATGGGCACCGGTTCATTCTAGTAGCAATCGATTATTTCACCAAGTGGGTGGAAGCGGCGTCATATGCAAATGTAACTAAGCAGGTGGTGGCTAGATTCATCAAGAAAGATATCATTTGCCGATATGGGATCCCCGAGCGGATAATCACGGACAACGGTTCAAACCTGAACAACAAAATGATGAAGGAGCTCTGTCAGAATTTCAAAATCGAACATCACAACTCCTCCCCTTACCGACCCAGGATGAATGGCGCTGTCGAGGCGGCCAATAAGAATATCAAGAAGATCGTTCAGAAAATGGTGGTGACCTATAAGGATTGGCACGAGATGCTACTTTTTGCTTTGCACGGTTATCGTACGACGGTACGCACATCAACCGGGGCAACCCCGTTCTCGTTGGTATACGGAATGGAAGCAGTACTACCGTTGGAAGTTGAGATCCCTTCTCTGAGAATACTACGAGACGTCCAACTAGATGAGGCAAAATGGGTGAAAGACAGGTTGAACCAACTGAGTTTGATGGATGAGAAGAGGCTAGCTTCTCTAGCATACGGCCGTTTGTACCAGAGCCGAATGAAGAAAGCATATGATAAGAAGATACATCCGCGAAGCTTTCAGACGGGTGACCTTGTGCTGAAAAGGATTCTCCCGCCGCAGGCAGATCACAGGGGCAAGTGGACCCCCAACTACGAAGGGCCATACGTTGTCAGGAAAGTCTTTTCAGGAGGAGCGTTATTGTTGTCCACCATGGACGGTGAAGACTTTACGTCGCCTGTGAATTCGGACGCAGTTAAAAAATACTTTGCTTAGAATTGACCCGCTGGACAGAAAAAGAGAGTCCAGGCAAAAATGGGGCATCCTGGCGAACCAAAAATAGAATGAAAGGTTCGGGCAAAAGTTAGGGATAAAATTGAAAAAATGTACACCCGCGAAGTTGAAAACCTACACTGGGCGGCTTCGGCAAAAAGGGGTATCCCAGTGAACTGAAAACCCGTAAAGGGCGGTTCACGCAAAAGTTAGGGATTTGAAAAGCAAATGACTGCGGTCCGAATTTGATATTACAGTGAGCATCAGTGCGGGAGAATATACCTGAGGGGTCGATTATCAGATACAATCTCTTCGGAAGTGTGGATACCGGGAAAGCATTAGAGTCGGACGAGTCTTAGGAGGATCAGTTCGTGGTGTCCGTCTGCATCCCGTTGCCGACATGTGTACAAATTTAGTTTGTCAAAATATTTATGCTTCTTGTGCATACTTGTATATCTGCTTTGCGTAGCTTCCTCTTTTCAGGAGTTACATCCCGTGTACAAAACTCCGCCCATTCAGGGGCCCAATCAATAAAATATGTTATTCAGTACTTGATGCTGGTTCTTTACTGTTTTTTGCATGATAAAGCGCCTAAGTTTACTGAAACCAGCGTGTGTATAACACCACTGGCCCTTGCCAACAATTGCTAAAGCTTTGAATTAACTGAAAATAACGTCACTAACCTGAATCGATTTGGTTGCATAGGCTTGTCTTGTCTTGTTTGTGTTGTTGCAGGTTACATAGCCGTACGAGGAAAGACGATCAAAAGATTGCAGTAACAAAAGACTCGACCCCCGCGCATGTCATGCATAAGAATCAAATTCCCCAGCTAGTCGTAGCTTATCCAAGGGACACTCTCCAGCAGAAGGTCGATCATACCAGGCGCGTCTGCTATTCTCCAACAGAGCTATATTTCCCAGCAGGGTGTTACTTCAAGGAGATGTTTGGTTCAAGTTCCCAATTTCCCAGCTGAGTCGACTTCACTCTTCCAGTATTTATTTTGCTGGAATAATTCTCTAGCATCCGGCTATCCCCAGCGGAGTTGGCATTATCTTCAGCATTTATTTTGCTGAAGCAATTCCTGTATCTCAGCAGTTCAAGTCGGCATTTGCATTGGCATACAGTATCATGCTTGCATCCATCAAATGAAAAAAGCGTAGCATTTCCATGTCGAATGGAGCATTGCATCATTGTCAAACGCATGCATTTTGAAACATAAACCAGGTTGGCTAACCGTTTGTTTCAAGTATTGTTTCTCTTGCAGGTAGAGAGAGCTCTTGCTCAAATGAAGTATCAAGCATTCGAGGTCTCGGCGCGAGACATTCAATGAAGTGTCAGCTTTGGCACTGCTCCCCACAGAGTTGTCATGATGAAGTTCTCTTTGAGTTATTTATGAATTTCTCGTGTTTTCCCCGCCAGAGTGGGTAGGCAAGATTTCTCCTCATTCTCAAGCAGAGTTATTTGTCATTAGAGGGTTTCCCGAACCAGAATTTCAGAGGCCACCGCCGGTTATCAGAACAGGCGTCCGGAAGCTTGGTTTCCAAATATCCCCAGTAGAGTCAGCCTCAAAGTTGCTGTAACGTCAGTGATAAGAAGTTTGCGGGCCAAGGGAAGGATGAGTCCGGACGAGGACAATTTTATTGATAGGTTTTTTCGTGCTAGAAAAGTGGAGTCCTAACGTGGACAGATTTATTTCCTCATGGTTGATAAGAGGTGCTAGTCCTAACGGGGACAAGTTCGATTTTTCAGAATTGTTGGAATGTGGATTCCTAACGTGGACATTTCTTCCAGTTTGACGGTATGTGTTAGTCCTAACGTGGACAGATTCGAGTTCTCGGTATTGATTGAGTGTGGAGTCCTGACGTGGACAAAGTTGGTTACTCTTCGTGTGGGTGTCCTGATGTGGACCATTTAGTTCCAGCAGATAGCTTTATTCGTAATGGTGAAATGTGCGTCCTGACATGGACAAGTTTGTAGCTCTTCGTGATGACAAGATACGAGATTCTTGACGTGGACCAGTTTATCCTTCTTCGTGTTGTTGGCAAAGTGGGGGTCCTGACGTGGACAAGTCTTATTTCCCCAGCAAGTTGAAGACGCGCAAGTCCTGACGTGGACAGGTTTTATGTGAGTCCTGACGTGGACGAATTTTATTTCCTCAGCAAATCAAGGAGAGAGTCCTGACGTGGACAAATCAAGGCGAAACGTGAATCCTGACGTGGACAGATTTATTCCTTACGTGGAAAGAGAAATTTTGGTTCCTTACGTGGAAAAACAAGGTTATTCCTTACGTGGAAAGCTGCGAGTCCTTACGTGGACAAATCAGAAAGAATCGGTTTCCTTACGTGGAAGGAAGGGAGTCCTTACGTGGACAAAGCAAGGTGAAAGTTGAGTCCTTACGCGGACGTATCGGACTGGAGTCCTTACGTGGACAGATGAAGATGTATTCCTTACGTGGAAGAAAAATGATTCCTTACGTGGACAGATCGAGATTGTATTCCTTACGTGGAAGAAAAATGATTCCTTACGTGGAAAAGAGATTGTGTTCCTGACGTGGAAAGGTGGGTCCTTACGTGGACGGAGTTGTATTCCTTACGTGGAAAGAAGGATTGTTGCCTTACGTGGAGAGATTGAGTCCTTACATGGACATGTCAAGTGGGAGTCCTTACGTGGATAAATCAAGATAAGATTGTGATTCCTTACGTGGAACGAAGGTGGTTTCCTAACGTGGAAAAAAATTGATTCCTTACGTGGAAAGGAGATGTGTTCCTTACGTGGAAAGAGGTTATTCCTGACGTGGAAGAGTATAGTCCTGATGTGGACAGGTCCAGATTGAAGTTTAGTCCTGACGGGGCAGGGTTAGAAGAAGTTTAGTCCTGATGTGGACAGATTCAGAAAAGAAGTTAGTTTCCTTACATGGAAGAGCGATGTATTCCTAACGTGGAAGAGTATAGTCCTGACGTGGACAAGTCCAGATTGAAGTTTAGTCCTGACGGGGCAGGGTTAGAAGAAGTTTAGTCCTGACGTGGACAGATTCAGAAAAGAAGTTAGTTTCCTTACGTGGAAGAGCGATGTATTCCTAACGTGGAAGAGTTTAGTCCTAACGTGGACGGTTTATTTCTGATGAGAAGCAGACGAGCCATCCCCAGTGAAGCTGTCGAGATTTTGCCTAACGTGGACAAGTTTGGTTAAGATTTAGTTGTGTTGACGACACATGCGTCCTAACGTGGACAAGCAAAGTTTTGTTCTTGCAATGATAGAAGCTTTTCAGGCTGATGAAAATAATCCCCAAGCAGTAGCGCAGTTTATTTCTGCGGTTGGCAAATTTCTGGGTTCTTAGTATTCAACTGTCTCGTACCGCGAATGTCTGAAGGCTCCGGGCTCTTCACCCAATCAGGTCCAAGTCGCTTGAATAGGGGCAGCTGTTGCACCCTAAAATTTGCTCAACCTTATTCACTTGGTTTATGTTTCAATATCATTAGCATTTGCATATAGAGTCATGTACATAGTCTACACATCTGTATAACATAAGCATAGCAAGTCATCCAACAGGGGACCAATCATTATTCTCATCTCTATGAGCCTATCAAGAGGTTATTATTCTAATTCAATCCCATTTAAGTCATCAGAAAGAATTTGAAAGCTATCAAGTCAATGGATCAAGCAAGTGCATCCATCTCCTATCTGAGGGTATTTGAGGATCAACAAATAAATTGTGAGCTGTGGGCTGAGCATGGATAGTATCTGGGCATCATGGGAGACTTATAAAGTCATTTGGAGAAAGAGATAGGTCATTGGGGTGATCACAAGTATTGCAGTTGAAGACAGTCAACTAGGGTTTCATCTGGGTTCAACTCTAGGTCAACTCTAGGTCAATTGACTGATTGAAAGGAATTAAGGGCTATTGGAGAGATGTGGGGTTCATCATTTGACATGTAGAGAGGGACATGTTTGTTATGCTAAGAAGAAATCAAGAGGAATCAAGGAGAAGAGGAGTTTCTAAATTAGGGTTTCTGTGTAAAATCCCCTAGTTTAGGTCAAATTTCCAAGCAAGATAAGTCAAAATGCAAGCTTCAAATGGATCCTTGGACAACATGAAACTTGTAGAGGATCTCAAGACCTTTAATTTGAGTTGTGGAAGACACTAAGTAGATTTATATAACTCAAGTTATGGTCCTTGCAAGTTACAGGTCATCTGAGGTATCTAAAATTTTGTCTGTGAAAGTGACTTGACTTCCAAGCTATTTTTACCCCTCAAGGAGATTTCAAATGAATTTCTGGTCAACATAAGAGTTGTTCCTCATTGTCTTAGATTTCTATAATGGTATGGTATGCCTTCATATGATTTTTGGAACTCTACTTATGGTCTTGTCAAGCAAAGGGTATTTTGGTCATCTGAGAATTACAGGTCATTTCAAGCCTATGCCCAAAACTCATACAAGGAAGCTTCAAATGGAAAACTTTACAACATAATACTTGTTCCAAATGACATTTTGAGTCTAGTAAAGTGACCATGAAAGATTGGAAAGATTCATAGCACAAGGTTTCAAAATTGGTGGATTTAATGAATAAAAATGACCTAAAAAATGAGATTTTTCATATTTTGGCCAAATGGGGCAAAATTATAGGTCATTTTGAATGGAAAAATCACTTTGAGAACATTGGCTAAAGTAGAATTTTGAGCTTGGTTCAAATTTTGAGAGTTATTCAAGGTTACTTGCAATGAAAGTTACATAATCCAAAATGTAAGGAAAGAGTGCATGGGAAGTTTCTCCAAGCTTCTAGGAGTTTCTAAATTCACCTATATATTGATATGAAGAGGTTCATGCAAGGGTTGGTGCTTCATATTGTTCATAAACACAAGTTCCACATACTTTCTCCCACTTGCAAAATCAATTCAAACTCTCTCAAATTATTATCAATCTTCACATTTTCTGATTGGATCTTCATCATCATCATCATCCAAGGATCATAATTCCCATCAAGATTGGTGAAATTGAAGGAGGACTCGAGCTGTGCAAGTTGATCATCCAAGAAGCAAGAATTTTGGAATTGGGAGATTCAAAGCCTTGGAGCATCATTGGTTGCATACAGAACTCATCATCAAGTTCTTGGATCATTTTCCACTCACTTCAAGCCTTGGATCAAGAGGATTTAGCATCTGTTTTCATCAATTGCACCAGGTATGTTTCTCATTCGAATTGGCTGTTTTGGTTAGAATTGCTAGGTTTTGATAGCATAGAATTGTTAAGATAGGATAGATGACTGAGTTTGGTGAGTTTGGAGAGCTTTCATGGAGTTTGCCATAGGTGTACCAAATCTGTTAGGGTTTGTATCTCTTGGATTAGAGCGCGGAAATCTTAGGTGAATGGCTTGTTATGATCAGCATAAGACATAGATAATGTTAGGGTAGAATTGAGCAAGCTTTGGAGAAGTTGATGACAGGTATCAATGGTGGAATCAGACTGTTGCACCTATCGGGTTGGTTGATTGAGTGAGTTTTAGGAGGAGTTATGGTTATGGTTGTGTAGAGGCAAGTTTTTAGAGCAACTTTGCTCTTGGAGTCGTGAGGATTCATGGCGGGACGAGGGAGAACAGAGCTCTTGAATGTGCATGCCTGGCTAGGGTTTCCAAGCATTAGGGTTGGCTGGAGGTTGAAGAAGGTCTGGGGGCCACACGATTGCCCTTTGACATTATGATAGGGAACTCAATCCAACGGACGCGATTGAATGGCAAAACGGAGGGAAACTTCAAACCATGAAACGCCCCGTTTCATTTATTCTATCAGATTGGGCTTCAAATTCGCTTGCTATACACACCCCCTCAAACCAAGCCCAACTCAAAAGAACTGTAATTCTTGCTATTCACACCGTTTTCCTTTTTTTTAATTTTTGTTTATTTTCTGATGCTTTCTGGGCCTCGCGCATATGTGATATTAACACCCCCAGTCTGGGCCCGTTTCCCTTTTTTCAAATGAATTCCTTACTTGCTGCACCCTCCATCTCATTAATTCATTTTATTTTCTTTTAAAAAACATTAAATCTTTCAAAAATCATAACAAATTGTCAAATGCATATTTTTCATTGGTTGTTTTTGTATTCTTTTCTTAATTTTGTCAAGAAAATTGTCATACAAAAAAATTAATAGTTCATTTCATTTTTATATTTTTGGTATATTTTTCTTTTAATTAGGTGTATATAATATTTGTTTGATACATGAATTTGGTGATTTTAGTTTGCATAGTTGCTTTAATATTTTTAATCCATTCTTTTTAGGTTGGTTAGTAGATAATGATAGCTTGTATATAAAATTTAGTTCCCATTTTTAGGACTTAATTTTAGGTGTTTAGTTTAGGTGTGAATAGCATGAACAAAATTAGGGTTTAAGTGATAACTTAGAAGAGTTGAATCATTTCCCTTAGGATTTAGAGACTGAAAGTTTTGGATATGGGACTATAGGGACTATGGGTAGTTATTAGATCCCTTAGAAATTATTAGGATTCCCCTACTGCTATTAGTATACTACTATATTTGTTTGACTGGTGTGGTGTGCCCTCTCTGGGGGATTATTGCTTGTTTGTATGGGTATTGGGATTGCTTGGGAATTGGGAGAGATGAAGACTTGTGATGATGAAGCCATTGGAGATCCAGAGACTGAAGACCAACCTCCAGAGTTGAAAAGGAGATTCTTGCTAGCAGCTGTTGAGGAGACTAGGGTTTAGGAGCTAGGCAGAGCTCTAGATTAGAAAGCTTGTTTCTCAAACATGGAATGCCTTGGCTGCATCCATCCTTTCTCTATGATTCAAAGTCTCTTTCGAATATCCACCTCCTTCCTTTGGAAGGATCAGTGAATGTATTTGAAAGATAGAACTTTTGAGGGAAAAATTATCTGTATAATGTTAACAGTTGATGAACCACCCTTGGTAGGTAATTGACTGTCTAACATTCATTCGCTTCATCTTGTTGATTGATGTTCATCCTGGAGATTGAGACTGGAAGAAAAGCCATTGCAGATTGAAGACTGATAATGAAGACCTTGCTTGAAGGCTGTGGATATGGAGATGGATGCTTGATGAAGCTTGTAGCTGATTAGAGATGACTTGAAGACAGATGTTGATGCAGAGCTGCTGTGGCTGTTTATTTTTGCTGTATTTCATTTTTGATGTATTGATTGGGTTTCCCGACTGTATTGTTTGCTGTTAACCCGTTGGGTTGAAAGTGAAGTCTGTTCACTTTTGCCTATTGTTTTCTAGGTTCGAGGTCGAGTGGGACTCCCTTGCCTCGCTTGTATTGTTGCATCTATGCATTTTACTGCTTTACTGTATATATATTTGCTATTGTTTCTGTTTCCGTCTATTCCCTTAGGATCTCTGTTTCTCTCTGCGCAAGAGAGGAACATGATAGACACTAGGTCTTGACCCATGCATGATAACATTAGGTTAGTTTGATTCCCTTCGCAACCATAGGTTAGAGTTCTGTCTCTTTCTTTCTCAAAACAAACAGAAAAATACAATAAAATTTCAAACACAATATAAGACACTTCTTCCGTAAAAGAATGTGAACTCATCAAAACGTCGTTTTTGTCCGCTTGGACTGTTAATCAGAAAAACCTTTTTCAGAAGGAATAAAATCAATCAAGACAGACTTGTGTCGTACGTGGCCCGAACTACGTTTGCTCTGATCTTTCATGCTGTATGAAAGTACGTAGGCATAGGATGCGATATCCTAGCGAGCAACCTTCCCCTCCTTTCCCGTAGGTAGGCGAACTACGTTGACTCTGATTTCTCGTTTCAGACGGGAATACGTAGGCATAAAGTGCGATACTTTGCCGAGTCATTTTCTTTTCTTTTAACCCTGACCTATAGGGTAGATAGAATAGCAATCCATACCCGAAAACAAGCGTGGATCCCGTCGAGTACGACGGACGTGAGGGGTGCTGATACCTTCCCCTTGCGTAACCGACTCCCGAATCCAGGTTTTGGTTGCGACGACCATACCTTTCCCGTGTTGTGCGAGGTTTACTCTGAGCGTTTCCTTTCCCTTCCGTGGGATAAATAACGCGCGGTGGCGACTCTTCTGTTCAGCCGACGCCGATTTTCGCAGTAGCGACAGCTGGCGACTCTGCTGGGGACCCAACGTCCCCTGGCTGCTAAGAACTGCGATAGTTCTTATGCATTTGGGATCCAACGTCCCTTTAAGAGAGTCAATCCTAACGCTTGTTTTCCCGTCGAGGATTTTGTATGGATTTATATTTCTGACCTTTATTTTCAGCATTATATATATTGATTATTATTGCTGCATTGGGATGTGATGGGTGGTTCTATGATTGAGAGATAAGCCGGACCCGGGCTTGAGTGCACCTAGAATTAGAGTAGAAAGTAGTGGGCGCGTGCCGGCTTTGCTTGCATTAGTGTCTCATGAAATCTACACTCGGACGAGGTTCTTCTGGTTGGCTTCTTTTTCTACCCTTTGGGTCAAAGGGGTTGTTGGTCAGCTGAATTGTCGACTCCGGGAACCGATCATTTGGAAGTTGGCTAAGTGAGGCCTCTTCAGGATTTGATGATGCCACTCCTCCTGGGAATCGTATCATCAACCCTGAAAGTCTGTGACGCCGACGACCGCATAGGATTCCATACCTTTGTCAGTTACTAGGACATCCACCTGTGAGAGGGTTTGGGGTTATGCAGGTAACTAGACCTTCAGATACCGGTTAGTTCTTGATCAGAGATCCTGGGTATTTATGGAGAGTTCTGAGGTCTGTCAAAGACTAGTTGGAGAGTTCTGAGGTCTGTCAGAGACCAGTTCGAGATATGATTTGAGGTCTATCAGAGACCAGTTGGAGTTATGGTCGGAGGTCTGTCAAAGAACATTGGTGGAGCTTTGTTTTTAGGTCTATCTGAGACCAGGGTTGAGGACTTCTAGAGAGTCTATCTGAGACTTCTTGATATGGTTCAGGCTATTCAGCTACGACATTTGGTCCCTGTTGCATGTTACTTGCATTGCATTGTTTGCATATCCATCATCATTGCATCCCATTAGCGTGTGTCTGTGCTGCAGGTGCATTTGCATATCCCCCGGTTCTAGTGCCCAGACTTCTGAGTATTGATTATGGCTGGTTTGAGGAAAACAGTTGCGTATAAGCTGCCTACACCTGATATTACTCCTTTGCTCGGTCTGATATCTCTTGCTGATGAGGAGGTTAGGAGAAGCTTCAGAATGAGTCATGGGAGATTACTGAGATTAGTCTGCAAGCCCACTACTGATGAGATAAACGGGCTATACACCTTGATGCAGTTCTATGACCCCGCATTGAGATGTTTTACGTTTGCTGACTTCATTCTAGGGCCTACCATTGAAGAGTATGTGGAGTTTACTGAGCTACCCGTGCAGAACAAGGTCCCCTTTATTCACTCTGCTGCTGAGCCCAAGTTGGAGGACTTAGCCAAGGCCTTGCATATGGACGCTGCAGAACTGTTAGTGACTTCTTGGCTTGGGGTTTCAGGTTTCTCTCTTGATTTCCTGGTTGGCAAAGCTCAGGAGTATGCCAAGAGCGGATGTTGGGTGGTTTTCAATGCTATTTTGGCTCTATGCATTTATGGAATTGTGCTGTTCTCTAACTTGCCCAATTTCGTAGACTTGGACGCTTTCCATCTATTTGCTGCCGGCAATCCAGTGCCCACGTTGATCGGAGACTTCTACCACTCATTGCACTACAAGAATGAAAACAGAAGGGGAAAGGTTGTTTACTGTTGTGCTCCTTTGTTGAATATGTGGTTCAAGAGTCATCTTCCCATGAAGGGATCTTTTGTGGAGAGTGCAACCACCGCTAGCTGGTCAGAGCGCCTGATGAGGCTATCTTCTGAAGACGTTGAGTGGTTTGATCGAGACCTGCTAGGGGCTGAGCTTATATTCAGTTGTTCTGGGTACCCTAATGTCCCGCTGATAGGAAGAAAAGGGTGTATCAATTACAACCCATCCCTGTTGGTCCGTCAGTTCGGATATGCGCTGAAGAACCCACCCAAAGAGGAGGAAGTACAAGAATCTCTGTACTTCACCGGTGATTTGAAGGGGGAGTTATTGGCCAAGCTGCAGCATGCCTGGACGCGTATTAACCGAAGGGGGAATCCGTTGTTAGGGAAGAATGACTGTCAGGCTTACGCACCATACAGAGTTTGGATCCAGGATAGAGCAAGTCAGTTGCGGATGCCATTTCCAGATGCACCAGCCCTTGTTCCTATCCCGGTAGCAGAGCCAACTACTGTTTCTAGGGAGGCCTACGAGCAAGTTGTGAAAGAAAAAGAAGCTTTTATGAAGATCAACGAAGGGTTAGAGCAGGAGCTAGCCCAGGTACGCAGTGAAAAAAACAAGGCCGTGCATGCTTTCCAACAGCAGATTGAGCTAATGAACAGACTAGGGGCTGAGTTGACTGAGGAAAGGAGGAAGCGCGAACGTCTGGGGCAAGAGTTCAGAAGCTCCCATGACATGCTGGAATCCAAGAAGAAAGCACTCGACGCAGCTCACCGAGAGATCTCTTCTTGCAATAAGACTTGGAATGCCATGCTCACCAACAATAAGAAGAGGGAAGATAAGTTGAAGCAGCAAATCTCCGACCTCGAAGAGCAGTTGAAGTCCAGCATCAAGAAGGGTGAAGAAGAAGTGATGACCCGGTATAGTCTCCAGAATGCACTAAACAAGGCCATCAAAGACAGAGATGAAGCTGTGTCTCAAAAGCGTAAACTAGAGGATCGCTTCGGAGAAGGGGCATGGGAGGAAACTGCTGAAGACGTGCGACGTGTTCTTAAGAAAAGAAACCAACTTGTTGAAGGGTTGCTTACCCGACCAAGTCATCTGGAGACCAAGAAGTTACTAGAAGAGTACCAGACTTATGGGAGTGTTTGATCATTTCATGTAGTAGCTTGTATGCTTTATTTGCATAAGTGCTGACCATCACCAGGATTGTTGGTTGAGGTCATGCCTTCTCTTTGTACTCAGTGATATTGTATTCTTGGCTCATTGGTTTTCTCTGCAATATATGAAGATTTCCTGTGATTCAACTCCAATCTTTGTATTGTTAGCACTGTCACTGCACCGGTACCTCCACACTAGAATCAGGGAATGAATTTCCCCAATGCACAGACACACACATTGCATTGCATTCATATTCATATTGCATTACAGGTAATCATCGGATGATATCTTATTTCCTGCTCTGTACCAGGTGTTTCCAGGATTGCAGATCAGCACCCGCACCGCTATTCCACTCGCACCAACTGTCGAAGAATCATGGATCAAATGCAGAACGAGATGCAAGATGTGCGCGAGAAGCTAGCTCTCTTTATGCAGACCATGGAAGCTATTGCAAAAGGTCAGGAGAATTTGCAAGCCATGGTGCAGCCTCTGTTGGTCAGAAACGCCGGTCACGGTAACGAGGATCATCAGTCTGTGCGAGTCGATACTGTTCATGGAGATGGCACTCCCACGCCAGTGGCTCCACCCGTAGTCAATATACCTGCTGCTAATGTCAACAACGCTACCGCTGCTGGGAACGGTAACGTCGGAGTTGGGAACGAGACTGCTGTCCATAACGTTGGGCTTGGTGATGTCAACTTGGGTGATAATATGGGAGGCAACGGCTTCGGCAATGCTGGATTCGGGTTCAATGATCAGGGATTCGATAACGCTGGGAAATATGGTTTCAATGCTCAAGGCTTTGGGCAAGATGGTTATGGTGTGGCCAATCAGGGTTACGGAGGTTTCGGAAATGGAAACGGCGCTGGGTTAATGGCTTTTGGACCTGCTGGAGTTGCTCAGGGCTACGGCAATAGAGGCCGAGGCCCGGTGATGAATCAGATTAGAGCTGGCCGCAATAATGGATATGATGGGTATGGAACTGGGAATGGTATGTGGCAAGAAGATCAGCAGGAGGACGCTTTCTCCGGCGGAGGTTTCGAAGGGCCGATGGATGATTCCCAAAAGATCAGAATGCTAGAAGAGCAGATGAGGGGGGTCCTGAACCAAAGTGCTGTGGGCTTAGACATGGCAACAATGGGTCTGGTACCTGGCTTGAGGGTGCCGATCAAATTCAAAGCTCCTGCGTTTGATAAGTATAAAGGGGACACTTGTCCGAAAGTGCACGTGCGGGCTTATTACAGAAAGATGTCTGCGTACTCCACTGATGAGAGAATGCTAATGCATTTCTTTCAAGATAGTCTATCAGGCCCTTCCCTAGAATGGTATATGGGGTTGGAGCCAACTAATATAAAGACATGGAAGCAATTGGCAGAGGCATTTGTAGCTCACTATAAGTATAACAGCGACTTGGCGCCCAATCGGGTCCAATTGACAGGGTTGTCTCAGAAGAAGGGTGAGAGCTTTAAAGAGTACGCGCAAAGGTGGCGCGATATGGCTGCCAGGGTCCGTCCTCCTTTAGAAGACAAGGAAATGAACGACATGTTCATCGGCACGTTCACAGACATGTTTTATGACAAGTTGTTTCACACATCTTTGGCTAGTTTCTCAGACTTGATTCTGATGGGGGAAAAGATTGAAAACAACATTAAGCAAGGCAGGTTCCAGGCTGAGGAATCAAATGCATCTGGCAGCAATAGGAAGGCTTTTGGTGGGCGCCGTCAGGCCGAGGCAAGCGCAATATTTGGAGGCCGAGGCCGAGGCAGAGGCAGAGGTCGGAACCAATATCATCAGCCGCAGCAGGTGGCGAGTGTTACTATTCCATATCAACAACAACCGTTTCAGCAGCATCCAATGCAGCAGCAGCAGCAGCCAATACAGCAGCAGCAGCAGCCACAATAGGGGGCACAACCTGCTCAGCGAAGATTCCAGGGTGGTAAACCAAGAAGAGTTTTTGAGAAGCCTCCCTCAATGTATGCTGATTTTTTACAGACATTGTTGGGTTTGAACCTGGTAGAGAAGAGAACTCTGGCACCGATAACGGGAACTCCTCCGTATGGTTATGATGCAAGCAGGCACTGCGAGTTCCACTCTGGGGCTCCTGACCACGATGTAGAGGGTTGCCATGCTTTTAAGCATGTCGTGCAGGATCTTTTGGACAATAAAGCTATCAATTTCGGAACAGCAGGTCCGAATATAGTGTAGAAGCCCATGCCTAATCATGGGGCAAACGCCATTCTGACTGAGGAAGGGTTGAATCTGATTATGAATGTCGACGATTTAAAGACGCTGCTGAGCGAGATCAAAAGCAGATTGTTGCGAGGGGGTGTTTATCCAGGATGTGACGAGTACTGCTTGGAATGTTGGACCCTAGCTGGGGGGTGTGATGATTTGAGGAAAGGCATCCAGGCTTTAGTTGATGACGGCACATTGCAGTTTGACCGAGCAGCAACTGAAGAGCTGGAAGGGGCAGTAGCAGATGATCAGAGTGATGTGGCCACTGTAACGATTCCTCGAAAGACAATCACTATAACAGCACCGGCTCAGCGACCGCCGATCACCATAACTAAGGCCGAACCAATCCCGTACGAGAACACAAAAGCAGTCCCATGGTCATATGGGTTGGAAGTGTATTGTGACAGAATAAAGATCGATGTTAATAAACAGCCAGCCGAGACTGTGGACAACGTTGTTGGTTCAGGAGGTATGACAAGGAGTGGTAGGATCTTTATATCACCTGAAGTGGAGGCCGAAAGACTAGCGAAAGGAAAGGGGAAGATGGTTGAGAATGTCCCAGTGCAAGCAAGTGACAAAGCATCGGCATCGAAAGATGTAGAAGAGTTCATGCACTTGATTTGAAAAAGTGATTATAAGATTGTGGAGCATCTGCAACAGACACCATCCAAGATATCTATCCTGTCGTTGCTACTGTGTTCTGAAGCTCACATAAATGCTTTGTTGAAAGTCCTGGATACTTCCTTCGTACCCCAAGACGTCTCCGTGAATCAGCTTGAAGGAGTGTTGGCACATGTGAATGCAGGCCACAGCTTGGGCTTTACCGACTTCGATTTGACCCCTAAGGGGAGAGATCATAATATGGCGCTGCACGTATCTGTTGAGTGTAGAGGATCAGTAATGTCGCATGTATTGGTCGACACCGGATCGTCTTTGAATGTGATGCCCAAGAAAGCGATGATGAAGCTAGACGTCAGAGGAATCCTGTGCACGCCCAGTGACTTGGTAGTCAGAGCGTTTGATGGCACGCGAAGAACAATCTTTGGATCGATAACATTGCCTCTACAGGTAGGGCCGGAGGTGTTTGCAACGGAATTTTATATCATGGATATACAGCCCGCATATAGCTGCCTGCTCGGAAGACCCTGGATTCATGGGGCTGGGGCAGTCACGTCTACCCTGCATCAGAAGTTGAAATATATGGTCGGAGACAGCGTAGTCACCGTATGCGGAGAAGAGGACATCCTGGTCAGCCATCTGTCGTCATTTAAATATGTGGAGGTCGACGGAGAGATCCACGAAACACCCTGCCAGGCATTTGAAGGGTTGCGTATCAAGGACAAAGGTCCCGGGCCGAGCAAAGTGTCGGAGATAGCCGTCTCGTCATATAAAGAAGCCCAAACTCTGGTGGAAGCAGGAGAAGCAAAGGGCTGGGGCAAAGTGCTGGATATTCCTGTGAAGATGGACCGATTCGGGCTGGGGTACCAACCGTCGTCATCAACACCTGCCGTGGGGACACCCCGTTTCAGAGGGCCAATAACCATCTCTGCTAGTGGAGTATGTCATGAAACCATCAACGCTGCTTCGGAGTCTGACGAAGGAGACAGCGACTGTGATATGGATGCCTGGATTCAGCCAAGCACGCCAGGACAGGGACTGTGCAACTGGTCTATTCAGGAGCTTGTTCCTGTGACTCTTAAACAGTAATGCTTTGTTTTTTGTTGAATAATCTGATGCCCTGCCCGGGGCATCAGGATTTGCTTAGGGCTGTGCTGTTATGAACATTGCGTGTTAATCATTAAATAAATGGCGTTTTTTCATGTGCAAATGTTTCGATCTCTGTCTTTCTTGTTTTGTATTTTTCAATAAAATGGCAACGTGGTTATTCGCTTTATACGCATTTTGAAGCATTTAACCATTCTTTTGCAGGATAACATTTTCAGATGACATCCTTGAACCACCTATGACTCGTCCCGACTTTGAGCACCCGGTACTTCAGGCCGAAGAAGAAGTTGTCGAAGATAGTGACGTTCCTGAAGAACTGTCTTGGTTGGTGAAACAAGAAGAGCGTGTCATTCTGCCTCACGAAGAGGTCATCGAAATTATCAACTTGGGGTCGGAAGGGGTTGAGAAGAATATTCGTATCGGAGCCGCACTGCAGAGCGATATCAAGCTAAGACTGGTTGAAATGCTCCGAGAGTATAGTGATGTATTCGCTTGGTCGTATGAAGATATGCCAGGGCTCGATACAGATATGGTTGTGCACCGTCTGCCACTGAGGGAAGAGTGCCCACCAGTCAAACAAAAGCTTCGCAGAACTAGACCAGACATGGCAGTAAAGATCAAAGAGGAAGTTCAAAAACAGTGGGATGCTGGTTTCCTGGCTGTGACAAAATATCCCTCATGGGTTGCTAACATCGTACCAGTGCCAAAGAAAGATGGCAAGGTTCGGATGTGTGTGGATTATAGGGATTTGAATAAAGCGAGCCCAAAAGACGATTTTCCACTTCCTCATATCGACGTGCTAGTTGATAATACTGCTCAATACTCCGTATTCTCCTTCATGGATGGCTTTTCAGGCTATAATCAGATTAAAATGGCGCCATAGGACATGGAGAAGACTACTTTCATAACGCCTTGGGGAACATTTTGCTACAAAGTGATGCCCTTTGGTTTGAAGAATGCTGGGGCAACGTATCAGCGTGCGATGACGACTCTTTTCCATGATATGATGCATAAAGAGATCGAAGTTTACGTTGACGATATGATTGCCAAATCCCAGACGGAGGAGGAGCATCTGGTGAATCTGCTGAAGTTATTTAAAAGGCTTAGGAAGTTCAGGCTGAGACTGAACCCTAACAAATGCACCTTCGGGGTGAGATCGGGTAAACTGCTGGGGTTTATCGTAAGTGAAAGAGGAATAGAGGTCGATCCTGCTAAAATAAAAGCGATTCAAGAAATGCTGACGCCTAAAACAGAGAAAGAGGTGCGCGGGTTTTTAGGGAGGTTGAACTACATCGCTCGGTTCATATCTCACCTAACTGCTACGTGCGAACCATTGTTCAAGTTGCTGAAGAAAGATCAAGCTGTAACGTGGAACGAAAATTGCCAAAAGGCGTTCGATAAAATAAATCAGTATTTGCAGGAGCCTCCTATTTTGATACCCCCAGTGGCAGGTAGACCCTTGATCATGTATTTGACAGTTCTTGAGGGAAGTATGGGTTGTGTCCTCGGTCAACACGACGAGACAGGGAGAAAAGAGCATGCAATTTATTACTTGAGTAAGAAATTTACAGATTGTGAATCTCGATATTCAATGCTTGAGAAAACTTGTTGCGCGCTAGCCTGGGCCGCCAAGCGTTTGAGGCAATACATGCTGAATCATACAACCATGCTCATCTCGAAGATGGATCCGGTCAAATATGTATTCGAAAAGCAGGCGTTGTCAGGGAGAATTTCCCGTTGGCAGATGGTCTTGACTGAATATGACATCCAATACGTCTCGCAAAAGGCTATAAAGGGGAGTGTGCTGTCTGAGTATCTGGCGGAGCAGCCTATTGAAGATTACTAATCGATGAGGTTTGATTTTCCTGACGAGGATATCATGTACCTAAAGATGAAAGATTGTGAAGAGTCGTTGCCAGACGAAGGACCAGAGTTGGGTTCCAAATGGAAGATGATATTTGACGGAGCTGTGAATGCTTACGGTAGCGGAATATGGGCAATCATCACTACACCACACGGGTCGCACATCCCGTTTACTGCCCGATTGACCTTTGCAGTTACCAATAATGAGGCCGAATACGAAGCTTGTATAATGGGGCTTGAAGAAGCCATTGATTTGCGAATCAAACATCTGGACGTATACGGAGACTCAGCTCTGGTGGTGAATCAGATCAAAGGGGAATGGGAGACACGTCAGCCCAATTTGATACATTACATGAATTATGCAAGGAGATTGCTGCCTTTCTTTGACAAGGTTGAGTTGCATCACGTACCGCGGGCAGAGAATCAAATGGCTGACGCTCTCGCCACTTTGTCTTCCATGTACAAAGTCAACTTCTGGAATGAGGCTCCCAGGATTGTCATCTCTCGGCTTGACAGACCTGCTTTTGTATTTGCTATCGATGAAGCATCCGACGACAAACCGTGGTATTTTGATATCCTTAATTTCCTGAAGAACAAAGAGTATCCGGCTGGGGCATCCAGTCAAGGTCAGAAGACTCTCAGGAGATTAACGGGTAATTTCTATTTGAATCCAGATGGTGTCTTGTACAGAAGAAACCACGACTTGGTGCTGTTGCGCTGTGTAGACGAAAGAGAGGCAAAGCTGCTCATGGAGGAAATACACGAAGGTACCTTTGGTACGCATGCTGGTGGGCATGCTATGACGAAAAAGCTGCTGCGGGCAGGTTATTTTTGGCTGACTATGGAAACTGACTGTTTCAAGTTTGCGAGGAAGTGCCACAAGTGCCAAATCTACGCTGATAAGATCCATGTGCCTCCGAGTCCTCTAAATGTGATGTCATCGCCATGGCCATTCTCGATGTGGGGAATCGATATGATTGGAAAGATCGAGCCGACAGCTTCTAATGGGCACCGGTTCATTCTAGTAGCAATCGATTATTTCACCAAGTGGGTGGAAGCGGCGTCATATGCAAATGTAACTAAGCAGGTGGTGGCTAGATTCATCAAGAAAGATATCATTTGCCGATATGGGATCCCCGAGCGGATAATCACGGACAACGGTTCAAACCTGAACAACAAAATGATGAAGGAGCTCTGTCAGAATTTCAAAATCGAACATCACAACTCCTCCCCTTACCGACCCAGGATGAATGGCGCTGTCGAGGCGGCCAATAAGAATATCAAGAAGATCGTTCAGAAAATGGTGGTGACCTATAAGGATTGGCACGAGATGCTACCTTTTGCTTTGCACGGTTATCGTACGACGGTACGCACATCAACCGGGGCAACCCCGTTCTCGTTGGTATACGGAATGGAAGCAGTACTACCGTTGGAAGTTGAGATCCCTTCTCTGAGAATACTACGAGACGTCCAACTAGATGAGGCAGAATGGGTGAAAGACAGGTTGAACCAACTGAGTTTGATGGATGAGAAGAGGCTAGCTTCTCTAGCATACGGCCGTTTGTACCAGAGCCGAATGAAGAAAGCATATGATAAGAAGATACATCCGCGAAGCTTTCAGACGGGCGACCTTGTGCTGAAAAGGATTCTCCCGCCGCAGGCAGATCACAGGGGCAAGTGGACCCCCAACTACGAAGGGCCATACGTTGTCAGGAAAGTCTTTTCAGGAGGAGCGTTATTGTTGTCCACCATGGACGGTGAAGACTTTACGTCGCCTGTGAATTCGGACGCAGTTAAAAAATACTTTGCTTAGAATTGACCCGCTGGACAGAAAAAGAGAGTCCAGGCAAAAATGGGGCATCCTGGCGAACCAAAAACAGAATGAAAGGTTCGGGCAAAAGTTAGGGATAAAATTGAAAAAATGTACACCCGCGAAGTTGAAAACCTACACTGGGCGGCTTCGGCAAAAAGGGGTATCCCAGTGAACTGAAAACCCGTAAAGGGCGGTTCACGCAAAAGTTAGGGATTTGAAAAGCAAATGACTGCGGTCCGAATTTGATATTACAGTGAGCATCAGTGCGGGAGAATATACCTGAGGGGTCGATTATCAGATACAATCTCTTCGGAAGTGTGGATACCGGGAAAGCATTAGAGTCGGACGAGTCATAGGAGGATCAGTTCGTGGTGTCCGTCTGCATCCCGTTGCCGACATGTGTACAAATTTAGTTTGTCAAAATATTTATGCTTCTTGTGCATACTTGTATATCTGCTTTGCGTAGCTTCCTCTTTTCAGGAGTTACATCCCGTGTACAAAACTCCGCCCATTCAGGGGCCCAATCAATAAAATATGTTATTCAGTACTTGATGCTGGTTCTTTACTGTTTTTTGCATGATAAAGCGCCTAAGTTTACTGAAACCAGCGTGTGTATAACACCACTGGCCCTTGCCAACAATTGCTAAAGCTTTGAATTAACTGAAAATAACGTCACTAACCTGAATCGATTTGTTTGCATAGGCTTGTCTTGTCTTGTTTGTGTTGTTGCAGGTTACATAGCCGTACGAGGAAAGACGATCAAAAGATTGCAGTAACAAAAGACTCGACCCCCGTGCATGTCATGCATAAGAATCAAATTCCCCAGCTAGTCGTAGCTTATCCAAGGGACACTCTCCAGCAGAAGGTCGATCATACCAGGCGCGTCTGCTATTCTCCAGCAGAGCTATATTTCCCAGCAGGGTGTTACTTCAAGGAGATGTTTGGTTCAAGTTCCCAATTTCCCAGCTGAGTCGACTTCACTCTTCCAGTATTTATTTTGCTGGAATAATTCTCTAGCATCCGGCTATCCCCAGCGGAGTTGGCATTATCTTCAGCATTTATTTTGCTGAAGCAATTCCTGTATCTCAGCAGTTCAAGTCGGCATTTGCATTGGCATACAGTATCATGCTTGCATCCATCAAATGAAAAAAGCGTAGCATTTCCATGTCGAATGGAGCATTGCATCATTGTCAAACGCATGCATTTTGAAACATAAACCAGGTTGGCTAACCGTTTGTTTCAAGTATTGTTTCTCTTGCAGGTAGAGAGAGCTCTTGCTCAAATGAAGTATCAAGCATTCGAGGTCTCGGCGCGAGACATTCAATGAAGTGTCAGCTTTGGCACTGCTCCCCACAGAGTTGTCATGATGAAGTTCTCTTTGAGTTATTTATGAATTTCTCGTGTTTTCCCCGCCAGAGTGGGTAGGCAAGATTTCTCCTCATTCTCAAGCAGAGTTATTTGTCATTAGAGGGTTTCCCGAACCAGAATTTCAGAGGCCACCGCCGGTTATCAGAACAGGCATCCGGAAGCTTGGTTTCCAAATATCCCCAGTAGAGTCAGCCTCAAAGTTGTTGTAACGTCAGTGATAAGAAGTTTGCGGGCCAAGGGAAGGATGAGTCCGGACGAGGACAATTTTATTGACAGGTTTTTTCGTGCTAGAAAAGTGGAGTCCTAACGTGGACAGATTTATTTCCTCATGGTTGATAAGAGGTGCTAGTCCTAACGGGGACAAGTTCGATTTTTCAGAATTGTTGGAATGTGGATTCCTAACGTGGACATTTCTTCCAGTTTGACGGTATGTGTTAGTCCTAACGTGGACAGATTCGAGTTCTCGGTATTGATTGAGTGTGGAGTCCTGACGTGGACAAAGTTGGTTACTCTTCGTGTGGGTGTCCTGATGTGGACCATTTAGTTCCAGCAGATAGCTTTATTCGTAATGGTGAAATATGCGTCCTGACGTGGACAAGTTTGTAGCTCTTCGTGATGACAAGATACGAGATTCTTGACGTGGACCAGTTTATCCTTCTTCGTGTTGTTGGCAAAGTGGGGGTCCTGACGTGGACAAGTCTTATTTCCCCAGCAAGTTGAAGACGCACAAGTCCTGACGTGGACAGGTTTTATGTGAGTCCTGACGTGGACGAGTTTTATTTCCTCAGCAAATCAAGGAGAGAGTCCTGACGTGGACAAATCAAGGCGAAACGTGAATCCTGACGTGGACAGATTTATTCCTTACGTGGAAAGAGAAATTTTGGTTCCTTACGTGGAAAAACAAGGTTATTCCTTACGTGGAAAGCTGCGAGTCCTTACGTGGACAAATCAGAAAGAATCGGTTTCCTTACGTGGAAGGAAGGGAGTCCTTACGTGGACAAAGCAAGGTGAAAGTTGAGTCCTTACGCGGACGTATCGGACTGGAGTCCTTACGTGGACAGATGAAGATGTATTCCTTACGTGGAATAAAAATGATTCCTTACGTGGACAGATCGAGATTGTATTCCTTACGTGGAAGAAAAATGATTCCTTACGTGGAAAAGAGATTGTGTTCCTGACGTGGAAAGGTGGGTCCTTACGTGGACGGAGTTGTATTCCTTACGTGGAAAGAAGGATTGTTGCCTTACGTGGAGAGATTGAGTCCTTACATGGACATGTCAAGTGGGAGTCCTTACGTGGATAAATCAAGATAAGATTGTGATTCCTTACGTGGAACGAAGGTGGTTTCCTAACGTGGAAAAAAATTGATTCCTTACGTGGAAAGGAGATGTGTTCCTTACGTGGAAAGAGGTTATTCCTGACGTGGAAGAGTATAGTCCTGATGTGGACAGGTCCAGATTGAAGTTTAGTCCTGACGGGGCAGGGTTAGAAGAAGTTTAGTCCTGATGTGGACAGATTCAGAAAAGAAGTTAGTTTCCTTACGTGGAAGAGCGATGTATTCCTAACGTGGAAGAGTATAGTCCTGACGTGGACAGGTCCAGATTGAAGTTTAGTCCTGACGGGGCAGGGTTAGAAGAAGTTTAGTCCTGACGTGGACAGATTCAGAAAAGAAGTTAGTTTCCTTACGTGGAAGAGCGATGTATTCCTAACGTGGAAGAGTTTAGTCCTAACGTGGACGGTTTATTTCTGAAGAGAAGCAGACGAGCCATCCCCAGTGAAGCTGTCGAGATTTTGCCTAACATGGACAAGTTTGGTTAAGATTTCGTTGTGTTGACGACACATGCGTCCTAACGTGGACAAGCAAAGTTTTGTTCTTGCAATGATAGAAGCTTTTCAGGCTGATGAAAATAATCCCCAAGCAGTAGCGCAGTTTATTTCTGCGGTTGGCAAATTTCTGGGTTCTTAGTATTCAACTGTCTCGTACCGCGAATGTCTGAAGGCTCCGGGCTCTTCACCCAATCGGGTCCAAGTCGCTTGAATAGGGGCTGCTGTTGCACCCTAAAATTTGCTCAACCTTATTCACTTGGTTTATGTTTCAATATCATTAGCATTTGCATATAGAGTCATGTACATAGTCTACACATCTGTATAGCATAAGCATAGCAAGTCATCCAACAGGGGACCAATCATTATTCTCATCTCTATGAGCCTATCAAGAGGTTATTATTCTAATTCAATCCCATTCAAGTCATCAGAAAGAATTTGAAAGCTATCAAGTCAATGGATCAAGCAAGTGCATCCATCTCCTATCTGAGGGTATTTGAGGATCAACAAAGAAATTGTGAGCTGTGGGCTGAGCATGGATAGTATCTGGGCATCATGGGAGACTTAGAAAGTCATTTGGAGAAAGAGATAGGTCATTGGGGTGATCACAAGTATTGCAGTTGAAGACAGTCAACTAGGGTTTCATCTGGGTTCAACTCTAGGTCAACTCTAGGTCAATTGACTGATTGAAAGGAATTAAGGGCTATTGGAGAGATGTGGGGTTCATCATTTGACATGTAGAGAGGGACATGTTTGTTATGCTAAGAAGAAATCAAGAGGAATCAAGGAGAAGAGGAGTTTCTAAATTAGGGTTTCTGTGTAAAATCCCCTAGTTTAGGTCAAATTTCCAAGCAAGATAAGTCAAAATGCAAGCTTCAAATGGATCCTTGGCCAACATGAAACTTGTAGAGGATCTCAAGACCTTTAATTTGAGTGGTGGAAGACACTAAGTAGATTTATATAACTCAAGTTATGGTCCTTGCAAGTTACAGGTCATCTGAGGTATCTGAAATTTTGTCTGTGAAAGTGACTTGACTTCCAAGCTATTTTTACCCCTCAAGGAGATTTCAAATGAATTTATGGTCAACATAAGAGTTGTTCCTCATTGTCTTAGCTTTCTATAATGGTATGGTATGCCTTCATATGATTTGTGGAACTCTACTTATGGTCTTGTCAAGCAAAGGGTATTTTGGTCATCTAAGAATTACAGGTCATTTCAAGCCTATGCCCAAAACTCATACAAGGAAGCTTCAAATGGAAAACTTTACAACATAAAACTTGTTCCAAATGACATTTTGAGTCTAGTAAAGTGACCATGAAAGATTGGAAAGATTAATAGCACAAGGTTTCAAAATTGGTGGATTTAATGAATAAAAATGACCTAAAAAATGAGATTTTTCATATTTTGGCCAAATGGGGCAAAATTATAGGTCATTTTGAATGGAAAAATCACTTTGAGAACATTGGATAAAGTAGAATTTTGAGCTTGGTTCAAATTTTGATAGTTATTCAAGGTTACTTGCAATGAAAGTTACATAATCCAAAATGTAAGGAAAGAGTGCATGGGAAATTTCTCCAAGCTTCTAGGAGTTTCTAAATTCACCTATATATTGATATGAAGAGGTTCATGCAAGGGTTGGTGCTTCATATTGTTCATAAACACAAGTTCCACATACTTTCTCCCACTTGCAAAATCAATTCAAACTCTCTCAAATTCTTATCAATCTTCACATTTTCTGATTGGATCTTCATCATCATCATCCAAGGATCATAATTCCCATCAAGATTGGTGAAATTGAAGGAGGACTCGAGCTGTGCAAGTTGATCATCCAAGAAGCAAGAATTTTGGAATTGGGAGATTCAAAGCCTTGGAGCATCATTGGTTGCATACAGAACTCATCATCAAGTTCTTGGATCATTTTCCACTCACTTCAAGCCTTGGATCAAGAGGATTTAGCATCTGTTTTCATCAATTGCACCAGGTATGTTTCTCATTCGAATTGGCTGTTTTGGTTAGAATTGCTAGGTTTTGATAGCATAGAATTGTTAAGATAGGATAGATGACTGAGTTTGGTGAGTTTGGAGAGCTTTCATGGAGTTTGCCATAGGTGTACCAAATCTGTTAGGGTTTGTATCTCTTGGATTAGAGCGCGGAAATCTTAGGTGAATGGCTTGTTATGATCAGCATAAGACATAGATAATGTTAGGGTAGAATTGAGCAAGCTTTGGAGAAGTTGATGACAGGTATCAATGGTGGAATCAGACTGTTGCACCTATCGGGTTGGTTGATTGAGTGAGTTTTAGGAGGAGTTATGGTTATGGTTGTGTAGAGGCAAGTTTTTAGAGCAACTTTGCTCTTGGAGTCGTGAGGATTCATGGCGGGACGAGGGAGAACAGAGCTCTTGAATGTGCATGCATGGCTAGGGTTTCCAAGCATTAGGGTTGGCTGGAGGTTGAAGAAGGTCTGGGGGCCACACGATTGCCCTTTGACATTTGACTGGGAACTCAATCCAACGGACGCGATTGAATGGAAAAACGGAGGGAAACTTCAAACCATGAAACGCCCCGTTTCATTTATTCTATCAGATTGGGCTTCAAATTCGCTTGCTATACACACCCCCTCAAACCAAGCCCAACTCAAAAGAACTGTAATTCTTGCTATTCACACCGTTTTCCTTTTTTTTTTAATTTTTGTTTATTTTCTGATGCTTTCTGGGCCTCGCGCATATGTGATATTAACACCCCCAGTCTGGGCCCGTTTCCCTTTTTTCAAATGAATTCCTTACTTGCTGCACCCTCCATCTCATTAATTCATTTTATTTTCTTTTAAAAAACATTAAATCTTTCAAAAATCATAACAAATTGTAAAATGCATATTTTTCATTGGTTGTTTTTGTATTCTTTTCTTAATTTTGTCAAGAAAATTGTCATACAAAAAATTAATAGTTCATTTCATTTTTATATTTTTGGTATATTTTTCTTTTAATTAGGTGTATATAATATTTGTTTGATACATGAATTTGGTGATTTTAGTTTGCATAGTTGCTTTAATATTTTTAATCCATTCTTTTTAGGTTGGTTAGTAGATAATGATAGCTTGTATATAAAATTTAGTTCCCATTTTTAGGACTTAATTTTAGGTGTTTAGTTTAGGTGTGAATAGCATGAACAAAATTAGGGTTTAAGTGATAACTTAGAAGAGTTGAATCATTTCCCTTAGGATTTAGAGACTGAAAGTTTTGGATATGGGACTATAGGGACTATGGGTAGTTATTAGATCCCTTAGAAATTATTAGGATTCCCCTACTGCTATTAGTATACTACTATATTTGTTTGACTGGTGTGGTGTGCCCTCTCTGGGGGATTATTGCTTGTTTGTATGGGTATTGGGATTGCTTGGGAATTGGGAGAGATGAAGACTTGTGATGATGAAGCCATTGGAGATCCAGAGACTGAAGACCAACCTCCAGAGTTGAAGAGGAGATTCTTGCTAGCAGCTGTTGAGGAGACTAGGGTTTAGGAGCTAGGCAGAGCTCTAGATTAGAAAGCTTGTTTCTCAAACATGGAATGCCTTGGCTGCATCCATCCTTTCTCTATGATTCAAAGTCTCTTTCGAATATCCACCTCCTTCCTTTGGAAGGATCAGTGAATGTATTTGAAAGATAGAACTTTTGAGGGAAAAATTATCTGTATAATGTTAACAGTTGATGAACCACCCTTGGTAGGTAATTGACTGTCTAACATTCATTCGCTTCATCTTGTTGATTGATGTTCATCCTGGAGATTGAGACTGGAAGAAAAGCCATTGCAAATTGAAGACTGATAATGAAGACCTTTCTTGAAGGCTGTGGAGATGGAGATGGATGCTTGATGAAGCTTGTAGCTGATTAGAGATGACTTGAAGACAGATGTTGATGCAGAGCTGCTGTGGCTGTTTATTTTTGCTGTATTTCATTTCTGATGTATTGATTGGGTTTCCCGACTGTATTGTTTGCTGTTAACCCGTTGGGTTGAAAGTGAAGTCTGTTCACTTTTGCCTATTGTTTTCTAGGTTCGAGGTCGAGTGGGACTCCCTTGCCTCGCTTGTATTGTTGCATCCATGCATTTTACTGCTTTACTGTATATATATTTGCTATTGTTTCTGTTTCCGTCTATTCCCTTAGGATCTCTGTTTCTCTCTGCGCAAGAGAGGAACATGATAGACACTAGGTCTTGACCCATGCATGATAACATTAGGTTAGTTTGATTCCCTTCGCAACCATAGGTTAGAGTTCTGTCTCTTTCTTTCTCAAAACAAACAGAAAAATACAATAAAATTTCAAACACAATATAAGACACTTCTTCCGTAAAAGAATGTGAACTCATCAAAACGTCGTTTTTGTCCGCTTGGACTGTTAATCAGAAAAACCTTTTTCAGAAGGAATAAAATCAATCAAGACAGACTTGTGTCGTACGTGGCCCGAACTACGTTTGCTCTGATCTTTCATGCTGTATGAAAGTACGTAGGCATAGGATGCGATATCCTAGCGAGCAACCTTCCCCTCCTTTCCCGTAGGTAGGCGAACTACGTTGACTCTGATTTCTCGTTTCAGACGGGAATACGTAGGCATAAAGTGCGATACTTTGCCGAGTCATTTTCTTTTCTTTTAACCCCTGACCTATAGGGTAGACAGAATAACAATCCATACCCGAAAACAAGCGTGGATCCCGTCGAGTACGACGGACGTGAGGGGTGCTGATACCTTCCCCTTGCGTAACCGACTCCCGAATCCAGGTTTTGGTTGCGACGACCATACCTTTCCCGTGTTGTGCGAGGTTTACTCTGAGCATTTCCTTTCCCTTCCGTGGGATAAATAACGCGCGGTGGCGACTCTTCTGTTCAGCCGGCGCCGATTTTCGCAGTAGCGACAGGCCTGATTCGAAGCTTTCCAACACCTACCATTGCAAGGGTCAAGGTAAGCAAAACCACTTCCACACTTTGATTTAGGCATGGCTAGGATTGATTCTTGTTGTGAAACTATTAGAGACCATTAGGGGATTCATTTGGATGAGTTTTAGATCAATTAGTGAGGTTTCATTAATGGAGGTTGATTCTTGATGGAGGTAGAACACACTATTTAATGGATGATAATGCATGAATTTTGGTTGGTTTTAATCAGCATGGCATAGGGATTAATTATATATAAAGATTGTTGAGTTTTGTGATGGTTGAAAATTGAAGAAAGTTTGGATCCATGGTGTTGTACTGTTCGGTTAGCATGATAGAGAGAGTGTTAATACAAACCATTGCCACAGTTGGATTCTACGTGAAAAATAGAGCAAATTTGGTTCTTGAATCGTGTTAAATGGTGGAGTAATGAGAGAGAACAAAGAAGATGAAGTTGGTGCATGAGGAAGTATTTGCATGGAGTTTCTAAACCCTAAGAGTTCCAAGGTTGAAGACAACCTTTATGCCGTTGGATTCGCGATTGAACATTTGACCAAGAGACCATCTAACGGTCCAGATCACGCACGAAATTGAATGGAGAGGGCTGCATCATCAAAACACAGCGTTTTGATAAATGAAGCATCATGGGCTTCATCGTGTTGCTCCCCACACCCCCGTTTCCAAGGCCCATTCGTTTTTAACTTCATTTCGTTGCTTTTTACACCGCCATTTTATCTTTTTCTTTTGATTTTTTAAATGTTTTTCTGAACTAATAGCTGGGCCTAGCGCCTTACTTCCAGCACCCCCAGTCTGGGCCCATCATCCATTTTCAACTCAATATCATTACTTCTAGCACCCCCTCATCAATTCTCATTTAATTTTTTTTCTCCAAATTTTTGCAAACTTTAAAAATTCATATAAAATTGAAAAATGCATATTTTTGAATGAGATTTTTTTCTTCCTATTTTCTATTTTCTGTCAAGAAAAATATAAAAACATAAAATTGTCATTTTATTTCATTTTCATATTTTTTTGCATATTTTCACATTTAATAGCTTTTTTTAATTCTTTTGGTTTATGCTACTATTTGTTGAATTTAGTTTAGGAGCTTCCTTTAGGATTTTCATCCCATTCTTTTTAGCATAACTAGATATGGATATTAGGTGCCCCCCTGATTTTTATACCCTTTTTTTTAGGATTTATTTTAGGTAGTTTAGTTAGAAACTATTAGGATAGTCAATTAGAGTTGTGAATATAATATAGGTATAACAAAACAAGTTTCTTTTTGGATTTTCCTTAGGACAAATTAGAAGATGGGATTATAGGGGTATTATGGGTAAGTGATAGATCCCTTAGAAAATGCTAGAAGTTCCCCTATTCTATTATTACTATTAGTATATTCTAGTAATTGATTGATTGTGTGGTGTGCCCTCTCTAGGGTTATTTGTTTGATTGTGTGGGGTATTGGGCCTGCTTGGGGTTTGGGTTTGAGCTGAAGACCTTGCTGATGAAGCCATTGAAGACAAAAGGAATGAAGATCAATTTCCAGAGTCGATGAAGAGTATATCTTGCTGGCAGCTGTTGAAGGTTATAGGATTTAGGAGCTAGGTAGAGCTTAAAGTAGAAACTTGCTTCATAAACATGGAAGGTCTTGTTTGCCTCCATCCCTCTCTATGATGCAGAGTATCTCTAGAACACTCACCCCCTTCCTTTGGAAGGCTTGGTGACAGTGTCTAAGAGATAGAACTCTTGAGAGAAACATTCTACATATTGTTAACAGTCTGTTTGCCACCTTTGGTGGTCAACTAACTGTTTAACATTCCAGTTCATCCTCTTACCCGTTCCTCATCTTGGAGAGTGAGACTTGAAGAAAAGCCCTGAAAGGTTGAAGATAGATGCCTTGCTTGAAGGCTGTGAAGATGAAGATTGATGCTTGCTTGAAGCCTGTAGAGGGTTGAAGATGACTTGAAGACAGATGTTGACGAAGACTGCTGTTTGTTGTTTATTTTTGCTGTTTATAATTTCTGATGTATTGTTTGAATTTCCCTGACTGTATTGTTTGCCATTTAACCTGTTAGGTTGAAAGCGAATTTTGTTCGCTTTTGCCTGTTGTTTTCTAGGTTCGAGGTTGAGTGTGACTCCCTTGCCTCGCTTGTATTGCTGCATCCATGCATTTTACTGCTTTATTGTATATATGCTATTGTTTCTGTTTCCGTTTATCCCTTAGGATCTCTGTTTCTCTCTGTGCAAGAGAGGAATATGATATACATTAGGTCTTAACCCATGCATGATAACATTAGGTTAGTTTGATTCCCTTTTCAACCATAGGTTAGAGTTTTGTCTCTTCTTTCTCAAAACAAACAGAAAAACACACTAAATATTTCAAACACAATAAAAGACACTTCTTCCGTAAAAGAATGTGAACTCATCAAAACGTCATTTTTGTCCGCTCGGACCAGTAATCAGAAAAACCCTTTTTCAGAAGGAGATAAAAACAATCAAGACAGACTTGTGTCGTACGTGGCCCGAACTACGTTTGCTCTGATCTTTCATGCTGTATGAAAGTACGTAGGCATAGGATGCGATATCCTAGCGAGCAACCTTCCCTTCCTTTCCTGTAGGTAGGCGAACTACGTTGACTCTGATTTCTCGTTCCAGACGGGAATACGTAGGCATAAAGTGCGATACTTTGCCGAGTCATTTTATTTTCTTTTAACCCCTGACCTGTAGAGTAGATAGAATAACAATCTTTTCGACCGAAAACAAGCGTGGATCCCGTCGAGTACGACGGACGTGAGGAGTGCTAATACCTTCCCCTTGCGTAACCGACTCCCGAACCCAGGATTTGGTTGCGATGACCATTCCTTTCCCCGTTTTGCGGTAGGTTTACCTCGAGCGTTTCCTTTCCCCTCTTTGGGATAAATAACGCACGGTGGCGACTCTTCTGTTCAGCCGGCGCCGATTTTCGCAGTAGCGACAAATAGGTCTGACACAGAAGATTGGGGCATATTAATATGAGACGTATATCTCAGATTAATAAACTCAATCTGGTCAGAGGACTTCCTAAGTTGAAGTTCAACTCAGATGCTCTTTGTGAAGTATGTCAAAAAGGAAAATTTTCAAAATCTTCTTTTAAATCTAAGAATGTTGTTTCAACCTCAAGACCATTAGAATTACTTCACATTGATCTGTTTGGACTAGTGAAAACTACATCCATCAGAGGCAAGAAGTATGGATTAGTCATTGTTGATGACTACAGCAGATGGACATGGGTAAAGTTTCTAAAACACAAGGATGAGTCACATTCTGTGTTCTTTGACTTCTGCAAACAAGTCTAGAATGAAAAAGATTTTAAAATTGTTAAAGTCAGAAGTGATCATGGTGGTGAATTTGAAAACAAATTTTTTGAAAAATATTTTAATGAAAATGGCATTGCTCATGATTTTTCCTGTCCTAGAACTCCACAACAGAATGGAGTTGTAGAGAGGAAAAATAGAACTCTGCAAGAAATGGCCAGAACCATGATCAACGAGACTAATCTGGCAAAGCATTTTTGGGCAGAAGCAATAAACACAGCTTGTTACATTCAGAACAGAGTGTTTGTAAGACCTCTTCTAGAAAAGACTCCCTATGAATTGTGGAGGAACAAAAAGCCCAACATTTCATATTTTCATCCTTTTGGATGTATTTGTTATATGTTCAACACTAAAGAGAATCTTAACAAGTTTGATTCTAAAGCACAAAAGTGTTTCATGCTTGGGTATTCTGAACGCTCTAAAGGCTATAGAGTATACAATACTGAAACACAGATTGTGGAGGAATCTATACATGTTAGATTTGATGATAAGCTTGGCATTGAAAAGCCAAAGCAGTTTGAAAGTTCTGCAGATAGAGAAGTAATTCTCACAGACTCTGAAGGCTCAGAGGCAGACAAAGCTCAAGTGAAGGAACCAGAAGCAACGCCAAATGCAATTCCTTTAGATTCTCAAATGAACAACTTGAACATTTCTGAAGAATCAACTGTTAGAGGATCATCTTCCAGAATCAAGGCCTCTCACCCAGAGGATGTGATCATTGGAAAGAAGGATGACCCAATAAGAACAAGATCCTTCCTCAGATCATCTGAAGCATCATTATTTGGGTTGGTGTCAGTAATTGAACCAACTTCTGTGGATGAAGCTCTGCAAGACAATGACTGGGTAATTGCCATGCAAGAAGAGCTCAATCAGTTCACAAGAAATGATGTTTGGGCTTTGGTTCCAAGACCAAAGAGATTCAACATAATTGGAACTAAATGGGTCTTCAGAAATAAGTTGAATGAAAAAGGAGAAGTTGAGAGAAACAAAGCAAGGCTTGTTGCTCAAGGTTATAGCCAGCAAGAAGGAATTGATTATACAGAGACTTATACTCCTGTAGCCAGGTTAGAGTCTATTCATTTACTCATTTCTTTTGCTGCACAAAATAACATCACTCTATATCAGATGGATGTTAAGAGTGCCTTTCTAAATGGAATTATAGAAGAAAAACTTTATGTTCACCAACTTCCTGGTTTTGAAAGTGAAAAATTTCCAGAAAATGTTTTTAAACTAAAGAAATCTCTTTATGGTTTAAAACAAGCTCCCAGAGCTTGGTATGAGAGATTAAGCAATTTTCTTTTGGAGAAAATTTTTATCAGAGGCAAAGTGGACACAACACTCTTTTGTAAAACATTTAAGAAAGATCTGTTAATTTGTCAAATATATATGGATGATATTATATTTGGATCTACCAATGTTATGCTGGGAAATGAGTTTGCTCAATGTATGCAGGCTGAATTTGAGATGAGCATGATGGGAGAATTGAGATTCTTTATGGGAATCCAAGTCAACCAGACTCCAGATTGCACTTACATTCATCAGACCAAATATGTTAAAGAGCTTCTGAAGAAGTTTAACATGACTGATAGTAAGATGGAAAAGACTCCTATGCATCCAACAAGTACTCTTGTTAAGGAAGAGGTAAGTAAGAAAGTAGATCAGAAACTCTACAGAGGTATGATAGGATCTCTTCTCTACTTAACTACTTCTAGACCTGATATTCTATTCAGTGTATGCTTGTATGCAAGATTCCAATCAGATCCTAGAGAATCACACTTAACAGCTGTTAAGAGGATTCTTAGGCATCTGAAAGGTACTTCTAATGTGGATTTGTGTTACAGAAAATCTGATGATTTTAAATTAGTTGGATTCTGTGATGCTGACTACGCTGGAGACAGAGTGGAAAGGAAAAGTACTTCTGGAAGTTGTCAATTTCTAGGAAGAAATTTAATCTCCTGGTACAGCAAGAAGCAACCTACAATTGCACTATCAACTACAGAGGCATAATATATTGCTATTGCTGGATGTAGCACACAGATGCTCTGGATGAAAAGTCAGCTAGAAGACTATCAGATCTTTGAAAGTAATATTTCTATATTCTGTGATAATACTTCTGCTATATGTTTGTCTAAAAACCCCATTTTACACTCTAAGGCAAAACATATAGAAATTAAACATCATTTCATCAGAGACTATGTTCAGAAGGGTATTATAAACTTAGCCTTTGTTGATACAGATCATCAGTGGGATGATATTTTCACAAAACCCCTTGCTGAAGATAGGTTTAAGTTTATTCTAAAAAATATTGGTATGGATTTTAGTCCAAAATGATATTTATTAAAAGCAAACTTCTCAGATGCAAAATGTTTAAAACTCTGAAGTATTTCACCTGTCATTTATTTGATTTATTGATTTATTATTTGTGTGTATCTGAACTAACAAATCTTAGAAGATTTGAATGTTGGCTAACGTTTCATTTCTCAAGAGAATTCAGAAGCACATGCAAGCAAACACGTGTCACTCTAAATCTGAAAAGATGGCGTGCACATTACTGAAGAGACATTTGAGGTATTGTTTGAATAGTTAAAGTCTTGGTTTTTCCCCCAAATTGTCAGAATCAATTAATGCTTTGAAATGATTTTTGTTATTTTCATTAAATGTCATTTAATGCTAAGTGAATACGTGCTAAATATGTCTTTTTGATTGCCCTAATTTCTTTCTCTATAAATACCACAAATCACACCATTTCACACTTTTCACTTCACAAACATTATATGCATTTCTGTTTGCTATTTGCTCTTCATCAAAACCCTAAACCTTCATCCAAATCTTCTTCATCTTCTTCAATGGCAACATCATCCTCTACATCAGCTCAGTTTCAATCATCTATGGCTACAGTTGCGTCATCAAACATGGGTGTTACTCCCTTTAAGGAACCTAAGAGAACATTGTTAACCCCTGTGGACAAGCTTGAAGTTCTTTGTGAATCCATGGTGGAATTTGATCCGTTGGCTGACAATGGATTTGAATTGCGTTCTATTATTGATGCACAAGGCTGGGTTAAGTATTTTGATAGGTTGTTTGGTCCAGTGTATCTACACTTGGTGAAGGAATTTTGGATACATGCATCTGTTTACCCAAAGTTCATCCTCTCTTCTGTTATGGGAAAAGAGATCATCATCACTGAAGATCTCATCTGAAAACTCATAGGGTATGAGGAAACTGATGGAGTGTGTCATCTGCCAGCTGGGCGTGTTGACATGGAAGAAGTGTATGAGGAAGTTATTACATTTGGACAGGCTTCCAACAAATTTAAGGATCTGAAACCTGACTACAAAATTTGGGCAAAGATTTTTCTGGGATGCATCAATCACAGAAAATCCACAAATTCTCCAGATTATGTGAATAATGAACAACTCTACTTCATGTACTGCTTGAGTCAGAGTACAAAAGTAGATCTTCCATACATTCTCTTTATGCATCTATGGAATCACATCAATGCATCCAGAGAATCCATAAAGGATAAGGGATAGAAGATCAGGACGTGGATTCCTTTTGGAAGATTGATCTCAGACATTCTGACAGAGAATGGTCTGGTAGCTTCTCTTTATGAAGCTGGAGTTAAAGAAGAACTTTAGACAATTGTCGGTAAACCCTTGAATGGAAAGAGTCTTCAGAGGCTAAAAATTGTGGATGAACTCACAGCTGTTCCTAAGAAGCTGAATGTTTATGAAGTTAGTCAGAGAAGGATTCCAGTTCAAGACTTTCCAATCTTTGGTGCTGAACAACCAATGGATATCATTCTTAGATATATTGAAGCGTGCAAAGCAGATGGAACACCTTTTCCTGCAGATATTCTGATTCGTGCTAGAGAACCTATGCCAGATGTGTATGAAGAGAACATGAGGAAAAGAAAACAATTAGAAGCAGAAGAAGCTGCTGCTCAGAAGAAACAAAGAGTTGCTGAAAAACCACAGAAGCAAATCAAGAGAAAAGCTTCTGGAGAAGTTCCCTCTGTTCCCACCAAGCGCATCAAGACTAAAGGTACTAAAGCATCTTTGCCTTCTCTTTCTAAAATTGCAGTAGATGTATCAACAAATAGTTCTATGCCTGAACCTCCTCCCACTCAAAATAAAACAATTCATGCTCCATCTCAAACCTCTGAACCATAAAAAATTCCTACATCACAAATTCCATCTGATCCTGTTTCCACAACACCACCTAAATCATCTGACATTCCTCAATCAAAACCACCAACAAAACCAACAGAACAACCTATAACACAACACCAACCAGAAATACAACAACCAACTGCATCTGAACCCATACAATCCGACCCAGTTACATCTGAACTGTTGCATCTGAACAAGTTGCATCTGAACCAGTTGTATCTGAACCACCAACATCCAAACCTTCTGATTCTCAACCAGAACCATCCAATCCTCCTGAATCTAATATACCTGACTCTGAGATTCTGGATGTTCAACCTCTCAAGACTATGTTTGTTGTATCCTCTACATCTTGTACCCCTACCACCTCATCTGATTCATCTGAATCTGATATTCATCCAGATGTTATCTCACCCCCTTCCCTCAGAGAATTTGAATCTAACCAACCAGATCTACCCATTTCATCTGATACTATCATTCCTGAACCAACACTAACACTTAAACCAAAACCATCAGCTTTTGTTCCTTATTTTGATAATCCAAAAGCTGTCATCCCTTCCATTCGCAGAATCAAACCGTTCTTTCGTATTATACCAACTCAGAAGAAACCAGCATATCCTAGCCCTCTGATCATCATTCCAGAATTTACCATTCCACCTCCACCTCAACCCAAGCCATTCACCTTGGAAACCCTTCTGAAACCAAAAACTAGGCTAAATGTTGATAATTTATTTGCAAATTTTATGAAAGAAATAAAGATGCATTTAGGATCTGTGAAGATAAGATGCTTGTCAACCATGGATGCAAATGAATCTGATGCTATCTGGAATAGTTTCATTACCAGATTCAATACTGTTGCATCAAATCTGAAGAACGTTTGTTCTGATGATACAAAGCTCAGATTTGCTGAAACTGCCAGAAGCGTGATATGGAATGTGAAAAGATCTGCATCTTTGCTTCTTGAAGATGTACCTTCATCTTCTGGAGTATCTGCTACAGAAGTTTTTGCTGAATCTGCTTCTGAAGAAAATCCTTTGGCTATGACAATTGTGGAAAATCCCTCTGGATCTGTTGCTCCTGACTCTGCATCCCCAATGGACATTGACTCAGTTTCTATTCCTGCTCAAGAATCAGCTCCTTCTACCTCTACTGAGATCAAGAAAGAGAATCCAGATTTAGAAGATAAGATTGCAGTATTGGAAGTTGGACAATCTGAGATTAAGTCATGGATGGCCAAGCAAGACCAGAAAACTGAGGACATGGCACAATGGATGTCTAAGCAAGATCAGAAGAATGACAACATGGAAAAATGGATGACAAAGCAAGAAGAATCTTCATCTGAGATCACTCATCTTCTGAAGATGATTTTGTCCAAGCAAACCTAGTTTTATGTTTTTCTGTATCTGCTGTTTGTGCACATGTACTTGAGCTTATTTGATGATTTGTCTATTTTGAATATGAACGAATGACTCTGTGTTTTCTCTACATGTATGTATATTTTATCTATTTCCTTTTATGTGTCTTTAAAAGTTTTACTTTTTGATTATGACAAAAAAGGGGGAGAAGATGGATCTGACTGTTCAAATAAAATCTACCTAAATGAAACTCATACATATCTAATTATAACTAACGTGAACTCTTAGTATTTCAGAACATTTGAAAACTCTGACAAATTCTTTAAAGTAACTCTGAGATCCCCAGATCAAGTTTAACCTATCAGGCTCTGATTCTGAAACACTCATCCAAGTCAAGATCTAATTTTTTGGAACAATCAGGCTCTGATTCTGAAAAGAATACTCATGCAAAAAGGGAAGTTTCTATTCCTTCTAAGTATTCAATTTAGGGGGAGATTAATAATCTCAGGGGGAGTTATAATTATATTTTTATTGAACAAAATTTCTTATGTTTTTGTCATCGTCAAAAAGGGGGAGATTGTTAGAACACAGATTGGTCCTTAATAATATCTCTATATTTTGATGATAGCTCTTATGAAATTTTGTATTAAAGAATTATATACTCTAAAATTTGTTTAAGTGTGTTTCCTGCAGATATTAAAGTGAATATCATTCTGAAAGCAAATTAGATCTGAAAATGAAATTATGCAAGGCTCTAAAGCGTCAGAAGCATCTCCTAGAAGAATCTGAATGCTGCCTACAGAAGATTCTGAACGCTGCCTACAGAAGATTCTGAGCGCTGCCTACAGAAGCATTTGAAGCAGAAGCTACAGAAGCATATGAAGCATTGAAGACTTTTGGATGAAGAGTTTCAAGCTTAGTTTATTTCAGAAGACTCTGATAGTACTATGCTGCCAGTACTAAGGATCTGATTCATAAAACTCTGCTCTAATGAAATTACACGCTGAAAGCACACTTGCTGCAATGCTCTGAATCAGGAAACTCTGATGAACATCAGAAGGCTCTGAGCACTCAAGGCTCTGATGATATTTGCTAAAACTTGTTGAAGAAGAATTCAAAGTTATGTCTGTTGGTTTGGCCAAACGACTCTTTCCTCATTTATGCTAGACACAAGAACACAGACAAAAAGGATTTATCTGTGCATTCTACATCTAGGAAAGGTCATGTGATGTGAAGACAAAAAGGCTACAGACCTTTTCAGTACACAACCTTCAACGTGAAAACTACTTGGACCTCTGTGCCTATAAAAGCAAGACTCCATCACTCTTCTTCAGTTGACGAAATATTGAAAGAAATTCATTACAAGCTCTCATAAAAATCATTCTCTTGCTGAATTTATTTCTAAGTTCTTAAACTTAAGTGTAAAATCATAGTTGTGATATAGATTAATTAGAAGCATTTAAACACTTGTTTTATTCTTACATTTAATTGTAAAAGTCCTTAAGAAGATCCAGTTGGGATCAGTTGTTCTTAAGAAGACTAAGAACAATTGTTCTTAGTGCTTGCTATTGTAATCAGTTGATTAATAATGGATTAAGTCCTTGTTGAGAAAGACAAATCACTCTTGATAGGGTGGACTGAAGTAGTTGAGTTCAACGAACCAGGATAAAATCTTTGAGTTTTTATTGCCATAATAATTTCTCTATACTTATTCAACCCCCTTCTAAGTATTTTCTCACCTTCAACGGGTCCCTGGAGAGCGGGTTCGTCATGCCCCCTTGCTGTCTCCGGTCGAATTTCTTTTCAGGGAGGAATGATCCTGTGGTGGCACCCGAGGAAGCCAAGAGCATACTGGCTGCGGGCAAGGAGGCTCGTAGGAAGATGATGCCCGCAGACCTGGTGGTGATGGTGAGGGTCTTTGAGACAGCCCATGTGCTAAAAAAGGTGGGGTGCTCCTCGGAGGACCTAGCTGCTGTCAAGAACGGCCTTGCGTTGTCCGAGGAGGTTAGGGCCAAGCTGGCGGCCGACCAGAAGGAGTATCAGAGGCAGGAGATGCTCCACTAGGGACGCATTAGGGAGCTGGAGAAGGCCCTGAGGGAAAGGGATGAAGAGCTGAAGGGGGCCAATGGTCGTATCGCTGAGCACGAGGACCTGGTCGCCCCTGCCGAGGATGAATCCGAAGAGGAACGATTGGTTTTGTCTAGGAAAGGGTTCGTGGCCAAGGTTCGTCAGCTCGAGGAGGACTGCCTGGGGGTCGTCAAAGTGGGCTTTAAGCATACTGTCGACCAACTCAAGCTTGTCAATCCTGACCTGGTGACCGACGGGATTGGTCCCTTTCATCGGATCTAAGACGGTGGAATAGTGGTGCCCGAGGGCTCGGATGACGAGGAAGACAACCAAGTTGTCTGTGAGGAGGAGGAACCTGTAGAGTAAGGATGGTGGCCTGCGTGCCCCTTTATTTTTCATTCCGCCTGCGTGCCCGGTAGTTTTTGGCCTGCGGGCCATTTTTTATTTGATTCGGGACTTGTGCTAGTATATTGTAACGATTTGACTTCTGGGCTAGTCTCCGTTTATGAAATTTCTTGTTTTACTTTCTAAGTATGTGTGTGTGCTCGACTATTTTTGCATGGTTTATATTTTTGTTTGCATTGTTATGCTTTCTCGTACATTTGTTATGCTTAATGTATGTTTTTGCTAAGTTGGGAGTCATAGCTCGACATTCGTTGTGCCCGGTAGTGTAGGGAACTGGCCGGTTGACCGGGGTGGTTACCTGGTTACGGGGGTGGACCACGATCGTGGACCAGTCCCCGCGTCTTGAACATCCCATCGCGAGCTGGGCGTTCTGCCGGACTTGGTACCGCGACAGTGACTCTCGGTCGAGTGGTCACCGTCGAGTAGAGCTTCCTGCCCGCACACATAAAGGGTAGGCGCTTGCTATTTCGTTGATTTCAGGGAGACGCGGTCGTACCATGCCGCGACCCTGTGGTCGCGAGGAGGGTTCTCGTGGGTAGTGTTTAACTATAGTATTTTTTTTAGCTTTTCAGCGTTCCAAGGTCGAGCTATTTGATCCCGTGTAGGTTTTCAAGGTAGTACGCCCCGTGTTCCGTCTTGTCTCGAACACGATATGGGCCTTCCCAATTTGCGGCGAGTTTGCCTTCGTGTGAGTCCTTTTGGTTTATTCGTAGGACCAGGTCGCCGACCTAGAACTCACGCTTTAGGACTTTGTTATCATAGCGAAGGGCGATCTTTTGTTTTAGCGTAGCCTCGAGAAGATATGCTCTTGATCGGATCTCCTCGACTAGGTCGAGCTGCTCCCGAAGATCCTCGTCGTTGGTCTCCTCCTCAAGGGGAGCTTCGGTCTTTCTGGACGACTCTCTTATCTCCACCCGGATCACCGCCTCGGTTCCGTACGTAAGATATAATGGGGTTTCCCCGGTGGTCGAATGAGACGTTGTTTGGCATGCCCAGAGCATGCTGTAGAGTTCCTCGACCCATCCTTTCTTAGCGTCGCCGAGTCTTTGCTTTAGTCCCCGGAGGATTACTCTGTTCGCGGCCTCAGCTTAACCGTTCGTTTGTGGATGTTCGACCGAAGTGAAATGGTGATTGGTCCCGAGTTTGGTGACGAAGTCCCGGAAGTTTCTGTCCGTAAATTATGTCCCGTTGTTGGTGACTATGGCGAGCGGGATGCCGAACCTAGCGAGGATGTTCCTCTTATAGAAACAGAGTATGTTGTGTGCCATGATCTTGGCAAGGACTATGGCCTTAATCCACTTGGTGAAGTAGTCGACTCCCACTATTAGATACATGTTCTGATATGAGCCCAGGGTGAACGGGCCAAGGATATCCATCCCCCACCAGGAAAAGGGCCAAGGAGAGGAAAGGGATTTGAGCTCGATCGGAGGGGCGAGGTACATGTCCCCGTGACGCTGGCACCTATCATACTTTCTGACGTGTTCCTTCATGTCCTCCTGCATCATCGGCCAGTAGTATCTAGCTCGTAAGGCTTTCCTCGCCAAGGACCGTCCTTCGAGGTGTTGTGTGTTGATACCTTCATGCACCTCTTGCAGGATGGTTGGGGCTTGTGTTTTGTTGATGCATTTGAGGAGGGGGATCGAGAAGCCCCTTCGGTAGAGTTTGTTGTCGAGCAGGACGTATGAGCAGGATTGCCATTTGACCACGACGGCCTCCTTAGCATCGTCAGGCAGGCGCCCCGTGCTGAGGTAGGTGTGTATGGGCGTCATCCAACAGTTGACATCCCCGATGGCATTGATTTCGAGCAACGATTTCGCCCTCTCCGTGCTCGGTTGCGTGAGGATCTCTTGAACGACGGAATTGTATCCACCTTTCTGTTTGATGCTCGCCAACTTTGATAGGATGTCTGCCCGAGTGTTCTGCTCGCGAGGTACGTGCTGTACTTCCGCGGAGTCGAAACTTTTCATCTGTTCCCTCATGAGGGCTAAGTACTCGGCTAGATTGTCGTTCTTTGTCTGATATTCCCCTCGGACTTGCGAGGAAACGAGCTGGGAGTCCGTGAAGATTTTGATTTCCTTGGCTCCGAGGTCATCTGCTAGGCGGAGCCCGGCCAAGAAGGCTTCATATTCTGCCTGATTGTTGGTCGTCGAGAAGGCTAGCGTCAGGGAGACTTCCATGATAGTTCCCTCCTCGTTTTAGAGGAATATACCCGCGCCGCTTCCCGAGGGGCTCGAGGCACCATCGACGAAGATGGTCCACTTGTGCGCTCCTGGGGTTGATTCTGTTGCGGGGGTCATCTCGGTGACAAAGTCAACCAGGACTTGGGCCTTAAGGGCTTTCTTGCCTTCGTAGACGATGTCAAACTCAGAGAGTTCTAGTGACCACTTTGTCGCTACTGCGAAAAATGAGGCCGGCAATGACAGAAGAGTCGCCACCGTGCGTTATTTATCCCAAAGGAGGGAAAGGAAACGCTCAGAGAAAACCTAACGAAAAAGGAAAGGAATGGTCATCGCAACCAAGTCCTGGATTCGGGAGTCGGTTACGCAAGGGGAAGGTATTAGCACCCCTCACGTCCGTCGTACTCGACGGGATCCATGCTTAATTATTTATCTCTAAGGGTTGATTAATACTATCTAGCTAAAGGCTTAAGGAAAAAAGAAAAGAAGAGTCACTCGGCAGAACACATCAGTTCTATGCCTACGTATTCCCGTATGGAACAAGAAATCAGAGTCAACGTAGTTCGCCTAACTACGGGAAAAAGGGGGGAGGGTTGCTCGCCGAGATATCGCATCTCGTGCCTACGTACTTTCATACAGCATGAAAGATCAGAGCAAACGTAGTTCGGGCTAAACAAGACCACAGGTTTGGTTCATTATGTTTTAACCCGAGTAGGGTTAACAAACGGTTCTAGCAGTTTGGTGTATGCAGCTTGACCTTTGGAGACTTAGGCGTTTACCGTTTGCGGGAGAACCGAGAGTTAACTAAACTCTTCTTATGAAAATGGTTTCTAAGGATTAAAGGTCCAAGAGGACAAAAATAATTTGGATGTTTGTTTTTGAAGTCTTTTAAAGAAGAAGTGTTTGAGTTTTGTTTGTAACTCATGTTGCACTAAAGACTTGGACTTAAGAGTGAATGCACCGCATGTCACCCAAAGGGTACCATAATAAACACCCAAGCTGTTGAAAAGAAACTCTCCAACAACCCTTTCTCAAGTGCTTAAGGCTCGTAGCATACAACACGTGTTATCCTTTATTAAGTGTTTTAAAGAATGTTTGAAGATGAGAAGAGAAAGAACACAACTAAGGGGAAACTAATCCAATCCTAAAGTTGTCATGCAAAGTTCATCCTATGGTCAAGATTAGGAGGGAAATATCTAATGTTTTCATGCATGGTTAAAGGCCTAATTTCTATCACATTCTATCTTGAACAAGAAAGAATGGAAATCCTAAGGGAAGGAAGACAAAAGAAGAAGAAGAAAACAATTGTAAGAATGCATACATGAAATGCAAGTATAGAAAGCAAAGATGCAATGCAAGTGAGGGAGGAAAATAGTGTGGGGAAGGAGCCTCCACAAGCTCATCTCAACCTCAATCCAATTATGAAAATAATTCAAGATAATAGGAGAAGGAAATGCAACAAGAGCAAATCATACAAAACATACAAAAGAAGTCCTCAAGGATTCACCACTTTAGGCATGCCTTAGAGACCTCCAAAGGAGGGACCTAAAACTTCCTTAAATGACACACCAAGGTCATTGGGAATAGGGTGGCATATTATAATCATAAAACCTAAGCCACAAATGAATATCAAAAGGAAAATGGGAAGGAACCAAGAGAAACAAGCAAAGAAGGTACATACACCACCATATGGAATCACAATGTACAAGCATGAAAGTAAGGCATCAAATAAGCAAGCTATGCACAATATAAATGTCCACAAATTGGTCCACAAGACCTAAAATGAGTCCACAACATGAAGCAAACACTATAATATCCATCACACAAGCAATACAAGGCTTTTGGAGCCAAAACAATACAAGTGTCCAAGTGAAAGTGCCAAATTATGAGCCAACTTGGAAAATAAGGCAAAAATAGTAAAGTGCATCTAAAAATAACAAATAAAATATCCAAGCACCTACAAAGTGGTAGTAATACAAGGCTCAAAGGGTAGAAAAATAATCCATAAGAAAGTTCCTAAACAGAGGGTAAACATCCAAAGATATCCCAAAACAAGGCAATCTAGGGCCTGCCCAAAGATGGTGTTCAAAACCTATTCAAATGGTAGTATAAAATCCATAGAAAAATATATTCAAATCCCTCAAGAATTCTAGAAGAATTCCACAAAAGATTAGGCAAAAATATTTTGTTTCGATACCCCAATGAAATTCTACAAGAATAGAGGTACAAATTCATGATTTTAATGGATATTAAAATGGGAAAAATCATAACTAAATGAAAATTAATCCTAAAAATACCATTCCAATTTCTAAAAATCCCTAACATATCCAAGAATAACAGGTAAAAATATCATGAATTAATGAGAAATTTTTATATTTTTCATGCAATTAAAGAAAACGAGCAAGAAATAAGAAAAATAAGGAAAATATGGAAAATAGACAAATCTGCGTGGTGGATAGCAAAAACATTAAGTGTAATCCATTGGGCCTGGAAGAATGGGGCTGTGGTTAGCGAAATCACTTAAGCCCAACTGAGTCACTTAAATTATGGTGAGGTGGCGCGCTTGTTTTCACACGATGGAGATACCAAGTCCACTCTTGCATTCTAATCCGATGGTGGTCCATTATCTTCTTCATTTGAATTTTTGGAAGAGAAAAAAAACCAGCCGTGAACAGTGCAGCCGCGGACGGTGACCGTGAACTCACCGGCGGTCCTTCTCTACACCGTATCTCCCTCATTTCTCCACGAAAACGCACGCTTCTTGAACCAATCTTGTGGCAAATTTCATGAGGAATAATAATATCCCATTGAAATGAAGTGAAACCTTCTCAAACTCAAAACCCGTGACTCCCTCAAGAAATATCAAGAACACAATTTCTTCATGAAACTTCCCCAAACATTACCAGAAACGAAATTTACATTGAGGGGATTGTAATGGTACAAAAATGGTGCAAGAAAGATGGATAAATAAGGAGTAATCTTGAATTCCTTATACCTCTGAAAATGGAGTTGTAGTGCTTCACTGGGACACGAATTCTTCTGGAAAATGGTGTGGAATCACTCAATGATAGTTGTTGAAGATGTTTGGATAGGTGAGAACACTTGAATTGATGGAAAATGAAGAACTTGTTTTTGACTTGAAGCTCACTTTTTTCAATTGCTATAGCTATATTTCTTACTCAATTTCATCCAAAAAAATTATGGAATTGCTCTACAATACTTATAGAACAAGTTTACAATGAATTGGAGGCCTAATTGTGGCTTGAATGTAAAATTGATTTTTGGATTTTTTCAAGTTGGAAGCCCATGAACAACCATGAAACCATGATCAATTCTCCTTGTTTTTGATTGCATTCCATTCCTTGTAGTGTAATAAAGATCAAGGGCCCAAAATCCCTCCTTGTTTGGATCTTAATGGTCATAATCCAAAGTGTTGCTTAAACATGAAGAAAGCTTGAAATAGTCCATGAACCATGCCTCAAATGCAATTTATTTTGTCACCAATGTCCTTAAAACATATTTTCCCTTCAAAATGAGCACAAATATGACCATGTTTGATTAAATTTTAGCAAGATCACAAACTAGGCTTTTCACATGCTTTTACCAAAATTCCTTTCACCAATCTTCACCTATGAGCTAGCCCATTAACCACTTAAGGTTTAGTTGACCAAACGACCCCATTTGGAGCAACTTTCATGTTGAAAAAAAGTTCATTTGAGTTAGGCAAATTGGTGAACTTGACCTGTAATTTTATGACCTGTAATCAAAGTTTCCCAAAATACCCCTGCCTTGCAAAGCTTATAACTTGAGCTTCACAAATCAGATGGAGGACTTCTAGGACTTTTTGGAAAGCTAAGATCATAAGGAATAACTTTCATGTTTATCAAAAGGTCATGTGAAACTTCCTTCTAGGGAAAAGTGTCATGCAAGCGGGTTGACTTTTGCAGACAAATTTCACATTCATTTGATGACCTGTAACTTGTATGGCTTGTAACTTGAGTTCTATAAATTAGATGGATGACTTCTAGTACTAAAATTAAAGCTATGAACATCCTCTACAACATTCATGTATATGCCAAAGTCATGTGAGACTTGTATCTTGACTTTGCATGGTCTGGAAGTTAGGCACTAAAAAGGGGATTTTACACTGAGAACCCTAATTTAGCGACTCCTCACACCTTGATTCTTCTTGAATTGGTCTTGGAATAACACCTCAAATGCTTCAAAATAACATTCCATGCACCCCATGACCTAAAAATAGGCTTCAACCTCCTTCAATTGCACCTTTGACCTAGGGTTGACCAGATGAAAACCCTAATTGCAACACCTTCAACCGTGGCTGCTTGCACTTGGCAAAATGACTTGACTGAGCTCCACCATAACTCTCAAGGCACTCCATGATATATATTCACATACTCTATCCATAATCAAGGCTTCACAACCCACTGATGGTCTTCAATTGGCCTCCAAGTTAGGAGATGAACCCTATACAAGCAACTGAACTTCTCAAGAGCATGAACCATCTCCTGGTGACTTTGATGACTTATCAAGCTTGAATAAAACCTCTAGATAGGCTTCTCTTAATATAAATCACACTCGATCCCCTGCATAAATGCTAATGCAATGCTAATGCTAATGTTAAATGTAATGCAAAGAACCAAAAACCAAGAAGGAGAAGGTTGGGCAAATTTTGGGGTGCAACACACTTCAGCATGCGCCCTACCATGTTGGGCCGGCCGAGCAGCTGCTTGATAGGCTGCTCGGTTCTGACTACGATGGTGTGGGCCAGAAAGTAGTGCCGGAGCCGTCTGGCCGCATTGATGAGGGCCAGGCGACTTTCTCGATCTGTTGATATCTTACTTCCGGACCGTGGAGGGCCTTGCTTATGAAGTAGATCAACTTCTCTCCGTCAGGGGTTTCTCGGATTAACACGATGCTCACGGCCTCGTTCGACACTGCCAAGTATAAGTAGAGGGTTTCCCCGACTTCTGGCCTCGTCAAGACGGGTGGTTCTGAGAGGACACGCTTGAGGTGGAAGAGGGCTTGTTCGCACTCCTCCGTCCATTCGAATGCGGCTTCCTTTCTCAGTAACTTGAAAAACGGGAGGGCGTGCTGTGCGAACTTGGAGACGAAGCGGGATAATGACGCGAGCATCCCGTTGAGGGATTGTATTGATTTCTTCGTGCTTGACGTCACGAGCTTGGAGAAAGCCCAACACTTGTCTGAGTTTGCCTCGATCCCCCGTTCGGTCAGATAGAATCCGAGGAAATTCCCTACCCGTACTCTGAAGGTACATTTCTCCAGATTGAATCGCATTCTGCACTTCCTCGCCGTCTCGAAGACTTTCTTGAGGTGCGCCGTATGATTGACCTCCGTGCAGGACTTGACGATCATGTCGTCCATGTAGACCTCAAGCATGTCGCCAATCTCTCATCGGAAGACTTTGTTCATCATCCGTTGGCAAGTGGCGCCAACGTTTTTTAGGCCGAAGGGCATTACATTGTAGTAGTAGTTTCCCGACTCGGTCATAAACGTCGTGCTCTATTTGTCGGCCTCGACCATGGGTATCTAGTTGTACCCCGAGTGCGTGTCCATGAAGGATAGTAGTTTGAAGCCCACCGAGTTTTCGACGAGCTTGTCGTTGTTGGGGAGGGGATATACGTCCTTAGGACATGCCCGGTTGAGATCTGTGTAGTCAACACACATCCTCCATTTTCCATTATTTTTCTTAACTAGTACAATGTTGGACATCCGGGTTGAATATCGGGCTTCCGAAATGAAATTTTCCTCTAGGAGGTCTTTTACAGCTTTTTCAGCCGCCACTGATTTTTCGGGGGACTGCCTACACCTACGTTGCACTATGGCCCTAGTGGTCGGGTTGACGGAGAGCTGGTGGCAGGCGACCTCAGGGTCGAGTATAGGAATCTCTACAGTGCTCCAGGCGAAGAGGTCGACATTCTCACAGAGGCAGGCCTTCAGCTGCTTCCTCGCCAGATCGGGAAGCCCCTCCCTAATATTCACGGTCTTCATTGCGTCTGCCCCGAGGGTCACGATCTCGAAGTCCCCGTCTGGGATGGGGCGCGTTGGGTGGAAAGGCTGCCCGTTGGTGGCTGGAGGAGTGTCGCTGGCTTTGCCCTCGAGGTCCACTGTGTCGACGTGATCCTTTGGTGTGTCCTCCTAAACGGGGGAGGGCTTAGTTGCTTTGGTCGTGTGACCGATGGTACTAAGGCCCTTCATCGTTGCGTCGTAGCACCGACGAGCAACTTCAATGTCCCCATTGAGGGTGAAGACGACTCCCAGTCTAGTGTAGTACTTCATCTTCAGGTGGATGGTTGACAGTACTGCAGTGAGTTTGGCCATCGTCGTCCTGCCTAAGATGCAGTTGTACAGAGATGGGCACTCGACGACAAGAAAATGGACGCTGATTTCTCTGGCCGTTTCCCTTTCCCCGAAGGTGACCTTGAGCTCCACGTATCCCCACGGTCTTGTCGTTGTCCCGTTGAAGCCCTGTAGATCGGATCCCAGGTAGGGGGACATATTGGATTCGTCGAGCTGAAATGTCAAGAAGAGGTGGGTGTACATGATATCCATCGAGCTCCCTCCGTCGACTAGGATGCGTTGGACGTCGAAGTTGGCCATCTGTGCCCGTATCGGCAAGGGAATGTCCGAGTTGGGGGCTCCCCCGGGGAGCTCCTCGAGATAGAAATTGATCGGATTGGATCGACCTCAGAACTTGTTGAGCGAGCTCATCTTGCTGGAGCTGTTGCTCATCAGCTCGTCGAATTTCCTCTCGACCGATCCGATCGAGAGCTTGCTCGGGGTCCCGCCCGAGATGATCAAGGCCCTGGGGAAATATTCCCACCGGCTGGCCGGGCGCAAGGGCTCCTCGGGCAGCTGAAGCTCGGCAGGGAGGCCGAATTCCCTTAGGGAGAACCACTCCTCGGGTCGACCCATGCTGAGGGCTACCTGCAGGCCGAAATCCTTGTTAGGAGGAGGGAGGTCCTCAACTTTCCTGGCCTCGGGAGCCTCCTGCTGTGGGGGGTCTCATTCCCGGGTGTATCTCTTCAGGTGCCCGTCCTTGATCAGAATCTCGATCGCATCCTTCAAGTGGATGCAATCCTCTGTCACATGCCCGTGGCTCCGGTGAAAGTGGCAGTACTTCGATTTGTCCACTTTGGCTTTGGTGGGTGCCAATTTTGGAAAATGGACGCCTCCCCGGATAAATTCTGAATTGGCGCACTCAGCCAGTATGCGCTCGCGGGAAGCGACTAGGGTCGTGTATTCGGTGAAACGGCCAACGGGGCCCCGCTGCTCGCGAGGTTCTCGGGGTCGGTCCTCCCGTCGCTGGTCTCCTCCATGTCGGTGGGTCGAGGCCCTTTCATCTCGGGACCCGCGGGGGGTTTCTCTGTTCTGTGTGTCGCGGGCGGTGTTGGCGGCCTCTATTTCCTCGAAACGGATGTAATGACAGGCTCTCTCGAGGAAATCCTGGAGGGAGTCTGGCCTGTGGATGGCCACAGCCTCGTAGAACTTTGAGTCTCGGTGCAGGCCCTTCTCCATCAGGTAACGCTTCATCTCGTCCGAAGTCGTTACCTGGAGCGCCTCCCTTGTGAACCTCTCGATGTAGTTCCTGAGAGGCTTATCGGGGGCCTAGATGATCGCGCCTAGGGCAGCCTCCGTCTTCGGATGTCGTCTCGAGGTCATGAAATGTCGTGAAAATAGATGCTTCTAGACCCTCCACTACGTGATCGACTCGGGCTCTAGGCTTTTGTACTATATCATGGCGCCTTTTCTTAGGGTTGTCAGGAAGAGCTTGCACTTGATGGCTCCCCGGACGTTCATGTAGTCGAGCATAGCCTCGATGTCCTCCAGGTGGTCGTCTGGATCCGAGGTGTCGTCATATGTTGAAAGGACCGATGGCTTCTTCATCTCGTGGGTAATGAGGGTCGCCATGATTTCACGTGATAGGGGGTTTTGTAGTTGTCCTCGTCGATGCAGATGGGGGACCGAGGCAGTGATGGCCCGTGTCGAGGAGGTTGATTACACACCCTCGGTCTTCTGGCCGGTGCCTCGGGCCTGTTCGCCCTTGGATCTAGGGAGCGCCTCTCCTTCCAGGGTGGTGACCTGGTTCGTTTCTTAGAGACCACTGGTTGGGGCCTCTCCAACTGTGGTCGGCGAACCCGTGAGTTCCCGCGCTGATCGCCCCGCAGAGGGGAGCGGGATGAGGTGTTGTATTCCAGCGCGCCAATGCGCTCATTTTGCTGGAACAACATCTGGTTCGTCTGATTGATGGTTGCGAAGAGGGAAATCATCGTCGGGTCCGCCTTGGCCAGCGCGGGGATGGGCTAGAAGACTGTTGGGCTTCTCGCCTGAGGCACGACATGGTGTGGCGCGTCCTCGGATGAAGGGGAGGCAATCCGGCCGTCCCTGTGGTCGGTCTCATGGTGTTGAGACGTCCCCTACGAGTCGTCGCCGTTGGTGACTGGGGTGAAGGCGGAGCCGAGAACAGCGTCACCGTAGTGTGGGCTAGTCATGCTCTTGAAGTTTGAAAGGGGTAAGCTTTGGTTCTCTACTCGGAGGAACGGGGAAGCTTATTTCCCATAGACGGCGCCACTGATCGTACCTGACCAGAAGGGAGACAATGACCTGCCCCGCATCGCCGATCTTCTAGCTGCTCACCGAAGTTATAGAAGAGGAGTGGGTGTACCTGAAACACACTCTGATGCCAAAGTAAGTGACGAGCAGAGTGGAAGCAAGTACAGAGAGAGTAAGAAGTTAAGTTACCTGATCCTATAGTGAAGAGGGTATTTATAGTGAGCCCCCAGCGCAGGGCCAACGGTTACCTAGCATTGGGCTGGGCTGCCAGACCCAATGTTAGTAACTGCTAGGGATGACATGGCGTCGTGAAGGTCAGGACGTGGTCTTCACCCTAGGGTAACTGTTCCGCACTATCCAGAAGGAGAAAGACCGAATCTCCAGGACGTGGGTAGTTACTTTATGGCGTGTCCCTGGGTGTGGGACATATGGAGAACGTCGGGGAAGGCCCAAGGAGTTCCCCGGGCAGCCAGAGGTGGCTGGTCAGATTCGAGGGTCCTGCCCGACGATGGGAAGAAGGAGGCTGGCTGGTCGAAAGCGAGGGACCTAGCCGACAGTCGTCGGGCTATGCCCGACGGGGAGATGTTGTGCTCGACGGGGATCCTACCCGTTAGCATATTACTCTTGGGCCTAACCCCATTGGGCTTGGGCTTGCTTGGTTGTGAGCTAAGCGTCGACCCAGTTCAGAACACTAACATACAAGGAATGACCGTCGTGGAGAATATAAGTTGTCTACCTACTAAAGCCGACTTGCTTTGGTCAAAAGAAATAACTTTGACAATGTTCTACACTCATGATTATGAGATTACAATAGAGCCAGAAGTTCCCATGATTAGGGAAGAGATAAGGTATGACCTAGTCAAAACTCAGAGAGATAATGAAGACTCCTGGGAAATCATTCTCCAGTATCAAGCTCGGCCCAGAGAAGGAGAAGGATCATCTTGTTAGAATGATCAATGTTTCACCATTTCCTGTTTTCCCTAAAAAGGATTGTAATCCTATGTTGCATTTACTTTTGTCGCATTTACTTTTGTTGTAAGAAAGGTCTTGCTTTCTAGCAAGAGCCATCCATTGTAACAGATTTCGAATTATCAATGAAAAAAAATCGCTTTTAAAGCACGTCATTACGTGTTGTTCCATTTTTTGTTTGTAAACGAAATTTGTTTTCCCTTGAATGGTTTATGCATTTGGCATTTGCATTTGCATTTGCATCTCATCTTGCATTAGTCTTGCATTCAAATTCCGCAGCTCATCCGTTGTTCTTGTTCGTCAAAAAGGGGAAATCACGCTGAATCCGCACAGATACAACACTCAGGCTCAAGCTCAGCGAAAGATGGCAGACAATGATTAAAGAATAGACCAAATTGACAACGATATTGAGGGGATAAAGGAAAATGTTAGCCAAATCATGGAAGTCCTTAATGGGATCAGAGCTAAGATGGACGCGCAAGCTACGGTGGTCTCCGAAATCACTACAGCAGCAACAAATCTCCCAACAGCTCCAGTTACCGTTGTGGAGTTCCCATTCAGCATATCTAGGGACTTCTTGCCACCAGTCAACAATCTACAGTCCTTCGGTTTTCAGCCACTATTTGATTCAACGACAATGAACCCTATATTCACTCAAGCAGGTGGACCAACTCAGGTCCGACCTAGTTTCAACCACCAGCAACCCATCTTCGACATACCCGACGGTTCCGAGGCCGAGGATGAGAAACATGAAAAGTTGAGAGTGGAAATGGATATCATGACCAAGATAATGCGATCCATTGAAGGAAGTAATGTCTTTGGATCCGATGCTAAGGACATGTGCTTGGTATCCGGATTGGTGTTCCTACAGAAGATTAAGATGCCCATGTTTGATAAGTATGAGGGAACTACCTGTCCCAAAGTACATATGATAATGTATTGTAGGCGGATGGCTCCGCACATTGAAAATGACAAATTATTGGTACACTGCTTCCAAGACAGTCTTAAGGGAGCGTCAACCAAATGGTACTTAAGCTTGGACTAAGCAAAAATCCAGAGTTTCCAAGACTTATCGGATGCTTTCATCCAACAGTACAAGTATAATATGGATTTGGCTCTAGATCGTCATCAACTTCTTAGTATGACACAAAAAAGCACCGAGTCCTTCAAAGAGTATGCGCAAAGATGGTGCGGAACTACTGCTCAGGTCGAGCCACCTCTCACTGAAAAAGAGTTAGCAGACTGGTTCGTAGACACAGTCAGGCCAGAGTTCTACGAAAGACTGATCAACAGTGTTACTTCCAACTTCTCCGACATTGTCGCAGTAGGAGTCAAGGTCGAAGCTGGTTTGAAAAGTGGAAAAGTAACAACCTCAAACGCCAATTCTAGCACCAACATTGCCAAGAAGACAACTAATAACTTTCATAAGAAAAACGAAGGTGAGGTAAGTGCTGCGACGTATGGGAAAAGGGCGCAGAATTCAAAGAATCATCATCAACAATACTATCAACCATCTCTTTATGTGGTAGCTGTAACACCTATTTTTCAACAGTCAGCTCAGCAGGGTACTCAACAAGGGGGGCTCAGTCAAAATCAGGAATACCGTCAACAAGGTCAGCAACCTCAGGCTTGGGCTCCAAGAGCTAATCACCAAGGTAATCGGCCGAAGATACAACCTATCCCTATGAGCTACACCGAGTTATTCCCTATGCTAATAGAGAGGAGGCTTGTCAAAACAGGGAAGTTAGGTGCACCTCCTAACCCTTTGCCATACTATTACGATGCTGACGCACATTGTCCATTCCACGAAAATGCTCTAGGACATGACTTAGAAGGATGATTCACGCTCCAACACCTAGTTTGTGAACTAATTGAAAAGAAGATCCTGTCTTTTGAAGACAACCACCCAAACGTGAAGAATAACCCCCTGCCAAATCATGGTGGAGTAAACGCTATCACTGAGAAAGGAGAAGGGTCGGAAATAAAGATTGTTACTACTATTTAAGAAATCAAGGTGTCGTTGGTAGAATTACACAAATTCCTTGCTCAAGCTTGGTTGCTCAAGACGTCTCATGAGAATTGCGAGCAGTGTATGTTGAATCCACAAGGTTGTGACCTTGTACAAAAGGATGTTCGAGCATTGCTGGATCAAGGAATGTTGGAAATCAGTCACAGAAAAAAAAGAGAGGATATAGCGGTAATTGAACCTGTGTTCGATATGCCTAGGAACCCTGCAAGAGGGTTGTATTCAGAAACCCAGACAATAATAATACGAATGGAAGCAAAAACATCTGGTCTGTATTCCGTGATGGTGCGACACCCAGATTTGGGAGGGATCAGTCTAGGTTCGAGCCAAGAAGAGGATCCAGACCTCATCCTAGAGCCATAACACCAAAAGAAGACTATTCATGGTGTGAAAGTATCTTCAGGGAAAGAAAACAAGGGAATATAGCTAATGTTTCCGGTGGGAGTAGAATGACTCGAAGTGGTCGTGTGTATCAACCTCGAACAAACAATGCAGTTCCTCCGCCAGTGGTTCCCACTCCCAAAGCTGTTGTCGCTAAGGGATCTATTCCAAAAGAAGTTGTAGCTAAGGGGAATATTCCAACAGAAGTTATCACTGAAGAACCTACCAACAAAGGGAAGGAGCCCATCAAGGATGATGAAGAGGAATTCCTAAGGATCATTCGTAGAAGCGACTACCGAGTGGTAGATCAACTAAACCAAATGCCATCCAAAATTTCCATCTTGTCATTGCTGTTAAGCTCTTTGGCACATTGCCAGGCTATGCTAAATATTCTAACACAAGCTCATGTGACTAAGGACATCATAGTAGGACAGTTCGGCTCTGTTGTGACAAACATCACAGCCTATAATACTTTAAGCTTTGATGACAACGACTTGACAGTTGAAAATGCAAGCACAATTATGCTCTGCACGTGTCAATCAAGTGTGAAGAAGACACGTTGTCTAGGGTTCTCGTCGATACAGGATCCGCACTCAACATAATGCCAAAGAGAACATTAGCTAAACTAGCTTATCAGGGTGCTGATATGAGACCTACATCTCTTGTGGTGAAGGCGTTTGATGGTTCTAGAAGAACTGTGATCGGAGAAGTTGACTTGCCTATCATGATAAGCCCACAAATCTTTAAGATCACTTTTCAGGTGATGGATATCAACCCAGTTTACAACTGTTTATTGGGGAGGCCCTGGATACACGCAGCGGGCGCTGTAACCTCCACCCTTCATTAGAAAATGAAGTTCATTATTGACGACCAGCTGGTTATTATTCATGGAGAAGAGGATCTGATGGTGAGCAACCTATCCTCCTTCCGATACATCGAGGCAGATGAAGATTCACTTGAAATAGCTTTCCAAGCGCTAGAGATAGCACATGCTGTTCTAGTTGACGATTCGGCTATAACTCGTGGTCCATCCTTCACTTCTGTTCAAAGTATCAAGGATGTGCTGCAAACCGAACTCCCATTGGGATGGGTAGAAGTGATCAAAGTCAATGCTCAAGCGAAGAACGACTGACAAGGGTTGGGTTACAAACCAACTCTCGAAGACGAGCCAGAAGAGAGCGTCATGAGGAAGAAGTCCTTGAAAGAGATTTTTACCAGTGGTGGACTACAAATAAATGCTATCATTGCCGAAGGGGAAGATTGTGATCTTGGAGGTCTGATAACTCGAGGGGGAGCATCTCTACACAATTGGGAGGCTGTGAAAATTCCTGTCTTTTTACCATTAGAGTAATTCATTTTGCTTGTTAGCTTTATGTTTTCTTTAAAAAAATCTTGGTCTTGCCCGAGGCCTGTGAATTATTTTTTATGGGCCACTTTGCAAGTTCAAAAATATATGAATGAAAAGTGTTTTTGTTAAAACTCTTGTTTATTTTCTGCTTATCATTTTCACTCTTTTTGTTAAAAGGAAAAATGGCGATTTTTTTTTGTGAAAATGTAAAAAATAACCCTTCATCTGCATGTCATTGTGTGTGTATGTCTAATGATTCCTAAAAATATAAAAACATGCAGAACACCCACACTACCCATAGAATCCCATGATCTTTCGGTCCCTTCTACTAGTGGTTCATCTGTCTTCCAAGCTGAAGAAGAAAGTGATGAAGACTCAGAGGTCCCAGAAGAATTGAAGAGGATAACTGAATATGAAGATGTTTATCTCCAGCCGTATAAAGAGTAGATTGAGGTCATCAACTTGGGGTCCGAAGAAGAGATAAGAGAAGTGAAGATTGGAGCATCTTTGGGACCAGAAGTCAAAAGCAGACTGACATCACTCCTCAGAGACTATGTTGACATATTCGTTTGGTCTTATCAAGATATGCCAGGGTTGGACACTAATATTGTTATGCACAAGCTTCCCCTAAAGCCAGAGTTTCCTCCAGTCAAGCAAAAACTTCGCAGATCAAGACCAGACATGGCTCTTAAGATCCGAGATGAAGTCAAGAAATAGATTGATGCAGGCTATTTAGCAGTATCCAAATATCCGGAGTGGGTGGCCAACATCGTGCCAGTTCCAAAGAAGGATGGCAAAGTCAGAATGTGCGTCGACTATAGGGATCTAAACGAAGCTAGTCCGAAGGATGATTTCCCTCTTCCACATATCGACACTCTGGTGGACAACACAGCCAGTTTTGTAGTATTCTCATTCATGGATGGATTTTCTGGTTATAATCAGATAAAGATGGATCCGACTAACATGGAGAAGATGACTTTCATAACACCCTAGGGCACCTATTGTTATAAGGCCATGCCTTTTGGTTTGAAAAATCCAGGGGCAACATATCAGAGGGCCATGGTCACACTCTTCCATGATATGATGCACAAGGAGATTGAAGTATATATGGACGACATGATCACAAAGTCTCTAAGCAAAGAAGATCATTTGGATCATCTGTCAAAGTTGTTTGAGAGACTCCGAAAGTACCAGCTAAGGCTAAATCCAGCTAAATGCACCTGTGGAGTTTGCTCAGGAAAATTACTCGGTTTCATCGTTAGTCAACGAGGATTTGAAGTGGATCCTGATAAGGTCAGAGCAATCCAAGAGATGCTTGCTCGTAAAACAGAGAAACAGGTCAAAGGTTTCCTTGGACGTTTGAATTACATCCCAGGTTCATCTCCAACCTAACGCTTACTTGCACACCGATCTTCAAGTTGTTAAGAAAAGGTTAGACAGTGGTGTGGAATGAAAACTGCCAGTCGGCATTTGAGAAAATCAAGCAGTATCTGCAAGAGCCTCCGGTATTGATTCCTCTAGTGCCTGGAAGACCATTGTTCATATACATGACAATATTAGAAGATTCTATGGCTTGATTCTTGGGCCAAACTGACGATTCAGGCAAGAAAGAACACTCAATTTACTATCTAAGCAAGAAGTTCATGGATTGCAAGAGTCGTTACTCCGCGCTAGAGAAATCCTGTTGTGCTTTAGCATGGGCCGCCAAACGCCTAAGATGGTATATGATCCGCCATACCACAATGCTGATTTCTAAGATGGACCTAATCAAGTACATCTTCGGAAAACCAGCTCAAACTGGAAGGTTGGCCAGATGGCATATGCTCTTGCCAGAGTATGATATTCAATATGTTGCTCAAAAATCCATCAAAGGCAGTGTCTTATCAGAACACCTTGCAGAGCACCCCGTGGAAGATTATCAGCCACTCAAGTTTGAGTTCCCTGATGAAGATGTGATGTACATTCAGCGCACGAAACCCGAACATGGTCCTGAAGAAGGCCCTGAGCCTGGATCCTGATAGGAAATGATGTTCGATGGAGCATCGAACAAAAACGGACATGGTATTGGAGTTGTTTTAAAAAATCCAACCGGAGTGTATACTGCCGTCACGGCCCGACTTTGTTTCTCGTGTACTAACAACATAGCTGAGTACGCAGCCTGCATCCTGGGTTGGAAGCTGCCATTGATCTATGCATTAAAATCTTGGAAGTAATCGGTGATTCTGCTTTAGTGATCTATCAACTCAAAGAAGAATGGGAGACTCGAGATGAAAAGTTGATCCCTTACAAAGCTCATATCCTTGAGATGGTCGAGTACTTCGATGAAATTACGTTCAAGCATGTGCTGAGAGCAGAAAATCACATCGCTGATGCTTTAGCCATGCTGGCGTCAATATGGAAGGTCTAGTTTGTTAACGAAGCACCTTTAATCTGCATCGAAAGAAGAACAACACCAGCATATGTTATGACAATAGAAGAAGAATCTGATGAGAAACCTTGGTTCCACGACATCAAGAATTTTCTTCAATGTCAGATATATCCAGCTGACGCATCCAAAATTGATAAAAGAGCCATACGAAGATTGTCATCTAAATTCTTCATTAGTAATGGCATCGTTTACAAGAGAAACCACGACATGGTTTTGTTTCGATGTGTCGATGAAAAAGAAGCAAGTCTCATAATGACTGAAGTGCACGAAGGAACATTCAATACTCATGCCAATGGCCACGCCATGGCTAAGAAGATTTTAAGGGCTGGTTACTTTTGGTTAACTCTAGAGACGGACTGCATCCTCTTCTCTCGGAAATGGCATAAGTGCCAAGTCTATGCTGACAAAGTACATGTTCCTCCACATCCTCTCAATGTGATGACATCGCCATGGCTATTCGCAATGTGGGGCATAGACATGATTGGGGCAATAGAACCGAAAGCTTCCAACGGCCATCGCTTCGTCCTCGTTGCAATTGATTACTTCACCAAATGGGTAGAAGCGGCATCGTATGCAAACGTAACAAAACAAGTGGTCGCCCGCTTCATCAAAAAGGAAATCATCTGTCAATATGGTATCCCTGACCAGATCATCACCGACAATGGGTCAAATCTGAACAACAAAATAATGAAGGAACTTTGTGATGACTTCAAGATCAAGCGTCACAACTCGTCTCCTTACAGACCCAAGATGAATGGCGCAGTCGAGGTTGCAAACAAGAATATTAAGAAGATAATACAGAAGATGGTTGTAACTTACAAAGATTGGCATGAGATGTTACCATTTGCTTTACATGGATACTGAACATGAGTGCGAACTTTAACAAGGGCAACCCCCTTTTCCTTGGTGTATGGGATGGACACCGTGCTACCCATCGAGGTCAAGATACCTTCTTTTAAGATCTTAATGGAAGTAGAGCTCGAAGAAGATGAATGGATAAAAGAAAGGTTCGATTCATTGAACCTCATCGATGAGAAAAGGATGACAGCCATGTGTCATAGCCAGATCTATAAACAAAGGATGATAAGAGCATTCGACAAGAAGGTTCGTCTCAAAGAGTATAGAGAAGGAGAGTTGGTGCTCAGAAAAATCCTACCAACACAAAAGGACATGTGCGGCAAGTGGATGCCAAATTATGATGGACCTTTCGTTGTAAAGACCGTCTTCTCTGGAGGATCTCTAATTCTTGAGACCATGGATGGCGAACAACTCAAGTACCCTATGAACTCAGATGTAGTGAGAAAGTACTACGCATAAATGGGAAACCTAGAAAGGTGGATCAACACTTCAGCAAGGCAAAAGCCCGAAGAGTAAAAGCCGACAAATGCAGGGGCAGGGTTTTGTCCAAAGGGTTAAAAGAAAATCAATGATTATCATTTTCGTCAGAAGCAACGAAGTGCATGGGTTGCTAGTTAGTAGAACTGGATCATTGTGGGGTTCTGTAACCCCTTCTATTTTCCATTTTTCAAATGTATTCGTTCCCGAGAATTTACCCTTTGTAAAGTTCTTGTCTATTAATGAAATCAGATTTTTGGGCCAATCATTGTTATGATCTTCTATTTTTGTTATGCAATTTCGCTTATTTGTTAATAAAGATTCTTTCAAAAAGCAAAAGTGTTTTGAAAAACTTAAATTTTGTTTTAAAGAGAACTGATTTGACAAAATATATTGAAAAGCTCTAGAGGTAATCTGACAGTATTACACAGCTCTCAAAACTGTAAAAGCTTGTTGTCGCCTCCAACCAAAAGAGATGCGTCCAACAGCAATCCCCGCTCTTAAGCCAGGACTTCTCCTCTGCAGGTTTGCAAGAGTATTGATTTATTTTGGAGATTGTTATCTATCCCGAAGGAAGCACCATATAATTTGAAACATTTGGACTCAGCGTGATGGGTTCCCTATTTGTTTTCCTCGTTTTTGCTATTTCCTTCTCCCTCGTGGGTCGGTCTGCATTTTACATACAACATCATAACAACACACACATTTGTTTGCATTTGCTTTGGGCTCTGTTTTTTTGATTGTTGCCTTTGAGATCCTTTGGTCGTTACCTCGCTCTTTGATCTGTTGCCACGATTTTTGCTCTGCGGTTGATACCCCAATGTTATCAGTGATCCTGGGATTACTATTTTTTCTTTGGGAAGCTAGTTGTGACTAGCAATATCTGAATTACCAAGATGGTTAGTTGTTACTAATGTTTATCTCTGATTTGTTTGTCACCAATAATATTTGAAAGTCTAGTAGTCACTAGCATTGTTTGATACCAATTGCTATTTGGTACCTCGACTTGGTCGTCACCAATAATCTTTCAAAACCCAGTAGTCGTTGGCTCTGTTTAAAACCAGTCTTTATTGGAATCCCTTTTATTCGGTTATTACCGATCTTTGTTGAAATCTAGTGGTTACTAGTATTGCTTTTAAATCCAATGGTCATTAGTATTTGAGTTTGTTGTTACCAATTTTCCCAATAAGTCCAATGGTTATTGGCATCGCTCAAACCCAATCGTTATTGGTACCTTTTGACTCGGTTGTTACTACTCATTCCAAGTCTAGTGGTTACTAGCATTGGTAAAACCATTTGTTATTGGTATACCTTTGATTTTGGTTGTCACCAGTTTATCTAAGTCCAATAGTTATTGGCATCGCTTAAAGTCCGTTATTATCGGCGCTCTGAGTTGGTTATTACCAATTTTCCCTTTGAAGTTCGGTAGTTACAGGCACCTCTTAACCCTTTTGTTATTAGTACTTTGACCTGGTTGTCACCAAACCCTTTGAAAGTTCAGTAATTAATGGTATTGCTCGAATCCAATGATTATTGATATTTGAGTTGGTTGTTACCAATTCCCCAGTTAAGTCTAGTGATTACTAGCACCGTCATAACCAATTGTTATTGGTATACCCTGATTTGATCGTCATCAGTCCTTTCTAAGACCAGTGGTTACTGGCATTGCTTGAAAGCTAATTGTTTTTGGTACCGTGAGTTAGTTGTTACCAACTTCCCCAGCTGAAGTCCTGTATTTTTACCAAAGTTGTTTGGAAATCCCAATTATTATTGGAACTTTGGGTTAGTCGTCACCATCACTCCCAGGAAGTCTAGTAGTTACTAGCATTGCTTAAACTGTTTGTTAAATCTGGTTGACACCAGTATTCCCAGCGAAGTCGTTGCTTTCCCTAGTCGAGTCTCAGAGATCTAGTGAATACTAGTATCCCTGGTGCGTCTGGTCTTGTTTTTTAGTCTTTTCCTGAAGATCCCGTTCGAACTCTTCGCTATAGGAAATTCCTCATTTTGGCCTATCCCCAGTGAGGATCGTGTCTCTGGTCTTTCGCTTCCCCGGTGGAAATTTGCCTTCTTCCCCTGTGGAGTGTGTTCCCTTTCCCCCAGTGAAGATTTGTATTCCCCGGTGGAGTTTATGTCCATGTGTGGGAGATTCCCCTTGAAGTAGCATCATTAGTCATGTTTGAACTATTTGCTTGTTTTGCCCTGGTATTTCCCCAGTGTGTCGGGTCCCCTGTGAGTAGTTACTCGTCGTATTACCGTTCTTTTCTTTTTGCTCGTGTGTCTATGTTTTCCTTGCACTCAAGCATCATAGAGCATCATTTAGATTCATTGCATTTCAGCATTTTTCCTTTTGCATATCATCGAATCTAAGGGACAAAATTTTTGGTTTGCTACATTTAAATACCTTTCACTACGATTTTATGAGGATTGTCATCTCTCATTGTCATCTAGTGAAAATATTTAAATAGGGGCAACTGTTGCACCCCAAATTTTGACCCCTTAGATCTCCATCATCATTCTAGGATCATTTTTATTTGATTATCTAACCATAACCTATTTCAAGTTTGTCTTTGTTAAGATACAGGTAAATTAGGGTTCCGTACAATCCAGAATCGAGGTTTTGATGGTTTAATCAGTCAATATATTGGATTGAGTCTCCATGAAACAATTCTCCACATCATCAAATATACTGCATTGGGTCAAGCATGAACCCAATTTGAGGTTGTCACCCAAAGATTAAAGACAGTGCAGTTCAGGACCCCTGATTAGGGTTTCCGATCAGGAAAAGTTAACTGTAGTTTGACTTTTGATTTAAAGGGTATTCCAATGACGGAACTATGGTCCATGAAGCCCATATGGCTTAGTGAAGTCCACTCAAGAAGTTTCAAGGTCTCAGAAGACCCAGAACATCAACAGTCGACTCGGTAGTCATTGATCGATTGTTTCGTTGATCGAAAAATCAACTCTTCAACCATAAGGAATTTGACCTCAAAGTGTGAAGCAAAAATGTTCCTAATAACATATTAAACCTATCCATGAAGTTTCATTACCATTGGATCAAGGATTGAGGAGTAATCGAAAAGGTCGGGAATCAGGGTTTTGAAAGGGGCAAGACCATAACTTCCTAACCACACATCCAAATGAGTTGGTTCAAAGCTTGTTGGAAAGGTCTTAGCAAGCCCTACAAAAGTGTAAAAATGACCCATGGCCAAAAAATGCATAGGTTTGGAGTTATAGCCAAAATCATCACAAGAGGGAGAAAACACAGAAAATTTCTAAGTTTCTGGCCTTTCAAATCATGTTTTCAGCCAACTTTAAGGAGTTTTTTGACCTAGTTCCACTAAGAATCTGAATATCATGAAAACATGAAAGTTATAGAGCTCCATGAGGGCTTTCCAAAAAAAAACTAGAACTCCTCCATAGCCCTTGTGATCTGAGAGTTATGAATCCAGCAAGTTGGGGTCTTAACACTTGAATGCACCATTTCAACTTTTTCACAAATTCACATTTCAGCCACTTAAATCATTCTCAACCATTGGATCATGTCTTGATCTGATAAGTAGAGAGGTTGGTGGTTTAAAATGCAGAAGAAAGAAGGATTTGGTAGGCATTGCAAGTTGGCCTAGCAAGTGGCATTATTTTAATAAAAAAACAATAAGAAAGAGAAACTATTTAATGGAAATCTGCAGCTGCAGCTCCCTTCACTCTAGCCTCACTTCAGTTACCTCCATGTCCTCCATGCCACTTGATTTTGCCTTGTGTTGAGCCAAGGATCTGATAGACACAACTGCCACATATCTTGGACAAATTTTCTTCCAAAATCTCCCTCCAAAAGCCAAAATCCAAATCTGCCCCAAACCCTTCTCCTGGCTTATAAATAGATGGTTCATGATGCTCAATTTCACAAGTGCACGAATAGCATCATATAAAAATATAAAATATTATCGATCCCATAGAGACAAAACATCAATCTATCGATTACTGTTGTTACGGTGTTTATCTAAGGCAACCAATTTGGAATTGGGTTGTGAGAAATAAAGTAAAGTGCAAAAAATAAATTCAATAATAAAACAACAGGCTCGGATGTAATTCACATATCTACGCAGTATTCCAAATGTGTATAAATAGACTTCTTAAAGGGTAATGTTTTCTACTCATGAAAAGAACTAATTTAACAAGAACTGTCACTTTCACGTATTCAGAACTGAGTTTATCCCCTAATCGATCCCTCTTATTGTCACTTATAAAAAGGCGCGCATTGCGTTAGAGTGATTAAACCTATTTTTAAGAAATATAGTTTCTTGACTTAGTTGAAAAGTATTTTGACCTGGAATTTCTAACAAAACAAAAAGAGGTTCTTGCGAACCGGACTTTAAATCCATAAACGCGTCCGAAAACAGTTTTAAAATCGTTTTTCTAAAGCATTAAAGATTCTTGCTTAACTAGACTAAGCGCTTTCGCTTCCTTTGAAAAGTTAAGACTAAAAAAATTTATCTAAAGGTTGGACGGCTTTTGATCTTACCCAACAGATTTTAAGTGCAGAAAATATGTATTAAAAGTCAGAATAACCCCTAAGTGATTCTATCGACAACCGTATAGAATACCACTTTTAACTATGATCCTCACATCCTAACCTCTAAGATTTAGCCGGATATGGAAGCATAAATAGACATGGTAAATAAAGTGCGATAAATAAGGGCGGTAAATAAAATGCGAGTAAATAAAGTGCAGTAAATAAGGTGCGAGTAAATAAAGTGCAGGAAATAAAGTGCAGGAAATAAAGTGCAGGAAATAAATGCAGATAAGTAAAAGCGAAAAATAAATAGAAACCTGCTCCAAAAGGGAGGTTTTAAATCCTGGTACAACTTGAAGTAAAAGACTGAAATAAAATGGCGGCAAGATTAACTTCTACCAAAGTGCTCCAAACTCGATTACAGACTCGATCGAACAATGTGATAACTCCCCGATGTGAGAAGTTTATCACTTTATAATACTGAAAATATATGACTTGTTATGTAACTAAGCTTGGATGCTTAGAAATGAGACAGAACCCTTCTATTTATAGTGCTAGGAAAGTATAGGGAAAGACTGGAACGCCCCCCAACTTCTTTTGGGAGGGAAACAAATTGTAAGGGTAGTGCCCGCCATGCCCTCATGGCCCCCGCCATGTGTACTAGGGTGGAAAGAAGTGGGAGACATGGCAGTTGTTAGAAGTTGGTCTCTTATCCCACTCATGGCTTCTCCTATGGCGCCCTCCATGGTGAGTGCCATGTGTACCATCTCCTGAAAAGCTGGTCTTTTAGCTCGTTTTTCTTCATTTCTTCTCGAGTAGCTTTGAAAATACAAAAACCTGAAAAAGAGACAAAACAGAGGCATAATACAAGGAAACGGAAATAAAATCCTAAATAACATGTGTGAATCGAGTCAAATAAACAGTATATTTTAGGTCTATCAAATTCTCCCACACTAAAACCTTTGCTTGTCCTTAAGCAAAACATCATGACAAAAGAAAGGTGATATCCATAAATGATCTGGGCAAAAAAGGCTTCTAAGTTCAAGCTGGGATGAAGCGATAGGTATTAACTCAGTGAACCACGGGTATCAGAATGAAAATTCTTCGTAATTATGGACATAGACTTCGTTCTTACAAAAATCAATTCGTACTACCCTACTATACCTAGGCCTACTTTTAAATATCCTTTTGGGTCCTTTTCATTCAGGCGCAATCACATTAAGTCTGTTATCCATACATGCTCATAGTGAAGTGACCGGTTAGTGATTCTGATCTCACGCATGGGGCTCTGGTACAAAAATTGGTGTAACCCCTTTTTTTGACCCTATTGTAGTTGTGGGGGATCAGATCGTAACCCGCCCTACCGAGTTCAGTACCAGACACCTCTGAACCAACTATCAATGGGAAGATATTTTTGCTTATATATATATTCGAAAATTTTAAAACTTTTTGGGTTAAATGACCTTGTGAGGGTTACCTATACCCGAGCTGCAATTATTATTTTTGAACATGCAGATCATTCACTTATATTCATCGGTCCTTCACTTAGATCACGCTTTGGCCGGAGCTGGCTGCTAGGATAAACTACTAAGGACTTGCTATGAACATTATTATTAAGGCCATGGTAGATAGGGTGTCGGGGTCGATTTCTACATTCGCGAAGCCTAAGGTGTTACAATGATATCGATGTTCCAAAGAGGATTTTTCCAAATCATCCGCAACCTAACTCGAACTTGCCTCAAAGCCTAAATTTTTTCAGGATAGTACACTTCTTGTCAATAAAATATTTGGTGAGGCTTTAAGAAATGAGGGAATAAAGGTATACTGCAAATGACTCGTTAAGCACATGTGTATTCTAAAAAAAGAAAATGAAGGGGGAAATGAACTAGAATTAAAAAGCGATAAAAAGAAAGAAAGAAAAAATGAAAATGCGAGAAAATGAATAAAGTCTATTCCCACACTTAAATCGAACATTGTTCCCAATGTTTCGAAATAAGATAGGGACGAGTTACCTGAAAGTCCTAAGGCATGTTGTTGGTACTGTCGCCAGTGTGCGGTAAGTACCTAGGACGACAAGATCTACTGTGACGGTGATCACTCTGAGAAGCGTCGAACTCGTCGAATCTAGTTGTCAAAGCAACCTGTGATTGCATTATGCTTTGTATGGATTGGCTCATCTACTGTTGAGACTCTTGCATAAATATCATGTTTTCGGTTAACTGCTATTGTATGGTACTGAGAAAGTTATCATGTCTTTCCTCTCTTGCTAACTGGTCTCGCCACATCTGCTCAGAAATATAAAAACCGGGAGTAGTACCTGCAAAATGGTAAGAGGAAGACGGTGCAGTGTGTGCGGGTAAAACATGGTGAGGTGGCATAGGGTGATCGAGAGATTGCTCTCTCTGGTCATACTCGTCGTCAGTGTCATCGCCATCACCAACAAGAATATTTGGAGGTAATGGACCCTTAACAGGTGGAGCATCCAAATCGTAGGTCCAGTTCCTCGCAATACGCACATACGTACGTCTAGTGCAAGATAGAACGATAGATGGGATAGCCTTTCCATGGATCATAAGCTCAAATCCCCATTCCTTCCTCACCTTGCACAATTCCATGTCTTTTAAGAATTTTAAATTAATTGTGCAAGGAGGGAGAGGCGCTAAAGTGGCTATCTCGGCATCCAAGTTCAGAGCTTTTGCAATAGACATGATAAGCCCTCTGAAGGCAATGGGTCATGTGCTCTTGATTGTAGCAATCATACGGGCAATTATAAAAGGAACCACATTGAACTTTCTATTTGTGAGGCGCCCTTGCAAAAATAGATGTTCTTTTGCGTTAACCTTATTTGGATTCTCCCGGCCAAAAATAGTACATGCCAACATGTAACGAAAAACAAGGATGGTCGGGTTATGGATCCGGGAGGCAAGTATTCCTTCAAAAGATGTTATTGTGAAGTTTGACAATATGTACCAAAAGGAAAATGCCTCCACCGACCAATCAGAATCCAGGGGTGCTTCACAAATAGCATCCTCACTGAAAGACAGTTCTAGCCTCTCTGCTAGTTCGTCGGTACTGAATTCGTACTCAACATTAAACATTCTAAATTATACTGTGCCGACGGTACTAGAAGTGTTAGGCCTGATAATATAAATCAGGGAACTCAAGAATTCCCGGGTCAGCCTTTCGAAGGTAGGAACTTGTCTAGCAAAAATTTCGTGCAGACCTAAAATGTCTAACAGATGAAAAACACTTTAGTAAATGCCTAGAGCATACAGACAATTTTCGTCTACGTACCGTGTCGAAGTGATTTCCTGGTTCTGCAATTTCTCGAGAATCTTTCGTTGTCTTTCTCCTAGCTTTCCTTGACGAATAACGTAACCGTCGTGTTCCATAGATGTTCATTTGGGGTGGAAGATGAATGAAAATGAGTAGTTTTTGGGAATTTGATAAAAATGGAGTTTTGATGGATTTTGGTGGAGGGAAGTGAAAACGGGACTTGGAATGGTTAATGAGTTGGTGAGTGGATGATAAAGTTTGGAACTTTTTGGTGCTTGAGGGAGATTTTCGTATGGGTAAAAATGGAGGTTTGAAGGTTTAGAAATGTGAAAATGGTGGTTATGGAGGTTCTGCCCCGCATATAGCCCAGACCCCATGGCGGGCACCATAGGCTATATGGCAGGTGCCATCCTCACTAAATGTGTGGGCCATATTTTTTCTCTTCTCCTTTGGGCTTTTATGCTCCTCCCTTTCTGGGGTGTGTAGATAACAGGCATCATCTGTCTTACTAACATTTCTCCTAATATACATATAGATATTTTTTCTTCTTATTTTTGACATAAAAATTTAGAAAACAAAAAATGGGTAAAATAACATAAATTAAAAATAACATAAAGTAAGAACACAATAATCATCGCAAATATAGATATAAAATGCATAGTCAATGTTGTGGAAGAAAGAAACGTGAGCATACGAAAAATAAAGAGAAGTCTGTAAAAGAAAATGGAAATAACTTAAATTGTAAAATAAAGAAAAACGTTGTCATCACTGAGTAGGGTGCTCTTCTGTCTGGTATGGATGTCTGAGTGTGTGTAACTCTCGGTGCAAGTTTGAGATCTCCTGGTATAGAGTGTCAGCTTCTGTTGCATGAGTCATGTCAGATACCTGTACCTGCAAAGTAAGGTCAGCAACTGTCTACTGAAGCTTAGCTATATCCATGTGCAACTCTGCTATCTGAGTGTATAAGTCAGTCCTTTGTAGTGAATGATTATTAGATAATATTGTCGTCCTCGGAGAGGGCGATAAAGGATGGTACTCTGCTGAAGGTGGTGAGCACGGCTCATTAACTGTCTCTCCATAACCTTCCAAGGCGTAACTCCAGTTGGAAGGATCATGGACACTGGTCATGGCAGGATCAGGCAATGTAAAATAGTGGACAGTCTGGTAGTCGATCAAGAGTCTAAAATAATCAGGTTGAAAGGATGCTCTCCTCATCAACCCTCTGTCCAGACAGAAATCAATGTCCAATAAGGTGTATTCGTAGTATGGAGTCAGGTGCAACAGCTGGCTGGTATATCCTAATGTTGTGGCTATCTGGTTAACAGTGCCTCCTACGTGAATGATCCCTTCAGAGGACCTAACTGTGCCCTCGAGATGATTCAGGAAGAAATTTCCAAATGCCACTGGGTGTGACTGGTTTGCACAAAATAGGAAAAAGATATCTTCCTCGCTAACATGAATATCAGAGTCAGCCTTTCCGAGGAAAGTGTGGGCCAGAACCATCTGAAAGTATCTCAAAGCTAGGTTGTGGATGACTGGAGATAAGTGAGTGGATGGATCGAGGCTTCCTCCGCCTGTAATGTCACTCCAGAATTGTTCGATGTCTCGACTCATAAAATAATCCATTGGCAGATCCGGTATAGCATCAGGGGTGGTCTGGAATCCGAGCAGATCGCTGAACTCCTTCATGGTGAAGGCATACTTTGTCCCGAAAAGTCTGAATATGGTCATTTCGTCCTGACCAACACATGGCTCATGGAGGAAAGAGCTAAGGAACTCCAGAGTAAGGGGCTTGTTGGTCTGGTGTAACTCATCAGCATATACATCCCACTAGAGCCGATGACAGAGAAATCTTATGCTGGGCTCAATGCCCAAGGCTTCCATGCAGGCCTGATCTGGGTACCGGGTAGGTGCCATAGGACGCTGCTAAAGAACTAAGTACCTCTGTCTCTGGTTGTTGTCCCTAAAGGCGACGTGCATGTCGTCAAGAGGCTCCATCCTGCAAGTAAAATTTAGAAAATGAGATCTGAAAGTACAAGCATCATAAACAGTTAGTTGACACATAACAAAATAATAATTACTTAAAATAAAATAAAATAAAATAAAAGATAAGTAAAGAAAACCGTGGGTTGCCTCCCAGGCAGCGCTTGTTTAACGTCGTTAGCTTGACGAGTAGAACTTATATGGTTGAAGTAGGCAGTGGTGGATCAATCAAGGTGTGGCTGGAGTAATCATCGGGAATGTCACCTCCTTCGTAGTATTTCAATCTCTGCCCGTTTATAATGAATGGGCTACATGACTGGCTCTGGATCTCGACTGCTCCTAATTTTAAGACTTTTGTAACGGTAAAAGGACCTGTCCACCTTGAAGGAAGCTTGCCAGGAAAGAGTCACAGTCTGGAATTGAATAGGAGAACAGGGTCTCCTATATGGAAATCTTTCTTTACGATCTTTTTGTCATGCCAGACCTTGGTTCTTTCCTTATATATGATGGCGTTTTCATAGGCGGATTGGCGGAGTTCTTCTAGTTTATGAATATCAAGGATGCGGTTTTCTCCAACAGTCAAATAGTCAAAGTTTAGGGTCTTTATGGCCCAATAAGCCTTGTGTTCTAACTCAAAGGGTAGATGATAGGACTTTCCAAGACCAATTGGTAAGGAGTTGTTTCAATAATAGTTTTGAAGGTGGTTCTATAGGCCCATAGCGCATCTTGCAGCTTTTGAGACCAATCTTTTCTCGATATAGAAACCGTTTTCTCTAAAATCTATTTGATCTTTCTATTGGATACCTCTACTTGGCCACTAGTTTGTGGATGTTAAGGTGTCGCTATCCTATGCTTAACTCCATATTTGCTTAAAAGCTTGTTGAAAATTCTTGATATGAAATGCGATCCACCATCGCTGATGACTAGACGGGGTGTTCCGAACCTAGGGAATATGTTATTCTTAAACAGATTTATCACTACACGTGTGTCATTTGTGGGTGAGGCTATGGTTTCAGTCCATTTATACACGTAGTCAACCGCTACTAAGATATATTTGTTTCCTAAGGAAGACGGAAATGGTCCCATGAAATTGATGCCCCAAACATCGAAGAGTTTTACCTCTTGAATATTTCTTAAGGGCATTTTGTCATGCCAGGAGATGTTCCCAGTGCGCTGACACCGGTCACATTTAACTATATAGGCGTGCAAATCACGCCACATTGTGGACCAAAACAGTTTTGCTCTAAGAATCTTGGCGTGTGTTTTGGAGGTACTGGTGTGTCCTCCGTAGGGTGCAGAGCGGCAGTGTTCTATGATCTTTCTTACCTCTTCTTCTGGGACGCAACGACGAAAAATAACATCAGTGCCTCTTTTGAAAAGGAGCGGTTCGTCCCAATAGAAGTGTGTTACGTTGCTAAAGAACTTCTTTCTCCGCTGGTAGTTAAAGTCAGGGGGTATGATGTCGGCAGCTAGATAATTTACAAAGTCTGTGTACCAAGGTATGCTGTTCACTGCCAGAGATCTCTCAGGGGTCTTATGAGGATCTAGGTTATTCTCTTCTATGGCTTATATCCTAACTATTAACCTGTCATAGGTAAAATCATCGTTTATAGGGAGTGGATCAGGTTTCAGGTATTCAAGCCTAGAAAGGTGATCGACAACTACATTTTTCGTGCCTTTCTTATCTCGAATATCTAGATCAAACTCTTGTAATAAAAGGATCCATCGAAGTAATCTAGGTTTGACATCCTTCTTATTTAATAAATAATGAATGACGGCGTGATCTGTATACACTATAATTTTGGCTCCCACCAGATAGGATCGAAATTTGTCCATAGCAAAAACTACGGCAAGAAGTTCTTTCTCAGTGGTGGCGTAGTTAAGTTGGGCAACATCTAGCGTCCTACTGGCATAGTAAATAACATGCAATTTTTTATCCTTTCTTTGCCCTAGAATAGCTTCTACAGTATAATCGCTAGCCTCACACATGATTTCGAAAGGTTCGGCCCAATCTGGGGGTTGGATAATGGGTGTCGTGATCAACGCCTGTTTTAAAAAGTTGAATGCTTTGAGGCATTTTTCATCAAAGTTAAAATCGATGTCCTTCATTAGGAGGCCGGTTAAAGGTTTGGTTACCTTAGAGAAGTCTTTGATAAATTGCCGGTAGAAACCAACATGTCCAAGAAAACTTCGGACTTCTCTGACGGTGTTAGGGGGGTTTTAGGTTTTCTATCACTTCTATTTTAGCTTTATCTACTTCAATACCTCTTTCAGAGACTACATGTCCTAAAACTATACCTTCGGTGACCATAAAGTGACATTTCTCCCAGTTCAATACCAGGTTAACATCAACACATCTTTTCAGGATTTTCTCAAGGTTAGCAAGACAGTTTTTGAAATCAAATCCTCATACCAAGAAATCATCCATGAACACTTCCATAATTCCATCTAGGTAATCAACGAAGATTGCCATCATGCAACGCTAGAAGGTAGCTGGTGCATTACAGAGGCCGAAAGGTATTCGCCTGTAGGCAAAGGTTCCATAAGGGCATGTAAAGGTAGTTTTTTCTTGATCTTTTGGGTGGATAGGGATTTGGAAAAATCCCGAATATCCATCGAGATAGCAAAAATAGGAGTGTCTGGCTAAACGTTCCAACATTTGGTCTATAAGTGGTAGAGGAAAATGGTCTTTTCTAGTAGCTTTGTTTAGTTTCCTATAATCTATGCACATACACCATCCTCCTTCTAACCGTTTTGCTATATGTTCTCCTTTCTCGTTCTGCACGACTGTGATACCTCCCTTTTTTGGTACGACATGCACAGGGCTCACCCACTTACTATCATAGATTTGATAAATTATACATGCTTTTAATAACTTGAGAACTTCCCTTTTTACAACATCACTCGTTATAGGGTTTATCCTTCTCTGATGTTCTCTAGAGGGTTTTGAGTCTTCCTCGAGTGATATCTGGTGCATGCACATGGATGGACTTATACCTTTTAGATCAGAGATGTTATACCTTAAGGTTGAGGGATATTTGCGTAAAACATATAAGAGTTGATCCATTTCTACCTGGTTTAAGGCACCACTGACTATAACCAGACGGTTTATTTCTTTGTCCAGAAACTCGTATCTTAGATTCTCGGGTAGTTCCTTAAGTTCTAAAGTAGGTTTCTTAGGGAACGACATTGGCTCGGGGGTAAGGGATAAACATTCGTGTAGACTATCATCAATGTAGGGTTCCATAAATCCATCATCTTCCTTTATGAAAGTTGAAGGCAGTTTGATGGTTTCTTCTAATTCTAGCTCCCAAACACATTCATCAATGATATCTATGGCATAACATGCGTCTCTTAATACTGGTGCCATAAGAAACTTCGACAGAACGAATTCTATCTTTTTGTCACCTACCTCAAAAGTCAACTTCCCTCTCTTGACATTTATTATGGCTCTTGCGGTTAATAAGAATGGCCTACCTAGGAGGATTGAAATGTCATCATCTTCTTTAATGTCCATGACAACAAAATCGGTCGGGATGAATAATTGACCGATCCTGACTAGGATGTCTTCCAATATGCCAACCGGATATTTGACGGATCTGTCGGCTAACTGAAGAGACATCTTCGTAGGCTGTAATTCTCCTAGTTTTAACCTTTCAAAAACTGCCAGAGGCATTAGGCTTACACTAGCTCCTAAGTCTAGAAAAGCTTTATTGATGACATAACTCCCCAAAATACAAGGTATGGAGAAATTTCCAGGATCTTTCTCCTTTTTGGCAAGTTTATTTTCGAAAATGGAATTGCATTCCAAGGGTTTTGGCGCTTATTGGTAAGGATGTCTTTGAGGAATTTTGCATATGATGGTATCTGGATGATGGCTTCTGTGAAAGGGATATCCACATGAAGTTTCTCTATGACTTTAATGAATTTCTGCTATTGGTTATTGATCTTGGCTTGTTTTAATCTTTGCGGATAGGGTATAGGAGGTTTGTATGGCAGAGGTGGTTCGTTAGTTTTTTCTAAAGTTTTTTCTTTGTCTTGGTTTTTCTATTTTTCAAATCCTACTGGTTACTCTACTTCGTCTGTGGGTATTGTGCTTTCTTCAGAAGTCTTGGGTTTGCTCAATGTCGGGTTAACTGGTTCATCGTAAGCGGTCCCACTTCGTGAAGTAATTGCATTGGCTTGCCCTCGGGGGTTTTGTTGAGGTTGTCCAGGGAATTACCCTCCGGGTGTAGTTTCGGGGGGCTTGTTTTAAAGCTATCTGAGAGATTTGGGTTTTAAGCATCTTATTGTGGGTGACTATTTGGTCTACCTTAGTTCCTAACAGGGTAATTAGTTCATTAACATGAATAATCTGGTTCATGAATTCTTTGTGTTGCTGGGTTTGAGCCGTAATGAAATTTTCCATGATTTTATCAAGGTTCGGCTTAGGTTGCACAACTTGCATAAGCGGGTTTTGTCTTTGACCTTGAAAACCGGATGGTCTCGGAGGTGCAGGGTTTTGGATGGGGTTAGTGTTTTTATAAGAAAATTTTGGATGATTCTTCCATCTAGGGTTGTAGGTGTTTGAAAATGGGTCCCTTGAGTATAGTTGACCTCTTATGAATGAGTTTCATTCAACAGATTGCACTCTGCTAATTGATGGCCTTTGGCTCCACATAATATACATTCCGTTGAGACTGCTGCTGCAGTAACTGGGTTTGTGTACATATGTTTGACCTTAAGGTCCAAAGCGTCCATTTTGGCTTGCATCATGTCTATAGAACTTATCTCATGTATTCCTCCTTGGGCCTCTGTCTTCTCCACCGTTGCTCGCTCTATCCCCCATTGACAATGGTTTTGAGTCATATCTTCGATGAGAGCGCTAGCTTCGGGGTAAGGTTTATTCATCAGAGCTCCACCTGCAGTAGCATCGATGGTCATCTTAGTGTTATAGTGAATTCCATTATAGAAGGTGTGAATGATCAACCATGATTCTGGGCCATGGTGTGGACATATTCTCAACAGGTCTTTATATCTTTCCTAAGCCTCAAAGAGTGATTCACCTTGGTTTTGAGTGAATCTGGTTATTTGGTTTCTAAGAACAACCATTTTTCTTGGGGGAAAATATCTAGAGAGGAAAACTCTCCTAAGGCCTTCCCAAGTTGTTATAGAATTGGCTGGAAGGGAATCTAACCAAGTAAGGGCTTTGTCTCTGAGGGAAAACAGGAATAGTCTCAAACGAATCGCCTCAGGAGTAACACCATTGGTTTTAAAAGTGTTAGCTAATTGAATAAAGGTTTTTAAATTTTGGTTTAGCTTCTCAGTTGGGAGACCCGCGAATTGGTTTTGTTGTACTAATTGTAATAAGGAGGGTTTTACTTCGAAATTGTGAGCAGGGATATTGGGGTTCACAAGACTAGAACTAGGTTCGTCATTAGATGGTTGGGCGAAATCCTTAATGGGTCTTTGGTTACGGTCTTTGTCCATATCTTTCTTAATTCTACGAAATAAAAGACGTGCACGAGTGTAACATTCATGTTCCTCTAAAGGATCTATAAGATTACCGGTTGTTGCACCCCAAAATTTGCCCAACCTTTTTTTCTTTACCTGGTTTATGATTCATTGCATTTTTATAGCATTAGCATTTGTATATCATTGTTCATTTGCAGGGGATTGAGAGAGGTGTGCATAGAAAAAGAAGGTTACCCAGGGTCTAAGCCTAAGCAAAAGGTCTTATTCAAGCTATCAAATGTTTATCATCATCAGAAGAAAGTCAAAGTTCTTTGAAAGAGCAGATGAATGAATATGGTTTACCTCCTGTCTTAGGGGCCATGTGAAGATCATCAGATGATATTGAGTCCATGGTTATGGGTGGAGAGTATTTTAGAAGCTCATTGAGGGCCTTGAGAGTCATTTTAGAGCTTATCCAAGTCATTGTATCAGGTGCAAGAAGCCACAGTCAAAAGTGGTGCATCTAGGGTTTTCATCTGGTCAACCCTAAGTTAACTGTGGATTTAAAGAAGATTAAGATATGTCATTATGATCATGGAATATTATGTTGCGGTATCTGTTGCACCCCAAAATTTGACCAACATTTATTTACCCATTAAGTATTTGAAAGTTGATACCTTCATCAGAAAGTTCAAGAGATCCTCAGAGGAATTGGTTGAAACCAAGGTTGTGTGCTTCATAGCTTGAGAGTTGTGGGTGCTCCTCAGATGATTCTGAGACTGTGAGAATGAACTTGATGTTTTGAGAAAGCCTATTAGATGTCTTGATAGCCATCATGAAGTCCAGAGAGGTCATTGTGCAAGAATGCAGAAGATTCAACCATGAATGGTAGAATTAGGGTTTGGACTGGGTCAACCCTAGGATAACTGAAAATTTGGGGAAGGTTGAGACCTAATCCAAGGGCCATGAGATCATGGAATGATGTATGGAGATGTTATAAAGATGATTCCTAGGCCAACTCATCATGATTGAAGAGTTTGAGAAGTTTCAAGTCAGGGTTTCCAAGGATTGTCAGTGAAAAAAAACCCTAGTTTGATCCCTATCTTCCAGGCAATTTTAGCTCAAGATGTGATTGATATCTCATCTTCCCCACAACATGAATGTTGTAGAGCTTGTTCTTAGCTTTAATTTGAGTGGTGGAAGTCCTTGATAGGAGTTGCATAGCTCAAGTTATGGCTTTGACAAATTACAGGTCAGCAGAGGTGTGTGAATTTGGGTCCTTGAAAGTCACCCAACTTGCAGACAACTTTTGCCCTAGTAGGATGATTACTATGATTTCTTGGTCAACATGAATGTTGAAGAGCATCTTCTTAGCTTTCTATAGAGTACTAGAAGTCCTTGATAGGATTTGTAGAACTCAACTTATGGTTTGAACAAGACAGGGGTATTTTGGTCATTTGGCAATTATAGGTCATTTTAAGCAAAGGCCATATCTCCTATTTCCAAGCCTCAAATGGAAAAACTCAAAACATGAAAGTTGTTCAAAATGGGATTTTAAGCCTAGAAAAGTGGTCATGAGTTATTGAAAAAGCTTGTAGCAAGGATTTACAAAGTTTGGTAAATTTGAACTAAAAAAGGCATATAAGTTAATTCAAGTCAAGTTGAAATTTGGTTTGGGAGATATATGAGTCCAAAATAGGTCATCCAATATACCATTTTGAATGTAAATAACATTCTAAAAACTTTGTTTTAAACAGAATTTTGATTTGAAGCTCAAAAATGAAGGTTGCTTTGGAAAATTGTTACTTGAATCATAAGGTAACTAAACAAAACTTCACAAAAGGCAAGGAAGTGCATGTTTTTCACTCATTCTTTCTCAATATCTCTTGTAAGGAGATTTTGAAGCCAATTTGATAAGCCTAGCTCATGAGATATGGTATGATCAACATGTCATTAAAGGGGAAATTCTATAACTTTCTAGCACTTTCCATGAGTTTCTAGATGATTCTAGGAGCTTCCATGGATTGCTATAAGAAGAGTGAATCCCAATTTGGCCAGGGTTAGTGAAAGTGGCTGTGTTCATTGGAGAGAGGTAGAAAGAAAGTGCCATTGTTAGATTTCTTCAAGATTAAGCAAGATCCAATTCCTTCTTCTACAAGCTTCATCCACCTCAACTCTTGCAAACAGAAAGGTGTTCATTATTAGAGGAAGATTTGGAGAAGGTTTCAAGTGCTGAATCAAGTCCTAACACCCCTCACCATTGGAGTTTGACAGGTTGGTATTTTGATCTGTAGGTCCCTAATTATGTACATTCTGTTAGAATCTTAGGTGTAAGATCAACATGCTAGGTTAGAGGAATGTTTTCTGAGAATTAGAGGAAGATCCATGAGGTTTCGTGGCAGGGTACCATTTTTTGGAAGATTGATAGCAAGCTGGTTAGTGTGTATTAATGGATATGATGTGGTTTAGAATGGCTAGGATAACATGTGGAACAGATTTACATCATTAGATTGAAGCTTGGTTAAGGTTGATAGCAGAGAACCATGGTGGAACCCTAACACTCGTGCATTCTGTTAGAACAATACAAGAGGTTTCAGGGAATACTATTGGTATCATTGTGTTCTGGGTGATTAGTAGAGCAAGTTTGCTTTTGGAAGTTCGTGAATTCATTGGGTAATGGAGGAGAACGAAGGAGTTGAAATCCTTGCATGGAGTTAGGGTTTCTGAAAACCCTAGGGTTTGTTTGGGGATGATGCACTCCCACCGTTGGATGATCCCAGATCATTGACTATTTCAGTTAATCCAGCGGCCACGATTTGAACTCAGAAACGGAGGGAAGACTCAAGCCAAAACAACGCGTTTGATTAAGTGAGTAATTCTGGGCTTCAGCAATTCAGTGCTATCCACACCCCCACAATGGGCCCAATCCAAAAATACACTTCAAAACACTGCTATTTGCACCGTGTCCATAATCATTTTTCTGATGATTTTTCAAGTGATTTCCTGAGCGCGTGGGCTTGATATTCACACCCCCAGGATCTTGGCCCATCTCACATAACAACTGGGGCGCATTGCTCATGACACCCCCTCCCCTTTATTTCTTATATTCTTTTATTTTAATTCCTTTTATATTTCTTGCATTTTACAAAATTCATAAAAAATCCAAAAATTAATATTTTTCATTTCTTCTTTTTTTCACATATTCATGATTTTGTCCAGAAAATTAATAAAAAATAAAATTCCATTTTATTTTTCTTTTAATATTTTTTAGCATATTATTCTTGTAAATGGTATTTTTAATGGTTTTAGTTGACACTTGATTTTGTACAATTTGTTTTAGGACTTTCCCTTAGGATTTTTGATCCATTCTTTTTGGAATAGTTAGGTATTGAACCCTAGTTCATGTAGGATTTAATTCTCAATTTGTAGATTAAAATTTGATGTAGTTTGATTGTTTGACATTTAGGTGCTCAAATTAGGGTTTTAGGTTGTATAAGTAGACTTGAACCATTTTGTTTTCGGGTTTATAGGCCAAATTAGGGTATGGGGAATATATGGGTTAAGGGTAAGCATGTATAGAGTCCCCTAGAATTTTGCTAGAATATTGTATGGTGTTTTAGTATTTTTAATTGATGTTTGAATGTATGGATAGTATGTGTGTTGCTTAAAGGCATAGTTTGTATTGTTGTGCTTGTTTTTCTTCTCCTTTGAGTGTGTGAGCTTTGAAGATTGAGTTGAAGACCTTGTGGATCATCATTGAAGCTTTGAAGACCTTGTAGAGGAGTTTAGTTAGCTTTTGTTGTTTTGTTTATAGGATCATAAGTGCATAGATAGAGCCTTAGATAGAATAATTCCATTCAATAAACAAGGAGTGTTCTGTTCACCTCCTTCCTTCTCTGTGATATAAAGTCCCTTAAGGGTATTCACCTCTCTCCTTTGGAGGGATTAGTGACCTTGCCCTATAAGGTAGAACTTTGAGAGAGCCTTTCTTTTGATGTTAAGTCCTCAATGGCATCCTTTGGAAGTCAGTGAGCACTGCAACATCCTCCCCTCATCTTGTTAACTGAATTTTGTTTGCTGGAGCATTTGAGCCATTGAAGATGGAAGCTAAAGCTTTGAAGAGGATGATTCCTTGAAGATTGGTGAAGTCTGAAGACTTTGTGAAGATCAAGTTGATGCTTGAAGATCCCTGAAGATAGTGAAGCCTGAAGGTGGAGCTGATCAAGAAGCTGAAGCTTAAGGGAGAAGATGAGTTGATACTCATGTTGTAGGGTTGATACCTGGAAAGCAAGTGATCTCTGAAGTCTGAAGACTGAGTAGCTGCTGGAGGAGCTGAGGCTTTCTTCTGTTTTTCTTTTCTGTATTGTTTGTTTTGTCTGATTTGTCTGTTGCATTAGACTAAGTTCATCTAGAATAAGTTCAGTCTAGGAGCATGATTGCATTAGAGGTTGAGCTGCTCCCTCTGCTTGTATTGTTATTGCTTAGCTTTGCTTGCGGGTATTCGGTAGAGCCCAGCTCCCTTGCCCATGTGGTTTGTTTGCCTGATGGCATTTCATTTCATCTTATCTATATGATTACAGTTTACTGTTTATTGCTTGATAGCATGTTGTTTATTTTTCAGTATGATTACTGTTATTTCATGACTGGCTTGAGGTTGAGACGAGCTTGTGGAGGCTGAAGCCCCACACACATTTCCTCCCTCACTTGCATTGCATGCATTTTACTATTAAGCTGATGCTTTGTCTGTTTTGGTGTATCATTGACATGATCCCTTAGGACTCTCATTTCCTTTGATAAGGATTTGATGATAGACTTTTAGGTTGAAACCTATGCATGACAACATCTAGGAGGTCCCTGTTCAAACCTCAACCATAGGATGAATCCATGGCATGATAACAGTAGGACTTGATAGTCTCCCTCCTAGTTGGGCCTGTTCTCTTCTCATCTCAAAGCAGTTTAAGATACAGTAATCATGAATGATTTCTTTCGTACGTTACGAGCCTTAAGCTATCTGAGAAAGGATTGTGGGAGAGTTTCTTTTCCACAGTCTGGATGTTTAGTATGGTACCCTTTGGGTGACATGCGACGCATTCACTCTCAGGTCATAGTCTCTAGTGCGGTTGAAATCGCAAACACAATAAAAAACACTTCTTTCGTAAAAGACAGGAAATAAACCGTAGTTTCCCGAACTACGTGAGCTCTGATCTCTCATGCCTGTTGAGAGTACGTAGGCACAAGATGGCGAAGTCTTGGCGAGCTACCTTCCCCCACAATCCTTCGTAGGCCGAACTACGTTGACTCTGATTTCTCATTCTCTGATGAGAATACGTAGGCATAAAGTGCGACGCTTTGCCGAGTCATTTTTCTTTTCTTTTTTCGCCAGCCTTGATAGGTAGATAGATTATAACCAACCCGTCCAAGTAAACACAACAAGCGAGGATCCCGTCGAGTACGACGGACGTGAGGGGTGCTAATACCTTCCCCTTGCGTAACCGACTCCCGAACACAGACAATGGTTGCGACGACCTTGTCTTACCCTTATTCGTCAGGTTTTTCCGATCGTTTCCTTTCCCGCTCTGAGGGATAAATAACGAAAGGTGGCGACTCTTCTGTCATGCCGGCACCTTATTTTCGCGCAAGCGACAGCTGGCGACTCTGCTGGGGACTCCAACGGTTCCCTGCGAGTCAATCCTATCGTTTGTATGTTTACTTGTTGGGTTGCGTTTATTTATCGCATTTTTACTTCTCGCACTTTATTTCCCGCATGTTATTTTCAGTATAATATGATTATTTATGCTGTTGTGGGATGGGAGTTCTGATGAGTGAGAAGCCAGACCCAGGCTTGAGTGCACCATAGACTTAGAGTGGAAATTAGTGGGCGCGTGCTTGCTTTGCAGGCACTAGTGTCTCATGAAATCCACGCTCAGACGAGGTTCATCCGGTTGGCTTCACTTTCAACCCTTTGGGTTGAGACGGTTGCTGGTTTGGTGGATTGTCGACTCTGGGGACCGATCATTTGTGATTCAGCTAAGTGAGGCCTCTTCAGGACTTGATGATGCCACTCCTTCTGGGAATCGTATCATCAGTTTTGAAAGTCTGTGACGCTGATGAACGCATAAGATGCCGTACCTTGAGTCAGTCTAGGTCCATACCTGTGAGCGGGACTGGGTTTATTGCAGGAAACTTAGACCTTCAGACTACCTGGTTTTCTTGACAGTGAATCAATTATGTTGGGTTCTCAGTTGCAGATGTGTTTGTTCTTGATAAAGCAAGGCTTTGATCAGAGGATCTTATCATCGGGTGTTTATCTGAGCAGGTTTTCGATCAGGATATCGTTATCAGTGGTTTGTTCTTGGTAGGGCAGATTTTGAGTGGGGTCTGAAGATCTCATCAGCAGCTGTGTGTTTATTCTTGATAGGGCAGATTTCTGATTTGGGGTCTGAAGACTTCATCAGCAGATATTCCTTGATCTTGCACCCGGGGTCCTTATTATCAGGCACTTATTCTTGTCAGAGCAGAATTTTGATCTCGGTCCTATCAGATGGTTATTCTCAGCAGATCAGATTAGTAGTCTTACACCGGGGTTTCCTTCTCATCAGCGACTGTTGATACAGAATCTCCTTAGCAGCTATCCGGATATATTATTGCATGCCAGCATTTTGCATTAGTTTGCGCATTCATCTGCATTCCATTAACGTGTGTCTGTGTTGCAGGTACCGTTTCCCCGATCCCGGATTTCTCGCCTTCTGCTGTTATCATGGCCTCCCTCAGGAAGACTGTTGCGTACAAGTTCCCGACCCCCGATGTGTCGAAGCTGACTGGTTTGATAGCCCTGGCAGGGGATTCTGTGAAGGATAGGTTCAGGAAGTCTTATGGCAGGTTGCTTAGTCTGGTTTGCAAACCTTCTACGTCCGAGTTGAATGGGTTACATGCTCTTCTGCAGTTTTATGACCCTCCTTTAAGGTGTTTCACTTTTCGTGACTTCATTCTCGCGCCGACATTGGAAGAGTATGCTGATATGCTGGGTGTGCCTATCAAAAGGCAAATGCCTTTTGTCCACATGGATGCTGAGCCTAATCTGGCTGGTTTAGCTTCCTCACTCCATTTGAGCGCTTCTGAGTTAGTGGTGACAAGTTGGAACAAGGTCCCAGGGTTCTCTCTGCAGTTTCTGATAGCTAAGGCTCAGTAGTGTGCTAAGGACAAATGTTGGGACGCATTCAACGCCATCCTTGCTTTATGCATATATGGCATTATCCTATTCCCCAGCATGCCTGATTTCGTGGACTTTGATGCATTCCACATATTCGCCTCAGGGAATCCAGTCCCTACTCTGATCGGAGACGTCTACCATTCAGTGCATTACAAGAATGAGAACCGGAGAGGGAAAAATGTCTCATGCTGCGTACCGTTGTTGTACAAGTGGTTTGATAGTCATTTGCCCAAGAGGGGTTCTTCCATCTTGTCTGCAGCCACAACTGAGTGGCCTGAGCGTCTCATGAGTTTGTCGGCAGAAGATATTGATTGGTTCGTTGACAGAGACAGGCTAGGCACCGAGTTGATCTTCAGTTGTAGTGGGTTTCCTAACGTACCTCTGATAGGTAGGAAGGGTTGCATCAACTACAATCCATCATTGCTAGTTCGTCAGTTCGCATATGCTTTGAGGAATCCACCGAAGGAGGAAGAGGTACAGGAATCTCTGTACCTCACGGGTACTCTAGAGGGGGATTTGTTGTCCAAGCTTCAGTATGCGTGGAACAATATCAGCACGAGAGGAAAGCCTTTGTTGGGAAAGAGCAACAGCCAAGCCTACCCTCCTTATTCAGATTGGATCAGAGCCAGAGCCAGCGCTATATGGATGCCATTCCCTCACGTCACACCAGAGAGTCCTCCACCAGCCGAAGAGCCTACTACTGTGTCCATTCATCAGCACAACCAGGTATTAGCCGAGCGTGATGAACTGAAGCGGGTGAATGTAGAATTAGAGAAGGAGTTAGCTCAGCTTCGAAGTGAACGGAATGAAGTCGTGCATGCTCTCAAAAAGCAAACAGAGTCGGTGAACCAACTGGGTGCAGACTTGGCAAAGCAGATTGCTGATCGGGAACGCTTGGGTCAGGACTTCAGGGCTGCTAATGATGTACTAGCTACGAAGAAGCAGCATCTGGAAGAGGCATACCGGAGGATATCTAAGTTCGACCAGCATTGGAAGACTTCCATGGCCACCAGGAAGGAGCAAGAGGACAAACTGATGCTGCAGATTTCTAAGCTAGAAGCCGAAGTAAAGGACAGTGAGCGGAGGTTTGATGAAGAGACCGCCCGCAGATACGCCGCCGAAAGCCGTCTCAACAAAGCTCTTTCTAACCTGAAGGAGCATAAGCTGATGTTTGAGTATAAGAAGCGGAAGCTGGAGGATTGCTTTGGCGAAGGAGCTTGGGAGAGTTCAGTTCAGGGGCTCCGGCATACCATCAGGCAGAGGGAACTACTCGTCGAGGGGTTGCTCACTTTGCCAGATCATCCAGAGACGAAGGAGTTATTAGCAGAGTATCGTGCCCGTGGCCGTACTTGACTAGTTGTATTCCTGTTGTTTTGATCTTTGATGTATGCTGACCATCACCAGACTTGTTGGCTAAGGTCATGCTGTTGATTTGTTTGTACCCGCTGATACTGTGTACTGCCTTGACAGGCCTTTCCATATATATATGAGATTGATGTTTCCATGATTGGGCTCGGATTTCTTCTTCCTCTTATTATTATCAGCACTGGCACTAAGGCACTAGGATCGGGGAAAAATCTCCCACGCACACAGACACACGCATGCATCTGCATGAAGCATATTTGCATAGTGTATATCTTATTGCTTTTCCTAACCTTTATTGTTGACAGGTTTTTCAGGTTCCGAGTTGTCTCCGGTCTCCAGGATTGATCAAAGACTCATCCACCGCTACTCAACTCGCGCTAATCAGACGAGGATAATGGACCAGGTGCAGTCAGATGTTCAAGAGCTCCGTGAACGGGTGAATCGTTTTATGGAACTGATGCAGGTGGTGGCTAATGGTCAGGACCAGCTTCGCACTTTGGTTCAACCTCTGATCTCCAGGGTTGACAGTGTTGCACCTTAATTTTTGACCGTAGGATGCCACCTCTTTTTCGCGCATTTTTTTTTCTGTTGTTATTTGGTTTTAATTTAATATTTTATGTCGTATGGGTAACCAACTCATGCAAGTGCAGTAGCACCAAACGTAGTTTTTTTTCCTTACAGCCAGATACCGCAAGGACGTGACTAGCTCAGATGAGATTCAAGAGTCCGAACCTAATTCAAGAAAACTTTATAAGAAGGTGTCCACGTCGTGTTTCAACATCAAGTTCGAGAAGTCAGTTTCCTTTGGGAGAATATGAGGCTAAGAGATTTACTTCGAATTTAAGTGGGAGAACATTCGAGTTGTTACAAGAAGTTGAGTGACCCTTATGAAGGTGATTATATCCAAGATTTACCACCGTTACTGAGAATACATGCACGATATCAAAGTTACGAGGATTGATGCAGCTGCTTTTGGAGAGGAATTCTACATTAAAACATTTGTTTCCAGTCAGCTACATGTCCCTATGACTACAAATTGGAAATAATTTCGTGGAACTCTACGAACACCATGCAGGGCTACTTATTTTATTCTCCTCCCAAATCGTAATGAGGTTTTATGGCAAGTGATTCACAAGAAGGGATGACTATGTTAGTAACTTAAAATAAACGTCCCCATGGAAACGGAAGAACACATATCTCCCAACGGAGAAGTACATAGGAGATATAGGGACCATGAAGCAATGACAAAAAATATGGGATCTTGAAAACCTGGTCAGAGACTACATGCTATTGCAAACTTCAAATAAGCAAATTCAACATTGGTTCGAGCCTGTTTAATTATCAAAAAGAAAATGTATACAAAGAATTCTAATTATCAAGATGATTGAGCAGTATTCCAACAAGAGGAAGGGTCCAAGCGTAAGCGTATCCCTCTGGACCTTCAAAGCCGAGCTGGAGTGTAACTTGCAACGCCAATCAGTACACCTGTAAAACACGAGATTGGAACTAATCAACACAGTAGCGAATCCCGTCACATGCCATAAACGATAATTAAGGCTAAACAAATTTGACGAATGATGAATTTACCAAGAGCAAGTTGTGGCTCGTGAATTTGGCAGGCGGCGAGATACTTGCAATGGACAAGAATCCTGCTTGACTGAACACAAAGTGAGTGCAGAAGTGGAGATGAACCTAAGAAGGAAGTAGAAGTGAGTTTGCAAGCCATTGAAAGTAAGACAAAGACAATATCCACAGAAACCTACAAGAAAATTAAAAGGCTAGAGGACCAGATTGAACACCTGTGCAAAACCCATCAGAGAAACAATTCCTCAGGGGAAAAGAAGAGCACCTGCACCCGACTCCAAGCAAGGCCTGTCCTACCGAGGCCTGCACGTGAGGGTATTATTTTCAGCACAGAGGACTCAGCTTAATCCTGAACAGATGTTGAAACGAACCTTCAGCGCACGGAAACAGCTATCGCAAGGAAGCATAGCCGGAGGACAAAGCATCACAACTGGAAGGAGCTGCAAGAGGAAACCAGTTGCACATTAGCGGTTCTCAAGGAATTAACTAAATGTAAACAACAACGGTAAATAAAGGAAACCAATGGGAGAAATTAGATTAAAGAAAAGGTGACCGAAGAATGAATCATAGCCACTCCTAATCCAAAGACCTTTAAAGTTAAACAACATCGTCAATTCATATTTGCGACGATATTGTTGCTCAAGGCAGTTAACATAATTTGGATTTCGAATGGAGAGTAACTAGTAATGACCATTGAGCAAAAGATTGGAAATTCTCACCACTGTAACATCAATAACGACGCCGCATCTCACGTTGCTTGGTAGGCAAGAATTGTGAGGCAGAACTTGACAGGTGCCACTTCGACTTGTTTATGTGAACTTCTCCACGACGGCGTTCATCCGGAGCTAAACCTACGTAAAGAAAGACAGAGTGAATACAAGTAAATCCGGGAAGAGTAAACCATAACTAGTCTAAGTGCTCTACCAAACTCGCCATCTAACTCCACCAATTTGGATTGGAGCTGCATAAGCAATTCATGTGTAAATAAAGCGAGTGTTCACAGGAGTACCGGCTGCGACGTCAGCAAGAAATCCTAGGCCGTTCCAAGGCTACCGGGTCATTACCTCCACCTATCCAAACTTGGAGCAAAATGAAACACTGCAACTCCCTTCCAACACCGTCAAACAACTCAACAGAGCATCCTACAACCAAGCCCACATATGTAGAAGGAGAAAACGAGACATCGGAGACCGTAAGCAACAAGACTCATCCTGCATCACAAAGAAAGTATCCAAGAGTCAATTTCAGTTCAGGACAAGGATTAACAATGATAAATCATTCTAAGAGAAACTCACCAAACAAAGGAATCATTGATACCATACTGATGCTCAAGCTAAGGCGAAAGTATCAGAATCCCACCGATTTAAACAAAACCATAAGATCAAAGGCGAAGTTTGGAAACCACCCCGCGTTCAGCTTGCATTTGCTACGTCCCACCATCAGTTCTTCGTAGAAGATCTCGTCAAATGTGTCGAAAGCAATCTCCACTTCTGGGCTTCTATCCACCTTCTGGCCCAAATCATTTTTTGCTAAATCCACACCTGTCCACACCAATTTGGAATCAGTAAAATCCTCAGAGAATATTCACTTGAAAAGAGATACGATGCAACAGCTAAGCAAATCAAGGCATTAACTAGATTAACACCAGATTGAGATTCTCATTAACACGTATTATTGCAAGCACACAAAGAGGGAAAGTTTTCAAATAATATCGAACGAAGAAAGAAAGTTTTCAAATCTCAGCTAAACCAAAATGGAAATCCCAATCCAACAATCAATCAGCATTCAAGTACCAATTCAAACGATTTTCAAACCCAAGGCCTATATAAAGGGAGTGTCTGAGAACGAAAATCCCCGGAAAAAAAAGTAACTTGCCATCAACCACGAAAATCATCACGAAACCCTACATTCAAAAAAAAACCTAGAAAGTAGAAAGAAGAGAGAGCTTATCTCTCAACCGTCGAAACCGCCGCAAGATCGCCTTCAAGCTCTCACACCGGCCGTCTCAAGCTCCGCCGTCGCTGATCTTCGGTAAAACCCTCACTCACGTTAAGATTTTGAGCCATTGATGTTTTGATTCGTTGTTGCAGGTTGAAAACAGGGGAGATAACGGACCAAAGTGGCGAAGGAGAGAGAGCGAGACTGAGAGAGAAGATGAAATCGATGGGGGGAAGAGGAACCCGATCGGGGGATTTGGGAATTAGGGTTCCCCATTCTTCTGTGTTTCTTCCCGTTTTTTTCCTTGTAATTGTGTTACCTCACTCACTAAACACTGCACACCATACACATACCGCACGTAATCATTTAATTAATCATTTAATTAACTTTTATTAAAATTAACCATAACCCACCTATTAATTAAATTAGCATATATTAATTAATTAATTTTAATCTTATCGTTTATTTTAAAAACTATATAAATCTTTTTATATAAACCTAAAGGATTGTTTATTTTATTTATTAATTAAATTTTTTTTATAAACTTAAATGATTGTTTTATCAATTAATTTAATAATCTTAAATAGACTCTTATAACCAATATTAATCCACTTCATTTTAATTCAACTCTTTTTTTTCTATGTAGTAAAAAAAAACTTAATTTAGTCCTTTATAATATTTTAGAATAAATCTTTTCACATTTAATTTAGTTTACAAAAATAAAATACAAAGCTTTTATCCTATAATCAACATATTTTAAGAAATAAGTAAGTCATTCTTTCAAATAATAAAATCAATTCAACATTTTCAAACTAAATCAAACAGTTAAAAGCAATCAACATCGTAATACAATCAATCGTGCACTCACGACACATGCACTTACACTCAGCGCTTTCATGCGTACATATTGTTTATCTTTATCCGCTTTATCTTAGTCACAAAGCACACACACTCACTTAGCGCTTTCATGCGTTCGTGTATGGTTTATCTTTCTGCAATTTACATTACCGCAATTCATTTACATTATCAATTTATATCCATTCATCGCATTCCGTCCAAAGGAAAAACCTACACATAATTCAATGTTGTGTGTAGTTGCACATCATAAGCATCATTCCCCCTCGATCCTTGTTTCTCCAAGTTGATCACTTAAGTTTAGGACCAACCCTATAGGAAGGACCTTGTCTTTATCTTTCTACAACTTAGACAAACAAACAATCAAACACAATACCACTTTCTCAAACACAAATAGAGAATAGATGTTAATCATCTTAAGCGAGATATAATCTCCACCCCACAAACAATACAATCAAACATGTAGGGACTTTGCCTTAAGAACGACAAAGGCATGCTTGGCGACCATCCGAGTATGTGAGACCTTTTCTTAAGACGATGCAAAGACCATTTCCTACAACCCCTTTCACATTTGTGGTGGTTATCTCTCCCTTAACATGAAGACTCGTCTCTTCTCCTAAACCCAATCAACCAACTACCCTAAACCCGTAGGAACTTTGACCACAGTCAAAGAGCTCCTCTAACCCTTTAGGGTGAACTACAACATACTCTGATTCCACTCCCGTAAGGATATGTAGGCATAAGGTGCGACGCCTTATCGAGTATACTTAGAAATAAACCACTAGGGTCTTTTAAACCATTAAGCAGATAAACACTTAGCAGTAAACAACATAAAACAAGAGGTTCCTGTAGAGTACTACAGAAACTTAGGATGCTAGTACCTTCCCTAAGTTTAACCAACCCCCGAACCTATAACTCTCTAAACCTTGCATTTGCATTGCATTGTGGGAATTTCGATCTTTATCCCTTCCTTTGGACAAATCAAAGTTCGGTTGCAAAATGAATTAAAGATTCAAACTAATCAATAGTTTGGTATCCAATTTTCAACGCGACAGAAATGGCGACTTCACTGGGGACATCCTCCGTGGGTCTCCCTATCTTGTTTTATTTTCTTTATCGCTTTTTATATGTGCTTATATTTGCTTATTTGTTTACTTGCTTATTTATTTGTATTCTTGGGTTGATACTCTTGAGTGGTGAGACAAAGTCCTACACCCGGACTGGAGTGAACTTAAGATAGGATAGTGATATGTTCAAAGAGGCTTATAGGGGGTAGAATCCCGACCAAGCTGACTTGAAAATCATGCTCAATTGAGGCCCTCTCGAAAGATGTATTGTTGAACGAGTCTTTAATCGTGAAAACATGCACTACATTCGATGTTGGAGCCTATGATATTGAGGACCATAGTTACCTTAACCCCACTTTGACCTTTACTAAGATGTAGTGCGGGGCTATGAGGGGGTACCCCCGAAATAGTGCTACGCGACGCTACACTCAAAAGAAGTTCTCTTGAGAATATTATTAACCCTCGAGTACTTGAGAAGTTGATAATATCCGAAAGATGGGCTAATGACTTTGGGGACCTTATTAGAACCTTGTTCGGCAGGTACAATCAACCTTTAGTTCAAATCCTTTGGGAATGGGTACACCTTTGCCCCATGCTCGTTGCTAACCTAGGGACCCCTTTGTTTGTTTATGCTTATGCTTCTATGTGCTTACTTGTATTTGTTGCATTCATAAAGCATCATACCGCATTGAACTTCATGGGATTTACCTTTTGTTTATGAACATTGTAGGGTATTATGGACCCCAATAGAAGACACACTCTGAAATACACTTTTAAAGGTCCCAAGTTGGATGACCTAAAGAAGTTGGTGACCCTGATTGAAGACCAAGAGAGATTCAAAAGCAAGTATGGGAAGCTGATATCCTTATTGAGTCGACAAGTGGATGAAGGACTCCTGTCCACTTTATTGCAATTCTATGATCCACTATACCATTGCTTCACGTTTTCAGATTTCCAACTATTGCCTACGTTGGAAGAATACTCCTTTTTGGTTGGTTTACCCATCTTAGAAGAGTCTCCTTTCCCTTTCCTGGAAAAAGACCCTGATGAAAGAGAAATTGCTAAGGCCCTTTGCCTAAAGGTATCGGACGTCAAGGGAAATCTGGTTAGTAAAGGCAGTCTTTTTGGTTTGACTACGAAGTTTTTAATCAGTAAAGCAATGTTTTATGCCGACTATACGAACAAGGCTCCGTTCGAGGCGATCTTTGCCTTGCTTATTTATGGAGTATTTTTGTTCCCGAGTTTTGAAGGGTTCGTTGATCTCAACGCAATTAAGATCTTTTTGAAGAACAATCCAGTACCAACCCTATTGGGTAATGCTTACCATTCTGTACACCTCCGAAACTCATATGGTGGAGGAATGATCACCTGCTGTGTACCCCTACTCTACAAGTGGTTTATTTCGCACTTGCCGAGGTCTACTTCCTTTTTAAGTCTCGATAGGGGGCTTTGGTCTCCCCGAGTTATGGCACTGACCCATTCAGATATCATTTGGTACAACCGGGTATATGATGGAACTTTGATCATTGATAGTTGTGGCGACTTTGCTAATGTACCATTACTCAGCTTTAATGGAGGAATCAGTTACAATCCGGTCTTAGCTCGTCGACAATTGGGATTTCCATTGAAGGAGCCACCTAAGAGTGTCCAGGTAGAGAATATCTTCTTTAGGGAAGACCAGGAACTCCTAAACAAGGTTTTAGTTGCATGGAACCACTTACACAAGAAAGGGAAAGAAAGCCTTGGAAAGCTTAATTGTGTATCTTTAGAACCCTACCTTCGGTGGGTCAGAGAAAGGGCGATCAAGCTAAAGATGCCCTATTCCCGTCAAGATCCCATAGCTCCACGGAGGGAGCCCACTTACGTCTTTATGTCCGAGGAAGTCTCAGCATGAGCTGGAATCGTGGAAGAATAAGTACCATGTGGCAGTGGCAGAAAGCGATGAGTGTCAAAAGCAGAAGGCTGAACTTCAGAAGGAGAGGGATGAATTCCAGAAACAGCTACAATTAAAGGATGAAGAGCTACTTCCCTATAAGAAGAGGAAGGTCATGGAGGATTTATTTTTCTCCGACCCGCAGTGCACTATTTGGAAGATAATTGTGGACAACCTTATCCGTGAGAAGACGCAACTCGAAGAGCAGCTCAAGCAACAGAATTCGAAACTTCTTTAGCGTCTTTACTAGCTTTTATTTAGCTTTTACTTGGGACTTTTAAAAGCAATAATTTGTATTCCGTTTTGAAATTAATAAAAAAAACGTTTTCTTTTGTTATAATGCTTATAAATAGTTGGGGATCCCATGAAGTCCTACTCATATTGCATTACATTTTCCTCTATTCATTTCAAGAAACTCAACTTTATTTCTCAGGTATTGTAACTATGGATTCCAAAAGAAAAGCCTTGGAGTACACTTTTCAGAGCCCTAACATTGAAAGCTTGAGAGAGCTAGCTGATCTCATCGAGAATCGGTGCGCCTTTGCAGCAGAGTATGGAGAAGTTTTCCGCTTCCTCGAACTCCAGATGAAGGGGGGGTTATTGGAGACTCTCGTTCAATTCTATGACCTGTTGTACCACTGTTTCACTTTTCCAGACTACCAGTTGATGCCGACCTTGGAAGAATACTCAGAACTCTTGAGGATGCCCGTGACTGTTCGACCCTTGTTCACCGGAAGGGAAGACACGCCTAGTCACCAAGAAATTGCAAATGCCACTCATCTTAACCTTGAAGATGTTCAGGCGCACTTAACCACCAAGGAAGGAGTCCTTGGGTTCCCCGCCGACTTTTTGATCGAAAAGATCCGTTACCATGCTGAAAGAAAGGAGGTTCTCATATCGGAAGCCATTTTCGCTTTGTTGGTCTATGGGACTTTATGGTTCCCCAAAATTGACAACTTTATTGATATGGATGCAATCAAGTTGTTCATACTCAAGAATCCAGTACCCACCTTGCTTGCTGATACGTACTTCTCGATTCACTCGAAGAATGCCGAAGGAGGAGGACACATTGTATGCTGTACTGCCTTGCTGTACTCATGGTTCATCGCTCGTTTGACTTGGTATTCGTCCCTTTGGGACAAAATAGCAACACCTCGATGGTCCGAGATACTTATGGCCCTTACCCATTCGGACATTGTCTGGTATGATCCCGCCTATGGAGGCGTGCCTATGATTTCTAGCATCGGAGGATTCCCCAATGTACCGCTTATTGGAAGAGAGGGGTGTATAAGCTATAATCCCGCCTTAGCCCGTAGACAGTTTGGACACCCTATGACCCAAGTGCCTGACCCAGTTTCGTTGGAAGAGATCTATTTCAAAGGAGAAGAGGATCTAGATCTAAAGACTGTCATCATTTATACATGGAAATACATTGACAGGGAAGGCACAGCTGCTTCAGGATACCCCGATTGTACTGTCTCTGAAGAGTATCTACATTGGGTGCGAGGAAGGGCCCTCGATCTCAAGATGCCTTTTCCTTTCCATGAACCTATGGTACTATCTCCCCATGACCCCGACTGGTTTGATATGGACGAAATTGAACAAGTGAGGATTGCTTTAGACGAAGCCCGGAAATTGAGGACCGCTTGGAAGAACAAGTTCCTTACTCTCAGGGTAGAGAAAGAAAGACTCCAGAAAACTCCGGAAATCGAAGTTGCCAGAAAGAGAAAGGCACAAGGAGATTTATTTTCTTCTCACGCCTCTTCGAGCGCCGCCACCAGTGATGATCTTCCCCCAGATACTATGGCTTGGAAGGAGTGTGTCGACCGACTCATCAGAGAAAAGGCCGAGTTGCAAGAACGCGTCAATCAAATGGAAAAGGAGCTTCGCGCACAGAGGGAGCATAAGGAGTAGATTCCCGAGTTTCTCTTTTGCTTTTGATTCAATGTAATAAACTCTTAAAAGAGTACTCCGTTTTTGTAATGCTTCAGTCTTCAAAATAAAATGAGTTTTTTCCAAGGTTACAATACCCGAGTTATTGGAGTTTCTTGAAAGTTTCACACTCATTTGCATTTTACATAAGCATAGCATTCATTTGCATTCCAGGGTCTTACTCTTGCTTCATCTCCGTAGAACAAGCTGAATCACCGATACAACACTCGAGCCAGTCAACGTCAGAAGATGGATCAGCTAGAACAAGAGAACAGAGTGCTCCGTGATGAGGTTGCAAGTATGAAGGAAAGTTTGGAGAAGTTGAATGGTCTGGTAGAAGCTTTGTCCAGTCAAATCTCGATCAACAACCAGGAAGTTCCAAGGACTGCTGTACCTGAAGTGACACCAACACCGATCCCAGTGGTGTCTTCTGTTGCCGAAATATCTTACAGCATGCCTCAAGGTTTCCCGTGGGGGATGTCTCCTAATTTCTTCTCGACCGGCTACCGGCCGTCCGTGTCTGAGACCCCTGTTGTGACCACTGTTCAAACTGCTCCTGTTGTCTCTGCTGTGATGACTACTGCACCTCCGCAGGTGAATACTGTCCCGTATATTCTGGATGAACCAATTCTACATGGGTCGCCGACCGAAACCGTGGGTTTAGAAGAGAAAATGGATGGATTCCAAGACCAGTTTTCTGAAATACAAAAGGAATTGAGAGCCCTTCTGGGAAAAGATTTATTTGGTAAGAGTGCTTCTGAGCTATGTTTGGTGCCGAATGTTAAAGTCCCACCGAAGTTCAAAGTTCCTGATTTCGAAAAGTACAAGGGGAATACCTGCCCTCAAAGCCATCTCATTATGTACTCCAGGAAGATGTCTGCCCAAACTGATAACGATCAACTACTCATTCACTATTTCCAAGACAGTTTGACAGGCGCCGCGCTCAAATGGTATATGGGGTTGGACAGTACAAAGATTCGGACTTTCAATGATCTGGGAGGGGCCTTTATCAAGCAGTATAAGTACAATGTGGACATGGCACCCGACCGAGATCAGTTGAGAGCAATGACACAGAGGGATAAGGAGAACTTCAAAGAGTATGCCCAACGTTGGCGCGAGTTGGCCGCACAAGTCACGCCACCGTTAGAAGAAAAAGAGATTACCAAGATCTTTCTGAAGACTCTGGGTCCTTTCTTTTATAAGAAGATGGTAGCCAGCGCCCCCAGTGACTTTACTGAAATGGTCAACATGGGAATGCGTTTAGAAGAAGGTGTTCGCGAGGGAAGGCTGACCAAAGAAGAAAATGCTCCTAAGAGGTATGGGAGCGGTTTCGCGAAGAAGAAGGAACAAAGTGTGAATGCTATTCAAAAAGGACAATTCAGAAGGAGATACATGCCACCACATCAGGTTGCGGCAGTGTCTCCAGTGTTTAATGCTCCGGCTTATCAGCTACAGTCTCCACGACCCTATCAACAGCCTCAGACTCCCATTGCTCAACAACCCCAGCTTCAGCAGAGTCCACAGAATCCTCAGCAGAATCGGCCACCTAGCAATCAGGGTCGCGTGTACCGAAAAATAAATTTTGATCCAATCCCAATGACATATACTGATTTATTCCCCACCTTGATCAAAAAGGGTCACATTCAGACGAAAGCTCCGCCTCCAGCTCCCATGAATCCTCCCCCTTCTTATAGAGCTGACAAGTTTTGTCCTTACCATCAGGGTGCTCCAGGGCATGATATTGAGAGTTGTTTCGGCTTGAAGATGGATGTCCAGAGGCTCATAAAAAATGGGATCTTGTCTTTTAGGGATTCCGACCCGAATGTACAGAAGAATCCATTACCACCGCATGGTTCACCCTCTGTCAATATGGTTGAAGTTTGTTTAGAAAGCGATGATCAAGAAGTTTCAAGCGAGAAAGCTGAAGAAGTCTGTGTCATAGTACCCCACTTTAAAGAGGTGGAACGTATAGAGATCGTTTACAATAGCAGGAAGCCAACTGTTACTCCGCTGGTAATCAATGTGCCTGGACCTGTCCCTTATACCTCTAGTAAGGCCATCCCTTATAGATATAATGCTACTATGTTGGAGGATGGGAAAGAAGTGCCTTTGCCCACCATACCCTCAATCGTCAATATTGCATATGTTAGTAGAGTGACAAGAAGCGGGCGAATCTACCCGGCCGTGCCACCGAAAGAAAAAGAGGTTTTGTCCGAACCATCAGGCTCAAAGGACCCGAATGTGGGGCAATCTGGTGGGTCCAACCTGTCCAACTCTGATGAATGCTTGAAGATAATCAAACGAAGCGAGTATAAGGTTGCAGATCAGCTTTTGCATACCCCGTCAAAGATTTCTGTGCTACAATTGTTGATGAGCTCCGAGGCTCATAGAGAAGCACTTCAGAAGATTTTGGAACAAGCCTATGTTGAGCAGGATGTGACTATGGAACAATTCGATAATATCATTGGCAGTATTACTTCGAGTGATAATCTGGGTTTCAATGAAGGTGATCTCCCAGAGGAAGGGAGAAAACACAATATGGCTTTGCACATTTCTGTGAACTGCGGAAATGACTCCCTGTCTAGTGTGCTGGTTGACACTGGATCGTCTCTAAACGTAATGCCTAGGACCATCCTATCTAAGCTGTCATATCAGGGATCGCCAATGAGGCCGAGTCACGTTATTGTCAAAGCTTTCGACGGGTCAAGGAAAACAGTAATTGGTGAGGTTGATTTGCCTATGACTATTGGACTACAAACTTTCATGATCCCGTTTCAGGTCATGGACATTCGTGCCGCCTATAGCTGTCTGCTAGGGAGGCCATGGATACATGAAGCCGGAGCAGTTACTTCTACCCTGCATCAGAAGTTAAAGTATGTTTTTGAAGGGAAAATAGTCACGGTTTGTGGAGAAAGAGCTTTGGTAGTAAGTCACTTGTCATCATTCTCGTACGTCGAAGCTGAAGAGGAAATTGGCACACAGTTTCAAGCTCTGTCTGTTGCAGGTGAGAGCGTTCAGAGAGCTCGGCCATCCATGTCATCATTCAAAGACGCGCAGCGAGTAGTGAACAGTGGTCACCAGTCAATGTGGGGAAAGGTGTTGTCTTTGCCAGAGAACAAGAACAAGGAGGGCCTCGGTTTCACCAGCAGTTCTGTCCACCAAGGCACCAAGAACCAAGGATTTCCATTGATCAGTGAAGTGTTCCGTAGTGGAGGAATTTCCCACCACCCTCAGGTTAATGCTGTGTTAAAAGATGAACTCGAGGGCTACATATCGGACGGTTCTACAAAATCCTCCATTCCTTATGAAGACTACGAGCCCTATATGGAAGATCCAGGTTACGTGTCAGATGAGTTCGACTATACCTTTGGAGTTTATGCCATCACTGAGGAAGAGCCGACTGGAGAAATCCCGGACTTTGTGACTCCAGGCGTCGTGGTCAAGAATTGGAGTGTGGTTGAAGCTCCTACCGCCATTCATATATCTAAGTAAAGCATTTGTTTAAAATTTTTTCGCTCTGCCCAAGGCAAAACTGCATTTAGTAGGGCATACTTTCAATAATTCCCTTTGCTCTGCCCAAGGCAAAGGTGACTTTGTTGGGCATGTCTTTTCGGTTTTGCTATCATCAATAAACTACTTTCATTTACATCCGTTTTTATTTTATTCATGATGTTGGAAAATAATAAGTAGCATCTCGCGCGCACACACTTCCCACTTTACAAAGCAAAAACTTATTAAAAATCATGTCACTTGCGCAGATTGCTACACGAATTACAACCTAGGAATAATGATCCGCTACTTCTTCCGAATTTTGAGTTTCCTGTGTATGAAGCCGAGGATGAAGAAGATGGTATTCCGGAAGAAATTATTAGATTGCTTGAGAAAGAAGAAGAAGCTATCCGACCCCACCAAGAGCCGGTGGAGGTAATCAACTTGGGATCTGAGGAAATCCGTAGAGAAGTGAAAATTGGAGCTCTGCTCAAGCCAGATGTGAAGAAACAGTTGGTTGATCTGCTTGGAGATTTTGTCGATGTGTTTGCTTGGTCATATCAGGATATGCCCGGTTTGGACACAGCTATAGTTGAGCACCATCTACCTTTAAAACCAGAATGCCCGCCAGTAAAGCAGAAGCTTAGAAGGACCCGACCTGATATGGCTTTGAAGATTAAGGAAGAGGTACAGAAACAGATTGATGCAGGTTTCCTTGTTACCGCCGAGTATCCGCTATGGTTGGCTAACATTGTACCTGTCCCGAAGAAGGATGGTAAGGTTCGCATGTGTGTAGACTACAGGGATTTGAATAAAGCCAGTCCGAAAGATGATTTTCCATTACCACACATTGACATTTTGGTAGACAGTACTGCAAGATACGAGGTGTTCTCCTTCATGGATGGTTTCTCAGGTTACAACCAGATTAGAATGGCTCCCGGGGACAGAGAGAAGACGTCATTTATCACGCCTTGGGGCACCTTTTGTTACAGAGTTATGCCATTTGGATTGAAGAATGCAGGGGCAACATATCAAAGAGCTATGACTACTCTGTTCCATGATATGATGCACAAGGAGATTGAGGTGTATGTAGACGATATGATAGCTAAGTCAAAAACCGAAGAGGATCATGTTAAGCACCTGGCTAAGCTGTTCGTTCGTTTGAGAGAATACAAACTTCGTCTGAACCCCAACAAGTGTACATTTGGAGTGCGATCAGGGAAATTATTGGGTTTCATCGTCAGCCAAAAAGGGATCGAAGTGGACCCTGACAAAGTGAAAGCTATCCGAGAAATGCTAGCTCCCGCCACTGAGAAACAAGTCAGAGGATTCCTAGGGCGTTTGAACTACATCTCCAGGTTTATATCCAACATGACTGCTACATGTAAACCTATTTTTAAGCTTCTGAGGAAGGAACAAGGGTACGTTTGGACTGAAGATTGTCAAAGGGCTTTTGATAGTATCAAAGAGTACTTGCTCAAACCACCTATCCTGATACCACCGGTTGAAGGGCGTCCTTTGATTATGTATTTGACTGTTCTAGAGGATTCAATGGGTTGCGTACTCGGTCAGCGGGATGAAGCCGGAAAGCAAGATCATGTCACTTATTACCTGAGCAAGAAATTTACTGATTGTGAAACCAGATACACTATGCTAGAGAAGACTTGTTGCGCTCTAGCGTGGGCCGCTAAGCGTTTACGCCAGTATATGTTGAACCACACTACCTGGCTAGTTTCAAAGATGGATCCCATCAAGTATATTTTTGAGAAGCCCGCCTTGACTGGGAGGATTGCCAGATGGCAGATGTTATTGTCCGAGTACGATATCGAGTACCATACTCAGAAAGCTATTAGAGGAAGTGTTTTGGCTGATCACCTGGCTCACCAACCTATTTTGGATCATCAACCCTCAAATGATGACTTTCCTGATGAAGATGTCATGTTCTTAAAGATGAAAGACTGTGAAGAACCCGTACATGGTGAAGGGCCAGAGCCAGGTTCTCAATGGGGTTTAATCTTTGATGGAGCTGTCAACGCCCATGGGAAAGGGATAGGTGCTGTTATTGTGACTCCTCAGGGGACCCATTTCCCATTCACCTCCAGATTAACATTCCAGTGTACTAATAACGAGGCTGAGTACGAAGCATGTATTATGGGTCTTGAAGAAGCAATCGATTTGAGAATCAAGAATCTAGATGTGTTTGGTGATTCTGCAGTAGTAATCAACCAAATCACCGGAGAATGGATAACTCGACATGATAATTTAGTCCCATACAGGGATTATGCTAGAAGATTGTTACCGTTCTTTGATAGGGTTGAGTTTCATCATATCCCTCGCGATGAGAACAGAATGGCAGACGCATTGGCAACTTTGGCCTCGATGATTGTAGTGAACTTTTGGAACGAGTGTCCTCGGATCGAAGTGAAACGTCTCGACCGACCTGCCTACATCTTTGCTGTCGAAGGAGTTAAGGATGGTAAACCTTGGTACCATGACATTGAAGTGTTTCTTAGAACTCAAGAATATCCTCTGGGAGCTTCCAACAAAGACAAGAAAACTTTGAGAAGGTTGGCCGGAAATTTTCTTCTAAGTAACAATGTGTTGTACAAACAGAATTTTGAGATGGTCTTGCTGAGATGTGTTGACAAGCAAGAAGCGGATATGTTAATGTCAGAAATTCACGAAGGATCTTTTGGCACTCATGCCAACGGACATGCCATGGCTAAGAAGCTTTTAAGGGCTGGTTATTATTGGATCACAATGGAATCAGATTGCTACAAGTTTGCTAGAAAGTGTCACAAGTGCCAGGTTTACGCGGACAAAATACACGTGCCTCCAACTTCCTTGAATGTTATCTCTTCCCCGTGGCCGTTCTCTATGTGGGGAATCGATATGATTGGAATGATAGAGCCGAAAGCATCTAATGGACACCGATTCATCTTGGTAGCCATTGGTTATTTTACCAAGTGGGTCGAAGCGGCTTCCTATGCCAACGTAACCCGACATGTGGTCGTCAAATTTATCAAGAATCAGCTTATTTGCCGATATGGTGTGCCAAGCAGAATTATTACAGACAATGGTTCCAATCTAAATAACAAAATGATGAAAGAGTTGTGTGAAGAGTTCAGGATCGAGCATCACAATTCTTCTCCTTACAGACCAAAGATGAATGGGGCTGTTGAAGCCGCCAACAAAAACATTAAGAAGATCATTCAGAAAATGGTGGTTACCTACAAAGATTGGCACGAAATGCTCCCCTTTGCCTTACATGGATATCGTACGATGGTACGTACATCAACTGGGGCAACTCCATTTTCGCTCGTCTACGGTATGGAAGCAGTACTCCTAGTAGAAGTTGAGATTCCTTCTATGAGAATCTTAGTAGAGGCAAAATTATCAGAGGCAGAATGGTGTCAGAACAGGTATGATCAGTTGAACTTAATCGAAGAAAAGAGGCTGGCTGCGCTATGCCACGGGCAGCTGTATCAGCAGAAGATGAAAAAAGCGTTTGACAAAAAGGTTCGACCCCGGGTATTCAGGGAAGGTGACCTTGTGCTCAAGAAAATCCAATCTTTCCTCACCGACATCAGAGGAAAATGGACCCCGAATTATGATGGACCGTATGTAGTCAAAAGGGTCTTGAACGGAGGCGCTTTGATGTTGGCAACAATGGATGGAGAGGAAATCACTCGCCCCGTAAATACGGATGCTGTCAAGAAATACTTTGTTTAGGAGGAGCAGAACATTATTCCCTCTATGTAATCAATATCATTTTCCAACACTGTAATATCGGGTCACGCTTTTCCGCTGCCCGCCGTTCAATAAAAAGTTCCCCCTTTACTAAATTTGTGATCTTGATAGCAAAATCCTAGCGGATTTAAAACCTTTTCAAAATTTGCTTTACTTGATATACGAATAACGAGAGGATGACCGCCGATGCTCACCCTTACTCGCAGAAAGATGACTAGACTGTCAACACTTATACCATCCGAGAATGGAGGTCACTCTCGTTCGAAGGGCCTGCGGAGATAGGGCTCGAGCATTTCCCCATGCATTATGTTGTGTCCCTCTCGACTTATCAGCGCAAACATGAGCATACGCATATCATATAAGTAGATAGCATAACATTGACATTTTGCGCATCCTTTGTTTGTTTTACTCTATCTCTTCGATTGTGGTTTACCCTTGGGTATTTGGGCGTATCTTATTCCTTCCAAATAGAAGTTGTCAGCCCTAAGCATAAAAAACTCAATATTTCCATTTCCCCACGAAGTTCGATCCTCGTGGAAGACAGTTGTTTCAGTACATTCCCATTGGAGTTTATGCCTCTATGGTTGAGTCTCGTTTGACAGTTTCTCTTCGGTTATTTCCCGAATTGAACTTCGGTCTTTGGCAATCACACTATGAACATCTCCAGCTTTTGAGCATGGGTCAAGAGTGCATTTATTTTGCACTTTGACATTATGAGGATCACCATTGAAGACGCAACGTTTCTTCAACAACATTACAAGATCTCTTCAACAACTTACAACTAAATGACAGAAGATCTCTTTACTTGAGCAACTCGTTTTGGGCAGATCTATTCTCAAAACGACAAACAACAACTTCCTCAAGACAATCTGTCTATCCCCAGTGGATTATCTCAAGATTATCAAGTCAAAACAAAGTACATTACAAATACTTCCCCATTGGAGGATTTCTGTTACAACAATTTCACATATCTTACAATTACAACAAAGATACTCCTCAGGGATGATTCTTCCCCAGTGAGTTGTTTACACAAACACTATCAACGACATATCTCCTTACAAGAGGACACTCCACAGATCAACCGGTTTACAACTCCTTTGAAGATCCCCGGTGCATATTCTACAAATCGCCAATACAATACAAACTGCATCTACAACTTACGATCACATTTACAAGATCACATCTACAAATGACATCGACAACATTTACATCGACAATTCTACAGTTCTACAAATTACAACATACAATCTACAATGACACTATGGCTCACAGCCGAACAGTTACATCTACAATCTACAAATTTACAACCCCTCTATGAAGATGCTCTCGCGAGTTTCCATCATTTTGGGTAGGAACCGAGACCAGCTCATGGTTCCCATACCATGGAGCAAGGGGAAGTTCGACATCAAGAACCGAGACCAGCTCATGGTTCCCATACCATGGAGCAAGGGGAAGTTCGACATCAGAAACCGAGACCAGCTCATGGTTCCCATACCATGGAGCAAGGGGAAGTTCGACATCAGAAACCGAGACCAGCTCATGGTTCCCATACCATGAAGCAAGGGGAGGTTCGACATCAGAAACCGAGACCAGCTCATGGTTCCCATACCATGGAGCAAGGGGAGGTTCGACATCAAGAACCGAGACCAGCTCATGGTTCCCATACCATGGAGCAAGGGGAAGTTCGACATCAAGAACCTAGACCGGCACATGATTCCCATACCATGGAGTAAGGGGAAGTCATACATTTTACTATTCCAAGTTGAGTCCCAAAAGAAAAGATATACAAAAAAATAGAAAAAAAGAGAAAAAAGATGAACCATCAACTCAATTCATCTGGATTAGTACCAACCACAACATTATACCCTTCGACTAAAAGTTCATTTCCCATCACCATGTCCTCGATGTATGAGATACTGTTTTACTTCCGAGTATTCCCCGGTGATGTTGGTGTCCCGTCCCCGCGGAGTCTTGTTGTGTCTATTTGTTCACCTGTGGTGCCATTTCTTCACAGGATCGTCTGTCTTGCATTTTCATATCATTACATATCATTCGCATTCGGTGGCTCCTTCTGGCCAAAAATTCTGCAATGTTTGTATTTAAGTCCCTCCTATTTCGTCGAGACGGAGATTTCAACTTTCGTATCTCCGAATAGGAGTAACTTAAATAGGGGCATCTGTTGCACCTTAATTTTTGACCGTAGGATGCCACCTCTTTTTCGCGCATTTTTTTTTCTGTTGTTATTTGGTTTTAATTTAATATTTTATGTCGTATGGCTAACCAACTCATGCAAGTGCAGTAGCACCAAACGTAGTTTTTTTTTCCTTATAGCCAGATACCGCAAGGACGTGACTAGCTCAGATGAGATTCAAGAGTCCGAACCTAATTCAAGAAAACTTTACAAGAAGGTGTCCACGTCGTGTTTCATCATCAAGTTCGAGAAGTCAGTTTCCTTTGGGAGAATATGAGGCTAAGAGATTTACTTCGAATTTAAGTGGGAGAACATTCGAGTTGTTACAAGAAGTTGAGTGACCCTTATGAAGGTGATTATATCCAAGATTTACCACCGTTACTGAGAATACATGCACGATATCAAAGTTACGAGGATTGATGCAGCTGCTTTTGGAGAGGAATTCTACATTAAAACATTTGTTTCCAGTCAGCTACATGTCCCTATGACTACAAATTGGAAATAATTTCGTGGAACTCTACGAACACCATGCAGGGCTACTTATTTTATTCTCCTCCCAAATCGTAATGAGGTTTTATGGCAAGTGATTCACAAGAAGGGATGACTATGTTAGTAACTTAAAATAAACGTCCCCATGGAAACGGAAGAACACATATCTCCCAACGGAGAAGTACATAGGAGATATAGGGACCATGAAGCAATGACAAAAAATATGGGATCTTGAAAACCTGGTCAGAGACTACATGCTATTGCAAACTTCAAATAAGCAAATTCAACATTGGTTCGAGCCTGTTTAATTATCAAAAAGAAAATGTATACAAAGAATTCTAATTATCAAGATGATTGAGCAGTATTCCAACAAGAGGAAGGGTCCAAGCGTAAGCGTATCCCTCTGGACCTTCAAAGCCGAGCTGGAGTGTAACTTGCAACGCCAATCAGTACACCTGTAAAACACGAGATTGGAACTAATCAACACAGTAGCGAATCCCGTCACATGCCATAAACGATAATTAAGGCTAAACAAATTTGACGAATGATGAATTTACCAAGAGCAAGTTGTGGCTCGTGAATTTGGCAGGCGGCGAGATACTTGCAATGGACAAGAATCCTGCTTGACTGAACACAAAGTGAGTGCAGAAGTGGAGATGAACCTAAGAAGGAAGTAGAAGTGAGTTTGCAAGCCATTGAAAGTAAGACAAAGACAATATCCACAGAAACCTACAAGAAAATTAAAAGGCTAGAGGACCAGATTGAACACCTGTGCAAAACCCATCAGAGAAACAATTCCTCAGGGGAAAAGAAGAGCACCTGCACCCGACTCCAAGCAAGGCCTGTCCTACCGAGGCCTGCACGTGAGGGTATTATTTTCAGCACAGAGGACTCAGCTTAATCCTGAACAGATGTTGAAACGAACCTTCAGCGCACGGAAACAGCTATCGCAAGTATAAAAAATCAAGGCATTTCTGCACTCACCTCCGCCTTGTGCAGTTTTGGTTTTATTGTATCTCTGGTCACAGCCAATTACAAGGAAGCATAGCCGGAGGACAAAGCATCACAACTGGAAGGAGCTGCAAGAGGAAACCAGTTGCACATTAGCGGTTCTCAAGGAATTAACTAAATGTAAACAACAACGGTAAATAAAGGAAACCAATGGGAGAAATTAGATTAAAGAAAAGGTGACCGAAGAATGAATCATAGCCACTCCTAATCCAAAGACCTTTAAAGTTAAACAACATCGTCAATTCATATTTGCGACGATATTGTTGCTCAAGGCAGTTAACATAATTTGGATTTCGAATGGAGAGTAACTAGTAATGACCATTGAGCAAAAGATTGGAAATTCTCACCACTGTAACATCAATAACGACGCCGCATCTCACGTTGCTTGGTAGGCAAGAATTGTGAGGCAGAACTTGACAGGTGCCACTTCGACTTGTTTATGTGAACTTCTCCACGACGGCGTTCATCCGGAGCTAAACCTACGTAAAGAAAGACAGAGTGAATACAAGTAAATCCGGGAAGAGTAAACCATAACTAGTCTAAGTGCTCTACCAAACTCGCCATCTAACTCCACCAATTTGGATTGGAGCTGCATAAGCAATTCATGTGTAAATAAAGCGAGTGTTCACAGGAGTACCGGCTGCGACGTCAGCAAGAAATCCTAGGCCGTTCCAAGGCTACCGGGTCATTACCTCCACCTATCCAAACTTGGAGCAAAATGAAACACTGCAACTCCCTTCCAACACCGTCAAACAACTCAACAGAGCATCCTACAACCAAGCCCACATACGTAGAAGGAGAAAACGAGACATCGGAGACCGTAAGCAACAAGACTCATCCTGCATCACAAAGAAAGTATCCAAGAGTCAATTTCAGTTCAGGACAAGGATTAACAATGATAAATCATTCTAAGAGAAACTCACCAAACAAAGGAATCATTGATACCATACTGATGCTCAAGCTAAGGCGAAAGTATCAGAATCCCACCGATTTAAACAAAACCATAAGATCAAAGGCGAAGTTTGGAAACCACCCCGCGTTCAGCTTGCATTTGCTACGTCCCACCATCAGTTCTTCGTAGAAGATCTCGTCAAATGTGTCGAAAGCAATCTCCACTTCTGGGCTTCTATCCACCTTCTGGCCCAAATCATTTTTTGCTAAATCCACACCTGTCCACACCAATTTGGAATCAGTAAAATCCTCAGAGAATATTCACTTGAAAAGAGATACGATGCAACAGCTAAGCAAATCAAGGCATTAACTAGATTAACACCAGATTGAGATTCTCATTAACATGTATTATTGCAAGCACACAAAGAGGGAAAGTTTTCAAATAATATCGAACGAAGAAAGAAAGTTTTCAAATCTCAGCTAAACCAAAATGGAAATCCCAATCCAACAATCAATCAGCATTCAAGTACCAATTCAAACGATTTTCAAACCCAAGGCCTATATAAAGGGAGTGTCTGAGAACGAAAATCCCCGGAAAAAAAAGTAACTTGCCATCAACCACGAAAATCATCACGAAACCCTACATTCAAAAAAAAACCTAGAAAGTAGAAAGAAGAGAGAGCTTATCTCTCAACCGTCGAAACCGCCGCAAGATCGCCTTCAAGCTCTCACACCGGCCGTCTCAAGCTCCGCCGTCGCTGATCTTCGGTAAAACCCTCACTCACGTTAAGATTTTGAGCCATTGATGTTTTGATTCGTTGTTGCAGGTTGAAAACAGGGGAGATAACGAACCAAAGTGGCGAAGGAGAGAGAGCGAGACTGAGAGAGAAGATGAAATCGATGGGGGGAAGAGGAACCCGATCGGGGGATTTGGGAATTAGGGTTCCCCATTCTTCTGTGTTTCTTCCCGTTTTTTTCCTTGTAATTGTGTTACCTCACTCACTAAACACTGCACACCATACACATACCGCACGTAATCATTTAATTAATCATTTAATTAACTTTTATTAAAATTAACCATAACCCACCTATTAATTAAATTAGCATATATTAATTAATTAATTTTAATCTTATCGTTTATTTTAAAAACTATATAAATCTTTTTATATAAACCTAAAGGATTGTTTATTTTATTTATTAATTAAAATTTTTTTATAAACTTAAATGATTGTTTTATCAATTAATTTAATAATCTTAAATAGACTCTTATAACCAATATTAATCCACTTCATTTTAATTCAACTCTTTTTTTTCTATTTAGTACAAAAAAAACTTAATTTAGTCCTTTATAATATTTTAGAATAAATCTTTTCACATTTAATTTAGTTTACAAAAATAAAATACAAAGCTTTTATCCTATAATCAACATATTTTAAGAAATAAGTAAGTCATTCTTTCAAATAATAAAATCAATTCAACATTTTCAAACTAAATCAAACAGTTAAAAGCAATCAACATCGTAATACAATCAATCGTGCACTCACGACACATGCACTTACACTCAGCGGTTTCATGCGTACATATTGTTTATCTTTATCCGCTTTATCTTAGTCACAAAGCACACACACTCACTTAGCGCTTTCATGCGTTCGTGTATGGTTTATCTTTCTGCAATTTACATTACCGCAATTCATTTACATTATCAATTTATATCCATTCATCGCATTCCGTCCAAAGGAAAAACCTACACATAATTCAATGTTGTGTGTAGTTGCACATCATAAGCATCATTCCCCCTCGATCCTTGTTTCTCCAAGTTGATCGCTTAAGTTTAGGACCAACCCTATAGGAAGGACCTTGTCTTTATCTTTCTACAACTTAGACAAACAAACAATCAAACACAATACCACTTTCTCAAACACAAATAGAGAATAGATGTTAATCATCTTAAGCGAGATATAATCTCCACCCCACAAACAATACAATCAAACATGTAGGGACTTTGCCTTAAGAACGACAAAGGCATGCTTGGCGACCATCCGAGTATGTGAGACCTTTTCTTAAGACGATGCAAAGACCATTTCCTACAACCCCTTTCACATTTGTGGTGGTTATCTCTCCCTTAACATGAAGACTCGAATCTTCTCCTAAACCCAATCAACCAACTACCCTAAACCCGTAGGAACTTTGACCACAGTCAAAGAGCTCCTCTAACCCTTTAGGGTGAACTACAACATACTCTGATTCCACTCCCGTAAGGATATGTAGGCATAAGGTGCGACGCCTTATCGAGTATACTTAGAAATAAACCACTAGGGTCTTTTAAACCATTAAGCAGATAAACACTTAGCAGTAAACAACATAAAACAAGAGGTTCCTGTAGAGTACTACAGAAACTTAGGATGCTAGTACCTTCCCTAAGTTTAACCAACCCCCGAACCTATAACTCTCTAAACCTTGCATTTGCATTGCATTGTGGGAATTTCGATCTTTATCCCTTCCTTTGGACAAATCAAAGTTCGGTTGCAAAATGAATTAAAGATTCAAACTAATCAATAGTTTGGTATCCAATTTTCAACGCGACAGACAGTAATGGCATACTTCATGGAGGGGCTGTGCCTACTCCTCCTCCAGTGGACGCTCCACAGAATGTTGTTCCTGTTGCCGGGGGCAACGGCAGTGCTAACGGCAATCTGATGACTAATCTCGGACTCAATGCGGCAGGCGTCGGTAATGGTAGTCTGGGAGCCAATGTTAACATAGGGCCGATCAACGGCAATGCTGGTGCAGGAAATTTGTTGGTGCCTCAACCGTGGCTGGAGGACCATCAGGATGACGTATTCTCTCAGAGAGGTGTGGAAGCAGAGTTGAATGCTGAAGCCCGACTCAGGTTCAAAGCGCTGGAAGACAAGATGAGAGACATTGAAAATCAGAACACGTTGGGCGTCGATATGTCCAAGCTCGGTTTGATTGCTGACTTCAAGGTACCTCACAAGTTCAAGGTGCCTGTCTTTGAGAAGTATAAGGGTACTACTTGCCCCCGTGTTCACCTCCGATCTTATTATAGAAAGATGTCCGCCTACTCTGACGATGAGAAGTTGCTGATGCACTTCTTTCAGGATAGTCTTTCTGTTCCATCACTCGAATGGTATATGGGCCTGGAGCCTGCTACTGTGCGCACCTGGAAAGACCTCGCTGAAGCGTTCGTCCTCCACTATCAATACAATAGCGACTTGGCTCCCAACCGAGTTCAGCTTCAGAATCTTTCACAGCGGAACAATGAAAGCTTTAAAGAGTACGCCCAGCGGTGGCGTGAATTGGCTGCTCGAGTTCAACCGCCGATGGTTGAGCGTGAGCTAGTGCAAATGTTCGTGGCCACCCTTCCTGGAATCTACTATGAAAAGTTGGTCAGTGGCATGTCTGGAACATTCTCGGCTCTCATCACTATGGGCGAGCATGTTGAGAACGGTATAAAGATTGGAAAAATTCAGGGCGAATCATCCTCAGCTGGAGGAGGTAGTAAGAAACCCTACGCTGGGAAGCGTCGAGAGGGAGATGCCAGTGCTGTCACTAATGCTCGGAGAAAGGGCAAGGGCCCTCAGCCTCAGATTGCTAGCATAAATATCCCAGCTGCTCCACCGCAGCCGCAGCAGCAGCCTCAGCAGCAGAATCAGCAGGGGTATAGAAGATATCAGAATCGGGCTCCTATGACAAATCGTCAGTTTGAAACTCCACCTATGTCGTATGCACAGCTTTTACAAACGTTGCTTCAGCTCCAATTAGTTCAAAAGAGGACAATGGCTCCCTTAACAGGGGCACCGCCACCGGGGTATGACGCCAATGCTACTTGTGAGTTCCATACTGGGGCACCAGGCCATACGATTGAGAATTGTAAAGCTTTCAAGCACAAAGTGCAGGACTTGGTGGACGCCAAGGTTATCAACTTTTCTGATAGTGTGCCCAACGTTACCAAGAACCCTATGCCTCATCATAAGGGGGGCGGAGTGAATGCCGTTATCACTGAGGAGAGTGCGGACTTGCTGACCGATGTCAAAGACTTGAAAACGCCGCTTAGTTTTGTCAAGGCTAAGTTGCTGAAGAAGGGCTTCTTTCCTGGATGTGGAGAGTTATGTATGGCTTGTGCTACACTTCCTGATGGGTGTGAGCAGCTGGCAGAAGGTATCCAAAGTCTGATGTCTAAGGGTATTTTGCAATTCAGCCGGAGCGTTGAAAGTGCATCAGGGGAAGTCGTGCTGAAGCAGGCAGATGAAGTTGCCACCATTACTATTCCTCGTCACCCTATTACTATTTCCGCTCCCCGACCGCCTACTATTACTATCACCAGGGCCGGGCCAATCCCATTCGAGAGTACTAATGTCGTCCCATGGCATTACGGCGCCGAAGTCTACTGCAATGGTCAGAAGATAGAGCTTGAGCCGTACGGATCGACCGTGCAGAATCTTACCGGAGTCAGTGGCATCACTCGAAGCGGTAGAGTGTTCGCGCCAGCAGAGGCTGCAGCAGAGAAAGTGGTCAGAGCTGACGCTGTCGATAAGGGTAAAGGCAAAGCTGTCGAGGAGATCCATTCGGGGGCAGAGAAGGACTTGCTAGTTAAAGATGCTGAAGAGTTCATGCGACTAATCAAGAAGAGCGACTACAAGATCGTAGATCATCTTCACCAGACTCCGTCTAAGATCTCTATTCTTAACCTGTTGCTGTGTTCTGAAGCGCACCGCAACGCATTACTGAAGGTGTTGAATGCTGCATACGTGCCGCATGAGATATCAGTGAATCAGCTGGAGGAGGTGGTGACCCATGTCAATGCTGGTAATGGGCTGGGATTCACAGATCTAGAGCTGACTCCTAAAGGAAGAGACCACAACAGCGCCTTGCACGTCTCGATAGAGTGCAGAGGCACGATCATGTCGCATGTCCTGGTGGATACGGGTTCGTCGCTTAATGTGCTTCCGAAAAAGGCACTGATGAAGTTGGATACCCGTGGATTGCTTTGCACGCCCAGTGATCTGGTAGTGAAAGCCATTGACGGAACCAAGCGCCACGTCTTCGGAGAGTTGACCCTGCCAATTCAAGTTGGACCAGAGACGTTCAATACGGTTTTCTATATCATGGATATCATGCCTGCCTACAGTTGCCTCTTAGGTCGGCCATGGATCCATGCTGCTGGTGTCGTGACGTCCACGCTGCATCAGAAGCTTAAATATGCTGTCAGGGGCAGCATAGTAACCGTCTGTGGTGAGGAGGACATTATGGTGAGCCACTTGTCGTCCTTTAAATATGTTGAAATGGATGGCGAGATCCATGAAACTCTCTGCCAGGCATTTGAAACCGTCAGGGTGAAAGAGGTAGCTCCTGTCGTCGCAGAGAAGCAAGAGATGAATCTCTCCTCGTTTAAAGAAGCTCGGGCCGTTGTCGAAGCCGGTTCCACCCCAGGCTGGGGGCATGTTTTGGATATACCAATCAAGCAGGATAAGTTTGGATTGGGATATTCTCCGGAAGCTGAAGCTTCATCTTCTTCTAGTAGTTCGTCTCGTGGGAAGGGGCCGATCCTATTCACCAAGGGCGGAGTAATTTTCGAAAGCATCAACGCAGCGTCTGAGGACAGCGGGGATAGTGATTGTGATCTTGACGCCTGGATTCAACCGAGCAAGTCGGGCGAGCGCCTCAACAATTGGACCATCAAGGAGATTATCAAGCTGACAAGTGAAGAGTAATGATTTGCTTTTTACAATCTTTGTACAACCCTATGTCCTACCCGGGGCATAGTGGTTTTATTGTCAGGGCCTTGTTGGATTATGCACATGCATTTTGTTAATAAATAAAAGGCGTTTTCTTCGTACTCAAATATTGTGTTCTCTGTTATTCCTGTTTTATGTTTATTTCGAAAAACAGTAAAATGGCAACGAGGTTTGTGCTAACCTGCATATTCGTGCTTTAAACTTAACCCTTGTTATTGCAGGATCCATATAACAGATGACATCGACTCTGGACCCTCTACGGCTCACTACGACTTCGATTGCCCGATCTATCAAGCCGAGGATGAGATTGATGACGACGAAGACCTTCCGGAAGAGTTGGCCCGCTTGTTGAGACAAGAGGAGAAGGTTATTCTGCCTCACGAGGAGGATATTGAGATTGTAAATCTGGGTTCTGAAGAGCTCGTCAGAAATGTCAGAGTAGGGGCAGCGCTGCAGAATGATGTCAAGCATAGACTGGTCGAGATGCTTCGAGAGTATAGTGACGTCTTTGCTTGGTCATACGAAGATATGCCCGGACTTGACACTGACATCGTGGTTCATCGCTTGCTGTTGCGAGAAGATTGCCCTCCAGTCAAGCAGAAGCTTAGGAGGACGAGACCAGACATGGCTGTAAAAATCAAAGAAGAAGTCCAGAAGCAGTTGGATGCAGGGTTTCTAGCCGTTACCACCTACCCTCCGTGGGTCGCCAACATAGTGCCTGTACCGAAGAAGGACGGTAAGGTACGCATGTGCGTCGATTATCGGGATTTGAATAGGGCGAGCCCTAAGGATGATTTCCCGTTGCCTCATATCGATGTGTTGGTCGACAATACAGCCCAGTTTTCCGTGTTTTCGTTCATGGATGGCTTCTCCGGTTACAATCAGATTAAGATGGCACCGGAGGACTTGGAGAAAACGACGTTTATCACCCCCTGGGGAACATTTTGCTATAAGGTAATGCCCTTCGGTCTGAAGAACGCAGGGGCCACTTACCAGCGAGCAATGGTAACTTTGTTTCATGATATGATTCATCATGAGATCGAGGTCTATGTTGATGACATGATTGCAAAGTTCCAAACGGAGGAAGAGCATCTGATCAACTTATTGAAGCTTTTTGAGAGGCTTAGGAAATTCAGGTTGAGGCTGAATCCTAACAAGTGCACTTTCGGAGTGCGGTCCGGAAAGTTATTGGGGTTTATCGTTAGTGAACGAGGGATTGAAGTTGATCCTGCGAAAATAAAAGCTATCCAAGAAATGCCAGCACCGAAAATAGAAAAAGAAGTTCGTGGTTTTTTGGGCCGAATAAACTACATTGCAAGGTTTATCTCTCAGCTCACGGCCACTTGTGAACCGATGTTCAAGCTTTTAAAGAAAGATCAGGCGATTACTTAGAATGAGGATTTCCAGAATGCATTCGACAAAATAAAGCAGTATCTTCAAGAACCTCCAATCTTGATACCCCCAGTGGCTGGACGGCCATTAATCATGTACCTGACGGTTCTGGAGAACAGTATGGGGTGTGTTCCCGGTCAGCACGACGAGACGGGCAGAAAGGAGCATGCCATTTATTATTTGAGTAAAAAGTTCACTGAGTGTGAATCTCGATACTCGATGCTGGAGAAGACGTGTTGTGCATTAGCTTGGGCCGCCAAACGTCTGCGACAGTATATGCTCAATCACACCACTATGCTAATTTCGAAGATGGATCCGATCAAGTACGTCTTCGAGAAGCAGGCTCTTTCGGGCAGGATTGCTAGATGGCAAATGGTGCTAACGGAATATGATATTCAGTACGTCTCTCAGAAAGCCATTAAGGGAAGTGTATTGTCTGATTACCTTGCCGAACAGCCAATCGAAGACTACCAGCCGATGAAGTTCGAATTCCCTGACGAGGATATTATGTTTCTCAAAGCGAAGGATTGCGATGAGCCATTGCCCGATGAGGGGCCAGATAGGAAGTCTCAGTGGAAGTTGATATTCGACGGAGCGGTTAATTCCTATGGAAGTGGTATCGGGGCTATCATCACGACTCCTCACGGATCCCACATCCCGTTTACTGCGAGACTGACGTTTCTAGTTACCAACAATGAAGCAGAGTATGAAGCATGTATCATGGGTCTAGAAGAGGCAATTGATTTGAGAATCAAGAATCTAGACATATATGGTGACTCAGCGCTTGTAATCAATCAGATTAAAGGGGAGTGGGAAACTCGTCAAGCGAATTTAGTGTCGTACATGAATTATGCCAGGAGGCTGCTTCCGTTCTTCGACCGAGTGGAACTTCATCATGTACCCAGGGCTGAAAATCAAATGGCTGATGCCTTAGCCACGTTGGCTTCAATGTATAAAGTCAATTATTGGAATGAGGCTCCAAGAATTGTACTTTCGCGTCTTGACAGACCGACATTCGTCTTTGCAATCGAGGATGCCAATGACGGCAAGCCATGGTTCCACGATATCCAGACCTTCCTTATGACTAAGGAGTATCCGGCGGGTGCGTCTACCCAGGATAAGAAGACTCTAAGGAGGTTGTCTGGAAACTTTTATCTCAATCCTGATGGAGTGTTGTATAAAAGAAACCACGATCTTGTGCTACTCAGATGTGTAGATGAGAAAGAGGCAAGTATACTCATGGAAGAAGTCCATGAGGGCACATTTGGTACGCACGCCGGCGGGCATGCCTGTCGCTACTGCGAAAATCGGCGCCGGCTGAACAGAAGAGTCGCCACCGTGCGTTATTTATCCCACGGGGGGGAAAGGAAACGCTCAGAGTAAACCTCGCACAACACGGTAAAGGTATGGTCATCGCAACCAAAACCTGGGTTCGGGAGTCGGTTACGCAAGGGGAAGGTATTAGCACCCCTCACGTCCGTCGTACTCGACGGGATCCACGCTTGTTTTCGGGTATGGATTGTTATTCTATCTACTCTAAGGGTCAGGGGTTAAAAAGAAAATAAAAGTGACTCGGCAAAGTATCGCACTTTATGCCTACGTATTCCCGTCTGGAACGAGAAATCAAAGTCAACGTAGTTCGCCTACCTACGGGAAAGGAGGGGAAGGTTGCTCGCTAGGATATCGCATCCTATGCCTACGTACTTTCACACGGCATGAAAGATCAGAGCAAACGTAATTCGGGCCACGTACGACACAAGCTTGTCTTGGTTGATTTTATTCCTTCTGAAAAAAGGTTTTCTGATTAGCGGTCCAAGCGGACAAAAATGACGTTCTGGTGAGTTCACATTCTTTTACGGAAGAAGTGTCTTTTATTGTGTTTGAAATTTTTATGTGTTTTTCTGTTTGTTTTGAGAAAGAAGGAGACAGAACTCTAACCTACGGTTGCGAAGGGAATCAAACTATCCTAATGTTATCATGCATGGGTTAAGACCTAGTGTCTATCATGCTCCTCTCTTGTGCAGAGAGAAACAGAGATCCTAAGGGAATAGACGGAAACAGAAACAATATCAGATATATACAGTAAAACAGTAAAATACATGGATGCAGCAATACAAGCGAGGCAAGGGAGTCCCACTCAACCTCGAACCTAGAAAACAATAGGCAAAAGTGAACAGGATTCACTTTCAACCCAACAGGGTAAACAACAAACAATACAGTCCAGAAAACCAATCAATACATCAGAAATGAAATACAGCAAATAAAAAAAACAGCATCAGCAGCCCTGGATCAACATCTGGCTCCAAGTAATCTCCCATAAGCTACAGGCTTCAACAAGCATCAATCTCCATCTTCATGGCCTTCAGGCAAGGGCTTTGATCATCAGTCTTCTATCTGCAGTGGCTTTTCTTCAAGCTCAAACCTCCAGGATGAGGGATCAGTCACAAGAGTGGATTGGGTGTTAAGCAATCAGTTGACTACCAAAGGTGGTGAACAGACTGCTTCTAACACAAAAGACATTTTCTCTCAAGAGTTCTATCTCTTAGACACTATCACCAAGCCTTCCAAAGGAAGGGGGTGAGTGTCTTAGAGAGACTCTGAATCACAGAGAAGAATGGATGCAGACAAGGCAATCCATGTTTGAGAAACAAGCTTTCTAATCTAGAGCTCTGCCTAGCTCCTAAACCCTAGTCTCCTCAGCATCTGCTAGCAAGAATCTCTTCTTCAACTCTGGAAGTTGATCTTCAATCTCTGGATCTTCAATGGCTTTCATCTCCTCAAGTCTTCAGCTCTCCCAAGTCCCCAGACAATCCCAATACCCACACAAACAAGCAATAATCCCCAGAGGGCATACCACACCAGTCAATCAGATATATACAGTACAGTAATAGCAGTAGGGGAATCCTGACTTTTTCTAAGGGGATCTAATAACTACCCATAGCCCCTATAGTCCCATAGCTAAACTATTCAAACCCTAAGTCCTAAGGGAAATGAATTGATTCTCCTAAGTCATCACCTAAAACCCTAGTTTGTTCATATTATTCACACCTAAACTAAACACCTAAAATTAATTCCTAAAAATGGGAACTAAATTGTATCTACAAGTTTAATGTCTAAACTAAACAACCTAAAAAGGATGGACAAAAAATATTGAAGTATCTAATAGAACAAAAAATAACAAAATCATGTATGAAATGAAGCTTATTAAAATGCTATTTATTTGGAAAATATGGGAAAAATATCAAATAAAAATAAAATGCAATTTTTATTTTTTTATAATTTTCTTGACTCTTTAAAGAAAATAATGCAAAAAGAATTAATTAAAAATAATGATTTTTCCATTTATTATGATTTTTAGAAGATGCATGAAAATGTAAAGAAAATAAAGAGAAAATATAAAACAAGAAATAAAGGGGGGTGAGAAAAGTAGGGCCAGACAGTTCAAATTAGTGGGCCTTCACACGCGGGGGGTGTCAACAGCATTCGAGCCCGTTTCCTCTACTTAAATGAAACAACGTGTTTCATCTTTTGAAAACTTCCCTCCGTTTCTCAGAATGCACGTGGACCGTTAGATCCTTGGTCCAGTCAAAGTCTTCCCTCCAATCCAAGGGCCACCGCATCGTCTTCTTCCTCTATCCACTTAGGGTTTCAGAAACACGACCCCATGCAAGCACCTTCCATCTCTTCGTGCTCTCTCCATACGCCATGAAAACACACGATTCCAAAAGCAATTTTACCCTAATTCTCTCCCTCTACACAGCTATAACCATAGTTTCCATTAAAACTCAAGCAATCAAACAATTCGATGGAGATAACAGTTGGGATCCAATCTTTGCACCTGTGATCAACTCAACCAAACCTTGCCAATTTTCATCCTAATGTAATCACTACGTTGCACTGATCATTCTGAGCTCATCTTCCATAATTATCATCCTCTAAACTAGGTTTTCTTGCTCATCCAAGTTTCATCACTCTGCCTCCAAACTCCATATTACTCTCCCTAAGTTTCAAGAATTAAACTCCTATGGTTTCTAAGCAATTCTATCCTAACCACATGATCTACAACAACCTGAATAATGAGATTCGAAAGATTATGCATACCTTGCAAGTGATGATGGCAATGGTGGTTAGACTCCAATTCAAGCCTTGATACTTGCTGAAAGTGATCTCCAATGAGTGTATGTGCTTCTGTTTGCAGTGATTCTTGCTCAATCCTTGTGAATTACTCTATTCCATTCTTCATGCAAATTGGAGTTTCAACTTGAATCTCTTTAAACAGCCACGAATTCTATCCAAGTTCTTGTGCCAATTACTCCATGATGATGGTGGATGATGATGATAACAGAAATTGGAATGATGGAGGAAGTTTTAATGGAGTTTGGATGAAGATGCAACTTGGAATGAAGAATAGGAATGGTACAATTCTTGATCAATTTAGCCACTTCTTGATGTAAATCATGGTGTTTGAATGATGATGATGAAGATCCAATCAGCAAAAATGAGAATTGAGGGAGATTGTGAGAGTTTGTGAAGTTTATGCTAAAAATGAAAAAATGAATGAAAATTGAGGTTTTGAACAAAATGAGATCACCAACCCTTGCATGAACCTTCTCATACCAATATGTAGGTGAAGTTAGAACCTCCTAGAACTTGGAGAAGTTTCCCTTGCACCTTTCCCTTTCAATTTGGTTTATGTAACTTTCAATTCAAGCAACCATGGATAACTCTTAAATCTTGAACCAAACTCAAAATTCTACTTTAGCCAATGTCTTTAAAATGATCTTTCCATTCAAAATGACCTATAATTTTGCTTCATTTGGCCAAGATATGAAAAATCTCATTTTTAAGGCCATTTTTCTTCATTAAATTCAACAATTTTGAAACCTTATGCTATGAATCTTTCCAATCTCTCATGGTCACTTTTATAGACTCAAAATGTCATTTGGAGAAAGTTTGATGTTGTAAGTTTTTCCATTTGAGGCCTCCTTGTATGAGTTTTGGGCATAGGTTAAAATGACCTGTAATTCACAAATGACCAAAATACCCTTTGCTTGCCAAGACCATAAGTAGAGTTCCCCAAATCATATGAAGGTATACTATACCATTCTAGAAAGCTAAGACAATAAGGAACAATTCTTATGTTGACCAGAAATCCATTTGAAATCTCCTTGAGGGGTAAAAATTGCTTGGAAGTCAAGTCACTTTCACAGACAAAATTTCAGATACCTCAAATGACCTGTAACTTGCAAGGACCATAACTTGAGTTCTATAAATCCCCTTGATGTCTTCCACCACTCAAATTAAAGGTCTTGAGATCCTCTACAAGTTTCATGTTGGCCAAGGATCCATTTGAAGCTTGCATTTTGACTTATCTTGCTTGGAAATTTGACCTAAACCAGGGTATTTTACATAGAAACCCTAATTTAGAAACTCCTCTTCTCCTTGATTTCTCTTGAATTCTTCTTAGCACAACAACATATCCTTATTCTCCATGTCAAATGATGAACCCCACATCTCTTCAATAGCCCTTAATGCCCTCAAATCAATCAATTGACCTAGGGTTGACCTAGGGTTGACCCAGATGAAACCCTGGTTGACTGTCTTCAACTGTAGCTCTTGTGCTCATCTCAATGACTTGTTTTCCTCTCCAGATGACTTTCTAAGTCTTCTAAGATGTCTAGATACCCTCCAGGCTCAACTCACAGCTCATAATTCCCTTGTTGATCCTCAGATGCCCTCAGATAGGAGATAGACTCAAAGCTTGATCCACTGACCTCTCTGCTTTCAAATTCTTTTCTGATGACTTGAATGAGATTGAATTAGGATAATAACCTCTGGATAGGCCTCTAGAGATGAGAATAATGCTTGATCCCCTGTTGAATGACTTGCTATGCTTATGCTATGCAGATGAGTAACCTATGTACCTGATTCTTTATGCAAATGCTAATGACATTGAAACATAAACCAAGTGAATAAGGCTGGGCAAATTTTAGGGTGCAACAGCTGCCCCTATTCAAGCGACTTGGACCCGATTGGGTGAAGAGCCCGGAGCCTTCAGACATTCGCGGTACGAGACGGTTGAATACTTAGTGAAACCAGAAATTTGCCAACCGCAAAACTAAATTGCGCTCCTGCTTGAGGAACGACATTCATCAGCTGAACCTGACTGTTACAGTAACCCACTGATCTCGCGCGACCGTGCTAGGGATTATTTTCATCGTTCTGAAAAAGATTCTATCATCGCCGAGACAGAACACCGTCCACGTCAGGACGCCTGCTTCGTCGATTTGGGAAAACCTCAATAACTTTGCTGGGGACGGCTCGTCTGCCTTCCCGTTAGAACTAAATCATCCACGTTAGGAATGAACTCTTCCACGTTAGGAATAACACCGTCCACGTTAGGGCTCACCTTTCCATGTAAGGAATGACTTCTTCTTCGTCAAACCCTTCCACGTAAGGAATACGTCTTCTTTGGAATCTGTCCACGTCAGAACCAAACCCCTTCCACGTCAGGAACACACTTTTTCTTTCCACATCAGGAATACAAGCCTCCTTCCACGTAAGGAATACTATCTTTCCACGTAAGGAAGCACATCTCGATTTGTTCACGTAAGGACCCCAATCTTTCCACGTGAGGAATATAATCTCAATCTGAATCTGTCCACGTCAGGACTGCGACTTGATATGTCCGTGTAAGGACCCCATCTTTCCACGTAAGGAATCACATCTTGGTATGTCCGCGTAAGGACTCGATTTTTCCATGTAAGGAATAAACTCGTCTTTCCATGTAAGGAAACCATTTCTCTTCCACGTAAGGAACGCTCTTGATATGTCCATGTAAGGACTCTAATCTTTCCACATAAGGAATCATCATCTCCGAACTTTCCACGTAAGGAATCTTCATCTTTCCCCGTTAGGAACCACATCTGCTCCATGTAAGGAATCAACTTTTTCTTTCCACGTAAGGAATAAATCTTTCCACGTAAGGAATCATATTTTGATATGTCCGCGTAAGGACCCATCACTTTCCACGTAAGGAATACAATCTCTTTTCTGAACCTGTCCACGTCAGGACTGCACTTGCTTTTCCACGTAAGGAACTGAAGCTTCTCTTTCCTCGTAAGGAATAAGCTTGTCCACGTCAGGACTCACATTTCGTCTTGATTTGTCCGCGTCAGGACTCCGCTGAGGAAATAAAACTTGTCCACGTTAGGACCCATGCACCTTTGACCCACTGGGGAAGTGAGACTTGTCCACGTCAGGACTCACACTTTGCCCACAACACAAAGAAGGATAAACTTGTCCACGTAAGGACTCTCACATCTTGTCATCTTAAAGAACTATAAACGTCCATGTCGGGACGCTCCTTTCACCATTACGAATAAAGCTATCTGCAGGAAATAAATTGTCCACGTCAGGACACCAACACGAAGGGTGATCAATCTTGTCCACGTCAGGACTCCACACTCAATCAATACCGAGAACTCGCACCTGTCCACGTTAGGACTAACACGCATCGTCAACTCGAGGAAATGTCCACGTTAGGACTCCACATTCCAACAATCTTCTCTAGCACACAGAAAACCCGTCAATAAAATTGTCCACGTTAGGACTCATCCTTCCATTGGTCCGCAAATTTCTTATCACTGACGTTACAGCAACTTTGAGGCTGGCTCTACTGGGGATATTTGAAAATCATACTTCCGGACGCCTGTTCTGATAACCGGCGGTAGCCTCTGAAATCCTGATTCATGAATCCTTTGATGACCAATAGCTCTGCTTGGGGATAAGGAGAAACTTATCCTGCTGACTCTGTCGGGGAAAACACCAGAAATTCATAAATAACTCTGCTCGGAGACAAAGAGAACTTCATCTTGACAACTCTGTGGGGAGTAGTGCCAAAGCTGACCCTTCGTGAGATATCTCACATCGCGGACCTGAATGTTTATTGATTCACCTGAGCAAGGGCTCTCTCTACCTGCAAGAGAAACAATACTTGGAACAAACAGTTAGCCAACCTAGTTTACGTTTCAAAAATGCGTATGTTTGACGGCGATGCAATGCTCCATTTGACATGGAAATGCTACACTTTTATTTGGTGGATGCAAGTACGACCCTATATGCCAATGCAACTGCGGACTTGAACTGCTGGGTACAGAAACTGCTTCAACAAAATAAATGCTGAAGATAATGCCAACTCCGCCGGGGATAGCCAGGTGCTACAGAATCATTCCAGCAAAATAAATGCTGGAAGAGGGGAGTCGACTCGGCTGGGAAATGGGGAACTTAAACCAAACATTTCGTTGAAGTAATACCCTGCTGGGGCATACAACTCTGCTGGGGAACAGCAGATGCGCCTGGTATGATTGAACTTCCGCGGGAAAGTGAACGGATATCATACGGTATTTTGACAAAATAAATGCCATGACCCACACCAACTCTGCCGGGGAGAGCCTTAATCTTTGAGTTCCATTGGGAGGAATACTTGCTGAGAAGAGAATTCCACTGGGGATGGGATGATTCTCTTGGGAAAAATCAATTGGATCCGCTGGGGGAGAGTAAATGACCCGGCGGGGAAAGGTGAACCGCCTGAATACAACTCACAAATGTTAATCTTTTGCGGCTAAACCACTCTGCTTGAGATACACTGTCTGAATACAGCCTACAATCTTGGAACCGCCAATTCTGCTGAGGATAAACGACTCTGCGGGAGCACGTCCTTTTGGATAGGCTACGACTAGCTGGGGTGAATTCTATCCTTCTTCAGGACGGACATGCATGACCTGCGTGGAGATCGAGTCTTTCGGTATTGCAATCTCTTGGTCCTCTTCCTCGTACGGTTATGAAACCTGCAACAACACAAACAAAACAAGACAAGCCTATGCAACCAAATCGATTCAGGTTAGCGACGTTATTTTCAGTTAATTCGAAGCTTTAGCAATTGTCGGCAAGGGCCAGTGATGTTATACACATGCTAGTTTCAATAAACTTAGGCGTTTTATCATGCATAAAACAGTAAAGAACCAGCATCAAGTACTGAACAACATATTTTATTGATTGGGCCCCTGAATGGGCAGAGTTTTGTACACGGGATGTAACTCCTGAAAAGAGGAAGCTACGCAAAGCAAATATACAAGTATGCACAAGAAGCATAAATATATTGACAAATTAAATTTGTACACATGTCGGCAACGGGATGCAGACGAACACCACGAACTGATCCTCCTATGACTCGTCCGACTCTAACACTTTTCCCGGTATTCATACTTCTGAAAAGGTTGTACCAGATAACCGATCTTCCCCGTTATATTCTCCCGCATTGATGCTCAGTGCAATATCAAATTCGGACCGCAATCATTTGCTTTTCGAATCCCTAACTTTTGCGTGAACCGCCCTTTACGGGTTTTCAATTCACCGGGATACCCTGTTTTGCCGAAGCCGCCCAGTGTAGGTTTTCAACTTCGCGGGTGTACATTTTTCAATTTTATCCCTAACTTTTGCCCGAACCTTTCATTCTGTTTTTGGTTCGCCAGGATGCCCCATTTTTGCCTGGACTCTCTTTTTTCTGTCCAGCGGGTCTATTTTAAGCAAAGTATTTTTTAACTGCGTCCGAATTCACAGGCGACGTAAAGTCTTCACCGTCCATGGTGGACAACAACAATGCTCCTCCTGAAAAGACTTTCCTGACAACATATGGCCCTTCGTAGTTGGGGGTCCACTTGCCCCTGTGATCTGCTTGCGGCGGGAGAATCCTTTTCAGCACAAGGTCGCCCGTCTGAAAGCTTCGCGGATGTATCTTCTTGTCGTATGCTTTCTTCATTCAGCTCTGGTATAAACGACCATATGCTAGAGAAGCTAGCCTCTTCTCGTCCATCAAACTCAGTTGATTCAACCTGTCTTTCACCCATTCTGCCTCGTCCAGCTGAACGTCTCGCAATACCCTCAGAGAAGGGATCTCGACTTCCAATGGTAATACCGCTTCCATTCCGTATACTAATGAGAACGGGGTTGCCCCGGTTGATGTGCGTACCGTCGTACGATAACCGTGCAAAGCGAAAGGTAGCATCTCATGCCAATTCTTATAGGTCACCACCATTTTCTGAACGATCTTCTTGATATTCTTATTGGCCGCCTCGACAGCGCCATTCATCTTGGGTCGGTAAGGGGAGGAGTTGTGATGTTCGATCTTGAAATTCTGACAGAGTTCCTTCATCATTTTGTTGTTCAGGTTTGAACCATTATCCGTGATTACCCGCTCGGGAATCCCATATCGGAAAATGATATCTCTCTTGATGAATCTGGCCACCACTTGCTTCGTTACATTTGCATAAGACGCCGCTTCCACCCACTTGGTGAAATAATCGATTGCTACTAAGATGAACCGATGCCCGTTAGAAGCTGTCGGCTCGATCTTTCCAATCATATCGATTCCCCACATCGAGAAGGGCCATGGCGATGACATCACATTTAGAGGACTCGGAGGCACATGGATCTTATCGGCGTAGATCTGGCACTTGTGGCACTTTCTCGCAAACTTGAAACAATCAGTTTCCATAGTCAGCCAAAAATAACCTGCCCGCAGCAGCTTTCTTGTCATAGCATGCCCGCCAGCATGCGTACCAAAGGTACCCTCGTGTATTTCCTCCATGAGCAGCTTTGCCTCTCGTTCGTCTACACAATGCAACAGCACCAAATCGTGGTTTCTTCTGTATAAGACGCCATCCGGGTTCAAATAGAAATTGCCTGCTAATCTCCTGAGAGTCTTCTGATCTTGACTGGATGCCCCAGCCGGATACTCTTTATTCTTCAGGAAATTAAGGATATCAAAATACCATGGTTTGTCATCAGATGCTTCATCAATAGCAAATACATAAGCTGGCCTGTCAAGCCGAGAGATGACGATTCGGGGAGCCTCGTTCCAGAAGTTGACTTTGTACATGGAAGACAAAGTGGCCAGGGCGTCAGCCATTTGATTCTCTGCCCGCGGTACGTGATCCAATTCAACCTTGTCGAAGAAAGGCAATAATCTCCTTGCATAATTCATGTAATGTATCAAATTGGGCTGTCGTGTCTCCCATTCCCCTTTGATCTGATTCACCACCAGAGCTGAGTCTCCGTATACATCCAAATTTTTGATTCGCAAATCAATGGCTTCTTCAAGCCCCATTATACAAGCTTCGTATTCGGCCTCATTATTGGTAACGGCAAAGGTCAATCGGGCAGTAAACGGGATGTGCGACCCGTGTGGCGTAGTGATGATTGCCCCTATTCCGCTACCGTAAGCATTCACAGCTCCGTCAAATATCATCTTCCATTTGGAACCCAACTCTGGTCCTTCGTCTGGCAACGACTCTTCACAATCTTTCATCTTTAGGTACATGATATCCTCGTCAGGAAAATCAAACCTCATCGATTGGTAATCTTCAATAGGCTGCTCCGCCAGATACTCAGACAGCACACTCCCCTTTATAGCCTTCTGCGAGACGTATTGAATGTCATATTCAGTCAAGACCATCTGCCAACGGGCAATTCTACCTGACAACGCCTGCTTTTCAAATACATATTTGATAGGATCCATCTTCGAGATGAGCATGGTTGTATGATTCAGCATGTATTGCCTCAAACGCTTGGCGGCCCAGGCTAGCGCGCAACAAGTTTTCTCAAGCATTGAATATCGAGATTCACAATCTGTAAATTTCTTACTCAAGTAGTAGATTGCATGCTCTTTCCTCCCTGTCTCGTCGTGCTGACCGAGAACACAACCCATGCTTCCCTCAAGAACCGTCAAATACATGATCAAGGGTCTACCTGCCACTGGGGGTATCAAAATAGGAGGCTCCTGCAAATACTGCTTTATTTTATCGAACGCCTTTTGACAATTTTTGTTCCACGTTACAGCTTGGTCTTTCTTCAACAGCTTGAATAATGGTTCACACGTGGCAGTTAGGTGAGATATGAACCGAGCAATGTAGTTCAACCTCCCTAAAAACCCGCGCACCTCTTTCTCTGTTTTAGGCGTCGGCATTTCTTGAATCGCTTTTATTTTAGCAGGATCGACCTCTATTCCTCTTTCGCTTACGATAAATCCCAGCAGCTTACCCGATCTTACCCCGAAGGTACATTTGCTAGGGTTCAGCCTCAGCCTGAACTTCCTAAGCCTTTTAAATAACTTCAGCAGATTCACCAGATGCTCTTCCTCCGTCTGGGATTTGGCAATCATATCATCAACATAAACTTCGATCTCTTTATGCATCATGTCATGGAAAAGAGTCGTCATCGCACGCTGATATGTTGCCCCAGCATTCTTCAAACCAAAGGGCATCACTTTGTAGCAAAATGTTCCCCAAGGCATTATGAAAGTAGTCTTCTCCATATCCTCTGGCGCCATTTTAATCTGGTTATAGCCTGAAAAGCCATCCATGAAGGAGAATACGGAGTATTGAGCAGTATTATCAACTAGCACGTCGATATGAGGAAGTGGAAAATCGTCTTTTGGGCTTGCTCTATTCAAATCTCTATAATCCACGCACATTCGAACCTTGCCATCTTTCTTTGGCACTGGTACGATGTTAGCAACCCATGAGGGATATTTTGTCACGGCCAGGAAACCAGCGTCCCACTGTTTTTGAACTTCCTCTTTGATCTTCATTGCCATATCTGGTCGAGTTCTGCGAAGCTTTTGTTTGACCGGCGGGCAATCTTCTTTCAGTGGCAGGCGATGCACAACCATGTCTGTATCGAGCCCTGGCATATCTTCATATGACCAAGCGAATACATCATTATACTCCCTGAGCATTTCAACCAGTCTTCGCTTGATATCACTCTGCAGTGCGGCTCCGATACGAATATTCTTCTCAACCCCTTTCGACCCCAAGTTGATAATTTCGATGACCTCATCGTGAGGCAGAATGGCTCTTTCCTCTTGCTTCACCAACCAAGACAGTTCTTCAGGAACATCACTATCTTCGACAACCTCTTCTTCGGCCTGAAATACCGGGTGCTCAAAGTCGGGACGAGTCATAGGTGGTTCAAGGATGTCATCTGAAAATGTTATCCTGCAAAAGGAACGGTTAAGTGCTTCAAAATGCGTATAAAGCGAACAACCACGTTGCCATTTTATTGAAAAATATAAAACAAGAAAGACAGGGATTACAGTATTTGCACATGAAAAAACGCCATTTATTTAATGATTGACACGCAATGTTCATAACAACACAGCCCTAAGCAAATCCTGATGCCCCGGGCAAGACATCAGATTATTCAACAATTAATAAAGCAAAGCATTACTGTTTAAAGGTCACAGGAACAAGCTCCTGAATAGACCAGTTGCACAGTCCTTGTCCTGGCGTGCTTGGCTGGATCCAGGCATCCATATCACAGTCGCTGTCTCCTTCGTCAGACTCCGAAGCAGCATTGACGGTTTCATGACACACTCCACTGGCAGAGATGGTGATTGGCCCTCTGAAACGGGGTGCCCCCACGGCAGGAGTTGACGACGACGGTTGGTATCCCAGCCTGAACCGGTCCATCTTCACAGGAATGTCCAGCACTTTGCCCCAGCCCTTTGCTTCTCCTGCTTCTACTAGAGCCTGAGCTTCTTTATACGATGAGACGGCTATCTCTGGCACTTTGCTCGGCCCGGGACCTTTGTCCTTGATGCGCAAACCTTCAAATGCCTGGCAGGGTGTTTCGTGGATCTCTCCGTCGACCTCCACATATTTAAATGACGACAGATGGCTGACCAAGATATCTTCTTCTCCGCATACGGTGACTACACTGTCTCCGACCATATATTTCAACTTCTGATGTAGGGTAGACGTGACTGCCCCCGCCCCATGAATCCAGGGTCTTCCAAGCAAGCAGCTGTACGCAGGCTGTATATCCATAATATAAAACTCAGTTGCAAACACCTCCGGCCCCACCTGTAGAGGCAATGTGATCGATCCAAAGACTGTTCTCCGCGTGCCGTCAAACGCTCTGACTACCAAGTCGCTGGGCATACACAAGATTCCTCTAACATCCAGCTTCATCATCGCCTTCTTGGGCAGCACATTCAAAGATGACCCAGTGTCGACCAATACGTGCAACATTATTGATCCTCTACACTCAACAGATACGTGCAGCGCCATATTATGATCTCTCCCTTTCGGAGTCAAATCGAAGTCGGTAAAGCCCAAGCTGTGGCCTGCATTCACATGTGCCAACACTCCTTCCAGTTGATTCACGGAGACGTCTTAGGGTACAAAAGAAGTATCCAGGACTTTCAGCAAAGCATTTCTGTGAGCTTCCGAACACAACAGCAATGACATGATAGATATTTTGGACGGCGTCTGCTGCAGATGCTCCACAATCTTATAATCACTTTTTCGAATCAAGCGCATGAACTCTTCTACATCTTTCGATGCCGCTTCTTTTTCGCTTACTTGCGCCGGAACGTTCTCAACCACTTTCCCTTTTCCTTTTGCTAGTCTTTCGGCCTCCACTTCAGGGGATATAAAGATCCTACCACTCCTTGTCATACCTCCTGAACCAACAACATTATCCACAGTCTCGGCTGGCTGCTTATTAACATCAATCTTTATCCCGTCACAATACACCTCCAACCCATATGACCATGGGACTGCTTTCGTGGTCTCGTACGGGATCGGCCCGGCCTTAGTTATGGTGATCGGTGGTCGCTGAGCTGGTGCGGCAATAGTGATTGTCTTTCGGGGAATCGTTACAGTGGCCACATCACTCCGATTATCTGTTACTGCCCCTGCAGGCTCTTCAGTTGCTGCCCGGTCAAACTGCAATATACCTTCATCAATTAAAGCCTGAATGCCTTTCTTCAAATCATCACACCCCCCAGCTAGGGTCCAACAGTCTAAGCAATACTCGTCACATCCCGGGTAAACACCCCCTTGCAACAGTCGGATTTTTATCTCGCCCAGCGGCGTCTTTAAATCGTCGACACTCACAATCAGATTCAACCCTTCCTCAGTCAGAATGGCGTTTGCCCCGTGATTAGGCATGGGCTTCTGCACTATATTCGGACCTGCCGTTCCGAAATTAATAGTCTTATTGTCCAAAAGATCCTGCACAACGTGCTTAAAAGCATGGCAACCTTCTATATCGTGGCCTGGAGCCCCAGAATGAAACTCACAGTGCCTGCTTGCATCGTACCCAAACGGGGGAGCTCCCGTTATCGGTGCCAGAGTTCTCTTCTCTACCAGGTTCAATCCCAACAATGTCTGCAATAAATTAGCATATGTTGAAGGAGGCTTCTCAAACACTCTTCTCGGTTTGCCACCCTGGAATCTTCGCTGAGCCTGCTGTGCCCCCTGCTGAGGCTGCTGCTGCTGCATTGGCTGCTGCTGAGACGGTTGTTGTTGTTGAAGTGGTTGTTGTTGATACGGGATAGTAACACTCGCCACCTGCTGCGGCTGATGATATTGGTTTCGTCCCCTGCCTCGGCCTCGGCCTCGGCCTCCAAACACTGCGCTTGCCTCGCCCTGACGGCGCCCGCCAAAAGCCTTCCTATTACTGCCAGATGCAGTTGATTCTTCAACCTGGAATTTTCCTTGCTTAATGTTACGTTCAATCTTTTCCCCCATCAGAATTAGGTCTGAAAAACTGGCCAGAGACGTATGAAACAGCATGTCATGAAACAAGCCTGTGAATGTGCCGACGAACATGTCATTCATTTCCTTATCTTCTACAGGAGGACGGACCCTGGCAGCCATATCGCGCCACCTTTGCGCGTACTCTTTAAAGCTCTCCCCCTTCTTCTGAGACAGCCCGGCCAATTGGACTCGATTGGGCGCCAAATCGCTATTATACTTGTAGTGAGCTACAAACGCCTCCGCCAATTGCTTCCATGTATTGATATTGGTTGGCTCCAACCCCATGTACCACTCTAGGGAAGGACCCGACAGACTATCTTGAAAGAAATGCATTAGCATTCTTTCATCAGTTGAGTATGCAGACATCTTTCTGTAATAAGCTCGTACATGCACTTTCGGACATGTGTCCCCTTTATACTTATCAAACGCAGGAGCTTTAAATTTGATTGGCACCCTCAAACCAGGTACCAGACCCATTGTTGCCATGTCCAAGCCTACAGCACTTTGGTTCAGGACCCCCCTCATTTGCTCTTCCAGCATTCTGATCTTCTGGGAGTCATCCATCGTCCCTTCGAAACCTCCGCCGGAGAAAGCGTCCTCCTGCTGATCTTCTTGCCACATACCATTTCCAGCTCCATACCCATCATATCCATTATTACGTCCAGCCCTGATCTGATTCATCCCCGGACCTCGGCCTCTGTTGCCGTACCCTTGAACACCTCCAGCAGGCCCAAAAGCCATAAACCCCGCGCCGTTTCCATTTCCAAAACCTCTGAAACCCTGATTGGTCGCACCATAACCATCTTGCCCAAAGCCTTGAGCATTGAAACCATATTTCCCAGCATTATCGAATCCTTGATCATTGAACCCGAATCCAGCATTGCCAAAGCTGTTGCCTCCCATATTATCACCCAAATTGATGTCACCAAGCCCAACGTTATGGACAGCAGTCTCATTCCCAACTCCGACGTTACCATTCACAGCAGCGGTAGCGTTGTTGACATTAACAGCGGGTATATTGACTACAGGTGGAGCCACTGGCGTGGGAGTTCCATCCCCATGAACTGTATCGACTCGCACGGACTGATGATCCTCATTACCGTGACCAGCATTTCGGGCCAACAGAGGATGGACCATGGCCTGCAAATTCTCCTGCCCTTTTGCAATAGCTTCCATGGTCTGCATAAAGAGAGCGAGCTTCTCGTGCACATCTTGCATCTCGTTCTGCATTTGATCCATGATTCTTCGACAGTTGGTGCGGGTAGAATAGCGGTGCGGGTGTTGATCTGCAATCCTGGAAAGTACCTGGTACAGAGCATAAAATAAGATACCATCCAATGATTACCTGTAATGCAATATGGATATGAATGCAATGCAATGTGTATGTGCATTAGGGAAGTTCATTCCCCCAATTCTAGTGTGAAGGTGCCAGTGCAGTGACAGTGTTAATGATATAAAGATCGGAGCTGAATCGCAGAAAGCCTCATATATTGCTGAGAAAGCCAGAATACAATGTCGCTGAGAGTACAACAAGAAGGCATGACCTCAACCAACAATCCTGGTGATGGTCAGCACTATGCAAATAAAGCATACAAGTTACTACATGAAATGATCAAATCTTCCCAAAAGTCTTGTACTCTTCTATCAACTTCTTGGTATCTGGATGACTTGGTCGATCAAGCAGCCCTTCAACAAGTTGGTTTCTCTTCTTAAGAACACGGCGCACGTCTTCAGCAGTTTCTTCCCATGTTGCTTCTCCGAAGCAATATTCTAGTTTTCGCTTTTGAGACACAGCTTCATCTCTGCATTTGATTGCCTTGTTCAGTGCATTCTAGACACTATACCGGGTCATCACTTCTTCCTCACACTTCTTGATGCTAGACTTCAACTTCTCTTCGAGGTCGGAGATTTGCTGCTTCAACTTATCCTCCCTCTTCTTGTTGTTGGTGAGTGTAGCATTCCAAGTCTTATTGCAAGAAGAGATCTCTCGGTGAGCGATGTCAAGCGCCTTTTTCTTGGATTCAAGCATGTCGTGGGAACTTCTGAACTCTTGCCCCAGACGTTCGCGCTTCTTCTTTTCCTCAGTCAACTCAGCCCCTAACCTGTTTAACAGCTTGATTTGTTGTTGGAAAGCATATACGGCCTTGTTTTTCTCACCGCGTACCTGAGCTAGCTCCTGCTCTAACCCTTCGTTGATCTTCAACAAGGCTTCCTTTTCTCTCACAACCTGCTCATAGGCTTCCTTAGAAACAGTGGTTGGCTCTTCTGCCGGAATAGGAACAATGACGGGTGCAGCTGGAAATGGCATTAATAACTGACTTGCTCTTTCCTGGATCCAAACCCTGTAAGGTGCATAGGCCTGGCAATCGTTCTTACCCAACAGTGGCTTCCCTTTGCGGTTAATACGTGTCCAGGCATGCTGCAGCTCAGCTAGCAATTCTCCCTTCAAATCACCTGTGAAGTACAGAGATTCCTGTACTTCTTCCTCCTGAGGTGGATTCTTCAGTGCATATTCGAACTGGCGAATGAATAGGGAAGGGTTGTAATTGATACACCCTTTTCTTCCTATCAACGGCACATTAGGGTACCCAAAACAACTGAAGATGAGCTCAGATCCCAACAGGTCTCGATCAAACCACTCCATATCTTCCGACGATAGCCTCATCAGGCGCTCTGGCCAACCAACTGGAACTGTAGTCTCTGCAACAGATCTTCTCTTAGGAAGGTGACTCTCAAACCACATACTCAACAAGGGTACACAAAGATGAACATTCTTTCCTCTCCCTTTCTCATTCTTGTAATGCAGTGAGTGATAGAGATCTCCGAGTAAGGTAGGTACAGGATTACCAGCGGAAAACAAGTAGAAGGCGTCGAAGTCCACAAAATCCGGTATGTTGGGAAACAAGACTATGCCATAAATGCACAAGGCCAACACAGCATTGAAAGCAACCCAGCACCCGCTCTTGGCATACTCCTGGGCTTTACCAACTAAGAACTGGAGTGAGAAGCCTGGAACTCCACGGGAAACAGTAGTCAATAGTTCAGAGGCGTCAATATGCAAGGCCTTTTCCAAATCCTCCGGCTTGGGCTTGGCGCCAGAATGGATGAATGGAACTTGGTTCTGCACGGGCAGCTCAACATACTCAGCGTATTCCTCCAGGGTTGGTCCCATAATAAAGTCAGAGAACGTAAAGCACCTCAAAGCAGGGTCGTAGAATTGCATCAGAGCATACAACCCATCTAACTCTACCTCTGTAGGTTTACACACCAATCTCAGTAGTCTACCATAACTCATCCGGAAGCTCCTTCGGACATTCTCATCAGCCAGAGAGATCAACCTAAGTAAAGGAACAATATCAGGAGTAGGCAACTTGTAAGCAACTGTTCTCCTTAAGCTAGTCATGATCAAACACTCAGAAGTCCGGGCACTAGAACTAGGGAAATGCAAATGCACCTGCAGCACAGACACACGTTAGTGAAATGAAATGGTAATGGATATGCAATAATGCGAGGCAAGTAACATGCAACAGGGACCAAAGCTGTAGCTGAATAGTCTGAACCCAATCCAGAAAGGTCTCAGATAGACCATCCAGAAGTCATCCAAATCTGGTCTCGGATAGACCTCAAACAAAGCTCCAATACTGGTCTCTGATAGACCCCATAATCATAACCTGAATGGTCTCTGGCAGACCTCAGATCATATCTCCCACTGGTCTCTGACAGACCTCAGAACACATCTCCAAATAGTCTCTGACAGACCTCGGAACACACCAACTGGTCTCTGACAGACCTTAGAACCCTCCATAAATATCCAGGATCCTGATCAAGAAACAAACCGGTGGTCTGAAGGTCTAGTTACCTGCATAACCCTGAATCCCCTCACAGGTGGGTGGCCCTATAACTGGCACAAGGTACGGCATCCTATGCGGTCGTCGGCGTCACAGACTTTCAGGGTTGATGATACGATTCCCAGAAGGAGTGGCATCATCAATCCCTGAAGAGGCCTCACTTAGCCAACTTCCAAATGATCGGTCCCCAGAGTCGACAATCCAACTAACCAGCAACCCACGCCAACCAAAGGAAGGGGCAGGAGGCCAACCAGAGGAACCTCGTCTGAGTGTAGATTTCATGGGACACCAAAGCAAGCAAAGCAAGCGGGCACCCACTAATTTCTACTCTAATTCTAGGTGCACTCAAGCCCAGGTCCGGCTTATCTCTCAATATCAGAACACCCGTCACACCCCAGATATAGCAATAATAATCAATATATAAAGCTGAAAATACAAGGTTAGAAATGTAAAATAACTCCATACAAAATCCTCGACGGGAAAACAAGCGTTAGGATTGACTCTCTTAAGGGACGTTGGATCCAAATGCATAAGAACTATCGCAGTCCTTAGCAGCCAGGGGACGTTGGGTCCCCAGCAGAGTCGCCAGCTGTCGCTACTGCGAAAATCGGCGCCGGCTGAACAGAAGAGTCGCCACCGTGCGTTATTTATCCCACGGGGGGGAAAGGAAACGCTCAGAGTAAACCTCGCACAACACGGGAAAGGTATGGTCATCGCAACCAAAACCTGGGTTCGGGAGTCGGTTACGCAAGGGGAAGGTATTAGCACCCCTCACGTCCTTCGTACTCGACGGGATCCACGTTTGTTTTCGGGTATGGATTGTTATTCTATCTACTCTAAAGGTCAGGGGTTAAAAAGAAAATAAAAGTGACTCGGCAAAGTATCGCACTTTATGCCTACGTATTCCCGTCTGGAACGAGAAATCAGAGTCAACGTAGTTCGCCTACCTACGGGAAAGGAGGGGAAGGTTGCTCGCTAGGATATCGCATCCTATGCCTACGTACTTTCACACGGCATGAAAGATCAGAGCAAACGTAGTTCGGGCCACGTACGACACAAGCTTGTCTTGGTTGATTTTATTCCTTCTGAAAAAAGGTTTTCTGATTAGCGGTCCAAGCGGACAAAAATGACGTTCTGGTGAGTTCACATTCTTTTACGGAAGAAGTGTCTTTTATTGTGTTTGAAATTTTTATGTGTTTTTCTGTTTGTTTTGAGAAAGAAGGAGACAGAACTCTAACCTACGGTTGCGAAGGGAATCAAACTATCCTAATGTTATCATGCATGGGTTAAGACCTAGTGTCTATCATGCTCCTCTCTTGCGCAGAGAGAAACAGAGATCCTAAGGGAATAGACGGAAACAGAAACAATATCAGATATATACAGTAAAACAGTAAAATGCATGGATGCAGCAATACAAGCGAGGCAAGGGAGTCCCACTCAACCTCGAACCTAGAAAACAATAGGCAAAAGTGAACAGGATTCACTTTCAACCCAACAGGGTAAACAGCAAACAATACAGTCCAGAAAACCAATCAATACATCAGAAATGAAATACAACAAATAAAAAAAACAACATCAGCAGCCCTGGATCAACATCTGGCTCCAAGTAATCTCCCATCAGCTACAGGCTTCAACAAGCATCAATCTCCATCTTCATGGCCTTCAGGCAAGGGCTTTGATCATCAGTCTTCTATCTGCAATGGCTTTTCTTCAAGCTCAAACCTCCAGGATGAGGGATCAGTCACAAGAGTGGATTGGGTGTTAAGCAATCAGTTGACTACCAAAGGTGGTGAACAGACTGCTTCTAACACAAAAGACATTTTCTCTCAAGAGTTCTATCTCTTAGACACTATCACCAAGCCTTCCAAAGGAAGGGGGTGAGTGTCTTAGAGAGACTCTGAATCACAGAGAAGAATGGATGCAGACAAGGCAATCCATGTTTGAGAAACAAGCTTTCTAATCTAGAGCTCTGCCTAGCTCCTAAACCCTAGTCTCCTCAGCATCTGCTAGCAAGAATCTCTTCTTCAACTCTGGAAGTTGATCTTCAATCTCTGGATCTTCAATGGCTTTCATCTCCTCAAGTCTTCAGCTCTCCCAAGTCCCCAGACAATCCCAATACCCACACAAACAAGCAATAATCCCCAGAGGGCATACCACACCAGTCAATCAGATATATACAGTACAGTAATAGCAGTAGGGGATCCTGACTTTTTCTAAGGGGATCTAATAACTACCCATAGCCCCTATAGTCCCATAGCTAAACTATTCAAACCCTAAGTCCTAAGGGAAATGAATTGATTCTCCTAAGTCATCACCTAAAACCCTAGTTTGTTCATATTATTCACACCTAAACTAAACACCTAAAATTAATTCCTAAAAATGGGAACTAAATTGTATCTACAAGTTTAATGTCTAAACTAAACAACCTAAAAAGGATGGACAAAAAATATTGAAGTATCTAATAGAACAAAAAATAACAAAATCATGTATGAAATGAAGCTTATTAAAATGCTATTTATTTGGAAAATATGGGAAAAATATCAAATAAAAATAAAATGCAATTTTTATTTTTTTATAATTTTCTTGACTCTTTAAAGAAAATAATGCAAAAAGAATGAATTAAAAATAATGATTTTTCCATTTATTATGATTTTTAGAAGATGCATGAAAATGTAAAGAAAATAAAGAGAAAATATAAAACAAGAAATAAAGGGGGGTGAGAAAAGTAGGGCCAGACAGTTCAAATTAGTAGGCCTTCACACGCGGGGGGTGTCAACAGCATTCGAGCCCGTTTCCTCTACTTAAATGAAACGGCGCGTTTCATCTTTTGAAAACTTCCCTCCGTTTCTCAGAATGCACGTGGACCGTTAGATCCTTGGTCCAGTCAAAGTCTTCCCTCCAATCCAAGGGCCACCGCATCGTCTTCTTCCTCTATCCACTTAGGGTTTCAGAAACACGACCCCATGCAAGCACCTTCCATCTCTTCGTGCTCTCTCCATACGCCATGAAAACACACGATTCCAAAAGCAATTTTACCCTAATTCTCTCCCTCTACACAGCTATAACCATAGTTTCCATTAAAACTCAAGCAATCAAACAATTCGATGGAGATAACAGTTGGGATCCAATCTTTGCACCTGTGATAAACTCAACCAAACCTTGCCAATTTTCATCCTAATGTAATCACTACGTTGCACTGATCATTCTGAGCTCATCTTCCATAATTATCATCCCCTAAACTAGGTTTTCTTGCTCATCCAAGTTTCATCACTCTGCCTCCAAACTCCATATTACTCTCCCTAAGTTTCAAGAATTAAACTCCTATGGTTTCTAAGCAATTCTATCCTAACCACATGATCTACAACAGCCTGAATAATGAGATTCGAAAGATTATGCATACCTTGCAAGTGATGATGGCAATGGTGGTTAGACTCCAATTTAAGCCTTGATACTTGCTGAAAGTGATCTCCAATGAGTGTATGTGCTTCTGTTTGCAGTGATTCTTGCTCAATCCTTGTGAATTACTCTATTCCATTCTTCATGCAAATTGGAGTTTCAACTTGAATCTCTTTAAACAGCCACGAATTCTATCCAAGTTCTTGTGCCAATTACTCCATGATGATGGTGGATGATGATGATAACAGAAATTGGAATGATGGAGGAAGTTTTAATGGAGTTTGGATGAAGATGCAACTTGGAATGAAGAATAGGAATGGTACAATTCTTGATCAATTTAGCCACTTCTTGATGTAAATCATGGTGTTTGAATGATGATGATGAAGATCCAATCAGCAAAAATGAGAATTGAGGGAGATTGTGAGAGTTTGTGAAGTTTATGCCAAAAATGAAAAAATGAATGAAAATTGAGGTTTTGAACAAAATGAGATCACCAACCCTTGCATGAACCTTCTCATACCAATATGTAGGTGAAGTTAGAACCTCCTAGAAACTTGGAGAAGTTTCCCTTGCACCTTTCCCTTTCAATTTGGTTTATGTAACTTTCAATTCAAGCAACCATGGATAACTCTTAAATCTTGAACCAAACTCAAAATTCTAATTTAGCCAATGTCTTTAAAATGATCTTTCCATTCAAAATGACCTATAATTTTGCTTCATTTGGCCAAGATATGAAAAATCTCATTTTTAAGGCCATTTTTCTTCATTAAATTCAACAATTTTGAAACCTTATGCTATGAATCTTTCCAATCTCTCATGGTCACTTTTGTAGACTCAAAATGTCATTTGGAGCAAGTTTGATGTTGTAAGTGTTTCCATTTGAGGCCTCCTTGTATGATTTTTGGGCATAGGTTAAAATGACCTGTAATTCACAAATGACCAAAATACCCTTTGCTTGCCAAGACCATAAGTAGAGTTCCCCAAATCATATGAAGGAATACTATACCATTATAGAAAGCTAAGACAATAAGGAACAATTCTTATGTTGACCAGAAATCCATTTGAAATCTCCTTGAGGGGTAAAAATTGCTTGGAAGTCAAGTCACTTTCACAGACAAAATTTCAGATACCTCAGATGACCTGTAACTTGCAAGGACCATAACTTGAGTTCTATAAATCCCCTTGATGTCTTCCACCACTCAAATTAAAGGTATTGAGATCCTCTACAAGTTTCATGTTGGCCAAGGATCCATTTGAAGCTTGCATTTTGACTTATCTTGCTTGGAAATTTGACCTAAACCAGGGTATTTTACATAGAAACCCTAATTTAGAAACTCCTCTTCTCCTTGATTTCTCTTGAATTATTCTTAGCACAACAACATATCCTTATTCTCCATGTCAAATGATGAACCCCACATCTCTTCAATAGCCCTTAATGCCCTCAAATCAATCAATTGACCTAGGGTTGACCCAGATGAAACCCTGGTTGACTGTCTTCAACTGTAGCTCTTGTGCTCATCTCAATGACTTGTTTTCCTCTCCAGATGACTTTCTAAGTCTTCTAAGATGTCTAGATACCCTCCAGGCTCAACTCACAGCTCATAATTCCCTTGTTGATCCTCAGATGCCCTCAGATAGGAGATAGACTCAAAGCTTGATCCACTGACCTCTCTGCTTTCAAATTCTTTTCTGATGACTTGAATGATATTGAATTAGGATAATAACCTCTGGATAGGCCTCTAGAGATGAGAATAATGCTTGATCCCCTGTTGAATGACTTGCTATGCTTATGCTATGCAGATGAGTAACCTATGTACCTGATTCTTTATGCAAATGCTAATGACATTGAAACATAAACCAAGTGAATAAGGCTGGGCAAATTTTAGGGTGCAACAATGCCATGACGAGAAAGATCCTGAGAGCATGGTATTACTGGCTGACTATGGAGTCGGATTGCTTCAGATTCGCGAAGAAATGTCATAAATGCCAGATATATGCGGATAAAGTTCATGTGCCGCCGTGCCCATTGAATGTCATGTCCTCCCCTTGGCCGTTCTCCATGTGGGGCATCGACATGATAGGCAAGATCGAGCCCACTGCATCCAATGGTCATCGTTTCATTCTGGTAGCTATCGACTACTTCACCAAATGGGTGGAGGCAGCCTCGTACGCTAATGTGACCAAGCAGGTGGTAGCTAAATTCATAAAGAGGGACATCATCTGTCGCTATGGAATTCCCGAGCGGATCATTACTGATAATGGTTCGAATTTGAATAACAAGATGATGAAGGAGCTGTGCCAGAGCTTCAAGATTGAACACCACAACTCATCTCCTTACCGGCCAAAGATGAACGGCGCTGTTGAGGCGGCCAACAAGAACATCAAGAAGATTGTTCAGAAGATGGTTGTGACGTACAAAGATTGGCACGAGATGTTGCCATTCGCCTTGCACGGTTATCGTACGACGGTGCGTACGTCGACCGGGGCAACTCCTTTCTCCTTGGTGTACGGTATGGAAGCTGTCCTACCGTTGGAAGTGGAGATTCCTTCTTTGCGAGTTTTGGTTGATGTGAAACTCGATGAGGCAGAATGGATTATGAATCGCTTGAACCAGCTCAGCCTGATGGACGAGAAGAGGTTAGCATCGATTGCATTTGGTCGCCTGTACCAAAGCCGAATGAAGAAAGCTTATGATAAAAAGGTGTGTCCTAGAAGCTTTCAGACGGGTGATCTCGTCCTGAAGAAGATTCTTCCGCCACACTCCGATCACCGGGGCAAGTGGACTCCGAATTACGAAGGGCCGTATGTCGTTAGCAAGGTCTTCTCGGGAGGAGCTTTGTTGTTATCCACGATGGATGGTGAAGATTTTGCATCCCCGGTGAATGCGGACGCAGTTAAAAAATACTTTGCTTGAAAGAGACCCGCTGGACAAAAAAGAAAGAGTCCAGGCAAAAAAGGGGCATCCCGGCGAACCAAAAACAGAATAAAAGGTTCGGGCAAAAATTAGGGATATATTGAAAAAAATGTACACCCGCGAAGTCGAAAACCTACACTGGGCGGCTTCGGCAAAAAAGGGTATCCCGGTGAACTGAAAACCCGTAAAGGGCGGTTCACGCAAAAGTTAGGGATTTGAATAAGCAAATGACTGCGTTCCGTATGGACTTTCATTGTTTGGTGGTTTGGAGGACCTGAGGGCCGTTTATCTGAATCAATCTCTTCCGAAGCCGAAGCATCGGAGAAGTATCGAAGTCGAGTGGGTCTTAGAGGGATCAATTCATGGTGTTCGTCTACGCCTCGTTGCCGACATTTGTATATACTGATGTATATTTATGTTTTCTTTTTGCGCAGCTTCCTCATCCCAGGAGCTTGCCTCTGTTGTAAAACATTTTTTACCCATTCAGGGGTTCACCATCAATAAAATGCATATTATTCAGCAATTCTGCGTGCCTATTTAGCATTTATCTATTTTGTTTGCGAATGAAAACGCCGATGTTTTTTTGATAAAATGTGCATACATAAACTTGTGGGCCTAGGCCCATTGATTGTTGAAACAATTAATTACCTGAATGTTGTCACGAGATAATAACCTTGATAGGCCCTTTGAGGAGGGTATCTTGTCTGTTTGTTGGTGTTGTTGCAGGTGTAGCGCCTTCCAGAAGATGTGTCGTGCGCATCCCCGAAGCAGGGCAAGTCCTCCTTCTCCAGCAGAGTTCAGTAGTCTCTCCTCCGCAGAATCTGAACGCAGAATAGTGAGCATTGATATGTCTTCCCCAGGTAGAGATGATTCTCTTCCCCAAGCAGACGTATCCTGAAGGAACGTCACCTCATCAGCTGAGTCAAGGGCCGAAGCTCGTGTCCCCAACACCGGGTCACAAGTGCAGATTTCGTAGAAATGTTCGGGTGCCGAAGCTCGTGTTTTCCCCAGTAAAAGTCGCCAAAGCAGGTGCCTTCCCCAGCACCGGGTCACAAGTGCAGGATTCACAGGAAATTATTCATACGCCAAAGTATGCAGTAGTTGACGGTGCCAGACTGAAGTCTCCAGCGAAATTGAGATTCCCCACCAGAGCCGTATGCTCTCCTGAAGTGGGATGATTCCCTCTCCCCCAGTAGAGTGTTGGAACAGCTGACGCTGTATTCCCTTGCAGAGTTGTACTCTACCCCGAAGTCGAATGATTCCTTCTTCCCCAGCGGAATTGTAATTCCTCATCAAAGTCGTACTCTCCAGTGAAATAGAATGATTTCTCTTTCCCCGGCTGAGTCCGCAAATCCCCAGGAGAGCCGAATCCTTGGTAGCAGTTGGGACCATGAGTGGATGTTCCCTAGCAGAATATTGAGCAGCTGATGCTGTATTTCCCCAGAGTCGTACTCTCTCCAGAGAAGCAGAATGACTTCTCCTTCCTCAGCCGAGTTTGCAGATGTCCAAGAGAGCCGAGTCCTTGGAAGTTGATCAGACCATGTCTTCCCCAGTGGAGTGTGGAGCAGCTGAAGTTGTTTCCCCACAGAGTTGTTATCCCCAGAAGAGTAGCCATGACGACCACGCAGTTTACTCTCGCAATTGATATTAGCAGGCCCAGGTTCTCGTAGGGCTTCGTTCCCCCGCAGCAGATCAACTGAAGTTGTTTTCCCTGCAGCAGTCCGCGGAAGATCAATTCCCCAGACAGAGTCCGATTGATATTGGCGTGTCCACGTTCTCCTCAGCAGGATGATTCCTCTATCTGAGTAGTTCTTTCTCCTTGACAGGAGAATCTCCCCTCGGCATTTATTTTGCTGACGGGATCGCATCATTGTGCATGACTGCATAGCATTTAACACTGCATAGCATTTAACACTGCATAGCATTTAACATTGCATAGCATTGTACATGATTGCATGGCATTTAGCATAAACGCATAGCATTCCCACCATGTGGGGCATGGCGCAGAAGCATACGCATCATAAGCATGATCTAGGTTACTATCATTCTTGTCTTACAGGTGTTCCACCAAAGGACCAGTTGCTCAGGATGATTCCTGATATTCTCCCCAACAAGGTTGTTTTCTTAGATGATTCTTAAGACCCCGGTGTAATCCCCACAGTCGCTCGCTCAAGATGATTTTTGAGATCCCCAGCGAAGTCTCCAGTTCAAGACGATTCTTGAATTCCGCAGCAGAGCCATTTGCTTAAGATGATTCTTAAGACCTCAGCGCAGTTTCCCGAGTTGTTTGCTTAGGATGATTCTTGAGCTCCCCAGTAGCGTATCCAGCAAGAGTTGCCCAGGAAGATTCCTGGAATATCCCTAGCGAATAAAGTCTCCAGAAAGGTTATCAGTTCAGGATGGTTCTTGAAGGTACCCGACGGAATTGTTCATTCAAGATGATTCTTGAAGTCCCTAGCGGCGTGATATGTTTGCCCCAACAGTGACGTCTAATCTGAAGATTGACTTCGTAAACGCCTGAAGGCGACATCAGAAGGTTCCTGTGGATTCAGATTTCCTTGTTGATGAATCAACGTTTGTCTGAAGACAGAGTTCAGGAGTTTGTAAATGCAGCTTTTGTTTGCAAAGTGTTCCGTGTTGGCCTGAAGACCAAGTCAGTTGTCCTGAGGTGATGATTGATTGCGATCAAGTGAATAGTGTTTCTTCCGACTGAAGTCGAAGATGTTTCTCCAGCTGAAGCGGAGTTTGCCTGAAGGCAAAGTGTTTGAATCCCCGAAGAGTCGTGAATGGCTCAGGATACCATTTCTCTGACTGAAGTCACAGATTTCCCAAGCTGAAGCGGAGTTGCCTGAAGGCATATCCATGTATCCTTGAAGGACAAGGACCATTTCTTCAGACTGAAGTCGAAGATACCTCCTGCAGAGTTGCCGACGGGCAAAGTTTACATCCTCGAAGGTCAAGGATGTTTATCTTCAGAAGTACTTAAAGATCTTTTCTAGCTGAAGCTGGAATCGCCGACGGGCAAGGTTTATATCCTTGAAGGCCAAGGATGTCTATCTTCAGAAGAACTTGAAGATTCTCCAGCGGATCTGGAGTGGCCAGGGGCCAGGGTTTCATCTATCCTTGAAGGCCAAGGATTCCATCTTCAGAAGTACTTGAAGATCTTTTCTAGCTGAAGCTGGAAGTGGCCAGGGGCCAGGGTTTCATATATCTTTAATGTTGAAGTTCTACGGTGAACTCAGTATGCAGTAGTATGCGAATGTTCGTTATGGTTCTGAGGGTGCACCCCAGATCAGAGTGTGCTCAGTTAAGTCTCTCATTCCCAGCGGAGTAGTTTCAAATACGCAAGTGTACCTTTTTGTTCCACTTACCAGGGGTGAACCCCAGGTCAGAGTCGGTCAGATTATGGTTTGTTTGACGGCGAGGTCAGATTATGATTGGTTCGACGGCGATGTTGAATGTGTTCGACGGCGAGGTTGAATGTTTGTTTGACGGCGAGGTCAGATTATGATTGGTTCGACGGCGATGTTGAATGTGTTCGACGGCGAGGTTGAATGTTTGTTTGACGGCGAGGTCAGATTATGATTGGTTCGACGGCGATGTTGAATGTGTTCGACGGCGAGGTTGAATGTTTGTTTGACGGCGAGGTCAGATTATGATTGGTTCGACGGCGATGTTGAATGTGTTCGACGGCGAGGTTGAATGTTTGTTTGACGGCGAGGTCAGATTATGATTGGTTCGACGGCGATGTTGAATGTGTTCGACGGCGAGGTTGAATGTTTGTTTGACGGCGAGGTCAGATTATGATTAGTTCGACGACGATGTTGAATGTGTTCGACGGCGAGGTTGGATGTTTGTTTTAACGGCGAGGTCAGATTAGGTTTATGTTCGACGGCGATGTCAGACTCCTCAAATCCCCAGCAGAGATGATGTTTGTACGACGGCGATGTCGAGTGCCTCTCAGAGCGATGTTTGTTTCCGACGGCGATATCAGATTTAGTTCTCCAGCGGTGATGTTGGGTATTTTGATGGTCCGACGGCGATGTCAGATTTAGTTCTCCAGCGGCGATGTTGGGTGTTCCTCAGAATTTTGTTTGCTTCTGACGGTGATGTCAGGCGGTTTAGTCTTCCAGCGGCGATGTTGGGTGTTGTGGTTGTCTGAAGGCAATATCAGAAGAATTTAACGTGGATAACTGACGGCGATGTCAGATCAGTATTTCCCCAGCTAGTTGTCGTGCAGCTAGTATTGCAGTATTCAAAGATTTATTCTTCGCAGAGTATCGTGTGCTCGTGCAGTTGGCAAATTTTCAGGTTTACCGGTATTCAACCGTCTCGCACCTTGATTGGCTGAGAGCCGTTCGCTCCTCACCCAGTCAGGTCCAAGCCGCTTGAATAGGGGCAGCTGTTGCACCCCAAAATTTGACCAACCGGGTCCTGTATCTGGCTCTATGTTTCGATGCATAACCGCATTCGCATCTGCATATCGCATACATTGCATCTTTCATTTGTTTTGATTTTATCAGGATCACAGCTCTCGTCTCGCGTCTCAGGTGTTTTTTTTATCAGTTCAGATAGGTAAAATCGTATTTTTGGGATATTTCGGTGCCCGTTTATTTTTACCGGCTATTTTGGTGCGCTCTCGCGGTTTTATGTGTCGTTCGGTGCTTATTTTGTTCCTCTGGGAATTATTGTGATTTTTCTGGATTTTATTGGCTATTTTTAGGGTTTAAATAGATTTTTAATCATTTTTAGGATAATATAGAATTTTATAGAATATTAATAGATTTTTCTAGAATATTAATTGAATTTTTGAATATATTTTTAGATATAGAATATTAATAGGTTTTAATATTTTTAATAGTTTTTAGAATTTTAAATGGAATAAATAAATAGCATTTTCTCTTTTCAGAATATATTAGATAGAATTAAATCATTTTTCAGCACTTAATAGAGTTTAATCATTTTTTTAATAGAATATAGAATTTCTTTTAAATAGATTTGTAATATAATATAGATTTTTGTTATTAATAATAGATTTTAAATCATTTGTAAATAGTATAGGGTTTGTTAGAGAGTTATTAGAATTTTATTAGTGTTAGATTTAATTAGGTTAATTAGGAGTTAATCTTTTGTTTAGAGTTTAATTTGAATTTGTTAGAATTAGTTAGGATTAGTTTAATTTTCATTCAGATTTAATTGTGGTTTTTTAGGTTCAGTTTTAATTGGTTTATTAGTTTAATTTTTCGATTAGGATCTAATTAGCCATTAATCAGTTCTTAATCACGTTTCTCCTTGGTAATTCATTTTAATCAGTTTTGTTAATCCATTTAATTGAGATTCATTAGTTTTAATAGGTCCATTATCCATTATTATGCAGTTTTTGGGTGTTTATTTCCATTTTCGATTGGGCCCAAGTGATGTGCAGAGCCCAATTCGTCCAGGATAAGTCCAGAACATTCCAGAAATGTCCAAAAAATGCCAGCCTATATAAAGTCTCAGCGCCACGTGTAAGCAGGGAGAGGACCCCACGTTACACCTCCATCACACGCCACCTCACCCTTCAGAGTCTCTCTCTCCCTGCCACGCATCACCACACGTGGCGCGCATGCCTTCACCACCTCCACTACCAGCGCCACGTGGCTCCACACCAGCCCTCGCCTGAAACTCTCCCCGGCCGGCATGCAGGGCCGGCGGCCACCGTAACGGCAACCCTAACCTACGCCGGCCGCCCTACCCGTCGCCGGAAACACCAAAAACCCAGAAATTCATATCTCATCTCTAATCTGTTCATCTTCACCGATCAACCTTCTTCAACCAACCACCATCATCATCTCTAGATTCAACTCTCAACCTTCATCCTACCTCCGGTCGACCTTCATCCCTCAACGCCAGAAACTTCATCCATCAAGAACAACTTTCCAGGATCTTCACTTAACGTTCCCCACCTTCGTGTTCGATCTGCGAGATTTCGCCGGAACCTTCAAGACCTCCCTCATTCGCCATTACGAGTTCCTCAGCCTTCATGTAAGAGATCCCCAGAAGTTCATCAGGAATGATGAACATTCATAGAATCTTCGAGTGTTCCAGAATGAACTCTTAACGAACATCACCAGGAATCATCATCTAGTCGTCAACTTCAGACGCCTTCCAGAAGGTCCTCCAAATCACCAACGCGTTCAGTCTTCAAGATCTAGATTCTTCAGGAAAGAGACTTCAAGAACGAAAATCTTTACGAACGCAACAAACTTCCTCCAAGAACCTTCTCCAATTTCCATGCGTCAACATCATCAGTGTGCAATCTTCGTCATCTCTTAGTAACTCCATGAACGGAGCTTCGTCAGGTATAGTTCTTTGGACACGACGTTTATCATTGATCTTCAAGATCTGCGAAGATCTTTGAAGATCTTCCTCCTTCATCAAACGCGAACAAGAATCCACAGATCTTCGTTTCCATTATCCTTTTTCGTTTTGTGTTGAATTGATTTTGAGGTGAAGCGAACAGAAGGAAAAGGTTTGAGAAGGTTGAAGATTGAGGGAAACCAGAGTTGAAGAACGAGAGAGAACGAGGTTGAGAGAGGGAGAAGGAGAGGAAGACGGCGGCGGCGGTTGAGAAGGAGACATTAGGGTTCAGAGTGAGTGGAGAAAGGAAGGGAGATGGGTCGTGGAAGCTTGGGCCTCAAGCCCAACGGATTTGGGTCATACACCCCCAGTCCAACGATGCCCCCTCTGTTTGTCTTTTTTTTTTGGCAGCATTTGCTTTGGGCTGGGCCCAACTTTGATCTTTTTTTTTTTACTGCTGAATTACCCCTGTAAACTGCAATGTACCCCCTCCCTTGTATTTTGTTTTTCTTCTTATTTTCTTTGAATTTAAAAAAGGAAATATATTAAAAGAAAAAATATTAAAAAAGGAATAGTGAGAAAAAGAAAAGAAAATATGGTGAGAAAAAGAAAAGAAAATATAGTGAGAAAAAAAATATGGAGAAAATATTAAAAAAGAAAAATAGAAAAAGAAAAGGAAAATATATTGAAAAAGAGAGAAAATATTGTGAAAAAATACATAGAAAAATATGGAGAAAAATATATAGAAAAATACAGAAAAAAATATATGAAAAGATATTTTGAAAAAGAAAAGAAGGAGAAAGAGAAAAAAATATTAGTGTAGACTTAATATTTTTTAAAGTACATTTTCTTTTAGGATATATTTTCATAGAGCTTATTTCACCATTTTAGGATAGTTTAGAAGTCCACTTGTTAGGGGACTATTTCCCATTCGATTTTTCAGGATAGGATAGGATAGTATTTTCTAGGAGATTTATTTTCAGTATTCAATCATTGTAACCATTTTTCAGAACGTTAATAAAACGAGATTTGAGTTGTGGTCCCGAAGTAGCCGAACTACAGCTGCTCTGATTTCTCGTACCAGACGAGAATATGTAGGCATAGGATGCGATATCCTAGCGAGCACACTAACAACTAACTTCTGTTCTCTCGCTGCTGTGCGATCGAGACTTTCCCGCGGACGTCTAATTGTAACCCTTTTTCTCTCTTGCCCTAGTGCATTTGAGACCGAGCCATAGTTTTGCCCATAGGTCCCCGTACCTTTGAAACCAGTTTAATTTCTCACTGCTGTGTGAGAATACCCTGTTTAGCCGTAGTTAGCCTGAACTACGTAAAGCTCTGATCTTCCATGCAGTGTGGAAGTACGTAGGCACAAGACGCGAGGTCTTGGCGAGCCAATTTTCCCCGTAGTCCCGAACTACGTTGACTCTGACTTTCTCTCTTGAGAATACGTAGGCATAGAGTGCGACGCTCTGTCGAGTCAATTCCCTTCTGTTTAGATTTAGCAGCCGTAGATAGATTGTTTTTGCATCCTTTAGACAACCCAAGCAAGCGTGGATCCCGTCGAGTACGACGGACGTGAGGGGTGCTAATACCTTCCCCTTGCGTAACCGACTCCCGAACCCAGACAATGGTTGCGACGACCTTGTCTTACCCTTATTCGTCAGGTTTTTCCGATCGTTTCCTTTCCCGCTCTGAGGGATAAATAACGAAAGGTGGCGACTCTTCTGTCATGCCGGCACCTTATTTTCGCGCAAGCGACAGTATCTAAGATGTTGTTACAAGATCAAACCAAGAAGAATCAAGAGTGTGACAAGTTGCTAAGCTAGGGTTTCTAAGCTTGTCAGTGTAAAATCCCCTATTTATTGTCTAACTTCAAGACCACATATCTCAAGATACAAGTCTCATATCATCTTGACTCCAACATGAAACTTGTAGAGCATGTTTCTAGATTTCTTTTGAGTACTAGAACTCATCCATTGGGTTTCTAGAACTCAAGTTATGATGCTGACAAGTTATGGGTCCTCAGATGAATGTGATTTTGGTCAACAAAAGTTAACCAACTTCCAAGACATTTTTGACCTAGAAGGATGTTTCTCCTCACTTTGACCCAAACACGAAAGTTTTTTCTTATGATCTTAGCTTTCCAAAAAGTACTAGAAGTCCTTCATCTAATTTGTGGAGCTCAAGATATGAAGCTTGCAAGGCAGGGGTATTTTGGGAAACTTTGATTATAGGTCATTTTGGTTATAGGTCATTTTCATGGCTTTGCACACTTCAAATGGAACTTTCTCCAACATCAAGCTTGTTTAAAATGAAATCCTTTCCATCATCAAACATCAACTTATCATGGGTTTGGTTGGAATTTGAAGATTGGTGAAGGAATTTCCATGAAAAGTACTTAAAAGCCATGACTTTGATTAAATTCATTTTGAACCATTTTATGACAAGTTTATGCATTTTTTTGAGTCCCTTAAACATAACAAACACAATGCCAATTTCAGAACTAAGTTTTGATGCATTTTGACATGCCATTTTTCAAGTTAATTTACCATGAAGCAACACATCCTTAACCAACCACTAGATTATTTCAAGGGATCAATGTTGTCCATTAGATCACCTTACACCACAAGCAATGTGTTTGAACTGAGATTGGAGCTGTTAGAGCCATCTTCCCACGGGAATTTTGGAGCTTTGAAGTTCAAAGTTGGATTTTTCAATTGACCTTAACAAGCCATAATTGGGCCTCCATAAGCATTCAGATCCAAAGTATATAACATCTAGATCATGTACAAAGATCCAGAAGGGGATTTTGGATCAGAATTGAAGGAGAATTCAGTTACACGAGTGAAGGAAAAAGTGGAAGAGTGAAGTCAAAATCCAAGGCAATTCAATCCAATTGAAGGTGATAGCAGGCTCCATTGAAGTTCCTTGAAGCTTTCTGGTTGTTTTTCCACAAGTTTCATCCACAATTCAAGGCCCAACGGAGGCACTCCGTTAGGTAAGTTATCTTTCCAAATTTCTCTCTGATCATGCATCAATCATGCGCCATTTTCATGTATTCTTGAAGCCCTATCATCATAGATCATTTATGGATTGGTTTGGTTCTTCTTCATGTTAGTTTGTGATACGACCTTGAATCTTGGATCCTTCGTGTTGCCTTATTTATAGACAAAAAATTAAAACAAACATTAGAATCATGATATAGGCAGTGAGAGGAGTAGATTGGTATAGAAAATTGTATGTTTTGGTTCAATCTTGATCTTCTTCTCCGGCAAGCCCACCGGAGAAGACAACCGGTGCCACCGGCTGGTTTTAGTTCAGGCCAGGCTCACATGTATGCCACTTCACACATTGACTCTTTGACCAATTCACATCCAATAACTTGGATCTCATCTGATCCCTCTTTGACCATCCACGTTTCATTTGGACTGACACGGAGGATTAATGAAACGGGGAGTTTCATCCCCTCTGATTCACGTTGTGGACCTGGGCCCTTCAGTGATATTTGCACCTCCCTTTGTAGCAAGCCCAAAGGAATAACTGGGTTTTATTGCTAATTGCCACGCGTGCTTTTCTATTTCCTTTTTCTTTTTTTCTTTTTTTTTTCTTCATTATTTTGCTGTTCCAATTTTAATTCCATTAAAATACCTCAATTAATGATAAAAATCCCAAAAAATACTTTTTACATATTTTAGGATGTTAGGTGATTTTAAAAAATTTTCAATTGATTTTTTAAGTCATTTTCCAATTAAATCTTGATTTTTACTTTTGAGGTATTTTAATTGGATTGAAATTGCATATCTCATGTATTTGATTTTATTTCTTGATGAAATTTTCATGTTAGTGGCTGATTGTTCTTCATCATATTCTTGACATGTTAATTGTTTTTTTAGAAATTTTTGCCCCTGGTTTTATTGAAAATTGGTTAGGGTTTTAGTTTGATTTTTAGGACCCTCGATTTACCCTTGCTTTTAGGGTATCCCTTTGAATTGCAATTTTGTTTGCCTAGTTGTGTTTGGACTTAGTCTCTATACTTTTGGACCCTGGTTCCTAACACCCTAGGGGTCATCTAGGATTTTATTTGGATATGTTTGCTATTTTTAGTGTAATTTCCATTTGAGGTCATCTTTGTGTGATGTTTACCCTAATACATGAGCTAGTTTGTGTTCTAAATGGTTTTTGTGCATTAATGGAGCCTCTATTTCTCGTGGATTCATATTATAGACATATTGAGGTATGTGGAGGTTCAATTATAGGTCCTAATTTGGTTTGTAACTTGTTCAAGTTTGTGTACCTTTTAGGGCTTCCTTTTAGGGTTTTACTTGTGTACATATGTGAATGTTCCCATCTCTTACATGCTTTACTTGCATTCTTTTGTGCATTTCTACTCATTTATTTTTAGTGAACTCTTCTCTCATCTATCCCTCTGTCCAATGATGTAAGGACACCATTTGGGATGGCTTAGTCTCTCCTTAGGAAATACTTGAAGCAAGTCCTAAAATGGTGAACTTTTAGGACAATTTTGTGCATCTTTTGCACAAGTCATAATGAAGCTTTGGTTGAATGACACTTGGGACACTATTGCTGTTTTACTTTCTTCTTTTTATCCCCTTTAGGTTTAGGTTTCATTCTACTTCCATGTTGATGGCCTTAGGGCATGTTTTGCATTCCTTTGTGAATTGTTTTGTGGATTGTTTTGCATTTTACCTTATGCATTCTTTCTCTTCCTTTCTCTTTGCATTCATACACATGCTTGAGGTTGAGATGGACTTGTGGAGGCCTTTTCCCCATACTATTTTCCTCTCTCACTATCATTCTAAATGTGAATAAGATGTTTGCATGTTTACATATTACATATTGCATTTGGTTTATGCTTTCCTTCTTCTTCTCTTTTCATTACCATGCTCCCTTAGGATTTCTAATCTCCTTGTTTAAGGATGATTATGATAGACTCTAGGATTCAAACCATGTATGAGAACATTATGTAGTATTTCCCTTTAACCTCAATCATAGGGCCATTTTGCATCACAATTACTAGGTTTGAACTAGTTTCCCTTTAGTTTGTCCTCTCTCCTTCTCATCTCAAACCATTTATAAAACACTTAATAAATGCTAATGAATGTTGTGCATTACGAGCCTTAAGTACTTAGGAAATGGTGATTGGGGGGCCTCCTCTCAATTTCATAGAGTGTTTAGCGTATGTCCTTTGGACGATATGCGACACATTTGCTCCTAGGTCATAGTCTTTAGTGCAACATGAATTACAAACAATTCAAAAACACTTCTTCTTAAAAGACTTCAAAAACAAATGATCAAACTTCATTTTTTCCTTTGGGACCCTTAACAATGGAATACCTTTTCATAGAAAGAGTTTCGTTAACTTTTGGTTCTACCGCAAACAGGTAACACCTAAGTCTCCAATGGTCGAGCTGCATACACCTAACTGCTAGAACTAGTTGTTAACCCTACTCGGGTAAAAACATGTGAATCAACCGGTGTTCTTATTTGCTCGAACTACGTTTGCTCTGATTTCTCATACCAGATGAGAATACGTAGGCACGAGAGAACGATGTCTCGGCGAACAACCGTTCCCCACCCTCACCCGTAGTTAGCCGAACTACGTTGACTCTGACTTTCCCATTGCACGAGGGAATACGTAGGCCCGGAGCGGCGATGCTCTGCCGAGTCATTTTTCTTTTCTTTTGTCCCTGAGACCTTTAGCGTAGATAGTTTCAATCACCCTTTTAGATAGATAACAAGCGTGGATCCCGCGAGTTCGACGGACGTGAGGGGTGCTAACTGTAACACCCTTCTAAACCCCACAGAAAATATACGAATAATCAGAGTAAATAATCATGCATTCACAAAAGGGCGTCACACTTAACTTTCGAAACATCAAAACCACCTGTCATGATCATTAACACTTATAATAAATAATCATGCTTCTCACAATTTCACTTTGCATGTAGCAGCAGATTCATTTTATAACATAATTCTCTTAACAGAATATTCAGATTCCTCACATACTTCAACATTACTTAGGCACCAAGGCCAACATCATAATACTCCAATGAATATAAAAACATAACATAGAATACATAATGTATCTCTAAAATATAAACCAAACGATCCTAATGTTACATGACCAGAGCATGACTCGACCCAATATAACTAAATTACTAAATGGCTACACCAACAACGACCCTGCAACTACGAGCAGCTCTATTCTCGATACCTGCACAATGTCAGATAGGACATCATTCCAGCAAAAGGGTGAGAAATATTATCATAATAACAATGCATATAATCATATATGTATAGTAACATAGAAATATGCATACACTACGATCTCACCACATTTTATCATAATTCGCTCATATACATCATAATGTACATATGCACGATTTACATCATTACACGTAAACATACACATTCATGTTCCTTCACCACAATTAATCATATAGTATATATACACATAAATATCTATAACACCAAGCATATTTATCATGCATATATCCACAATTCACATCATTCCACATAAACATTTACAATTATGTTTATTCATCCAATCACAACTCTCATTCAACAATTCACGCACATATGCATACTTTCATACAACAATCACATATTTATGCCATGAGACTCAATGCAACTCATGCCATGTGGAACCAAAACTTGTTATCATTTTTCGGTTTTGACGTTTAAACCGGGTCCGTTCCTAGACCGATAACAACAAAAGCCCATTCCCTAAGCTTTCAAACCCTGCTCTAGGTTTGGGACAAGTCACTAGCCTCCACGAGACTAGCAAGCATTGCCTCTTAACCAAATGATGCGTATGCAATCAACAATCATATGCACTTAAGATCGTTCTCGCATCTTAATCCCATGCATACTCAATAATTCATCACACAAGAATTATAATATGATTGCACACTCACACATCATATCAAAGTATTCATACTTTCAACATCATCACATTTATCAAGCAATGCACACATATTCACAATATGTTCTCATGCATTCTTCACATTATTGCATACAATCAATATGCATTCACAATTCAATACCATCACCACATTTATCAAGCAATGCACACATATTTACAATATGTTCTCATGCATTCTTCATATTATTGCATACAATCAATATGCATTTACATCATCATGCCAAACGGCAACAACTTCATCACAAATCATCATACATTTTTAATCAATTTAAACAATGCATTATATATGCCAAAAGGCCACATTTCACAATCGATTCCATAATCTAGGATTCACGTCATACGGCTACCCACAACATAACATATCCCCACAATACACAAACTATTCATTTCTGATAAGGATTGAATACAATCGAACCAAACACTCAATCATTGGATGGAATCACAAAGAAATAAGAATGCTGTCACGCTCGCTAGCTTGCTCGCCTAGCGAGTTCCTAGTGAACACTCGCTACCTGCTCGCCTAGCGAACAAGCTCGCGAAGGCAAACAGAAGCTACTATAAGGCTTCGCTACCTACTCGCTGGGGCTTCTCCTAGCGAACCCCTCGCCACCTTGCTCGCTACTAGCGAAGAGGGCCAATTACATTTCGTCCAAGTCTGGGACCATTCGCTACTAGCTCGCTACAGCGAACACTCGCGACCTGCTCGCCTAGCGAAGGTGCTAGCGAACGTCTGTGATGTTCAAAACCCCAACTGTCCAAAATCATCAAGTCATCACAAATCAACCGATTCAATTCCAACGAATTCCAGTAGTCTTAGCCTAACATTTCTCGACTAATCTAAACCATTTATTCCAGATTTTAACCATTCAAACATTGATTCTACCGATTAAACTCGTTTCTGCCCTAGAATGGAAAAGGATGAAAACCTCTAACAAATCCAAACACACACATACATAATCATAACATTGATAAGATAACAACATTTCACACCCTTACCTTGATTAAATCGAAGCTAGAAGTTGTTCTTGAGCTTTCCAAGCTTTCCCCTCTTTTCCTTCTCTTTTCTCCTCTTCCTCTTTCTTTCTCTTCTCTTTCTCTTATGTTTCTATTATTTTCTTTTCCTTCCATTTTTTCTTATATGTATTTCTATTCTATTTCCTTCCATAATATTTCTTCACTCAAATATCTACCAATAATTCAAATAATTAAAATCATCCAAATTAATCAATTAATTAATACGAATAATTAATTATTGAAAATTGGGCTGTCTTCTCCCATTTTCGTCAGGTTTTCTCTGGTCATTTCCTTTCCCTCGTTGGGATAAATAACAAATGGTGGCGACTCTTCTGTCATTGCCGACACCCTTTTTCGCAGTAGCGACACCGGTGCTGCTAGTTCTTCGCATCGATCGATAGGTAAAACCGTAATCTAGACGGTGTAACGACAGGGTATGAAATTTTGACGTAATTGGTCCCCGGCAAAGGCGCCAAAAACTTGATGCTCAATTTCGCAAGTGCACGAATAGCGTCAGAGTAATATAAAAGATTATCGATCCCACAGAGACTAAACGTCAATCTATCGATTACTGTTGTTACGGTGTTTATCTAAGGTAAGTCAATTTGGAATTGGGTTGTGCGAAATAAAGTAAAGTGCAAAAAATAAATTCAATAATAAAACAACAGGCTCAGATGTAATTCACATAGCTAGGGAGTATTCCAAATGTGTATAAATAGACTTCTTAAAGGGTAATGTTTTCTACTCTTGAAAAGAACTAATTTAACGGGAACTGTCGCTTTCGCATATTCAAAACCGAGTTTATCCCCTAATCGATGCCCCTTATTGTCACTTATAAAAAGGCGCGCATTGCGTTAGAATGATTAAACCTATTTTTAAGAAATACAGTTTCTTGACTTAGTTGAAAAGTATTTTGACCTGGAATTTCTAACAAAAAGAGGTTCTTGCAAACTGGACTTTAAATCCATAAACGCGTCTGAAAACAGTTTTAAAATCGTTTTTCTAAAGCATTAAAGATTCTTGCTTAACTGGACTAAGCGCTTTCGCTTCCTTTGAACAGTTAAGACTAACCAAATTTATCTAAAGGTTGGACGGCTTTCGATCATACCCAACAGATTTTAAGTGCAGGAAATATGTATTAAAAGTCAGAATAACCCCTAAGTGATTCTATCGACAGCCGTATAGAATACCACTTTTAACTATGATCCTCACATCCTAACCTCTAAGATTTAGCCGGACATGGAAACATAAATAGACATGGTAAATAAAGTGTGATAAATAAGGGCGGAAAATAAATTACGAGTAAATAAAGTACGGTAAATAAGGTGCGAGTAAATAAAGTGCAGGAAATAAAGTGTTGGAAATAAATGCGAATAAGTAAAAGAAAAAATAAATAAAAACCTGCTCCAAACGGGAGGTTTTAAATCTTAGTACAACTTGAAGTAAAGGACTGAAATAAAATGACGACAGGATTAACTTCTACCAAAGTGCTCCAAACTCGATTACAGACTCGATCGAACAATGTGATAACTCCCCGATGTGAGAAGTTTATCACTTTACAATACTAAAAATATATGACTTGAGTTCTGTAACTAAGATTGGATGCTTAGAAATGAGACATAAACCTTCTGCTTATAGTGCTAGGAAAGTACAGGGAAAGACTGGAATGCCCCCCAACTTCTTTTGGGAGGGAAACGAATTGCAAGGGTGGCGCCCGCCATGCCCTCATGGCGCTCGCCATGTGTACTAGGGTGGAAAGAAGTGGGAGACGTGGCAGTTGTTAGAAGTTGGTCTCTTATCCCACTCATGACTTCTCCTATGGCGCCCTCCATGGAGAGTGCCATGTGTACAATCTCCTGAAAAGCTAGACAAAACAGAGGCATAATACAAGAAAACAGAAATAAAATCCTAAATAACATGTGCGAATCGAGTCAAATAAAAAGTATATTTTAGGTCTATCAGATCATTCCACTCTCATTTTTCACACCGGAGTTATCCAAAACATCATAAACACATAGCTCTCCTTCTTTCCCTCTTTACTTGTAAGTGAAGAAAAGTCACAAAACCACCAAAATTCACCTCTTTGCATTTTTCACACCAGTCCTTGTTCCAAACACAAAAACACTTCAAATACCATATACACAACCTTAAAATGTCCATTTGAAGTTGTTCCCATCATCACTTTCATAAAAAAAAACCATAGATCAAAAAGTTAACAGTCAACACACCATAGTTTGACTTTTATGCACATTTCAAGCCAAATCACCACACAAACCATTCTTCATCATTGTGACACCTTGAACACCTTCCCTTTATGTTATTTCAACTGCCTAAAACCTTAAAAAGCAATTGGAACCTCATTTGCTAGATCTATCTCAAAAAACTACTTGTTGCTTCAAAAGGAAGAAAACTCAAAGCTTGCTCAAAGGAGGGAGGGTATACTTTGCTCTTGCTGCTAGTTTGCTCAAGGAGGTCTACAAGAGGTATGTAGCCCTAAACCTCCTCATTATGCATCATGTTTATGTGTTTTTGAGTTGTTGGATAGTTTAGACATTGTTATGTTGAATTGTGGCTATGCTGTCAAAATTGTCTTGAATGTTGTATTGGTAAGCTCATAACTATTGCTGATTTAAACCAGTGGTTACCAAGATGAAGTTTGTTAAATTTCAAACATTGATTTGGTATTGTCATTTGTGGTCCTGTTAATCTTACAAGTTTGTTGACATGTTGTGCTAGAGGTTTTTAGTGCTAGAATGGTTGATTCTTGTTGAGGTGTATTAAAGGTTGTAGATTGCAACTGAGGGCAATATGTGTGTAGGCTGTTGTTTTTGTTGGTTTTGATATGTACTATTGAAATAGTTGGGTTATTATTGACATTGTTATGTCAAGTTTGTGTTCCTTAGCATCCAAACTATTTTATCTTAAGAAGTTGTCAGCATGAGGAAGTTTAGTTTGGTTGCTTCAGATTTCAACTTTATGATGGTAGATGTTTCCCTTTGGCAAATAATTGTCCTTATTCATAGTTCTAGATTAGTTTAGCATCAGTTGGAGTTTGTATCATTGGACTGTCATTTGTTTTTCCTTTGTTCAGAGGAGGTGTTGCTAGTTTGTGAACTGATACTGTGGACTCTTTAGTTGGGGTGCTTCATCCTTGATTTGGCTTCTGCTTAATGTTAAGCAGGTTCCTTTTAAAGCTTTGAAGATTAGGCTTTTTAGCTTTAGTCTAAGTTAGAGTTGAGGTTTAGTTTTGTTTGGTTTGTGTTCATTTCTAGAATTTAAGTTTGGCCAACCCATACATAACTGTTGCCATTTTAAGTTTCTGCTAGGCAGTTGATTATTTGTTATTGATGTTCATCTAAGGAGGGGTTGTAACCAAGTTGTTACAGTTGTGGCTATTGTTGAGATTTAGTTTGAGTTGTCAAAGAGCAACCTAGTCTTGACTGTACCTTTGGCAACCTAGTCTGTCTTTTGTTTTAGTGCCTCATGTAAGGGCTGATGTTAGAATTCATGAGAAGGTGGATTTGTCAATCGATGATGAGATAGTTAGAGTGGTTGGCTCTTTGCATTGGCTTCCTAGGAATTGTAATGTCAGGCTCCTATTTGTGTTCAGCTTTAGTTTAGAGTTGTGACTTTAGACTTTAAGTTTAGTTTGTCTAGCTTAGAGTTGAGATTAGACAGTCTGTTAATAGGGTTCAAATGTGGCCTTTTAGAACTCATAGTTATGTTTGTTAAATCCTAGATCTCACTTTAAGTTTTAGGCGGTGACTGTAATTAGGACAGTTTGTGGATTTTTTCGTTTTATATTACTGTTAGAGATTGTTTGAGTTTGAATCTGTCAATATGCTGTAAGTGTGTTGGCTCTTAGTTTGAGTATACATCATTCTTGACTTGGCATGGTAATGTAAAGATTTGTGGTTCTGCTCAATTCTAGGTCAGTTTCTTTGTTTGATCAGTTGAGTTGTAACTATTTGCTGTAAGGATAGTTTGTTGGATTGATTTAAGGCTTTGACATTATAACCATGTTGCCAATGTTTATCTTTGAGGTCTGGTTGTGTCAACTTTTTACACCTTGGTTGTTATCAAATTTTGATTTCTCATATTAAGGGTTGGATTGTGTTTTCCATATAAGGATCGTGGTTTGAATTATAGTAGGCTGAAAAAGGGAGGGCTGTCATCAGAGTCTTGCAGTAGGGTTGCTGTTTGGTTTGATCGGCTGCATCAAGTTTGTTGCATTTAGAATGCTTACTGTCATAAGTTTATAAACTTGCATTTGTGAATAAAATTTGGACTGATGATTGATGGATATAGGCATTGTCATGTTAGGATCCACATTTGTGCCAAGACTTGCTAATATGCAACATTTTCTGTTCAGGTTATGTAGATGTTGTTGAAGCATTTGGTGTGTGGCTTCCATTTTTCTATGTATTTGGTGCTTTGATTTGAAAGTTTTTAGGTTCATTTCTTGTAAGTCACAATCTCAGCCTGAAGAGTTCAAGTCTTGGTGGCTGCCTAAGATAGTTGAATTGGTTGGTCATGTTATGCCCATGTGAGTGATGATTTGGCTCTGTCAAGAATTGGCCCTCTGTTTGAAACCATTAACTTACATTGACAAGTCATTAAGACTGGGTTTTGGGACTGCCAGTTGGACTCACCTTTGATTTATCATTTTGTTTTCAACTCATGTCTATCATTGCAACTCACATACCATTTTTTTGCTCTAATATTGTTTTGAATAAATTTCTTGTTAGAACTCATTCAATATCATACTTAGAATTTGCTCAAACCATCTTCTACCATTAATTGCATCAGTTTTAATCTTAAAATCTCAAAATGCATTTCCAAAATTTCATTATGCATGTTCCATTGTATTTTCAGTTGGAAGTATCATTTTAAAATTTGGTTGGCACCATTGTAATCCTCAGGAAAAAACAAGCAAGTTAGACTTTTGTTTCATTAAAATTGATCAAGGTTTGAAGAAGTTAGGATGAAATCGTTTTGGCATTTTTTCACTTGATGCTTTCCATAAAGTTGGCCAGGATATGCGCTTGTTTTAGTACATATGCACATGGGGTGGCTTGATGCAACGGATGTATCGCCACCCCAGTGGTTACTTGCCTTGCCTTAAGTACTTTGCCATGCGTGAGATCCTAGGTTCGACCCTCGGCGAGGGCGTTTTTTTTGCTCCATTTTCATAATTTCTCAATTTTTATTATTTTTATTTCTTTTTCCATCACCTTTCACAGGCTTGAAATGGATGAATTGGCATAGTTTTAAGCCCATGACCCCAAGGACTTGGGTTCAAGCCTAATGGGTTCAAGCCTTGGGTGAGGCATTTCTTCATTTTTAGCAATTGGTTATTTTATTTTATTTTTATTTTTATTGTTATTAAATTTCAAATTTACATACCTTCTTCAATTTTAATCATTTTCAAATGATTCTTTTTGAAAAATTCTTGTGTTATTACATACTTTCATATAATGTTTAAAGAATCCTAAAATTTTTATTTTAGAAACATTTTGCATTATGAGGAAATTGTGTTTCGTTTTAGGATTTTCACCCTCCTATCTTTCCTTCTTCATTTCCAACTTTGATTTTATTCCATTTGAGTTTTTAAGTTGAAATTGATATCGGATTGGCTTGTTAGCTTCCTTGTATACTTGAGTTTGAATTTCAAATCTTGCTTGTAAGCATCTAATCGATTCACTTCTTGACTTTATAAAGTTTCCCCCCATGAAGTATTGAACTTCTCGATTACATTGTTGTGACATTATTTGATTATGCTTGATGATTGTAATTACATATGACATTTTGTAACTTCAAGAAACCATATCTTTGTCAAGATTCATCCTAATCTTTATCAAGATCCCCTTCCATCCTTGTTAAGATATACCCCCGTCTTCGTTAAGATATACCATTGGTTTTTACCTTTCTTTTTTTGAGTCTTGTAAGAACTTTCCCCTTCATGATATTGTAATATCTTAATGTTTGCATTGGTTGTAACCATTTATCTTGACTGAAATCATTGCTTGATATTGTAATATGCTTGCTTATTCTTGGTTGTAACCATATTTCTTGTATTCATCATGTTTAAATGATTATTGTCATGTTAAGTTTATTTCTCCATGTGATGGAACTCTTTTGTTCTCATCCAAATTGCCTCCCCTTTTCCCTTCCAAAGGAAAGCCTCTCTATTTACTTATAGTCATAAGATAGCTCATAACACTCCCCTCGACTTTGTTAAGTCATTCTCCATCTTAGTTAAGTTAGAACCTTAGCCATTAGACTTTGCTTTAAGTATAAAAGACCTACCCCTTGTTAGGAGTATCTTTCAAGTAGAACTTTAAGATAGAGTTTGTTAACTCTATGTAAGAATTATAGTGATGATTACTTACTCCCTTTACTTGAGTGTTTAACTCAGATTAGAGAGTTTTGTTAAACTCTACACAAGCATTAATATGTTTGTTCCCCTTTGAACCTTGATCATAATCAAGAGTTCTTCATTCCTAGTGAGGTGAACTATGATTGCTCTTATTCTATCCTAGTTAGGATACGTAGGAAGAGGATGCGATATCTTTGCGAGCAAACTTAGAAATGATCCTTAGGTCTTTACCTAACCTTATACCCAAATCCCAAACCATAGCAAACATTTAGCAAGTATTAGCATGCAAATAAATAAAAGGTTCCTGTAGAGTACTACAGATGTTTAGGATGCGAAATACCTATCCTAGGCATAACCAACCCCCGATCCCCGAATCTCTTAGCGTTGTTGTTACATCGCGCAAAAGGTCTTTCTTTCTTTAACCTTTCCTTTGGGTAAATCAAAGTCCGATTGTGAATTTTAATAATTAAGATTTAAGTTAATCAATAGCTTGGTATCACGATTCTCACTGCAACAGAAATGACGACTTCATTGGGGACATGCTTAACTTGAGTGTTTAGCCTATTTTGTTTGATTGCATGCTATATTTGTGGATATTTGCTTAACATGTATATTTGTCAATGAAAATTCTGGCCTGCCCACGATGGATGTTCTAACAGAGGTTATAACATCCACTGTGACATTCACTACAGATCTACTATTATGCAGTAATAACAAAGCAGTAAATAACACAGTTAGTTGTTGACCCAGTTCAGTGCAACACACTTACATCTGGGGGCTACCCAGCCAGGGAGAAATTTCACTATCAGCAGTATCAATTCAGAGTCAAACCTCCAATTTGCACTCTTCACTTAATCACTACCCAATGACAATTTAACCTAGAGACTCTAGACCTGAGTATACCCACTCACTCCCTACAATCACACAACAGTGATAACAACAAGTTACAATTTAAACTGTAGATTGAAGAGACACTTCACCTACACACACACACACACCTTGATCTTTGCTTCAAAGCTTTGATCAAGGAACACACACTCTTGCTTAACAGCTTCGAGTGTAACACAGTCTAGAAACTACCTAACCAATGCACTCAACAGTTGCTTAGGTTACACGTATTCCTAAGACACAAACATGAAGAACAACCTCTTCACTTCTAAACCACTATGGTGATTTCTTTGCTTCTCTATCTTCAACAGTTGCCTTCTAGGATTGCCTCTCCTGGTATTTGTAGCAGCAGATCAATTCTTGGGCCTGGGCGTATACATTAGGTTTTATCTATCATAAACCCTCACTTATGTATTCTGCACACTTTCCTCTTTAATCAGGTAAATTTTAGTTCCCCTAGGGCGTCTAAAATGTCTCCTGCATTCCAGCATGAGCTTCTGAGTTGTTTCCTGAGTTATAGCTACCAGAACAACAAACTTCCGCTTGATGTCATACGACCTATGTCATAACATTGAGTATGACATTCAGCTTAACTTATAGTTAGCTTAGTTAACTTACCCTACACAATCCATATTATGAATGTAATAACATCCAGCATGACATTCATATATGTACTTATATTTTGCCACAAAATGCAGCCAATCAAGAGCACTTACAGTCAATATATTTGTTTGTTGGATATTGGGTACTTTGAGTGGTGAGGAAGTCCTATACCCGGACTCGGGTGCACTTATGATAGGATGGTGGTATATTCAAGAAGGCTTATAGGGAGTTGATTCCTGACCAAGCTAACTTGAGAAACCACCGCTCAGTGGAGGCCCTCTTGAGTGTTAGTTTTGTTGAACGAGTATTCGTGAAAACATTGCTACTCTCGACGTTGGAGCTCGTGACACTATGGACCTTTAGATTACATTTTACCCCACTTTGGCCTTATTAGGACGTAGTGCGATGGCTATAAGGGAGTATTCCCGAAGTAGTTGATACGCGATACTACACTTGGACGAGACTCTCTTGAGAATACTATCGATTACCAAGTGATTTGGGAAATTGATAATATCTGATAGATGGGTTGTTGACCCTGAGAACCTCTTAGAACCCTGTTCTGTAGGTTTGAGAATCCATATTTCACACCTTTTAGGATGGGTAGACCATGGCTCCACACTCGTGTTCTCTAAACCTAGGCTTTTGTCTGTGTGCATATGTGTGATCTTTGCTTGCATGTGTTTGTGCATTCTTGCATTCATGAGTATCATATTATAAAGTTGCATGGAACTCAGACTTTTTGTTTGTAAACATCAAGGTTGTTATGGATGGTAAAGAAAGAAAACTTTGAAGTACACTTACAAGAGTTTTAACTTGGATGACCTAAGGAGGTTGAGCACCTTGGTGACAAACCTAGAAGGATTCAAAAGCAGATATGGGAAATTGTTGTCATTATTGAAGATGAAGATGGATAATGGACTTCTCTCCATACTTCTCCAGTTCTATGATCCAATCTACCATTGTTTTACTTTTCCCGATTATAAGTTAGTACCCACACTAGAGGAATACTCCTATTTGGTTGGATTGCCCATTCTTGACGAGTCTCCTTTTCCAATCATGGAGAAAGACCCTAAGGAGAAAAATATTGCCAAGGCTACACGTTTGGGATTGGTTGATATTCAAAACAATATGACTACAAAAGGGGGAATTTTTGGATTAACTGCAGAGTTTTTGGTTGGGAAAGCTCAGTACTATGCTGATCATTTGAGCATGAATGCATTTAAGGCTATCCTTGCCTTACTCATTTATGGTATCTTTTTGTTCCCTAGTTTTGAAATTTTTGTGCACCTCAATGCCATCAAAATCTTCTTGAAGAAGAACCCTATGCCTACTTTGCTAGCAAATGTATATCATTCTGTTCATCTGAGGAATTTTCACAATGGAGGGATGATCACTTGTTGTGCTCCTTTATTATACAAGTGGTTTATTTCACATTTACCTAAAGCTAATACTTTTTGGGATCTGAAAGAAGGTTGGTGGTCACAGAAGATCATGGCTCTCACTCACTCTGACATTGATTGGTACGACCGTGACTATGATGGAGTAATGATCATCGACAGTTACAGAGATTTTGGTAACGTACCTCTTCTTGGTACTAATGGAGGAATCAATTACAATCCAGTTCTCGCCCGTCGACAGTTTGGATATCCTTTGAAGGACAAGCCTAACAGTGTTCATGCGGAAAGTATTTTCTTCAAGGAAGAGAAGAACAATCAGGAGCTAAAAGGAAAGATCCTAAAAGCTTGGAATCATTTGCATAAGAAAGGAAGAAGGACCTCGGAAAACTTAATTGTGTCTCTTTGGAACCATATCTCCAATGGGTCCGAAAGAGAGCCATTGCGTTGAAGATGCCTTATCCTCAGCAAGAACCCATGGTTTTGAAGAAGGAGTGCCCCTTGATCTTCATGTCTGAGGAGGAGAAGCTGAAAATTGCTTTGAGTAAAGCGCGACAAACAGAAGACACTTGGAAGCACAAGTATCAGGTGGTTATTGAAGAAAATACAGAACTCCAGAAACAACTACAATTGAAGAATGAAGAAGTACTCTCCTGTAAGAAGAGGAAGGTGCAAGAGGATTTGTGTTCATCTAATCCTCAGTCAACTCCATGGAAGTTGATTGTGGATAAGCTCATTCTCGAAAAAGCTCAGATGGAAAAGGAGATTAAGAAGCTCAACATGAGGAGGACTTTTGTTAGCTTTTATTTAGCTTTCTGTTTAAAACTCTTATAAGAAGTACCGATATTTTGTGATTCAATAAAACTTTTGATGTTTGCAAATATCTGAGTTCCATGACACTTTTGCATTCGCATTCGCATTTTCTAACCATTCAAGGAAATTCAAATTTTTTCTTTGCAGACAAAAACATGGTACGACGAGGTGGACTCCCTTTCCCAGATTTAAAGTTGGACAATCTCAAGATTTTGGCAAGCCTCATTAGAGATCCCACCGCTTTCACCAAAAAGTATGGAGATCTTTTACCATTGCTTAACACTCGGATTGATGGATGCATGCTGCATGCCCTCGTTGAGTTTTACAGCCCAGTGTACCATTGTTTCATCTTCCAGGATTTCCAGTTACTTCCGACCATTGAAGAATAAATGGCTTACCTAAAGCTTCCTTATTCTTTCAAGCTTCCCCATGGGAAACCCAAGAGAAGAGATCTTGCAAGGACACTGCACCTTAGGCCAGAAGATTTACCTGCAATGAGAGCCAAGGGTGGCTTCTATGGAATAGAGGCAAGGCCACTAATGGAGATGGCTGAGTTTCACCATGAGAGTAGGAGTTGGGGAACTTTTGAGGCAATCTTATCATTTTTGATATACGGTCTTTACCTTTTCCCATGTGGTGATGAATTTATCATCGAAGAGGCTATTCGGCTCTTCATCGACCAAAACCCCATGAACGCATTGCTGGCGGATACTTATATTCTCATTCACCGCCACACATTGTATGATCTCAGACTATTTACATGCTATACTGCATTACTCAGTAGGTGGTTCACCTCCCACTTGCCCAAAACTCACATTCTATGGAATCTCAACTCTAAAGAAGATTGGGTGGCAAGATTAACAATTCTCAGCCACCACAACATTAATTGATACGATCTCCAGATTGGAGGCATACCCATGATTCATAGCTGTGGGGGACTTCCCCAACGTACCTATCATTGGTACGAAGGGAGTTATTAGTAACAGTCCAATCCTCGCTCGATGCCAACTTGGGTACACAACCGGGCCAGAGCCAGAACCAGAACTTCTAAGAACTCGCTTTTGCAAAAAAGGTAGTAACCAAGAACTAGAGGCTCAAGCTAGCTACGCTTAGAGGCATACTAACTGATCATACCTGACCAGAAGGGAGACAATAACCTGCCCCACATTGCCGATCTATTAGCTGTTCACCGAAGGTATGGAAGAGGAGGGGGTGTACCTGAAACACACTCCAATACCAAAGTAAGTGGCGAGCAAAGTAGAAGCAAGTACAGAGAGAGTAAGAAGTTAAGTTACCTGACCCTCTAGTGAAGAGGGTATTTATAGTGAGCCCCCAGTGTAGGGCCAATGGTTACCTAGCACTAGGCTGGGCTGCCGTGGCGTCATGAAGGCCAGGACGTGGTCTTCACCCTAGGGTAATTGTTCCGCGCTATCTGGGAGGAGAAAGACCGAATCCCTAGGACATGGGTAGTTACTTTATGGCGTGTCCCTACGTGAGGGAGAGAACATGGGGGAAGGCTCGAGGAGTTCCTCGGGCAGCCAGAGGTGGCTGGTCGGATTCAAGGGTCCTGCCCGACGAGGGGAAGAAGGAGGCTGGCTGGTCGGAAGCGAGGGACCTGCACGACAGCCGTCAGGCTATGCCTGACGGGGAGATGTTGTGCTCAACGGGGATCCTGCCTGTTAGCGTGGTACTCTTGGGCCCAACCCCATTGGGCTTGGGCTTGCTTGGTTGTGAGCTAAGCGTCGGCCCAGTCCAGAACAATAGCCCCCCAAGTCATTGTTCGTGGTTGTACGAGCTATGACTTAAGTAGAGAATGGTGTCGGGCGCGTTGATCTGTCGGGCAGGCATCCATCGGACAGGCTGTTATCATGTCGGCCCGGTGAACATACGTCGAGGAGGTGCCTACGGTCAAGGGAAGAAGTTAAAGAGACGCAGGAAAGACGGAGGTTCGCCATGTGTCTGCTTGTGACGATTATGGGATAGGCACTTGAGTGCCTAGAGATGCTTCGTTTCCCGTTATAGGGGTATATATATGTTGACCTGGCCCGTCTTTTTGCTCATTCGCTTGTTTGCAGCTGCTCAACATCCAAAGTTTTTCTGCTCGACATCTGGGATTATTCTGCTCGACATCTGGGATTTCTCTACCCGACGACAGTCTTTCTGCATCCATACTAAGTAAGTTCCTGCATCCTTCTCGATGTTTTTTGCTGTTTGTGGCAGTGTTTTCGGCGGCTCCGCTGGGGGAGCTTGGAATACCGTGGGTTTTTCCGGCAAATACGCCGGAGGGTCCTTCAAAATTAGGGTAGAAAACGACTGTCCCCGGATCTTGCGATGAGTGCCCTGGGGAGGATTAAAAGAACTTTGAATGCCCCGAGGACAATGGGATGAATGCCCTGGGCACGAGTGGATGTGTGCGCCTAGGACAAAGGGTGTACTCACTGGTCCTCCTCGGAGGATAAAGTCGCCCCTAGCTCATCACATGGGTGGCTAGGTGACCACGCCCTTTCACTTGAACTGCGGCGGAAGGGTGGATTTGATTTGGCTGTCAAATTCACCGAGTTTCTATGCTTTACAGGTATAAATGGCTGGTCGTGATGAGGAAGAAGTGGAGTGGCACTTGTTGGCGAACGAGGAAGGTCGCGAGGAGGAGGTCGACCTGGATCCTCCGGAGAGGCCTTTGGAAGAATGGGTCGAGGAGGAACCCCTAAATTATATGTCGAGGTTCGTCCTTGACGATTCGGACGCGTTCGCTATGATAGAGGATAGGGTGGCCAGGAGCCCCCGTTAATTCCGCGCTTGCCGGCCTCGAGAGGTCGATCGTATCTGCTCGCGTTATGAGGGTGGTCGGTTCCCTATGTATGAGTTTGCCTTCAAGGAGGTGGGCATGCGAATGCCCTTTACCGGCTTTCAGCAAGGCGTTTTCGACCACCTAATGCTGGCACCTTCCAAGCTTCACCCAAACTCGCTGGCTTTCATCTGAGCGTTCGAGATCGTGTGCAAATATTCGGAGCTCGGAGCCACCATTCCCCTATTCTTCTATGTCTTCCATTTGCAACGTTAGACGGCGACTGGTCGACATAGCTGGGTTTCGCTGAAGCAGGCGACCATGCTCTTCTGCTCGTATACTGACTCTGTTCGAGGCTTTAAAGATTACTGGTTCGTGGTTATGCCGAACACTGACGAAGAGTACGAGACGATTTTTTGAAAGGAAGTAGTAGTCGTGGAAGGGCGTTACAAGGATAACTATGAGTCCTATTTCCCCTTGGACTGGGGGGATCAGCATTTCCGTTTGGCCACCGACAACTTCATCTTCAGGCCTGGTCAGCTGGGCGAGCCTGGCCTTCCAGAGGTTGATGGACTTCGTCGGTCGTCTTCCTCCTCGGAAGTGTGTGTCCCCCGACGGGGAGTATATCCGTGGCGAAGACGGGAAAATACTGATAGAGGCCCAGTATATTAATGTAAAGGCTCTGCTCGAATGCAGGACGAAGGTTGAGGCTCATCTGTTCCTAGGTATTTTGAGTGCCTCCGGGCTGCTTTTGTTACTTGTCTAGATTTGCTTCTAACCGTTTTTCTTATGTTCGTTTTTCAGGCTCAATGGGTTCCGTGGAGGAAAGGGTGATGAAGCTGATGAATAGGGGTATTCGTCGTGCTCAAGGTCGGGCCCCTGCTACACGGAGGGAGATGTCTGTCGGTTCTTCGGGAACAACCTCATCTCTGCGAGGAACCGAGTCCCCGGCGCAGCCCCCGGTTACCAAACAGCGACAGGAGGACGAGGTGCCTCAGATTGATCTGACGGGCGGGTCCACAGAGAGCGGGTTCGTCATGCCCCCTTGCTGTCTCCGACCAAATTTATTTTCAGGGAGGAACGATCCCGCGGTGGCGCCCGAGGAAGCCAAGAGCATACTGGCTGCGGGCAAGGAGTCTCGGAGGAAGATGATGTCCGCAGACCCGGCGATGATGGTGAAGGTCTTTGAGACGACCCATATGCTGAATGAGGCGGGGTGCTGCTTGGAGGACCTAGCTGTTGTCAAGAACGACCTTGCGGTGTCCGAGGAGGTTAGGGCCAAGCTGGCGGCCGACCAGAAGGAGTATCAGAGGCAGGACATGCTCCACTGTGGACGCTTTGGGGAGCTGGAGAAGGCCCTGAGGGAAAGGGATGAAGAGCTGAAAGGGGCCAACGGTCGTATTGCTGAGCTCGAGGATCTGGTCGCCCTTGCCGAGGATGAATCTGAAGAGGAGCAGTTGGTTTCGTCTAGGAAAGGGTTCGTGGCCAAGGTTCGTCAACTCGAGGAGGACTGCCCGGGACCGTCGAAGTGGGCTTTAAGCATACTGTTGACCAACTCAAGCTTGTCAATCCTGACCTGGTGACCGACATGATTGGTCCCTTTCATCGGATCCAAGACGGTGGAATAGTGGCGCCCAAGGGCTCGGATGACGAGGAAGACAACCAAGTTATCCGTGAGGAGGAGGAACCTATAGAGTAAGGATGGTGGCTCTTGTGCCCCTTTATTTTTCATTCGGCCTGTGTGCCCGGTAGTTTTCAGCCTACGCACCATGTTTTATTTGATTCAGGGCTTGTGCCTGTATATTGTAACGATTTGACTTCTGGGCTAGTGCCCGTTTATGGAATTTCTTGTTTTACTTTCTAAGTATGTATGTGTGCTCGACTACTTTTGCATGGTTTATATTTCTGTTTGCATTGTTATCCTTGCTCGTACATTTGTTATGCTTAATGTATGTTTTTGCTAAGTTGGGAGTCATAACTCGACATTCCTTGTGCGCGGTAGTGTAGGGAACTGGCTGGTTGACCGGGGTGGTTACCTGGTCGATTACGGGGGTGGACCACGATCGTGGACCAGTCCCCGTGGCGTGAACGTCCCATCGCAAACTGGGCGTTCTGCCGGACTTGGTACCGCGGCGGCGACTCTCGGTCGAGTGGTCGCCGTCGAGCAGAGCTTCCTGCCTGCACACACAAAGTGTAGGCGCTTGCTATTTCATTGATTTCGGGGAGACGTGATCGTACCATGCCGCGATCCTGTGGTCGCGAGGAGGGTTCTCGCCAGCAGTGTTTAACTGTAGTATTTTTTTAGCTTTTCAGCATTCCAGGGTCGAGCTATTTGATCCCCGTGTAGGTTTTCGAGGTTGTAGGCCCCGTGTTCCGTCTTGTCCCGTACACGATATGGGCCTTCCCAATTTGCGGCGAATTTGCCCTCGTGTGAGTCCTTTTGGTTTCTTTGTAGGACCAGGTCGCCGACCTGGAACTCGCGCTTTAGAACTCCAAGCAACACAACAATGACCCCTTCATCACATCCCAACTACTCTGGCATGGGTCACGAACTTAATTTCAACATACAAGACTTCTTAGAAATACAAGAAATTATTAGGGATTCTGTTGGGGATGTTCCCGAGACCTTAAGTTCTCAAACACCTGGATTGAACCAACAACAAGGGCAACGAGTAATGGTGCCTAGGGGATGTGGAACCGGTGGCCGGTATGACCAACCCGGTCATCACCATTAATTTATGTAATTTTATTTTTAATTAAATATTAATGTTATTTATTTATGTTAAAAAAATTACACATTGCACCTTGTCTCCAAATGAATTGGCGACATCATTCAAAAATTAACACATTGTTGCCAATTGGATTGACAATACCCTATGGTGTCTACAATCCAATTGGCGACACCTCTTTATCCTACAAAGGATTGGTCATTTCATATGACGCCTGCACTCTATTAATACCCTAGAGTGGGGTACTTTGGGAAATAAATTGAAAAGTGGGTTATTTTGAGAATTTTTTTTAAAAATAGTGGGGTATTTAAACAAAAAATTCACAAAACTGCTTTTCTCACCAAAACTTTTGTTATTTTATCTATACTGTAAGTTATAAAAATAGTTATAATTTCAGAATAATTGTTTGTACATTTTTTCCATTTTGTTAAAGTTCTTTTTTGTGTTAAAGTATATGAGTATCTAAGTAATTTGTATTCATTTCAAAAAATCTATATTTGATTTATAGGAATTATGCTTTTTTAGAAATTAAATATTGTTATTACCTTATTTTAGTTATAAATATTTTATTTTAAATATTTATAACATTCATTTTAACTCATACTAATTTATTGGAAAAGTGTTTGTAAGTACGTGATCTGGGTAGTTAGTTCGCAAGGTCAATAGACAAAAGTTTAATAATGGGGCTCAAGATAGAAGATGTGTGCAAACAATTGGAAAAATAGGTGAGACCTCTTCCAAACATGTCGTGTGTGATCTCAGTCTCTGATTTTTCTCTCATTGTCATATTTAACCGAACAACAACCCACACAATGTGTTGGGTTGAGCATTAGCGGTTTTAACCGCTCACCTATATAAGTTTCACATGCGTCAATTTCAAGTCTTTTTCCACTCTTACTCTAAACTAATTTTTGAAGACTTTAATAACTAAGGCGTTGAGGTGCTAACCTTGCAAGTCCACCCCAATCTGTTGCACCGAAAAATCTCATTCTTATCTTATTTCACATTCTTGGTGCCACCACACAATATTGGCACCATATGTGGAAATCGACGTCTAATTCTCTTGAATCTCCACAAAAAACCATCATATTTTATAGTAATTCAACAACAACCAATCTTATTCATGTTTGAATAATCAATCAATCTCGTGAAATCCATCTCAACAACTATACTCGATTAGTTGCTCAACGCAACATTGTCTGCGTGGTTGCTACAAGAGTCAGTATTCTCGATCCCGTGAGGGAGGTTCCACTTCCTCCAACAGCCAACGTTGATCTAGTCTTGGTGATGTAACACCCCAAATAATGTGTGTCTAGAATCATATTCTCTGACATGTTAAACTAGTACTTAATACAATAAAAAGTGTCTAAATGACGTATAATACATGTAATAACAAAGTATAAAGCGGTACAAAGGTGTAAAAATACATTATAAAGACATATGATACAAGAAAATACTACATATGGATAACAACACAACGGAAACATAAACACACTTCTGACTTCTAACTCTCTGAGACATCGCCTTTACCTTCTCCATATGTTGTGTGATAGGTGTTAAGAGCCAAATTGTGTATTTAATTGATAGTATTTTGTGGTCCCTTTCAATTGATTTCATGGTGAAGTAGTAGTAAAACCATAATTTTAGTGTAAATAAGTAAATTTTAGCTTATTCATGTAAATAGATTTTTGTGTGACCAATTTGGTGAATTTTTATAGGTTTCATTTGTAACACCCCAAATTTATTGGAATACTTATTTAATTTATTTAAATATGAATATTCATATTTTTGGTGATTTCGGTGGTTGGTGTGAAATATTGAGAATTATGGATTTTGGGTTATTTATTTAAATAATAGTATATAATATGAATATATTAGTATTATTGTTAATTTAAATAAATATAAGTTATCTAAGGGAAAATTGGACAATTAAAGAGGAGTTAGTGAGGGTAATATTGGAAAAGCCTAATTTATAGGCCCAAAGTTAGGTTTAACAAAAAAGGATTTTTGAGGGAATTAGGATTCATTCTTGTTAGACTGTGAAAAGAGAAGAAATAAAGGCCAGAGCTCTAAGGAAGAGGATTGAGGCAAAAGCTTCGCAAGGTTTCTGAGAATCAAGGAGAAGGCTTAGAGTCGGCAATTACGGTGTGGGGAGTATTGCCTTCATTGTTTTCAATATGTGATTTCAATGTATTTAAAGCTGATTTAATGATTTAAAGGGTTTGGGCTGATTTTGAGATAAAGGAAATTAGGCCTTCGTGGCCAAAATCTATTATTAAAGTTTTAACCATATAGGGATTTGAACTGATGGTCTGATAGGTTTGAGGTCGATTTGGGTTTGAGGGAAAGTAGGCCCTCGTGGCCGAAATCTGTCGTTAAGGTTTCAACCCTATAGGGAAATTAGATTGTGAGAAACTCTAATGACTATGGTAAGGATTTATGGAATTAGAGCATGAATATGACTCGGGATTGGCCTAATAAGTCATAGATTTTGTGCTTTTATCGCCGTAAGACCTTAAGAATGATTTAGGGATGTTTTGGGGGCATTGGGGAAGGAAATCGTTGGACTTTTGGGTTGATTTTAGATTCTGGTGTGTAACAGCATTTTACTGTAATCGTGTGTTTGCACAACGAAGAATCCTTCACACAGCGAACAAACTCGTCCCAGACTCGCACAACGAATAAACTCGCCCTAGACTCGCATAGCGAACTTGCTAGCGAACGTAGCAGAGTTTCGTGAATTCTAATTTTGTGTAGTGATGCCTTGATGTTTTGATGGTGTGATTTCTTTGACGAATTAATATGAGTATGACTGTGATTTCTATGTGATTAGTACATGATTATATGATTATTCCTATGATGTAATGATTGGTGAGCTATGATGATATTTCCATGAGTTTTGATGATTCTATGATGACATGAATTATGATGATGATTTTGATGAATGATGATGCACCTATAATGTTATTATGAGGATAATTATTGACGTGTGCATCCGGACTTCGGTTCAGGACCTTGATTTCTTTGACTTCAATCCCATTGTGCGGATGTGAGGTATTTTGGTGTGCTCTGGTTCTTGAGTAGAATCGATCCTATTAATGGGGATCTATGGAGGGTTGATGGCCCATTGTCCATCGAGCTGTGATGATTGGTACCACATGCATGAGTCTTGTTACATTTGCATTTATGAGATAATTTGGTATAATTTATGATATTATGACCTTTGATGTTCCTTGATGATTATGATGATGTTGAATATGAAAATGACGCCATTCTATATATTGAATTCCTATATTGATTATTATGAATCGTTTTACTCACCCTACCTGTTTGAATGTTGCCTCCACGTGGGTAACATGCAGATGACCAGGTTTAGTCGTGGATGCCGCCGATAATCTTTTTGGAGTTTTGAGTTGTTAGCCATTTTGGTTAACTTAGAGGGTCTTGCTCTGATAGTGTAACATCAGGTTGGGGTCTTTGAGTTAAACCATGTTTTATTTGATTTTTTTTTTATTATTTTGATTATGTTTCCGTACAAGAAAAACTTTGGATTGTACCTTTTTGAACTCCACTACAATTTTTGATAACCTTTGGGAAAAATCCGTTGTTTACGGAGCCTTGACCTATATTTGATTTATTGGGAAATGTACGCCCTTTGAGGTGATTTTTATTGAGTTTAATATGTTACTCTGATAAATGTGAATATTTTGCCATTAAATTTGTGGGGTAGAAAAGGGTGTTACATTAGTGGTATCAGAGTAGGTCCGTCCGTCCGGCCAAGTTTTTATGTTATTAGTCCCCTGTCAGTCAATAGTGTGAGAACACTATTGGATGAGTTATTTCTTCTAACCCTGTTGGTGGTTGCAGATGGCTGGAAGAAATGATTGTGCTATTGTTGATGTGCTGGAATCACTTGCCCGAGTGATGGCCCAGAATGGTGGACCTCCAGATGCGTTTCGTGCTTTGGGAAAGTTCCAGAGGAACAATCCGTCGACTTTTGTGGGCACTCATGATCTTAGTGGTGCGCAGAAGTGGCTGAAAGTGATTGAGAAGATTTTCCAAGTTATGGCGTGCACTGATGCTCAGCAGGTGCAGTTTGGTATGCATGTGCTAGTAGAGGAAGCTGAGGACTGGTGGGATAACACCCGTCAGAGATTGGGAGATGTTGGCATTGCAATAACTTGGGATGTGTTTAAGGAAGAATTTTTGATGAATTATTTTCCTAAAGATGTTCGGGGCAAGAAAGAGGTGGAATTCCTTGAGCTGAAACAAGGGAATATGACTGTGACTGAGTATGCGGCAAATTTTGAGTCTTTAGTAAAGTTTTGTCCGTGTTACAATCGTACTGGCACAGAGATGTCAAAGTGTCTCAAGTTTGAGAATGGATTGAACCTGAGATTAAGCAAGGAATTAGGTACCAGCAAATTCGTTGGTTTGTGGAACTGGTGGACAAGAGCAGAATTTATGATGAGGATAGCCGAGCTCGATCTACTCACTACAAGCAGCTTAGTGAGGAGAAAGAGAAAGGTCAGTATAGAGAGAAACTGTATGTGAATTCTGGTGATAAAGGGAAGCAGAAGGCTTCAGATAGGAAAAAGTCAAGTGGGGGAGCGGCTACTGCTCCAGGCAAGTGTTATAAGTGTTGCGAGCAAGGTCACTGTGCTGAGGTTTGTAGGGCGCTGAGATGTCATCGTTGTGGCAAGAGAGGTCATAGATCTACTGACTATAAAGATGAAGCTCCGACTTGTTTCAACTGTGGAGAGAAGGGTTATATCAGTACCCAGTGTCAGCAGCCGAAGAAAACTGCTACTGCTGCTCAGACGAATGGCAGAGTGTTTGCTTTAAGTGGCACGGAAGAACCCAAGACGAATAACTTGATTAGAGGTACTTGATTTATTAATAATGTTGAATTGATTGCTATGATTGATACTGGTGCTACTCATTCATTTATTTCGCTTGAATGTGCTAAGAGGTTGAATTTGAAAGTATCTTTTATGGTTGGGAGTATGGTTATCGATACCCCGACTAATGGTTATGTGACTACTGCGTTAGTCTGTTTGAGTTGCCCTTTGACTATTTAAGATAAGTATTTTGTGATGGAATTGGTCTGTCTACCTTTGTATCAAATTGATGTTATTTTCGGAATGAGCTGGTTGGAGTTCAACTATGTTCATATCGATTGCTACAGCAAGACTGTGAAGTTCCCAGAGTTTGGTGATTATGGAGAGCTGATGTTTGTATATGCTAAGCAAGTAGAAGAACTCTTAGAAGATGAGACTCGAATGTTTTCATTATTTGCATCACTTCAAGTTGATTATGAAGCAGTGAGCGTGGAGCTACCAGTTGTTCGGGAATTCCCAGATGTGTTTCCTGATGATGTGAGTGACTTACCTCTTGAGCGTAAGGTAGAGTTTACTGTTGATGTGATATCGGGCACTAGTCCTATGTCGATGGCTCCTTATTGGATGTCTGCATCTGAGTTAGGAGAATTGAAGAAACAGTTAGAAGAGCTGCTTGAGAAGAAGTTTATTCGACCGAGTGTTTCTCCGTGGGGTGCTCCTGTGTTGTTGGTGAGGAAGAAAGATGGTAGCATGAGATTGTGTGTGGATTATCGGCAGTTGAATAAAGTGACAATCAAGAATAAGTATCCACTTCTAAGGATTAATGATTTGATGGATCAATTGGTGGGTGCTTGTGTGTTTAGCAAGATTGATTTGAGGTCTGGTTATCATCAGATTCGCGTTAAGCCTGATGATATTCCGAAGACGGCTTTCAGGATGAGGTATTGACACTATGAATATACTGTGATACCGTTTGGTGTATCTAATGCACCTGGTGTATTCATGGAGTATATGAACAGGATTTTTCATCCTTATTTGGATCAGTTTGTGGTAGTATTCATTGACGATATCTTGATATATTCTAAGCCCGAGGAAGAGCATGCGCAACATCTAAGAGTGGTATTATAGGTTTTGAGGGACAAGAAACTTTAAGCCAAGTTGTCCAAGTGTGAGTTTTGGTTGAAGGAAGTGAGTTTCCTTGGCCATGTGATTTCTAGTGGAGGAATTGTTGTTGATCCGTCGAAAGTTGATGTTGTGTTGCAGTGGGAGACTCCAAAGTCTGCTACTAAGATTCAAAGTTTCCTTGGATTGGCTGGTTATTATCGCAGGTTTACAGAAGGATTTTCAAAGTTGACACTACCATTGACTTAGTTGACTCGAAAGGGTCAAGCTTATGTGGGGGATGTGGCTTGTGAGAAGAGTTTTGTAGAACTCAAGAAGAAGTTGATGACTGCTCCAGTATTGATTTTGCCAAATCTGAGTGAGTCTTTTGAGTATTATGATGCATCGAAGATGGGTCTTGGGGGTGAACTGATGCAGAATGGTCAGGTCGTTGCTTATGCTTCCAAACAACTGAAGGTTCATGAAAGAAATTATCCTACGCATGACTTAGAGTTGGCCGCTGCAGTGTTTGTGTTGAAAGTTTGGAGACATTATCTTTTTGGGTCTAGGTTCGAAGTATTCAGTGATCACAAGAGCCTGGAGTATTTGTTTCACTAGAAAGAGTTGAACATGAGGCAAAGAAGATGGCTTGAACTTCTAAAGGATTATAATTTTGAATCAAGTTACCATCCTGGTAAGGCTAATGTTGTGGCTGATGCGTTAAGTAGGAAGTCCATACATATGTCGATGCTTATGTTTCGAGAGTTAGGACTGATTGAGCAATTCAGAGATATGAGTTTGGTTTGTGAAAAGACTCCTAACAGTGTGAAATTGGGTATGCTGAAGTTGACTAGTGGTATTCTCCAACAAATTAGAGAAGGTCAAAAATCTGATTTGAGTTTGGTGGATCACCTCACGTTAATCGATCAAGGTAACAGGGGTGATTTTCGGATCAACGAGAATGGTGTGATGAGGTTCAGAGATAGAGTGTGTGTTCCCGATGTGCCAGAAATTAAGAAGAGCATTCTTGAGGAAGGTCACAGAAGCGGGTTAAGTATTCATCTTGGTGCCACAAAGATGTATCAAGATTTGAAGAAATTGTTTTGGTGGCCAAGTATAAAGAAGAAAATTGCAGAGTTTGTGTATGTTTGTTTGACTTGTCAGAAGTCAAAGATCAAACATCAGAGACCGTCAGGTCTGATGCAACCGTTGAATATTCCAAAATGGAAATGAGATAGCACTTCTATGGATTTTGTGACAGGTTAACCGAAGACTTTGAAGGGATATTATTCGATTTGGGTGATTGTTGATGGATTGACCAAATCAGCTCATTTTATATCGATGAGGATCAACTATTCATTGCAGAATCTTGCCGAATTATATATTGATCAAATTGTGAAATTGCATAGTATTCCTTCAAGTATTGTATCTGATAGAGATCCGAGATTTACATTGAGGTTCTGGGAGAGTTTGCAGACAACTTTGGGTACTAAGTTGAGGTTGAGTTCTGCCTATCATCCACAGACGGATGGACAGATAGAGCGAACTATCCAATCTTTAGAGGATTTGCTGAGAGCTTGCGTGTTGGATCAAGGTGGATCATGGGATAGTCATTTGTCATTGATTGAGTTTACCTACAATAACAATTATCATTCTAGTATCGAAATGGAATCGTATGAGGCTTTGTATGGTAGAAGGTGTAAGACTCCTTTGTGTTGGTATAAATCAGGCGAGAGTGTTGTATTCGGACTTGAGATCATGCAAGAGACAACTGAAAAGATCAAGATGATCCAAGAAAAGATGAAAGCGTCGCAGAGTCGTCAGAAAAGTTACCATGATAAGAGGAGGAAAGCACTTGAATTCCAAGAGAGAGATCACGTGTTTTTAAGAGTTACGCTGGTAACTGGTGTTGGGCGAGCTTTGAAGTCTTGAAAGCTCACATCGCATTTTGTTGGTCCGTATCAGATTTCGTAGAGGGTAGGGGAATTAGCATATCAGACTGCTTTACCGCCGTCACCTGCGAATTTGCATGATGTGTTTCATGTGTCTCAGTTGAGGAAGTACATTCCAGATCCGTCACATGTGATTCAGATGGAGAATGTACAAGTGAGAGATGACTTGACTGTTGACACGTTACCAGTACGGATTGATGGATGAGAAGTGAAGCAACTGCGAGGTAAGGAGATTGCCTTGGTAAAGGTATTTTGGGGAGGACCAGCTGGAGAAAGTACTTGGGAGCGTGAAGATCAGATGAGGGAGTCGTATCCGACTCTATTTCCTTGAGGTAGTTTTCGAGGGAGAAAATTATTTTAAGTGGGGGAGAGTTGTAACACCCCAAATTTATTGGAATACTTATTTAATTTATTTAAATATGAATATTCATATTTTTGGTGATTTCGGTGGTTGGTGTGAAATATTGAGAATTATGGATTTTGGGTTATTTATTTTAATAATAGTATATAATATGAACATATTAGTATTATTGTTAATTTAAATAAATATAAGTTAACTAAGGGCAAAATGGACAATTAAGGAGGAGTTAGTGAGGATAATATTGGAAAAGCCCAATTTATAGGCCCAAAGTTAGGTTTAACAAAAAGGGATTTTTGAGGGAATTAGGATCCATTCTTGTTAGACTGTGAAAAGAATAGAGGTCAGAGCTTTGAGGAAGATGATTGAGGCAAAAGCTTCGCAAGGTTTCTGAGAATCAAGGAGAAGGCTTAGAGTCGGCAATTAAGGTATGGGGAATATTGCCTTCATTGTTTTCAATATGTGATTTCAATGTATTTAAAGCTGATTTAAGGGTTTAAAGGGTTTGAGGCTGATTTTGAGATAAAGGAAATTAGGCTTTCGTGGACAAAATCTATTATTGAGGTTTTAACCGTATAGGGATTTGAACTGATGGTCTGATAGGTTTGAGGTCAATTTGGGTTTGAGGGAATGTAGGCCCTCGTGGCCGAAATCTGTCGTTAAGGTTTCAACCCTGTAGGGTAATTAGATTGTGAGAAACTCTAATGACTGTGGTAAGGATTTATGGAATTAGAGCGTGAGTATGACACGAGATTGACCTAATAAGTCATAGATTTTGTTTCTTTATCGCTGTAAGACCTTAGGAATGATTTGGGGATGTTTTGGGGGAATTGGGGAAGGAAATCGTTGGACTTTTAGGTTGATTTTAGGTTTTGGTGTGTAACAGCATTTTGCTGTAATCGCGTGTTCGTGTAGCGAACAAACTCGTCCCAGACTCGCACAACAAAGAAGGTAGCGGCTGTCGCGCGTTGCCACTTCTCCGGTGGAGTTTTGAGCGGAAGTGATGAAAAGGTTTGCAGAGAGTGTAGCGAAAGAAGAAGGATGAAGCGTGGATCTTTAGCTCTTCAAGTTTTTTATTAGCTGTTATTTAATGTGTTGTGCTGGCTGGTGATGTAGGTGACAGGTGTCCCCACTGTTGGACACTTGTCATCGGAGAATGGATAATACCTTTGCGCTTCCGTGTGCGTCCTCGTTCACCTTATCATGCTTCAGCGCTTCCTCACCCTTAGATTCATTGACCAAGTCAAACCCTAAGATCTGACGGTCCTGGCCACCATTCGTAAGTCAATAGTGTTGACTGAGATCTGTCGAATCCCCCTGGCATGAGCTTTCCCTTCGTGGGCCTAGGTGTTTGCTGAATGCACCCCTTTATCTTTCTCTTTAGTTTTGTTGTAGGCCCATTTTCTTTTTCTTTGCCTTTTCTATTTTTGTTTGATTGTTTATTTATTCTTATGACATTATAATAAATAATAATAATAATAATAATAAAAAGATATTAATTAATTATTTTAAATATTTTCATTTAATGTTAATTTATTAATTAATTTTATTAAATTTAATTAATTTGGTTTATTTGCTTATTTTCTTTTAATATTTGAAAAAATATCCAAAAAAATTATTTTCATAATTAATTCCTATTAATTTTATTAAAACTTTATATTTAATACTTATTAACCTATTTTCAAGGTTAATTCTATTAAATATTTAAGTTTAATTTAATTAATTTCCTTTGTTTAATTCCTTTTAGTTTAATTTAAAAAATCCAAAAATATGTTTAATTGTTAATCATTTTAAATATTTTTATTTAATATTGGTTAATTAAACTATTAAATAGCCTTATTAAATATTTATATTTAATTTGGTTAATAATTTCTTCTTTGTTTGATTTTATATGTGATACTTATTTTCTTGGGTTATGCTTGAATTATATGTGTGCATGCTTTGATTGTGTGCATGCTTGATTGCGTGAGTGCATGTCTTACCTTTTATTATCCCCATTCAAAAACATGTACCCTCTATCCCATGAAGTGTAAAATAATTTTATCGCTTTCTTTTACTTGCTTGATTATATTTTGTCATTGTATGATTAATTCCAAACCCTGAAGTGTACTTGATCCATATATCAAGCCCTACCCCAACTCTTGTAAGTCGATTGCCTTATGCATCGCCATCGACCTTACCTTATACCATTAGGACCTCCTTTCTATTAGCTCAAACTTGTATACCGTTTTTTGTACTCAAAATTAATCCTCGATCAAACATCGATCATTTTCTCAAATTCAAATAAACTAACTTAATTATACTTAAACTATATTTCAATAAAGATGGAAAGGGAGTTGGAATGGAATATTCGATTTCTCTCCTCAATTGTTTGGACCCGAGGAGCCTTTCTTAAGTTTGAACAATTGTCTTCTCTAAAAGAAACTTTATAACCCGATTCCACATCAAATTATTTTACAATAACTAAATCAAACTTATTTTCTCAATACTAAGATGAAAAAGAGAGATAGTCAAGTCTTTGATTTAATTTCCCGACTACTTGGGTCCGAGGAGCCTTTCTTAAGCTTCAAGTAACCGTCATCCATTTAAAATACTTTAGCTATATCAAAACTCTTTCATAATTAAGGGTGGAAAAGAGAGGGAGTTGGATCTTCGACTCACTTTCCCGATTACTTTATCCCGATGAGCCTTTTTTAAGCTTCGAGTAATCGTCATCTAATTGAAATACCAATACATTAATATAACTTCTCACCGCTGTGCGATTAAAACTCTTTCCTAAAAAGAACAATGTTTAGTCTCCTCTAAACATTTGTTTGATAAAACGAACTCATCCGTAGTCTGAACTATGGACGCTCTGATTTCTCATTTCTCAATGAGAATACGTAGGCATAAGATTCCGAGATCCTAGCGAGAAACCTCCTCTTTTTTCTACCATAGTCCCACAAACTACAGACGTTCTGATTCTTAATTCATTCAAAAAGATACGTAGGCACAAGTGCACTAATCCTTAGTGAGCACCTTAAAAAAACCACATTTTCCCCCTTAGCAATCTAAATCCTTTTATCTTACCTTTTCACTTTATTCCCTTAGAAGAAAATAAACAATCTTAGCTAACATTTCTCACGAATCGAATCAAGAGGTTCCCGTTGAGTACAACGGACGTGAGGGGTGCTAATACCTTCCCCCGCGTAACCGATTCCCGAACTTAGAACTTGGTTGCGATAAACATGTTCTTTCCCTAAAGGTTTTCTTGATATTTTCCTATCCCTTCTTGGGATGAATAAAGTTCGGTGGCGACTCTGTTTTTCGCGACCATTTGCGGAGGATCGTGCTTTTTTTGAGGTATGACAACTGACGACTCTGCCCGGGACTTGCATTGCCCTATGCAAGTGAGAGTCAAGCCTAACTTGACTCGATTCGTGAGTGTTAGGTTCGCTTATTTGTTTTCTTCTTATTTGTTATCTTATTAATTGCTTGCTTCTTTGATTGTTATTTATTTGCTTGTTTATCTTTATTATATATCCTATCATTATCTCTTGTGATATTGTTGGGTTTATCTGGTTATTGGTATTGCAAGATGGCTTTATACCCGAGTCAGAGAAAAAACCTAGGATTAGGATGGCAGTTGTGTAGCAGAACCCTTCGAGGAGCCTTTCTCGTTGGGAGGATACAAAAGCCCCTCTTAGAGTTGATTCCCTTGAAAATTTTATTGTCGTGGTGAGCTTTTGCCATGACAATAATGTTTTTAGGCCTGAATTGATAACTCTAAGGACCTTTTAACCCTTCTTCCATGGTGGTTGGTAGTGTTAACTCGTGAGGGTTGATATGAAAGCCCCAATCAGATGAGATCCCTTGAACGTGTCGTTATTCTGACAATAATATTTTTAACCTTGACCTATGACTCTAAGATACCTTTTAGAAACCTTGGACTCAATGGTTGTTAATAGAGACTCATGAGGAGCCTTTCTCATGGGATGACGCGAAAACCTCACCTAGAGGAGATCCTTTCAAAGATATTATTGTTGTGGTATCCCTTTGCCATGGTTATAATGTATTTGAAAGATATCCATGACTCTAGGCACTTACCCGTTTAGAGCCTACCCGTGAGGTTCCTATAATCAGAGATACTTTTTTTGCTTCAGAGTTATGTTGGTGGTCTTTAACCTTGCATCTGCATCTCATGTTCATATCATAACATTAACATTTCTTTGGATTTCAAGGAATCTAAGAATTACGTTGCAGATATTCAGAAATTATAGGAACAAATACCAGAAGCACTTATTCATACAGTTTTAGGAAGCCTACGTTGGATGATTTGTATGGCTTGGTTTCTCGTATCCCTGCTGTTTTTAGAATTAATTTTGGAAAGGAATTTCGCAAGCTCATTCACATCTTGACCCAAGAGGTGGATCAACGAGCGCTCGTTACTTTGGCCCAATTTTACGACCCTTCCTTGAGATGTTTCACATTTTAAGACTTTCAGTTAGCACCAACGCTCAAAGAGTACGAGAAATTGGTGGGTATTCCTATGAAGGGCAAGTTACCATTTGTGGGTGTGGATCTTTCTATGAAAGATAAGGTTATAGTTGACGCTCTCCATATGCACAAGAAGAACATCATTGATAATTAGAAAATTAAAGGGGGTGTTAAGGGACTTCCTCTTAAGTTTCTTATTGAGAGAGCTGGCACCCTTATAAAGGCTCAAAGTTGGGACGCCTATTATACTGCTGTGGCTTTGGCTATCTATGGGATTGTCTTATTCCCCAACATAGATGATTTTATGGATGTGACTGCCATTCATATCTTATTGAGTAAGAATCATGTACCAAATTTTCTGGCAGAAGTCTTTTATTACTTGAGTTGAAGGAATGAAAAGAAGGGAGGATTAATTGTTTGCTAAGCACCTCTTTTATATCAGTAGCTAAATATGCCTCTACCGACAAATAGACCTTTTTGTTGATCGAGCTAGTGATAGTTGGGCTCAAAGGATGGTGTCCCTCTGATCTGCCGACCTTTCTTGGTACTCGCAAGACTATGATGAAGTTATTTCCAACTGTGGTGAGTTCCCCAACATTCCGCTTATTAGAACTAGAGATTGTATTAATTCCAATCCTATGTTATTAGTAAGGCAGCTCAAGTATCTGATGGTGGCTCCTCCCGAAGACAAGGATTTGAAAGTTTTCATGATTCATGACTTAGGAACTGAGAACCCTAAGTTGTTCAAAAGGATTACAAGAGCTTGGAGAAACATTAGGAAGAAAGGGAAGAGTGACTTGGGACGAAGGGACAACATTACCAAGGAACCCTATTTTGTATGGGTCAAGGAGAGGGCGAAGGAAATTAAAATGCCCTTTGAAGTCAAGTTGTCTAAACCTTTACCTAAACCAAAGCCTACTCACATCCCAATTGAGGAAGCCGAGGATCTTAAAGCCACCATAGCAAGATTGGTGAAGGAAAAGGAGCAACTTGAGCTGAAGCTTCAAAGTGTCACTAAGGAGAAGAACAACATGAAATGGGAACTTCAACGCAAGAATACCCAACTAGGGGCAGTAGAAAAGAAGGAAAACTAAGAAGAGCACCGAAGAAAGAAGGTTAAGGTGTGTCTTAATCAATATGACAGTAGGGTGAGTGGAATTAAAGAAGAATTAGATAGAGCTCGAAGGAAATACATGGAAAATGAGAATTGTTGGCTCTTGGCTACCAAGAAAAACAAGACAATCAAAGAGGAAATGGGAGCGGAAATTCAAAGGATAAGCAACCGCCCTATGCCATTCAAGGGCTTCCGAAGTAGAGCAACGTCGACTCAAAAAAGATGTCATGAGAGTATCTTGAATTGAGCCAGCAGATTATGTAGGGAGATGAATGAGGTTGGAAGGCTTGCCGAGGATCAGAAGAACCAGCTAGAGATTATTCTTGTAGAAAAAGATATATGGGCTGCTGAAAGGATGAATGTGCTTTCTAATTGTGATGACTATGAGCAGTCCATACATATTTTGATAGATGATCGAGACATGTACCATAATAAGCTCAATAGGTTGGCGGAATTCTGTAACTGGTTGGCTCAAGGCTTAGTGTGGAAGCATAAGGATGCCATGGAAGCGATGGATGACTCTACTCCTCCTGTTATTTGTGATTTCATTTACCTTTGCAAGACCATGTTGAAGAGGTTTAAGGAGGAATTAGAGGAGCGTGAGGCTCGTAGGCCAAAAGTTTGAGTTTTCATTTTTTTATTTCTGTACTCTTTCCTGTTTTTTAGACATTATGGGTTGTATTTGATTTTGAATGACTTTTTGTATCAGTTGGTTGCTACAATTTAATGAATGAATATGGTTTTGTTTACTTCATGATTGTTTATTCCTTGATATTTTTGTATAAACTAATAACTAATTTGAATAATTCCTCGAAACGCCAAAGGGTGCATACCTTGCATTGCATTTCATATTGCATACGCACCTACATATGCATACCATGTGTTTTTAACTCGTTTCTCATTCCGACTCTCTCATTCCAATTTCCATCCTGAATCCTCAACACATATATAATACTAAAGCCCGTGTTCGTCAAAGGATATCTAAAATGGAAGAAGATAACATAAGACTTAGATCTGAACTTGAAATATTAGAGGGAATGTGAATCAGCTAATGGAACTAATCCAAGCCTTGACTGCTAGAGGTGAGCCTCCTTAATCTGCTATTGTCTCAGAGATCATAGGATCTCCCGGAGAAACTCAACCATTGGCGTTTATACCTTCCACATGGCCCCCATATGGGCTACATCATGATTTTGTGCCTCGATTTGAAACAATAGGGCAATATGTCCCTTTGCCATTCTATATTGAAACACGACCTTTCATGCATACTACTCCTCAAACTGTTGTGTATACCATTCCACACACGGTCGTTCCAACTGGGATTGCTATGTAATATGAGGACTATAATCAAGTGTATCATGCTCTCGAGTTAGTAATTATAGGCGATGATGCAAGAGACGAGGATCTTAGGGAGGTGAAAGAAAATTATCAGACCCTCGTGAAGCGACTCCAAGAAATTGAGGGTGATGATGTTTTTGGGATTGCTGCTAAAGAGATGTGCTTGGTTCCTGGTTTGGTTATTCCTGCCAAGTTCAAGACACCAGAATTTGACAAGTACAAGGGGCATACTTGTCCAAAGAGCCACCTTATCATGTACTATCCCAAAATGGTTGCGCATGTGTGTTGCACCCCAAAATGTGCCCAACCTTTCTTTACCTAGCTTGTGTTTCATTGCATTCATATTAGCATTATCATTTGCATTTCATTGACATGTGTGCAGGAGATTAAGAGGTATGACTACCAATCAAGGGCTACACTAGGCTATGAAGCTAGCTAAGAGGATTATCCAAGTGTTCAAGGGTTGACATCCTCACCAGAGAAGTCTAAGATCCTCAGAGAAAGTGGTTGAAGCCAAGTGTGTATATCTCCTAACTTGAGAGTTGTGGGAAGATCATCAGATGATTCTAAAGCCATAAGGATGAACTTGAGGTCTTGAGAGAGATCATAAGAAGTATTGAGATCATACTGAAGCCTAGACAGGTCATTGTGCAAAGGATATGAAGATATACCTAAGATTGGTACAACTAAGGTTTCATCTGGTCAACTTAAGAAACCTGATGAGTTGAAGAGGGTTGAGACCTAATTCAAGAGCCATGTGATCATGGATTGATGTGTTGAGATGTCCTAGGAATAATTCCAAGGTCAACTTATCATGAATCAAGATTTTGAGAAGTTGCTCGGCTAGGGTTGCTATGCTTGACAGTGTAAAATCCCCTGGTTTGGTGCCTAACTTCAAGACCACATAACTCAAGATGTGATTTTCATATCACCTTTACCCCAACATGATTGTTGTAGGGCATGATCTTAGCTTTAATTTGAGTACTAGAAGTCTTTGATATGGTTTATAGAACTTAAGTTATGAGCCAGACAAGTTACAGGTCATCTGAGGCATGTGAATTTGGAGCTTGAAAGTTACCCAACTTGCATGAGACTTTTGCCCTAGAAGGATGATTCCTATGAACTTTTGGTCAACATGAATCTTGTTCCTTATTCTCTTAGATTTCTAGAGAGTACTAGAAGTCCATGATTGGTTTTATAGAACTCAAGTTATGGCTTTGACAAGTCAAGGGTATTTTGGGTATTAGGAATTATAGGTCATTTTTGATTATGGGTCCATTTCACCAACTTAGGCACTTCAAATGAAGATTTGTTCAACTTGAAAGTTGTTCAAAATGGTGTTTTTAGTCCAACCATGACCCAAGCAACCATTGATATGGATTGAACATGGAAAAGTATGAAGAAATTTGGGAAAAAGATCACTTAAGGCATAAAGAATGAAAAATTCAAAATAAATTGTAATGGTGCCAAAACTTCACAAGTTTGTGCTTATTTTGATTGGAAATGGTATTTTAAAGAGTTTGGAAATATTACATTTGTGATTTAAGGCTCATTTCATGGACATTGAATGGATTACTTCATGATGAAGTAACATAACAAATCTTGGCCATTGGATCCATTCAAGTCCTCAATCTGGTCCATTCATATCCAAGGAGGGTAGAGCAATGAAATTGAGTGAAGATTGGAGTGAAACAGAGCTAGAACACGCATATCCCATAGTTGAATTTTGAAGGAAAGTGAAATTTTGGATTCTCCAATTTGGGCCATGATTGGGCCATCTTAAGGTCCATATCAGTTCTATTTAAGTTCCTGATGGTGTTCAGATAGTTTTTTGGAAGGAATTGGTTGAGATTTCAGTTGTGGCAGTTAGAGAGCAAAGCTTTCAACTCTAAATCATGTTTTGCAATTCAGTGGTTTTCAAGAGGAATTGAAGATACTGATAGCACCAGGATCATTGATTGAAGGTTTCTCCACGTTTTGAAGCCAAGAATCAACATGCAACTGCTCCAATTTGAAGCTTTTTTCCAAGTTTTTATTCTTCAAAACTGCTCTTAATTTAGGCATGTTTAGATTGAAATCAGCATGTGGTTAAGTTGTAGATGCAACCTAGAACGATTTAGGATCATAATGGTGAGGTTTGGTGAAGATTCAAGATGCGATGAGATTTCTGTTTGGATTCGAATCTAGAGAATTATTGAGTGTTAGCATGAACGGATTAGTGTTTCTTGATCTCTGAAGAGTGAGGATCATGTTTGTGTAAACAATTTTGAGTTTGGTGATAGCGATGAAATCACGTAGTTTTCTGTTCATCTTCGATTTGAGAGATTCATGAAGAATTGATACAAATGGATTGGATATTAGTGATCAGTAAGAAGAGGCGAGAAGAATCACATAATTTTCTTTGAGTTTTGTGAGATTTGGTTGTAGAGCTTGATAGCTCTCACCGGAGAAGACGGTTGCGCGGCCACCAGAGCCACCGTCCTGGTTTTCCCCCCGAGTCTCAGATTCAAATGAAGAAGATAAAGTATAGACCATTGGATCAGTGGAATTCGTAGACTTTGTAATCTAATCCAACGCACGTAATCCATTCTGAGTTTTGACCTTGACCAAGCCAAAACGCAACCGTTCCATTAATGCGTTGGCACGCGCGTGGCTGTTGGATCCATTGACTAGTATTCACATCTGAAGGCCCTGATATTTTCTGTTGTGTTATTTCTTTAATTGATTTTTTGGATTTTCTTTAATTGCTTTTATCCTTTTAAATTCATAGTAAATCCATTCTTGATCAGAAAAATATGAAAAAAATATGTGCATGATCCTGATTTAATTTCTGATTTTCTGATGCCTTAGGATTTTATTTTGGTTTTATTTTCAATTTAATGTCCATTTTCTATTTTTTGATAAATGATTAAAATGCATAAAATAGCTTGTTTGCTTGTTGATTTCATTGCCAATTCATGCCTCTGATTTTGATGTTGATTTTTGGCTGGCTGATTGTAGACATGTTGATGATATTATGTGATTTTTGTTGAGATTTTTAGATGATTCTAAATAGGATTTTGAGATAGTTGTTTAGGAGTATTCATTGATGGATCCCTTTAGAGTACTCTTTGGATTTAGATTTTGTTTGAGCCTTTTGATTTAGGTTTAGCCCCTGGTTTTCCTACCATAGCTTGTTAACACATGTAGGATGATGTAGTATTTTCCTTAGAATTTTTAGAAATGATTTTCTATTAGTTCCCCATTTTACAAGTTAGCCTTAGTTTAGGTGACCCTAAATAGGTTAACATCATAGATTAGTCTTGTAAATGACCATTAGATGATTCTAATTATTATATCCTTTCTTGATAGAATGGTAAGTAGGTAGATACCTCATTAGAACTTTGCTAAAGCCTTGATAGAGCTTTTGATTCCCCTAGCTTAGGTGATCCTTGCAGCTAGTCTGTAGGGTTTCTTAGGAGTGTTGTGTTGCCTTTTGTCCCCTATGTGATTTCCTCCTTGGGCTTTGCCCTACCCTCTTTATCCAAGTCTTGAAGAGGAACCCTCTTGGGAGAGCCTAATCCTTCCTTTGGTTGGATTCTGTGCATTCCTCAGGAGGTTGAGCCTTGAATTGACATTCCCCAGTATAGTACATTCCTTTGGTTTGTACTATCTCTCTCCTTCAAGTCTTGATGAGGAGCCCTCCTGGGAGAGCCTAATCCTTCCTTTGGTTGGATTCTGTGCATTCCTCAGGAGGTTGAGCCTTGGATTGACATTCTTGGCATGGTATATTCCCTTGGTTTATATACTGTCATCCATCTCAAAGTCCTTTTCTTAGGATCCCTCTTGGGAGAGCCTAATCCTTCCCTTGGTTGGATTCTGTGCATTCCTCAACAGGTTGAGCCTGAGATGGACATTCTGTGTTGATTCACTATAATCAGTTACCCTTAGATTGATATCTAGGACTAATACCCAGTCTTTTCTGTCCTATTGACATAGGATCCCTCTTGGGAGAGCCTAATACTTCCTTTGGTTGGATTCTGTGCATTCCTCAAGAGGTTGAGCCCATGATGGACTCTGGTGTTGAGACACCTCCAACCTAATGTAGCCTGGGATGACTCCCTTGTTGCTCATCTTGGTTTCTCTCTCTTGTTTGAATTGCTTGATGCATTAGAATAGGTCCATGTTTAGATTATTTTAAGCTAGGAGCATGACTGCCTAGAGGTTGAGTGAGTCTCCCTCTGCTTGTTTGCATTAAGGGTTGAGGTGATCCTCCCCTTGCTTGTGTGTTGTTTTTCTTTTCATCTGTGTGTTAGCATTAGAGGTTTAGCCTGTTTCCCTCTGTTTGTCTGTATTGATTGTTTTCTTTTTGCTTGATTGCCTAGAGGTTGAGTGAGTCTCCCTCTGCTTGTATTGCCGCATTGCATGTGCATCTTTACTATTTATCTGTTTACTGTTTAGCTGATGCTTTATCTGTTTCTGTACCCCACTGGCATGATCCCTTAGGGCTCTCACTTCCTTTGATAGGGAAGTGGTGATTAGAAGTTTAGGTTGAAACCTATGCATGATAACTTCTAGGAGTTCCCTGTTTCAAACCTCAACCATAGGATGAATCCTTGGCATGACAACATTAGGACTTGACAGTTTCCCCATAGAGTTCGTTCTCTTCTCTCTCTAAAAACAACAGTAAAAAATGTAATAAAGGCAAGTTAGTACAAGTGCGTTACGAGCCTTAAGCTACTTGGGAAATGATAATTGAGCGGTCTCCTCTCAATCATCTAAAGTGTTTAGTATACGTCCTTTGGACGATATGCGACGCAATCTCTCCTAAGTCATAGTCTCTAATGTTGTACTAACTACAGACGTCCATAAAAAACACTTCTTCCATAAAAAATATAAAACAAACTTCAAATCTTTTTGCCCCGTGGGCCCATAATTCAAAGGAAAGCTTTTCTGAAGAAAAGAGTGTCGTTAACTCCCAGTTCTACCGCAAACGGTGATGCACGAGTCTCTGACGAGCAAGGTGCATACACCAAACGGCTAGAACTGATTGTTAACCCTACTCGGAAAAACAGATGAATCTGAACTCCCGTAATCCGTATTATCACGAACTATGTAAGATCTAATCTCTCATATCTGTTGAGAGTACATATGCACAATACTGACGTATTGGCGAGCCACCTTCCCCCATCATGTTGCCTGTAGTTAGCCGAACTACGTTGACTCTGATTTCTCATTCTCTGATGAGAATACGTAGCCATAAAGCGCGATGCTTTGCCGAGTCATTTTTATTTCCTTTTCAGACCAGCCTTGAAGGTAGATAGTAAAACCAACCCGTCAGATAAACACAACAAGTGTGGATCCCATCGTGTACGATGGACGTGAGGGGTGCTAATACCTTCCCCTTGCGTAACCGACTCCCGAATCCAGACATGGTTGCGACGACCTTGTCTTATACCTTTCCGTCAGGTTTTTCCGATTGTTTCCTTTCTCTTTCTGTGGGATAAATAACAAAAGGTGGCGACTCTTCTGTTTTTCCGGCACCTTATTTTCGCGGTAGCGACAGCTGGCGACTCTGCTGGGGACATCCGGTTTCCTATGCGAGTCAATCCTAGCGCTTGCGTGTTTACTTGTTGGGTTTGTGTTTATTTATCGCATTTTACCTTCCGCATTTTATTTTCAGTATAATATGAGTATCTGTGCTGTTGTAGGGGGCATTCTGATGAGTGAGAAGCCAAACCCAGGCTTGAGAGCTACATAGTGTTAGAGTGGATTAGTGGTGGACGTGCTTGCTTTGCTTGCATCAATTCCCATGTAATCCACACTCAAATGAGGTTCTCTTTGATGACTTCCTATCGGTCCTTTGGACTCGAGGGGATTTTTGGATCTGAGGATTGTCGACTCTGGGAACCGATCATTTGGGATTCAGCTAAGTGAGGCCGCTTCAAGAGATGATGATGCCACACCTTCCTGGGTATCATATCATCGTTTCTTGAAAGTCTGTGACACTGATGACCGTATAGGATTCCGAACCTTTTCCGTGATTAGGTCCATACCTGTGAGCAGGGTCGGGTTATTGCAGGAAACCTTAACCTTCAGACAACCTGGTTTTCTTGACAGTGAATCAGTATTGTGGGTATCAGAGAGTTCTTGTCATCAGAGATATGTTTGTTCTTGACTAAACAGAGTTGTGGTCCTTCTCCTCAACAACGCAGTCATCTTGATCTCCTGCTGCATGATTGCATTTTGCATTGTTTGCATCCTCATTTGCATATCTTTAACGTGTGTCTGTGTTGCAGGTGCATATTTCTCCCCTGGTTCTAGTGATCTTGATCCTCATGGTTGATATGGCATCTCTGAAGAAGATTGTGGCTTACAAGTTGCCAACACCTGACATTCGAGATTTACGAGTTTTGATTTTGTTGGCGGATAAGACAGTGATGGAGAATTTCAGAAAGAGTTATGGGAGACTTCTGGGTATTGTGTGTAAGCTTTCTACGTACGAGTTGAATGGCCTCTACGCTCTTCTACAGTTTTACGACCCGCAACTCAGATGCTTTGTTTTTCCAGACTATGTCCTAGCTCCGACCATGGAGGAGTATTCTGACATGTTGGGGGTGCCTTTGTTGAATCAGATGCCTTATTACCGTGTTGATGGTGAACCTGACTTGGGTAAGTTGACCACCGCTCTTCACGTAGATGATTCAGAGTTGAAAGGGATGGTGTTCAGAAAGATTGGGGTTGATGGTTTCTCTTTGCCTTTCCTGATGGAAAAGGCCCGCAAGTTTTCCAAGAAGGGTCGCTGGGATGTATTCAATGCCTTCTTAGCCCTTTGCATTTATGGGATCGTGTTATTCCCAAGTCATCCAGACTTCATAGGTATGTATGCTTGCCACATATTTGCTTCCGGGAATTTAGTGCCCACTCTCCTCGGAGACGTTTACCATTCAGTTCACAGCAAGAATGAAAACAGAAAGGGGAAGAACGTGGCATGTTGTGCTCCTTTACTGTATAAGTGGTTTGCTAGCCATCTTCCTAAGGCGGGGCCGTTCATTGATTCCGCTGAGTCTTCACCCTGGTCTGCACGTTTGATGGGTTTGTCTGCTGACAATATTATCTAGTTTAATAGAGATCTACTGGGCAAAGATATTGTGTATAGTTGCTGTGGCTTTCCTAACGTCCCCTTGGTCGGAAGGAATGGATGTATAAACTACAATCCCTCTCTGCTAGTACGACAATTTGGGTATGCACTCCGAGGTCCTCCTGAAGAGGAAGAGATACAGGAATCTTTGTATCTCACAGGGTTGCTTGAAGGTGACACTTTGGTTAAGGTACATAATGCTTGGAGCAAAATTCACCGAAAGGGAAAAGTTTTGCTAGGAAAAAGCAACAACAAGGCCTTTGATCCATATGTGACTTGGGTCCGAGAAAGAGCCACCAAGTTTCTAATGTCGTTTCCTGCAGTGGAACCATTGTATCCTCCCGTGTACAAAGAGCCTACCACAATTGATATTCAGAGGTTCAACCAGGTACTCCAAGAGAAGGAATAGCTACGAAAAGCCAACGAAGAGTTTGAGAAAGAGATTGCTCAACTTCGGAGAGAAAAGAACGAAGTTGTGCACACATGCAAGAAGAAGACAAAGATGATCAACCACCTGGGCGCTAATTTGACCAAAGAGACTGATTCTAGAGAGCGTCTTGTGTTGGACCTGAAGGCAGTGCATGGCGTGTTGACCACCAAGAAGCAGGAGCTGGATAGGGCATACCGGAAGTTGACCAAGTACGAGAAGTTGTGGAACAACACTTTGACTGGCCACAAAGAGCGGGAAGAAAAGTTGAAGCAACAGATAGCCCAGTTGGAAGCTCAGATTGAGGTCAAAGACAAGAAAATAGAGGCTGAAGCCTCACTTTGACGAGACGTCCAGTATAGATTGGTTGAGACCAAGGCGAATTTACAGGATTGCCAACTCCAAGCTGATGCTAAGAGAAGTAGAGTCAAGAACTGTTCTGAAGAAGGTGTTTATGGGGGTGTTGCCGAGAATCTCCCAGATATTATTAGGCAGAGGGATCTGCTGATCCAGAGTCTGCTTACTCAGCCCGACCATCCCGCTACAAAGAAGTTGTTAGAAGATTTTCGCCCCCGTGGCCGCACTTGATCTCTTTATATTTTCTTTGTACCTTGTATGCATTAATATGCTGATCACCACCAGACCTGTTGGTTGGGGTCATGCCTTGTTGCTTCAATTGTATGTGATTACAATTGTACGCTGCCCGCGCGGGTTTTTCAGATAAATATATGAGGATTTCTTTCCATGATTAGATGATAGAATTTATTTGTCTCGGAAACTAGGATCGGGGGGGAATCTCCCCAAGGCACAGACACACGTTTGCATTTGCATGACAGGGGCCTTGCCATTTTTCTAACCCTTTGTGTATGTAGGTTATTTCAGGATTGACCGAAGACAGATCCACCGATACTCTACCAGAGCGAATCAAGCTAGAGCAATGGAACAAGTTCAGACTGACATCCAAGAGCTCCGAGAGAGGATGTACCGCTTCATGGAGCTCATGCAAGTGGTCACTAACGGCCAATACCAGCTCAGAGCTCTGGTTCAGCCTCTGATCTCGAGGGTTGACAGCAATGGTGTGCTTCATGGGGGGAACACTCCAAACCCTCCACTTGTCGAGACCCCTCAGGGTGGCATCCCTGTGACGGGAGGGAATAGAAGTGGTAACAGAAATGTTGTCCCTAACATCGGACCTAATGGGATTACGACTGGCGTCGGAAACGGTAATTTTGAAGCCAATGGCAATGCTGGGATAGGCCATGGCAACACTGGAGGAACTGGCAATGCGGGGAACGCTGGGGCCGGTAATCTGTATGGTATTGATAATGCTGGGTTTGCTGCTGGCAATGGCAATCAGCCATGGCTATAGGATCACCAAGAGGACTTGTTCTCGCAGAAGGGAGCTGAGGGCGAATTGAATTCTGAAGCCTGTCTGAGGTTTAAAGCACTCGAGGACAAAATGAAGAGTTTTGAGAATTTGAATACTATGGGTGTTGACATAACTAAGCTGGGACTGATCTCAGACTTCAAGGTGCCCCCTAAGTTCAAGGTACCCGACTTTGAGAAGTACAAGGGCACCACTTGCCCTCGTGTCCATCTGAGGTCGTACTACCGAAAGATGTCCGCTCACTTTGAAGATGAGAAGTTGCTGATGCACTTCTTCCAGGACAGCCTGTCCGGCCCATCCTTGGAGTGGTATATGGGCTTGGAACCCACCAGTGTACGTACATGGAAGGACCTTGCTGAAGCATTTGTACGCCATTACCAGTATAATAGTGATCTGGCTCCGAAACGGGTTCAACTGCAGAATTTGTCTCAGAAGAACAACGAGGGGTTTAAAGAGTACGCCCAGAGATGGCGTGAACTGGCAGCGAGAGTTCAGTCGCCGATGGTTGAACGAGAACTTGTTGAGATGTTTGTAGCTACTCTTTCGGGGGTTTATTATGAGAAACTGGTCAGTGGTATGTCAGGGAGCTTCTCCGATCTCATCATCACTGGAGAGCATGTTGAAAATGGAATCAAACTCAGGAAGATTCAGGGTGTAGACGTGTCCTCAGCTGGAGGAGGAAGAAAACCGTACAGTGGTAAGAGACAAGAAGGTGAGACGAGCTCCGTGTCTAACACTCGGGGAAAAGGTAAAGGCCAGCGCCAGCAGGTTGCTAGCATTACTATTCCTGCTGTCCAGCAACCTCAGCAGCAACAACAGTAAAATCATCAAGGGTACAGGAGGTACCAGAACAAAGCACCTCTGGCAAATCGTCATCTTGAGACACCACCTATGTCGTATGCTCAGCTTTTACAGACTTTGCTTCAGTTACAACTAGTTCAGAAGAGAACTCTGGATCCCTTAACAGGGACACCTCCACAAGGCTACGACGCGAATGCAAGATGTGATTTTCATTCGAGGGTGTTGCACCCTAAAATTTGCTCAACCTACTTCACTTGGTTTATGTTTCAATTGCATTAGCATTTGCATATAGAGTCATGTACATAGTCTAATCATATGCATAGCATGGCATAGCAAATCATCCAACAGGGGACCAATTACTATTCTCATCTCTATGAGCCTATCAAGAGGTCACTATTCAAATTCAAGCACATCCAAGTCATCAGAAAGAAATTGAAGTCTAAAGAGTCAGTGGATCAAGCAGTGAATCTATCTCCTATCTGAGGGTATCTGAAAATCATCAAGGAAGTTGTGAGCTGTGAATTGAGCATGGAGATTATATAGACATCATGGAAGACTTAGAAAGTAATTTGGAGAAGGAGGCAAGTCATTGGTATGATCACAAGAGTTGCAGTTGAAGACAGTCAACTAGGGTTTCATCTGGGTCAACCCTAGGTCAACCCTAGGTCAAATGATTGATTGAAAGGCATCAAGGCCTATTTGAGAGATGTGGGGTTCATCATTTGACATGTGAATAAGGATATGGTGTTGTGCCAAGAAAAAATCAAGAGAAATCAAGGAGAAGAGGAGTTTCTAAATTAGGGTTTCTGTGTAAAATCCCCTGATTTAGGTCAAACTTCCAAGCAAGATAAGTCAAAATTCAAGCTTCAAATGGATCCTTGGTCAACATGAAACTTGTATAGGATCTCAATAAATTTAATTTGAGTGGTGGAAGACATCAAGGAGATTTATATAACTCAAGTTATGGTCCTTGCAAGTTATAGGTCATCTGAGGTATCTGAAATTTTGTCTGTGAAAGTTACTTGTCTTCCAAGCAACTTTTACCCCTCAATGAGATTTCAAATGAATTTCTGGTCAACATAAGAGTTGTTCCTCATTGTCTTATCTTTCTAGAAAGGTATGGTATGCCTCCATCTAATTTGTGGAACTCTACTTATGGTCTTGTCAAGCAAAGGGTATTTTAGTCATTTGAGAATTACAGGTCATTTCAAGTCTATGCCCAAAACTCATACAAGGAAGCTTCAAATGAAAAACTTCACAACATCAAACTTGCTCCAAATGACATTTTGAGTCTATAAAAGTGATCATGAAAGATTGGAAAGGCTCATAGCTCAAGGTTTCAAATTTGGTGAATTTAATGAATAAAAAATGACCTAAAATTGAGATTTTTCATAATTTGGCCAAATGGGGTGAAATTATAGGTCATTTTGATTGGAAAAAATGTTTTAAGAACATTGGAAAAAGTGGATTTTTGAGTTTGGTTCAAGATTTGAAAGTTATGCTTGGTTACTTACAAAAGAAGTTACATAATCCAAAATTCAAGGAAAGTGTGCATGGGAAGTTTCTACAAAGTTCTAGAAATGTCCATGATCATCTATATATTGGATTGAGTAGCTTCATGCATTGGTTGGTGAATCATTTTGTTCATAACACAAGTTACACATCATTCTTCCATTTGGCAAAACCATCTCAAACTTCATCAAATCTCCATCAATTTCCAAATTTCTTGATTTGATCATCATCAACATCTTTCATAGATCACATTTCCATCAGAATTTGGTTGAATTGAAGAAGAAATCGTGCTATCCAATTTCATCATCCAAGGAGCAAGAACATTGTGATTGCAAGATTCAAGACCTTGGAGCAAGATCTTTTGCATACAGAACTCAGGAGCAAGCTTATTGATCAATTCCCAACCATTGCAAGCATCAGATCCAAGGATTTCTATACCTGTTTTCATCATTTACACCAGGTTGGTTTTCTCATCGAATTGGCTGAATTAGTTAGAATCATAGAGAATCATTAGGTTAGAATGGTTAGGCATAGTTAGGTGATTGATTTTGGTGAATTTGAGACCAATCCATGGAGGTTGCCATTGGAGTGCACAACCTGTTAGGGCTTAGAACACTTGGGATAAGGCCTGATAATCTTCATTAAATAGCTTAGAGTAATCAGCATGGCTTGTAGATCGTGTTAGGGTAAGAATTAGAAGGAATTGGAAGGTTTGATGTCAGTGAAGAATGGTGGACTCAGAATCTTCTACCTATCGGGTTTGAAGTTTGGTTGAGTTTTAGAAGGAACTAATGATATGGCTGTGTAGAGGGGAAGAAGTAGAGCAACTTTGCTCTTTACATCGTGAGTTTTCATGGAGAGACGAGGGAGAACAGAGAGGTAGAAGGTTCGTGCATGGGAGAGAGATTTCTAAACCTAGGGTTTCTAGAGGTAGACGATGATGCATGGCCGTGGGATCGTGAAATTGACCTTGACTCTCCAGCTAATCCAAGGGCCAGTATTCAATTGGAAAACGAAGGGAGATTTGAAAGCAGAACGCTGCGTTTCATTAACCGTTCTGACTGGGCTCACTAATCCGTTGCTAGTCGCACCCTCTCAACCAAGGCCTAAACCATAATGAACTGATTTTATTGCTATATACATTGTTTCCCTCTTTTTTATTTTTTGTTGTGATTTCTGTTTGACTGGGCCCGGACGCGCATTGCTAGGCGCGCCCCCCAGTCTGGGCCCATCCTTTTATTTTAACTAGAATAAATGCTTGCTGCACCCCTCATTTCATTTAATTCATTTTTAATTTCTTTCAATTCTTTTAATTCTTCAAAAAATCATAAATAATTGAAAATTACATGTTTTTAATTGGTTGTTTTTGCACATTTTTCATATTTTTGTTAAGAAAATTATCATATAAAAAAATTCCAATTTCATTTTATTTTTGTATTTTTAGCATATTTTTCTTTTAAATAGGATTAAATAATGTTTAGTTTAATGCATGAATTTGTTGATTTTAGTTTGATTAGATGCTTTTATATTTTTGATCCATTCTTTTTAGGTTGATTAGCTTAGACCTTTAGCTTGTATATAAAATTTAATTCATAATTTTAGGATTAAATTTTTAGGTGATTTGTTTAGGTGTGATTAGTGTGATCAAAACTAGGGTTTAGGAGATAACATAGGTGAATTAAATCATTTCCCTTAGGAGTTGTAGATTGAATCTTTGGGGTATGGGACTATAGGGATTATGGGTAGATAATAACTCCCTTAGAAATTACTAGGTTTCCCCTATTCAACTATTACTATTAGTACTGTCTGTATTTGATTGACTGTGTGGTGTGCCCTCTCTAGGGTTATTTCATTTGTCTGTGTGGGGTATTGGGTTTGCTTGGGGATTGGGAGAGCTGAAGATTGTGATGATGAAGTCCATTGGAGATCAAGAGCATGAAGACCAACTTCCAGAGTTGATGAGGAGTATCCCTTGCTGGCAGCTGTTGAAGGTTGTAGGGTTTAGGAGCTAGGCAGAGCTCTAGAGTAGAAAACTTGATTCATAAACATGGAAGGTTTTGTCTACCTCCATTCTTTCTCTATGATTCAAAGTCTCTTTCAAATATCCACCTCCTTCCTTTGGAAGGATTAGTGAATGTATTTGAAAGATAGAACTTTTGAGAGAAAATTGTCTGTATAATGTTAACAGTTAATGAGCCACCCTTGGTAGGTAATTGACTGTTTAACATTCATTCCATCTTGTTGACTGATATTCATCTTGGAGATTGAAACTTGAAGAAAGGCCATTGCAGATGGAAGACTGATGACAAAGACCTTGCTTGAAGGCTGTGAAGATGAAGACTGAGGCTTGCTTGAAGCTTGTAGACAGATGATGATGACTTGAAGGCAGATGTTGATGCAGAGCTGCTGTGGCTGTTTATTTTTAGCTGTTTAATTTTTGATGTATTGATTGGTTTTCCCTGACTGTATTGCTTGTTGTTTAACCTGTTAGGTTGAAAGTGAATTCTGTTCACTTTTGCCTGTTGTTTTCTAGGTTCGAGGTTGAGTGGGACTCCCTTGCCTCGCTTGTATTGTTGCATCCATGCATTTTACTGCTTTATTGTATATATGCTATTGTTTCTGTTTCCGTTTATCCCTTAGGATCTCTGTTTCTCTCTGCGCAAGAGAGGAGCATGATAGACATTAGGTCTTAACCCATGCATGATAACATTAGGTTAGTTTGATTCCCTTTGCAACCGTAGGTTAGAGTTCTGTCTCTTCTTTCTCAAAACAAACAGAAAAATACAATAAATATTTCAAACACAATAAAAGACACTTCTTCCGTAAAAGAATGTGAACTCATCAAAACGTCATTTTTGTCCGCTTGGACTGCTAATCAGAAAAACCCTTTTCAGAAGGAATAAAAACAATCAAGACAGACTTGTGTCGTACATGGCCCGAACTACGTTTGCTCTGATCTTTCATGCTGTATGAAAGTACGTAGGCATAGGATGCAATATCCTAGAGAGCAACCTTCCCCTCCTTTCCCGTAGGTAGGCGAACTACGTTGACTCTGATTTCTCGTTCCAGACGGGAATACGTAGGCATAAAGTGCGATACTTTGCCGAGTCATTTTCTTTTCTTTTTAACCCCTGACCTTTAGTTTAGATAGAATAACAATCCGTACCCGAAAATAAGCGTGGATCCCGTCGAGTACGACGGACGTGAGGGGTGCTAATACCTTCCCCTTGCATAACCGACTCCCGAATCCAGGATTTGGTTGCGATGACCATTCCTTTCCCCGTGTTGCGGTAGGTTTACCTCGAGCGTTTCCTTTCCCTCCGTTGGGATAAATAACGCACGGTGGCGACTCTTCTGTTCAGCCGGCGCCGATTTTCGCAGTAGCGACAGCTGGCGACTCTGCTGGGGATCCAACGTCCCCTGGATGCTAAGGACTACGATAGTTCCTTATGCATTTGGGATCCAACGTCCCTTAAGAGAGTCAATCCTAGCGCTTGTTTTCCCGTCGAGGATTTTGTATGGATTTACTTTTCAGTCATTTACTTTCAACATTATATTATTGTTATTATTGCTGTATTGGGGTGTGACGGGTGTTCTATGATTGAGAGATAAGCCGGACCTGGGCTTGAGTGCACCTAGAATTAGAGTAGAAAGTAGTGGGCGCGTGCCGGCTTTGCTTGCATTAGTGTCTCACGAAATCTACACTCGGACGAGGTTCTTCTGGTTGACGTCTTTTTCTACCCTTTGGGTCGAAGGGGTTGTTGGTTAGCTGAATTGTCGACTCCGGGAACCGATCATTTGGAAGTTGGCTAAGTGAGGCCTCTTCAGGAATTGATGATGCCACTCCTTCTGGGAATCGTATCATCAACCCTGAAAGTCTGTGACGCCGACGACCGCATAGGATGCCGTACCTTTGTCAGTTACTAGGACATCTACCTGTGAGAGGGTTTGGGGTTATGCAGGTAACTAGACCTTCTGACACCGGTTATTTCTTGATCTGAGATCCTGGGTATTTATGGAGAGTTATGAGGTCTGTCAGAGACCAGTTGGAGTTATGATATGAGGTCTGTCAGAGACTAGTTGGAGTTATGATATGGGGTCTGTCAGAGACCAGTCAGAGTTATGTTGTGGGGTCTGCCAGAGACCAGTGGTGGAGCTTTGTTTTAGGTCTATCTGAGACCAGGGTTTAAGGAATTCTGGAGGGTCTATCTGAGACTTTTTGATATGGTTCAGGCTTCTCAGCTATGGCATTTGGTCCCTGTTGCATGTATTTGCATTGCATTGTCTGCATACCCATTATCATTGCATCCCATTAACGTGTGTCTGTGCTGCAGGTGCATTTGCATATTCCCTGGTTCTAGTGCCCGGACTTCTGCTTATTGATCATGGCTGGTTTGAGGAAGACAGTTGCGTATAAGCTACCTACACCTGACATTACCCCCTTGCTTGGTCTGATGTCCCTTGCTGATGAGGAGGTTAGGATAAGTTTCAGAATGAGTCATGGAAGATTGCTGAGATTAGTCTGCAAGCCAACTGCTGTTGAGATGAATGGGCTGTACACCTTGATGCAGTTCTATGACCCAGCATTGAGATGTTTCACGTTTGCTGACTTTATTTTGGGGCCTACCATTGAAGAGTATGTGGAGTTTACTGAGCTACCAGTACAGAACAAGGTTCCCTTTATTCATTCAGCCGCTGAGCCCAAGTTGGAGGACTTAGCTAAGGCCTTGCACATGAACGCTGCTGAATTATTAGTGACTTCTTGGCTTGGGGTTCCAGGTTTCTCCCTTGATTTTCTGGTTGGCAAAGCCCAAGAGTATGCCAAGAGCGGGTGCTGGATAGTCTTCTATGCTATCTTGGCTCTATGCATCTACAGAATAGTGCTGTTTCCCAACTTACCCAATTTTGTGGACTTGGACGCTTTCCATCTGTTCGCTGCTGGCAACCCGGTGCCCACTTTGATCGGAGATCTCTATCATTCATTGCACTACAAAAATGAAAACAAAAGGGGAAAGACTGTTTACTGTTGTGCGCCGCTGTTGAACATGTGGTTTAAGAGCCATCTTCCCTTGAAGGGACCTGTTGCGGTGGAAATAGGATCACAAACTATTGATGAGTTTGAATCGCAATTCAATTCACAACCGCTCTTTGATTTATCCGAAGGAAAAGGTCAAAAGAGGGAAAACCTATTTTGCATCGTAAACACAATGCGGGGAAAGATCTAGGGTTCGGGGGTTGGTTAAATTTAGGGAAGGTATTAGCACCCTAAACTTCTGTAGTACTCTACAGGAACCTTTTGTTCAGGTGTTCACTATTTGCTTTATTTATTTGCTTAAGGTATATGTACAAAGGATTAAAAGTGAGAAAGGAGACCTAAGGGGTTAATTCTAAGTTTACTCGGCAAGACATCGCATCTTGTGCCTACGTATCCTTACGGGAGTGGAATCAGAGTAATCGTAGTTCCCCTCAAAAGGGAGGTTAGAGACTTCTTGACTGTGGTCAAGGTCTCAAGGGGAATAAACGCATCTTAAGGACACGCTTACGTGGAGTGTAGAAACTCCAAATCTCTACGTTGAATTGTTAAGTGAATTAGGGTTAGGTTAGGTTAGGTTAGGGATTCCGCGGCGGGAAATCCTAAAATGAGTGCGGCGACTCTTTGACCTAATGCTAAGGGTAAAATTGTAAATTTGCCTGCAGCGAGGCATTTGTGAAAATTAGGGTTTGTAAGGTTGTAAGGGTTTGAGGTTGATGGTTTGAGGGTTCGAGGACTATTGGCGCGGCGACCAAACAGCTAGACCTAACCTTCGGATGTGTGTAATGTGACAGGGGTATTGATGAAGATGTGAGAGATTTAAATCATGCAAGCGGAAGTAAAATGCAGACAGTCAACCATACAAGCAGAAACTTAAAAGACAGAAATTAAAGCGCGATTGTTAGGGTTCGCGAGGTTACAGATGAGAAGCAGTTACAATAATAATGAAACTTAAATAAAAACACAACGTAATAGGCTGTAAAAATGAACACACGTTAGTAGGCAAAGTCAGACGGCCATCGGGTGAATTACGAAGACAGTGAAGAAAAGATGCAAATTTTGGGATTTTGTTATTTTGAAAAAAAGATCTTGATTTAATTTATATATAGAAAAAAAAGAAATAATGTTAGTTTTAAAAAGGAACTTAATTTTTATTTTGAAAATTGTTTTAGTTTTAATCTAAAAAAAAAAGAAATCAGTTTATATTAAAAAGAGTTTTTTTAAATAAAAAAAAAGTTTTACTTAATTATCAAAAAAAGGTTTAATTTAATTAAAAAAAGTTTTATTTTTATTTATTTATTTTATTTAGAAAACAAATTAAGTTTTTCATTATATAATATCTAAAAAAAAAAAGAAAAGAAAATAAAAGTTGGGCCGGTAACTACATCCGGACCCAACCGGTTGTATGCAATCAATAAACAAAGAACACAAGAATTAGGGTTTCAAAACCCTATTACGTCTCGCGGCGCCGTTTCTCTCGTTTCTCTTTGTTTGGCCACTTTTCTCTCGCTTTCTCATCTCTAATGGCTACAGTCTTCAAATCCCCACCATCTTCTGACGCCTTTCCCTGAAAAACACACGCGTGGTTAAATATGGAAACACGGATATCCGTCTTACGTTTTGAAAGTTTTCGCCGATGAAGATCGCGTCGAAGGGCCTATGATGAGTTCTCTGAGGCTTGATGATGGTGGATCGTGGTCTGATTGCCCGCCGGACGGCGACGGCGATCTTCCGTGGTGGCTTGTTCGCGTTGTTCTTCGCTCTAGGGTTTCCTCGCTCCCTCGTCTCCCTCTCGATCTCGCGGCCGCTCCCACTAGGGTTTTCACAGGTTGTGTTGTTCTTCTTTATATACCACTCTCTCTGATTTGTGGGCTTGGATAAATTTCTGATTTGATTTACCTCTGATTTGATTAACCAACATAATTTCGATTTGATTGGAAATTTGATATGATTTCCTTCCTTTTCTGGGCTTGCTCGAAACTGAGATTGGATTTGATTTGCTAATTTATTTCTGATGCAGATTTGATCAAAGGATGGATTCTCGGATTTTATCAGATGTGGACCCTTGTGATTTGTCTGATATTTGCTATCTCTGATACGGTTCACTTTCTGATATCTGTTGGATTTGCTCATGATTTGTTTTCTGATACTGGATTGAATCTAATTTCTTCTGATATGGATTTGCTTGATATCTGAACTGGTTTGATGGATTGCTGATGCACCGTTTTTCCTGATGTAGCTCTGCTTTGGTTAACTCAGTTTCGACGTGGGTCCAGGGCGATGATGCGTGATAACTGAGCCTTATGCGTCGTGTTGTCGATTTTCCATATTGAGCTTACCTTGAACTGATTACATAATGATCTTCCCTATCTTCTTCGGTGTAATTTCGCTCGTAGGTATTTGAAATTCAAATTGTTGTGAGACAAGTTTCCTCTGATGTTGCTTGATTGTTGTTTTTTTTCAGACTTTGGCTCATGGGATCTTATTCGAGGCAAATTTCGGCTGATCAAGCTTGGGATCCTTGTTGGATTGTTCTGTCACTAAGCTTGTTTCACACTGAACCTATCCTTTTGATTTACTGCACTGTTGTTGTTGTTTCAGATGTGATATGGCTATCAGCTTGTCTTGGTTATCAATTTACCTGTTCTTCTGGTTTTCTAATACAAGTTCACTGACTCTTCTTTTTCTTCTTTCAGAATGGATGTTGCCGGGTCGACGCCGCCGGGAAGGGTTGTGCGGCGATGACGACAGTTCGTCTGAGCCGTTTGGAAAAGATACTACAATCCTTGCTTTTGATTATGTTGCTTTCGGTTTCGGTGATGATGACGCTTCGTCTGAACCTGTGTTGGATGCCATTGCCATTTGGTTTTGGTTGTGTTGCCTTAGCGATGATGACCTTTGGGTCTGAGCTGATATTTTGAGCTGACAGTTTGCACGAAATTACCGATGCTTGCAGTTCGACGTTCGGTAGGGAGTTGGTAACGGCTTCGGCCGTGGCTCTCCCAGCCACTCGAATTTTCATGCCCGATGATGAATAAAAGCTGAGGGCTGAAGCTTCTTTCCCACTCTTTTTGTTTTATTTCGACCTTCGTCTTCGAAATTGATTCTTACCGCTAACTTCTCTTTTGATTTTTGACAGGTAAGAATGTGGTTGAGATGCCAAGTCTTTAGGATGACTTTTTCTGTTGTATTGCAGGGAAACAAACTTATAGTCGGCGGCCGAAAGTCGTGGGCAACTGGCGAAGTACTTTAAGGCGTGAAAGTTTGTAGCGATGAGATGGTCAGACTATGAACAACATTGGCTGAACTTATTTATTCAAAATCTTAGGATAGAATTCTTATCATCGTAGCATGTAAAGTGCTTTGGAAAACTTGTTGATCAGCTTTGTAATGTATTGTTTGAGATTATGGCTTAACTGTACCACACCCTAAAAAAAAATTAATACACTTTGTATCTGGTAAAACCGGTGTGATATGAATCCCGTACTGAAGCCTTCATGGTTCCTGAATTTGCAAGTCAAATAAATTACTCTTGATTTTGTCTGTATACTCAGATGTACCGTTTCCCTAATAAATGAAAAAGTTCCATATCTTGTACATTATGCATGACTTAAATTAATATGCACATTACATATGACTTGAATTTGGAACTTGAACACACAAGGGAGGCTTTAATCTTTCACTCAAGATTATAGAAAACTCGAACCATGCGAGAGCTCAATCCTTCATCCGTCAGTGAATCGAATACATGCCATTTTCTAACCCATGTACCCTTTGATGCACACAATGGCCAAGCATGGCGTTAATTGTTATCCCATCGTTTTCTGGAGTCAATGACCGTAAAATGTTTTCAAATGATAGTTGGTCTTTGACTGTAGTAACCTGGCTCTAACATTATTCATTCAATTAACTTTCACTGATCAAACAACTTTTTTAACAAAATCCATGGAAAAGGACCCAGCCAACGCTCGATTCACTTTTTAAACCTGGCTCAGTTAGACCACTCATAATTAATGGAAACAAAAATGTTCGGGAGTGTCTTAAAATGAACCATGAGTAGTGAATAGCCCAAAATCCATATATTAACCAAACTACCCCGATGCCTTGATATAAGCAAACACGTGGCAAAATGCTTCAGAAATAATATTTCCATCGCCTCAAAATCTAGTGACAATCCATCTTCGAGAAATGCGGGGTTAATGTAAAGATGACCACAATGTCCCTTGGTGGACTCCTGCAAAACAAATCAACACTCCATGACTGGTTAGCGGTTAGTGAATGCACAAATGGAATGATATGCGATATGGATGACTAAATGTAAGGGTAAAATTTGGGGTATTACAGTTGCCCCTATTTAAATAGCTACACCAGATGATTTGAGTGACGGAGACTCGAGGAATCATGGTGGAGGGATTTAAATATAGATAACCGAAAATTTTACCCTTATATGTGGCGATATGCAATGCTATAGACAAAACGAGAATAGACTAATGTAGACGATGCCATGAATATGATATGATGCGTATGCTGGAATGATGAATGCGAAAATGCTGACGAATACGACGACACAGGGACAGACGCTACGAGAAGAACACACTGGGAAAACGACGTGTTGGGACACAGCACAACACTGGGGAATCCTAAAATGATGGTCAACTGGTGCGAACACGACCAATTGTCATTTTTAGAACTGGAACGAGATTCTCAAATGGAGATGGCACCTATGAGACGACCTCCACTGGGGAATCTAAAAGTAAAACCAGATCATGTACAACTGCAAGATTGATCACAGAATGCTGGAGCATTGAGCAAAGAATAACATCCAAGCTTCTGTAAACTATCTCTCGTGACAGGATCAAACGGACTTTTCGGGAATCCGTAGCAAATATACAGGGTGAAAAGAATCGGCTGTATGCCAAAATAAATGGACTTTGAGTGGTTAGAACAAGATCCTAAATGGAGATGGCACCTATGAGACGGCCTCCACTTGGGGAATATCTAACAATAAAACTGGATCTACATGATTGCCAGATCGATTACAGAATGCTGGAGCATTGAGCAAAGAATAACATCCAAGCTTCTATAAACCATCCTTCGTGATGGGATCGAATGGACTTTTCAGAAATCCATATCAGATATACAGGGTAAAAACCGGATGTATGCCAAAATAAATGGACTTAATGGGAAATGCCCTGATAAGCTTCTCGAGGGAGAACTGTCACTTATCGTTGGAAGGGACTTACATGCCAAAACGGATAAGCACTCAAATAAAGAGGCTGCTGCTTATCTGATATATAAATCTTCTCATATTTAAGGTCGGTGCCCGGAATATGTTTCAGATTCTTCTTTTACTAAAGGATAAAATAAACTTCTTCATACTTCCGAGGACAGCGCGTCGGGTATGATTCCGCTTCTTCTTTTGCTAAAGGGTAAACTGAACTTCCTCATACTTCAAGATTCATGCTCTCCTGAATATGATTCTGCTCCTTCTTTTACTAAAGGGTAAATTGAACTTCTTCATACTTCAAGATCTGTGCTCTCCTGAATATGATTCGGTTCAAACCTCCCCATACTTCAAGACGACAAGGAAAATGGAAGCCCAACTGCTCGACGGAGATGGCCATTTGCTGCAAGTCATAACGAAGATAGGATCAGCTCCTCAGGCGAGAAATGTCGCTTATTTGCAAGAGTGGCAATAATAAGCTTCTCATGTAAGAACTGCTTGTAGAGGTGATAACAGATGATGATAAGCTTCTCGGCGGAGAACTGTTGCATACCATTGCTGAAGAACGTTACGATAAGCTTCTTAACCGAGAACTGTTGCTGATCGATTGTGATAAGCTTCTCTTGTGAGAACTGTTGCTGATCGATTGTGATAAGCTTCTCTTGTGAGAACTGTTGCTGATCGATTGTGATAAGCTTCTCTTGTGAGAACAGTCGCATACCGATGCTGTAAGATGTAGGAATATTATATCGATAGGCTTCTCAGACGAGAACAGTTGCATACTGATGCTGTAAGATGTACTGATAGATTTTCCAGGCGTGAACTGGTGTGTACCTGTAAAGGATTGTGATTGATTTTCTTGAAAGATAGTGCAAAATAAATGCACATCCGGGTACAGTGATAAGCTTCTCGGGCGAGAACAGTTGCATATCTGCCAAAGTATGGTGAAAATTTTTAGACGGTGCAAAATAAATGCACGTCCGGTTGGGCTCGACAACCGACAAGACCGAGATTCAATCTAGGATCGAGCTAGAAAGAAAACTGGCAATCAAGACTCCATCGAGGGAATGAACTCGAAGGGTAAATATCTTATCCTGATGAGGAAAGATAGCTGAAATAACCGTCATCCACGAGGATCGAGCTCTGTGGGGAAACCGGAAACACATATGTATTTTATGCTTAGGGCTGACAATCTATTTGGAGAGAATGGACGAACCCAGTTACTCGGCGGTAACAACCAATGATGGTGAAACACAATGAAACTGTGAATGCTAATGCATATGTTAATGTATGCTAATGTGAATGTATGTTAATGTCTATATATGTAGTTAAATATGCAGGATGTTATGAAATGAGTATGTAATGAGTATGCGAAATAGACATGTGATGTTTATGCCCTTGCGTATGCTGACGAAACAGACTAGAGACGGGACGAGAGATGAAATAAACATCTCGACGGAGATACCCTGCGTTCTCTGCAATCAATACGTCAATCATGGGTGAGAAGGATCAATGGTAGAACCAAATCTGGTTTCAAAATTCTGACTTCTCTGGGGAGAAGGTAATCTGCTTGGGTGCACAGTATCACGTCTTCACATGGGGAGAAGAAAACCTGAGGGACACTTTCGAGTTACCCCAGAAAAAGTTGTCAGCTTATAGTCTCGCTGGGGACTGTGATGAGGCAATAGTTTAGGAGCCTGTTGCAACACTGAGATTTACTGGTGAATGAAGGCCACTGTGAGTAAAATCCATCGGGTACATGAAGATAGTTGTGAAACCACATAGCTTTGATCTTGAAGGATCTTGTAGTAGTCGCCATTTGTTTCCTTAAAAAAAACACGGTGCCCCAGGATATTTGTGTTGTGAGGCATGGTCATCTCAAGAGGATTTTATAGAGAAACACGGAGTCTGGTTGCCCCACTATTTTCAAACTCTTTGAGAGATTTGTCAGGTCTCGACGTAACTGGCACAACTTTATCGTGTCACGACGAAATCTTCGAGAAATAGCTCTTAAGAACGTCAGACTCGCGTTGGTAAGCGAACTGGGAAACTGCCTGCCCCTGTTTAGCAGGATCTTCAAGTTCCACGGGTTATGTCCATATGTAAATTTCTAAGATATCAAGCAAAGTCGTCATGCCTGAAATGCCTATCCTGAGCTTGTCAATGCACACATATATTTGTCTTGAATTTTTGTTTTGAAAAAGATATCGCAATAACTTGTGACCGAAGTCACTAGTCAGGATATAAGTTTTAATTATAATGCCAACATGAATTTTTTTCTGAGCATAGCTCGTAGGAGTCAGGAAACGTGATCTTGTCGAGTATGCTTTCAACCGAAGTCCTACTTCAATTAGGTCTTTTAAAGGTTGTATTGTGGCTCGGTTCACGGTTTAAGAAACAAAGGATAAAGGCTCAAAGTTATATTTGTACCCACCCATTCTTCGTGATGTTCTCCCATCCTAATTCAGTTAATCGGATACGAACACTCATATCTCAAACGGATTTGCTATGGTCGAGAACTTATTAAGGCTTTGGGCACGACAGTCACTCACCTATGGCAATCGGTCACACGATTTTGTTCTTTACTAGGGATTCTAAAAAAACTACTGGTTTGTTGTTCTTATTCCCTAACTTTTGCCTGGACAACATCTTTGGATTTGCCTTTGGAGTCCAGCGGGATGCCCCAGTTTTGCCTAAGTCTCCTTCATAGGTTTTGACTTAGCGGGCTCTTATTTTTTTGAATATTCTTTTATGCACAAGTCGTGTAAATCTTTTGAAAGGCTCGTGACTGCCCCACTCCTTAGGTAACCGAGGGATAGTCATTGTATTGGACTTCTTAAGATGCTAAGGATAAATTCTCGAAGGTTTGCTCTTCCTTTTTGAGGATCTAAGCGCTCGATCGGCTTAACTGAAAAGCTACCCTGCCCCAGGTTAGGATGAAGGTTCTTAAAAAAAAGAGAACTCCTACTTCAAGGCTCAAAGAGGTTACTAGGGATTAACATCCTTATATCTCCAGTGTTTGAGATTCGAAACAATGCCTTACATCATCAGCAGGCTTTAATTGAAAGCATACGACAAGAAATCTGACGTTTTGGGTTTGTCATCCTCCCCCCAATTCTCCATCAGAACAAGAGATCGGGTAAAGTTGGCATTATGATTTATGAAAACGTTTTTTGAATGAGTGAAACGAATGGATTTATTCAAGACAAACATATGCGTTGCATTAATTAATCAAAGATAAACAATTTCGTACATGCTAAATATGCTTAATCAAAGAGAAATGCATATAAATAAACAAATGAACTGTCGGAAAAATCCTTCTAAATGTTTATGAAATCTTGCATTCAAGAGTAACAATTTCCTTTGGCGGAGCCTCAATGGAAAGGACGTCTGGTTTATGATCACTGTGAGTCATGGCTTGCCCCAGTTATGCTGGTCGCATCTTCAACAGTTTTCAGTCGTTGCTTCAAAATAACTTTCCCAGATTCTTTGTTGATCCCGGTCATATCATCTTGAGGGTTACTGAAATGAAGCGAGCTAGGCCATTGAATAACTACTGGATTCGGCTGATTTGCCACAGGAGTAGCATGCTTTGCAGAATTCGAACTCGACAAGTGAGGAACCCTGAGAGGAGTCTCGATCTTCAGCTGAGCATCGCTAAAAGACAACTTCTTCGTTTCTAGCAAATTTCTGACACAGTTCTTAAAAGCGTAGCAATTCTCTAGATCATGGCCGGGCGCACCCTCATGAAATAAACAATGAGCGGCAGCGTTGTAACCCGCAGGTAATGGATTAGGAGGAGGACCCAAAGCACGGGTGGTAATCAGACCTTGTTGTACCAAATGGGGGTATAACTCAGTGAAAGTTATCAGAATTGGAGGACAAGGCTTATACTGCCTCTTACGGGGATAAGGAACCTGATTCTGTGACTGTTGGTGAACAAGAGCGTTGGGCACTCGTTGACTGTTGACAGGAACTTGCATGGGCGGATAACCGGAAGGTTGTTGATAAATCGGTGCTTGATATACCGGAGCTGACTGCACAGGCTGGTATGTAGGAAACTGCTGATCGAACGGAGGTGCAACAGTAGCTACATAGGTTTGTTGGACATATGGAGACGGATAACCTTGAACATAACTCTGCTGATGTTGCCAAGGTTGAGGAGTAGCCATTTTGCGGTTCCTCGAACGTGCAGGTCCTTTACCATGGTCGGAGTTAAGGGTTTTGCACTTTGGAGGGGTAGCTCGTCGAACTGGTTGAGCACTAGGAGGCACCAAACCGGATTGAAGACCGTGAGGAGGTACATTCTCGATAAGTAACAGCTGGTTGAGATTCCATAACGGTATTAGTAGTCTCAGAAATAACAGTAGACTGAGCATCCACCTTCACACTAAGAGCTCGTAACATCTCCAAAATTTGCCCTACACTTCCTCGAAGATCTTCGAGTTCATGGCTGACACGGTTGATCTCTTGGTTTTGATCTTCCATCCTTTTGAAGGGTCGTATTGATGCAGAGAACTCAGGGTGACAAAACTGGAAGGTGAGGGAACCGAGTATGAGAAATCGGGAGACACATGCAATGCAAAAGTATGATGCTAAAATGTGAATGCAAATGAAGATTTCATGGAATTCAAATATTAACAAATATTGAGGAATACCAAGGAAACTTTTATTAATTTATTGGAGACAAATTACAAATGATATTCGTGCAACCAAAACAGCTAAATAAAAGCCTAGAAAGTCCTAGAGAAGCATCTTCCACGACTTCAGTGAGCAGGCGGAGATCCGGAGGAAAATAAATATTCGTAGAGCCTTGTCTTCTTGTAGGATTGTATCTCATCATTCTTTGACTGAATCTGCTTTTGAAGTTCTTCGTACTCGCTGACCATCACATGGTATTTGTTCTTCCATGATTTTGTTTCGCGTTGTGATCTCTTCAAAGTGATCTTCAAAGTCTCAGCTTCAGTCATGAAATACTGGACAGGTTCTTCCCTTTGAGGTAAAGGATCTTGGCGAGAGTAGGGCATCTTCAACTCAATAGCTCTTCCTCGGACCCATTGAAGGTATGGTTCCATGGATACACAATTAGGCCTTCCCAAACTTTCTTTGCCTTTCCTATGCAGATGATTCCAAGAAGATAGAATCTGATCTTGAAGCTTTTTGTCGTCTTTGAAAAAGATTTTCTCCACATGAATACCTTTAGGCGGTTCCTTCAAGGGGTATCCCAACTGTCGGCGAGCTAAGACTGGATTGTAGCTAATTCCTCCATTGAAACTGAGCAAAGGAACATTGTTGAAGTTTCCACAACTATCAATGATCGATATCCCATCGTACATGCGACTATACCAATCAATATCAGAGTGAGTTAAAGCCATAACTTTTTGCGACCAACGTTCTTGATTAGGGTTCCAGAAAGGACCGGACTTGGGTAAGTGAGAAATAAACCACTTGTATAGTAATGGCACACAACATGTAATCATTCCTCCACCATGAAAGTTTCGAAGATGTACTGAATGATAAGTATTACCCAATAGTGTTGGAACTGGATTTCTTCTCATGAAGGTCTTGATTGCATTAAGGTCCACAAACCCCTTAAAACTAGGAAAAAGCAGCAACCCATAAATGAGCAAAGCAAATATTGTCTCGAAGGCAAACATGTCTTTATGATCGGCATAAAATTGGGCTTTCTTAATTGGGAAGTCCCTGGGAAAACCGGAGGTCCCCCCTTTGGTGATCATATTGTTTTTGACATCGGATATCCTTAGACAAATGGCTTTAGCAATATCTCGTTCTTTAGGGTCTTCCTCCAGGAAAGGGAATTGAGACTTATCCAAGATAGGTAATCCCACCAACTGAGAGTACTCTTCTATGGTAGGTAAAAGCTGATAATCTGGAAAGGTGAAGTAGTGATAATCTGGATCATAAAACTGCAGCAAAGTCGCAAGAAGTCCTTCGTTTACTTGAATCTTCAACAAAGACAATAGCCTTCCATGTCTGTTTTGGAACTTTTCTTGATCTTGAACCAAATCTCTTAGCTTCTCTAGGACTTCCAAATTAAAACCCTTAAAAGTAAACTTCAAAGTATGCTTCCTAGAGTGATCCATGGTATCCTGCAATGTTCATAAATAGAGTTTGAATTCCATGAAATCTTAATGCGATATGATGTTTTATGAATGCAATGCATGAAAACAAACAAGGTCCTAGGTTAAAGGAGCGTGAGCGGAGTTAAGGTCTACCCATCCCAAAAAGGAGTGTACTATAGGTTAGTTGTACCTACAGAACAAGGTTCTAAAAAGTGCCCAAAGTCATCAGCCCATCTTTCGGATATTATCAACTTTCTGACTGACTCGGGGGTTAATAATATTCTCAAGAGAACCTCTTTTGAGTGTAGTATCGCGTAGCAACCATTGTAGGACTACTCCCACATAGTTCCCGCACTACGTCCTAAATAAGGCCAAGGTGGTGTTAAGGTACTACGGTCCTCAATATCACGGACTCCAATCGACCATGGAAAAAAATTTCACGATTACTCGTTCAACCGAACCATTTTCGAAAAGGTCTCAACTGAGTGGTGATTCTCGAATCAGCTTGGTCGGGATTCAACTCCCTATAAGCCTCATCGAATATATCCCCATCCTATAATAATGTCACTAGTCTGGGCGTAGGACTTATCTCACAACACAAGGAACAGTCCCAAAATCAAACTACAATATATGCATGCAAATGAATAGTAAAACAAGTAGTAATAAATATGAACAAATTAGGGATAACCCTCAAAAGTTAAGAGGTCCCCAGTGAAGTCGCCATTTTCTGTTGTGGTGGAAATAGGATCACAAACTATTGATGAGCTTGAATCGCAATTCAATTCACAACCGCTCTTTGATTTATCCGAAGGAAAAGGTCAAAAGAGGGAAAACCTATTTTGCATCGTAAACACAATGCGGGGAAAGATCTAGGGTTCGGGGGTTGGTTAAATTTAGGGAAGGTATTAGCACCCTAAACTTCTGTAGTACTCTACAGGAACCTTTTGTTCAGATGTTCACTATTTGCTTTATTTATTTGCTTAAGGTATATGTACAAAGGATTAAAAGTGAGAAAGGAGACCTAAGGGGTTAATTCTAAGTTTACTCGGCAAGACATCGCATCTTGTGCCTACGTATCCTTACGGGAGTGGAATCAGAGTAATCGTAGTTCCCCTCAAAAGGGAGGTTAGAGACTTCTTGACTGTGGTCAAGGTCTCAAGGGGAATAAACGCATCTTAAGGACACGCTTACGTGGAGTGTAGAAACTCCAAATCTCTACGTTGAATTGTTAAGTGAATTAGGGTTAGGTTAGGTTAGGTTAGGGATTCCGCGGCGGGAAACCCTAAAATGAGTGCGGCGACTCTTTGACCTAATGCTAAGGGTAAAATTGTAAATTTGCCTGCGGCGAGGCATTTGTGAAAATTAGGGTTTGTAAGGTTGTAAGGGTTTGAGGTTGATGGTTTGAGGGTTCGAGGACTATTGGCGCGGAGACCAAACAGCTAGACCTAACCTTCGGATGTGTGTAATGTGGCAGGGGTATTGATGAAGATGTGAGAGATTTAAATCATGCAAGCGGAAGTAAAATGGAGACAGTCAGCCATACAAGCAGAAACTTAAAAGACAGAAATTAAAAGCGCGATTGTTAGGGTTCGCGAGGTTACAGATGAGAAGCAGTTACAATAATAATGAAACTTAAATAAAAACACAACGTAATAGGCTGCAAAAATGAACACACGTTAGTAGGCAAAGTCAGACGGCCATCGGGTGAATTACGAAGACAGTGAAGAAAAGATGCAAATTTTAGGATTTTGTTATTTTGAAAAAAAGATCTTGATTTAATTTATATATAGAAAAAAAAGAAATAATGTTAGTTTTAAAAAGGAACTTAATTTTTATTTTGAAAATTGTTTTAGTTTTAATCTAAAAAAAAAGAAATCAGTTTATATTAAAAAGAGTTTTTTTAAATAAAAAAAAAGTTTTACTTAATTATCAAAAAAAGGTTTAATTTAATTAAAAAAAAGTTTTATTTTTATTTATTTTTTTATTTAGAAAACAAATTAAGTTTTTCATTATATAATATCTAAAAAAAAAGAAGAAAAGAAAATAAAAGTTGGGCCGGTAGCTACATCCGGACCCAACCGGTTGTATGCAATCAATAAACAAAGAACACAAGAATTAGGGTTTCAAAACCCTATTACGTCTCGCGGCGCCGTTTCTCTCGTTTCTCTTCGTTTGGTCACTTTTCTCTCGCTTTCTCATCTCTAATGGCTACAGTCTTCAAATCCCCACCATCTTCTGACGCCTTTCCCTGAAAAACACACGCGTGGTTAAATATGGAAACACGGATATCCGTCTTACGTTTTGAAAGTTTTCGCCGATGAAGATCGCGTCGAAGGGCCTATGATGAGTTCTCTGAGGCTTGATGATGGTGGATCGTGGTCTGATTGCCCGCCGGACGGCGACGGCGATCTTCCGTGGTGGCTTGTTCGCGTTGTTCTTCGCTCTAGGGTTTCCTCGCTCCCTCGTCTCCCTCTCGATCTCGCGGCCGCTCCCACTAGGGTTTTCACAGGTTGTGTTGTTCTTCTTTATATACCACTCTCTCTGATTTGTGGGCTTGGATAAATTTCTGATTTGATTTACCTCTGATTTGATTAACCAACATAATTTCGATTTGATTGGAAATTTGATATGATTTCCTTCCTTTTCTGGGCTTGCTCGAAACTGAGATTGGATTTGATTTGCTGATTTATTTCTGATGCAGATTTGATCAAAGGATGGATTCTCGGATTTTATCAGATGTGGACCCTTGTGATTTGTCTGATATTTGCTATCTCTGATACGGTTCACTTTCTGATATCTGTTGGATTTGCTCATAATTTGTTTTCTGATACTGGATTGAATCTAATTTCTTCTGATATGGATTTGCTTGATATCTGAACTGGTTTGATGGATTGCTGATGCACCATTTTTCCTGATGTAGCTCTGCTTTGGTTAACTCGGTTTCGACGTGGGTCCAGGGCGATGATGCGTGATAACTGAGCCTTATGCGTCGTGTTGTCGATTTTCCATATTGAGCTTACCTTGAACTGATTACATAATGATCTTCCCTATCTTCTTCGGTGTAATTTCACTCGTAGGTATTTGAAATTCAAATTGTTGTGAGACAAGTTTCCTCTGATGTTGCTTGATTGTTTTTTTTTTCAGACTTTGGCTCATGGGATCTTATTCGAGGCAAATTTCGGCTGATCAAGCTTGGGATCCTTGTTGGATTGTTCTGTCACTAAGCTTGTTTCACACTGAACCTATCCTTTTGATTTACTGCATTGTTGCTGTTGTTTCAGATGTGATATGGCTATCAGCTCGTCTTGGTTATCAGTTTACCTGTTCTTCTGGTTTTCTGATACAAGTTCACTGACTCTTCTTTTTCTTCTTTCAGAATGGATGTTGCCGGGTCGACGCCGCCGGGAAGGGTTGTGCGGCGATGACGACAGTTCGTCTGAGCCGTTTGGAAAAGATACTACAATCCTTGCTTTTAATTATGTTGCTTTCGGTTTCGGTGATGATGACGCTTCGTCTGAACCTGTGTTGGATGCCATTGCCATTTGGTTTTGGTTGTGTTGCCTTAGCGATGATGACCTTTGGGTCTGAGCTGATATTTTGAGCTGACAGTTTGCATGAAATTACCGATGCTTGCAGTTCGACGTTCGGTAGGGAGTTGGTAACGGCTTCGGCCGTGGCTCTCCCAGCCACTCGAATTTTCATGCCCGATGATGAATAAAAGCTGAGGGCTGAAGCTTCTTTCCCACTCTTTTTGTTTTATTTCGACCTTCGTCTTCGAAATTGATTCTTACCGCTAACTTCTCTTTTGATTTTTGCAGGGAAACAAACTTATAGTCGGCGGCCGAAAGTCGTGGGCAACTGGCGAAGTACTTTAAGGCGTGAAAGTTTGTAGCAATGAGATGGTCAGACTATGAACAACATTGGCTGAACTTATTTATTCAAAATCTTAGGATAGAATTCTTATCATCTTAGCATGTAAAGTGCTTTGGAAAACTTGTTGATCAGCTTTGTAATGTATTGTTTGGGATTATGGCTTAACTGTACCACACACTCAAAAATAAATTCATACACTTTGTGTCTGGTAAAACCGGTGTGATATGAATCCCGTACTGAAGCCTTAATGGTTCCTGAATTTGCAAGTCAAATAAATTACTCTTGATTTTGTCTGTATACTCAGATGTACCGTTTCCCTAATAAATGAAAAAGTTCCATATCTTGTACATTATGCATGACTTAAATTAATATGCACATTACATATGACTTGAATTTGGAAATTGAACACACAAGGGAGGCTTTAATCTTTCACTCAAGATTATAGAAAACTCGAACCATGCGAGAGCTCAATCCTTTATCCGTCCGTGAATCGAATACATGCCATTTTCTAACCCATGTACCCTTTGATGCACACAATGGCCAAGCATAACGTTAATTGTTATCCCATCGTTTTCTGGAGTCAATGACCGTAAAATGTTTTCAAATGATAGTTGGTCTTTGATTGTAGTAACCTGGCTCTAACATTAATCATTCAATTAACTTTCACTGATCAAACAACTTTTTAAACAAAATCCATGGACAAGGACCCAGCCAACGCTCGATTCACTTTTAGCGCTTTAGAATATTCTCAGTTAGACCACTCATAATTAATGGAAACAAAAATGTTCGGGAGTGTCTTAAAATGAACCATGAGTAGTGAATAGCCCAAAATCCATATATTAACCAAGCAGGATGATTCCTTCTTCCCCAGTGAGTTCAGCAGCGTCTCCCCATGGAGTCTGAACATTGGACCGTGAGCATTGATATGTATCCCCGAGCAGAGATAGATTCTCCCGAACCATATGTATCCTGAGGAAGGTTCATCGTTTCCCCTGTCGAGTCATAAGCTGAAGTGTATACTCGTCCTCAGCACTGGGTCGATGTGCAGTTGTCGCGTAGAAGACTATCCGCAAGTGTTCTACTTCCGATAATCCAGACTGAAGTCTCCGACAGAATTGAAATTCCCCACAGAGTTGTATTCTCCCCGGCAGGTGGGAGTTATTCCTGCGTATCCTCAACCGAGTTTGCAGTCTCCCAAGAGAGCCGAATGCTTGGAACCTGTTCAAGCCATTATTGGTTTTCCCCAGGAGAGTGTTGAATAGCTGATGATGTACTTCCCCATCGGAGTTCGTATCTCCAGGAAGATTCTATTTGCGAGGGTCGTGCAGTTTATTTCTGCGATTGACATTGTTTCCTCAGCAGTTCATGGTTCGTGTACCCAGTTGAGCAAGTGCAGGTTCTCGTAAGACTTTGTTCCCCTGCAGCAGTCGTTTGGAGTTCGTTTCCCCAGGTTAAGTCCAATTGAGATTGGTGTAACTTCTTCTCCACAGCAGGATGATTTTTCTCCACCAGAGTGGCTCTTTCTCCTTGACAGAAGGATTTTCCCTTCAGCATTTATTTTGCTGATGGGGTCCTAGCATTTTGCATGATTGCATAACATCTACCCTAAATGCATAGCATTTCCACCGTGTGGAGCATTATGCCATCATCAAACATATGCATATGAAACATGAGCTAGGTCGTTACCATTCTTGTTTTGCAGGTATTCCTCAGCAATGTTGTTTGCTTAAGATGATTCTTAAAATCCCCAGTGAAGTCGCTAGAGTTGTTTGCTCAAGATGATTCTTGAAGTCCCCGGTGAAGTTGTTTGTTTAGGATGATTCTTAAATTCCTCAGCAGAGTTTATTCGTCCAGGATAATTCCTGAATCCCCGAAGCAGAGTTACTTGATAGTTCTCCAGAATCCCCAACGGAGATGTGTCACCCCAGCAGATTCCAAACAGAGAAGTTGAAATTTCCCTTGAAGACTTACTGATGAAGTCCAATTCCAATCTCAAAGCAGTTATCCCAGCTGACGAGGAGTGCCTGACGGCAGAAGTTTAGATATCCTTATCGGTTCATGATTGATTGAGGATTCTATTTCCGATTTTCTGACGAAGTCCGGCTGACGCCCGAGAGTTTCTTTGAGTGCCCAACAGCATCATTAACTTGATTCTTAAAAAAGTTCCTAATGACCTGATGAGTCTAGAGGAATTCTTCTGCTGCCATGCCGCAGAATGCCTGACGGCAATATCAGCTATGTATCACTAGTTACCGTGTAACCAGTGATCCCTTGATGACTTGAGGAAGAAGCTGTAGTGAAATCTGATGATCATCCTGACGGAGATTTGGGCCAGTTGCCGTGCAACTGCCATTTCAGACGTCAAAGATTGTCCTACCCACCAAAGTATCGTTTACTTGTGCGGTTGGCAAATTTCCGGTTACCGTGTAACCGATTCCCCAGCAAGTTGCCGTGCAACTGTCATTTTCAGTTTTGAAGATGTTCCTACCAATCAGAGTATTGTTTACCTGTGCGGTTGGCAAATCGCCAGTTACCGTGTAACCGGTGATCCCTTGATGATTTAAGGACACAAAGGATCATCCTGACGGAGATTCAGATCAGTATTTCTTCAGCTAGTTTCTGTGCAACTATCATTTCAATTTCCAAAGATTTGGCTGCCCATCAGAGTACCGTGTGCTTGTGCAGTTGGCAAATTTCCGGGTTTATCGGTATTCAACCGTCTTTTACCTTGATTTTCTAAGAGTCGTTCGCTTCTCACCTAGTCAGGTCCAAGCCGTTTGAATAAGGGCAGCTGTTGCACCCCAAAATTTGCCCAACCTTTCTTTACCTAGCTTGTGTTTCATTGCATTCATATTAGCATTATCATTTGCATTTCATTGACATGTGTGTAGGAGATCAAGAGGTATGACTACCAATCAAGGGCTACACTAGGCTGTGAAGCTAGCTAAGAGGATTATCCAAGTGTTCAAGGGTTGACATCCTGACCAGAGAAGTCTAAGATCCTCAGAGAAAGTGGTTGAAGCCAAGTGTGTATATCTCCTAACTTGAGAGTTGTGGGAAGATCATCAGATGATTCTGAAGCCATAAGGTTGGACTTGAGGTCTTGAGAGAGCTCATAAGAATTATTGAGATCATACTGAAGCCTAGACAGGTCATTATGCAAAGGATATGAAGATATACCCAAGATTGGTACAACTAGGGTTTCATCTGGTCAACCCTAGGAAAACTGATGAGTTGAAGAGGGTTGAGACCTAATTCAAGAGCCATGTGATCATGGATTGATGTGTTGAGATGTCCTAGGGATGATTCCAAGGTCAACTTATCATGAATCAAGAGTGTGAGAAGTTGCTAGGCTAGGGTTGCTATGCTTGACAGTGTAAAATCCCCTGGTTTGGTGCCTAACTTCAAGACCACATAACTCAAGATGTGGTTTTCATCTCACCTTGACCCTAACATGATTGTTGTAGGGCATGATCTTAGCTTTAATTTGAGTACTAGAAGTCCTTGATATGGTTTATAGAACTCAAGTTATGAGCCAGACAAGTTACAGGTCATCTGAGGCATGTGAATTTGGAGCTTGAAAGTTACCCAACTTGCATGAGACTTTTGCCCTAGAAGGATGATTCCTATGAACTTTTGGTCAACATGAATCTTGTTCCTTATTCTCTTAGATTTCTAAAGAGTACTAGAAGTCCATGATTGGTTTTATAGAACTCAAGTTATGGCTTTGACAAGTCAAGGGTATTTTGGGTATTAGGAATTATAGGTCATTTTTTATTATGGGTCCATTTCACCAACTTAGGCACTTCAAATGAAGATTTGTTCAACTTGAAAGTTGTTCAAAACGGTGTTTTTAGTCCAACCATGACCCAAGCAACCATTGATATGGATTGAACATGGAAAAGTATAAAGAAATTTGGGAAAAAGATCACTTAAGGCATAAAGAATGAAAAATTCAAAATAAATTGTAATGGTGCCAAAACCTCACAAGTTTGTGCTTATTTTGATTGGAAATGGTATTTTAAAGAGTTTGGAAATATTACATTTGTGATTTAAGGCTCATTTCATGGACATTGAATGGATTACTTCATGATGAAGTAACATAACAAATCTTGGCCATTGGATCCATTCAAGTCCTCAATCTGGTCCATTCATATCCAAGGAGGGTAGAGCAATGAAATTGAGTGAAGATTGGAGTGAAACAGAGCTGGAACACGCATATCCCATAGTTGAATTTTGAAGGAAAGTAAAATTTTGGATTCTCCAATTTGGGCCATGATTGGGCCATCTTAAGTTCCATATCAGTTCTATTTAAGTTCCTGATGGTGTTCAGATAGTTTTTTGGAAGGAATTGGTTGAGATTTCAGTTGTGGAAGTTAGAGAGCGAAGCTTTCAACTCTAAATCATGTTTTGCAATTCAGTGGTTTTCAAGAGGAATTGAAGATACTGATAGCACCAGGATCATTGATTGAAGGTTTCTCCACGTTTTGAAGCCAAGAATCAACATGCAACTACTCCAATTTGAAGCTTTTTTCCAAGTTTTTATTCTTCAAAACTGCTCTTAATTTAGGCATGTTTAGATTGAAATCAGCATGTGGTTAAGTTGTAGATGCAACCTAGAACGATTTAGGATCTTAATGGTGAGGTTTGGTGATGATTCAAGATGCGATGAGATTTCTGTTTGGATTCGAATCTAGAGAATTATTGAGTGTTAGCATGAATGGATTAGTGTTTCTTGATCTCTGAAGAGTGAGGATCATGTTTGTGTAAACAATTTTGAGTTTGGTGATAGCGATGAAATCACATAGTTTTCTGTTCATCTTCGATTTGAGAGATTCATGAAGAATTGATACAAATGGATTGGATATTAGTGATCAGTAAGAAGAGGCGAAAAGAATCACATAATTTTCTTTGAGTTTTGTGAGATTTGGTTGCAGAGCTTGATAGCTCTCACCAGAGAAGATGGTTGCGCGGCCACCGGAGCCACCGTCCTGGTTTTCCCCCCCAGTCTCAGATTCAAATGAAGAAGATAAATTATAGACCATTGGATCAGTGGAATTCGTAGACTTTGAAATCCAATCCAACGCACGTAATCCATTCTGAGTTTTGACCTTGACCAAGCCAAAACGCAACCGTCCATTAATGCATTGGCACGCGCGTGGCTGTTGGATCCATTGACTAGTATTCACATCTGACGGCCCTGATATTTTCTGTTGTGTTATTTCTTTAATTGATTTTTTGGATTTTCTTTAATTGCTTTTATCATTTTAAATTCATAGTAAATCCATTCTTGATCAGAAAAATATGAAAAAAATATGTGCATGATCCTGATTTAATTTCTGATTTTCTAATGCCTTAGGATTTTATTTTGGTTTTATTTTCAATTTAATATCCATTTTCTATTTTTTTTATAAATGATTAAAATGCATAAAATAGCTTGTTTGCTTGTTGATTTTATTGCCAATTCATGCCTCTGATTTTGATGTTGATTTTTGGCTGGCTGATTGTAGACATGTTGATGATGTTATGTGATTTTTGTTGAGATTTTTAGATGATTCTAAATAGGATTTTGAGATAGTTGTTTAGGAGTATTCATTGATGGATCCCCTTAGAGTACTCTTTGGATTTAGATTTTGTTTGAGCCTTTTGATTTAGGTTTAGCCCCTGGTTTTCCTACCATAGCTTGTTAACACATATAGGATGATGTAGTATTTTCCTTAGAATTTTTAGAAATGATTTTCTATTAGTTCCCCATTTTACAAGTTAGCCTTAGTTTAGGTGACCCTAAATAGGTTAACATCATAGATTAGTCTTGTAAATGACCATTAGATGATTCTAAGTATTATATCCTTTCTTGATAGAATGGTAAGTAGGTAGATACCTCATTAGAACTTTGCTAAAGCCTTGATAGAGCTTTTGATTCCCCTAACTTAGGCGATCCTTGCAGCTAGTCTGTAGGGTTTCTTAGGAGTATTGTGTTGCCTTCTGTCCCCTATGTGATTTCCTCCTTGGGCTTTGCCCTACCCTCTTTATCCAAGTCTTGAAGAGGAACCCTCCTAGGAGAGCCTAATCCTTCCTTTGGTTGGATTCTGTGCATTCCTCAGGAGGTTGAGCCTTGAATTGACATTCCCCAGTATAGTACATTCCTTTGGTTTGTACTATCTCTCTTCTTCAAGTCTTGATGAGGAGCCCTCCTGGGAGAGCCTAATCCTTCCTTTGGTTGGATTCTGTGCATTCCTCAGGAGGTTGAGCCTTGGATTGACATTCTTGGCATGGTATATTCCCTTGGTTTATATACTGTCATCCATCTCAAAGTCCTTTTCTTAGGATCCCTCTTGGGAGAGCCTAATCCTTCCCTTGGTTGGATTCTGTGCATTCCTCAACAGGTTGAGCCTGAGATGGACATTTTGTGTTGATTCACTATAATAAGTTAACCTTAGATTGATATCTAGGACTAATACCCAGTCTTTTCTATCCTATTGACATAGGATCCCTCTTGGGAGAGCCTAATCCTTCCTTTGGTTGGATTCTGTGCATTCCTCAAGAGGTTGAGCCCATGATGGACTCTGGTGTTGAGACACCTCCAACCTAATGTAGCCTGGGATGACTCTCCTGTTGCTCATCTTGGTTTCTCTCTCTTGTTTGAATTGCTTGATGCATTAGAATAGGTCCATGTTTAGATTATTTTAAGCTAGGAGCATGACTGCCTAGAGGTTGAGTGAGTCTCCCTCTGCTTGTTTGCATTAAGGGTTGAGGTGATCCTCCCCTTGCTTGTATGTTGTTTTTCTTTTCATCTGTGTGTTAGCATTAGAGGTTTAGCCTGTTTCCCTCTGCTTGTCTGTATTGATTGTTTTCTTTTTGCTTGATTGCCTAGAGGTTGAGTGAGTCTCCCTCTACTTGTATTGCTGCATTGCATGTGCATCTTTACTATTTATCTGTTTACTGTTTAGCTGATGCTTTATCTGTTTCTGTACCCCACTGGCATGATCCCCTAGGGCTCTCACTTCCTTTGATAGGGAAGTGGTGATTAGAAGTTTAGGTTGAAACCTATGCATGATAACTTCTAGGAGTTCCCTGTTTCAAACCTCAACCATAGGATGAATCCTTGGCATGACAACATTAGGACTTGACTGTTTCCCCATAGAGTTCGTTCTCTTCTCTCTCTAAAAACAACAGTAAAAAACGTAATAAAGGCAAGTTAGTACAAGCGCGTTACGAGCCTTAAGCTACTTGGGAAATGATAATTGAGCAGTCTCCTCTCAATCATCTAAAGTGTTTAGTATACGTCCTTTGGACGATATGCGACGCATTCGCTCCTAAGTCATAGTCTCTAATGTTGTACTAACTACAGACGTCCATAAAAAACACTTCTTCCATAAAAAATATAAAACAAACTTCAAACCTTTTTGCCCCGTGGGCCCATAATTCAAAGGAAAGCTTTTCTGAAGAAAAGAGTGTCATTAACTCCCAGTTCTACCGCAAACGGTGATGCACGAGTCTCTAACGAGCAAGCTGCATACACCAAACGGCTGGAACTGTTTGTTAACCCTGCTCGGAAAACAGATGAATTTGAACTCCCGTAATTCGTATTATCCTAGACTACGTAAGCTCTGATCTCTCATATCTGTTGAGAGTACGTAGGCACAATACTGACGTATTGGCGAGCCACTTTCCCCCATCCCGTTGCCAGTAGTTAGCCGAACTATGTTGACTCTGATTTCTCATTCTCTGATGAGAATACATAGGCATAAAGCGCGATGCTTTGCCGAGTCATTTTTATTTCCTTTTCAGACCAGCCTTGATAGGTAGATACTAAAACCAACCCGTCAGATAAACACAACAAGCGTGGATCCCATCGAGTACGATGGACGTGAGGGGTGCTAATACCTTCCCCTTGCGTAACCGACTCCCGAATCCAGACATGGTTGCGACGACCTTGTCTTATACCTTTCCGTCAGGTTTTTCCGATCGTTTCCTTTCCCTTTCTGTGGGATAAATAACGAAAGGTGGCGACTCTTCTGTTTTGCCGGCACCTTATTTTCGCGGTAGCGACAATGTGGACGATGACAAGCTGATGATACATTGCTTTCAAGATAGCTTGAGTGGAGCGTCGTCCAAATGGTATTTGAGTCTCAATCAAGGAAAGATTAAAAACCTCCAAGATCTATCTGATACCTTTATCAAACACTACAAATACAACATGGATATGATGTCTGATAGGAGACAGTTGTAGAACATGACGCAGAGAGACAAAGAATCATTCAAAGAATATGCAGAGAGATTGAGGGAGTTAGCCTCTCACATTGAACCTCCATTAGCTAAAAAAGATCTTGCTGAACTACTCATGGATACTGTACCACCTTTCTATTATGAGAAAATGGTAGGAAGCACATCATTGGGATTCTCTGAGCTTATGGCCGTAGAAGCCCGAATCGAGCATGGTTTAAAGAGTGGTAAAATTACGCCTGTTGCTACTACTTCCAACAATGTAAGAAAGAACCAGGAGAGTTTCCAGCAAAGACAAGAGGGCGATACCAATGCCTTGTCTAGTGGTCAGAGAGGAGGTCAGCTAAGGAGAATACCTCCACAGCCTACTACTTATCAACAACCCTCTGCATCAGTACCATATTTTCAACAACCTTATATGGCGTTTGTAATTCTAGCTTATCCACCGCCACCACCTCCAGTCAGTTATCCATTATATCCTCAACCATTCATGCTAGGATATCCACCACAAATGGTTCCTCCGCATCCACCAGCTCCTCCGGTTCAGAATCATCCATAGCAAAGACCTGAGGCTTCTCCTACAATGCCTGCTAATCAAAACTGTGCCAGAAGAAGTCCAAATTTTGAGCCCATTCCCATGACGTATAAAGATTTATACCTATCTCTAGTGTACAAGGGATTAGTGACCACTAGGTCGTTACCTCCTTTCATTGGGAAACCTCCTTATTGGTTCAACCCGAACCTACACTGTGAATACCATCAAGGTGCCGCAGGGCACGATCTGGATGGATGTTTTGCTTTAAAGACAAGGGTTCAAGAGCTCATCAATTGCAAAATCCTATCTTTCAAAGATAAGGGTCCAAATATTGCTAACAACCCTCTTCCCACTCATGGAGGGCATGCTGCTAATGCTATCAAGAAGTCTCTAATGAATAAATTGTCAAAGATGTCAAAGAATTGAGAACCCCGATGAAAGAACTCCATGCCCATTTGGTGGAGTTTAGATTGATTTCAAAGAAACATGATAGTTGTGATGAATGCTTCATCCTTGTGAAGGATTGTTCTATGGTTAGTAATGACATACAACAATTAATAGATCAAGGGATACTTCAAGTCATCTGTGCCAGAGTTGATAAGGATATAACTGTGATTGAACCTTATTTTGAAATACCACCAAGATGGTAGATTGAGTATCACAGTACACCAAGGGTCTGTTTGGTTCAAATGAGGGGGAGGGGGGGGGGGATTTTAATGAAGGGGAGGGGAGGTGAAGGAAATTTTTAATCAAATAAGTGTTTGGTTCAAAAGAGAGGAGGGGAGGGGAGGGGAGGGATTTTAATTAAAAATGTGTTTGGTTCAGAAGGGGAGGGGAGGGGTTTTATTAATAATTTACATTTGTATCCTTATGAGCTTATATAAGTCATATGATATTAAAATGTGAAAAATTTCTGCGTATTTTTGTTGGTAATAAAATTTTTAATATTGAGTGATTAAAAAAGTATTTATTTGTCACATAAAGTTAAAAAATCGAGTACAATCGATTCGACTTATAACTTTTCAACATAAATTAAACTATATGCCAATAACATCGTTTAAATTGTGATGAATCATATAACAAAACAAATATATAAAATAACTTATTACTAAATATTAATGGTTCAAAATATTTAATAAAATGAATAAACAAAAATAAATAAAATGATATGGTTTACAATTTGATATAAAAGAAAATATGATAGAGTACATGACAAAATTAAAAGAAAAAAACGAATATAACGAAACATAATTTTTTTTATAAAAAAAAGACAATGATTATGATTTATATTAATTATAAAAATTATAAAATAATTTGAAGGTGAAGAACAATTATAATAAGTTGATGAAAAAAATCGAGAAAAAACAGTAACACAAAAGATAACAAATAGTTTTGAAATACTGAAATTAAACTGAGGATATTTTAGTAAATATAATAATTTTTAAATATCAAAACTCATATTCCCTCCCCTCCCCTCCAAATCCCCCCAATTCGGAGGGAACCAAAAAGTGTGTTTTGGAGGGATTTTGCTCCCCTCCCCTCCCCTCCTAAAATTTGAACCAAACATATTTAATTAAAAATTCCCCCTCCCCTCCCCTCCCCTCCCCTCCCCTCCATCTACCCCGAACCAAACACACCCCAAGTGTTCCCCCAAGTGGAGGATATGTATGTCCAAAAATAGTGATTCAACCTGCTCATCTTCCTTACTTTAATAATAATGCAGTACCATGGCGTTATAATGTTGTTGTCTTCATAAATGGTCAAGAAGTGTCCTTATGGGATCAATTTGAAAAGATCTCTAAACCTGATGTGTCCAATATTGCTGAAACAAGTAGGATGACCCATAGCGGTCATGTCTTTGGACCTACTCCACCTCCAAAAGCTGTTGAAGAGATAGTAAGAGAAAAGATTAATGAAATTCTACAATCCCACAAGAGGCTGGAGATTATTGATGAAACAATATCACCACAAGAAGCTGAAAAATTTAAAAGATTGATAAAATGAAGTGACTATAAGGTGGTGGATCAGCTCCACCAAACTTCTTCGAGAATCTCTATGCTCTCATTATTATTTCATTCAGAAGCACATAGGAAGGCCTTGTTGAAGGTGCTCATCCAAGCGCATGTATCATAAGGAATCACCGTGGCTCAGTTCAATGGAACTGTATCCAATATCACTGCGTGTAATACTTTGAGTTTTCATGATTAAGAACTTCCTGAGGAGGGAAGAAACCATAATCAAGGTCTGTATATTTCTGTGAAATGTCTGGATGATGTTTTAGCTCGAGTGTTAGTGGATACAGGGTCATCATTAGATGTAATGCCAAATTCTATCTTGGCCAAGCTCTTTTATACAGAGACTGTGATGAGACCCAATGTGATGATTATAAAATCTTTTGACGGATCTCGTAGAGTTGTGATTGGAGAAGTGGACTTGCCAATACTGGTAGGCCCACATATTTTCAAGATAACTTTCCAGATCATGGATATTAACCCAACATATAGTTGTCTGTTGGGAAGGCCATGGATCCACGCTGCTGACGCAGTAACGTCCACACTCCACCAAAAGATGAAAGTTGTGGTAAATGGGAAGCTAATCACGGTGTCTGGCCAAGACGATTTGTTGATCAGTCACCTTTCATCATTCAGATATATTGAAGTTGATGAAGGAGCATTTGAAACATCTTTTCAAGCTCTTGAAATTGATAATGTTGTTTATTGGAGGTAAAAGAACAAGATATGGTGGTAGATCCATCATTTGCTTCTTTGAAAGGTGCTAAGGCAATGCTTGAGAGAGGTAGTACTGAAGGTTGGGGTCAAGTGATTCACATTCCTAAGAAGAATAATCGTTTTGGGTTAGGATACGAGTCTCAGATGAATGAAGGTGTCCAAGGTTCATGTATAGCTAAAGTAAGAAGTTTTCAAGAGGTGTTCCACAATGTGGGATTCATCTATGACAAAGAGGTGGCCGCTGTAGAAGACGATGCAGTTGATTTAACAATATCATGCTTGGTGTATCATTGCACAACTGATTTGAATAACTAGGAATCTATCGACTTACCTGAAGTTTTTCCATTGTCAAAGTAATTTATTTTCATTTTCTCAAAATCCTTTTGCTCTGCCCAAGGCTTAAGAATCATATGTAGGACCCTCTTTATTTCAAATGATTACCATCATTAATAAAAAGCATTTTGTTTTTCATTCTTCTCTTTTTGTTTTTTGTTTTAAAGAAAATGGCAACCTTTTTAAAGCCACAAAAAGCATTTTACCTTCTTGCATTTACTTTTTTTATTTTTTCTAAAATCAATATAAAAATCATGCAGAATAATTAATGAACCTGTTGAAATCGATAATGCTACAATCCCTCATAACTTTGAGACCATTGTAAAACAAGCGAAGGAAGAGTGCGAGGATGAATGTGATCTTATTGAGGAACTAGCAAGGTTTCTAGAGCACGAGGATAAAGCTATTCAGCCTCATCAGGAGCTTGTAGAGATCATCAACTTGGGAACATAGGAGGTGAAGAAAGAGGTGAAGACTGGTACTATCCTTGAAGATGGCATCAGGGAGAGTCTAATCAAGCTTTTGCATGAATATGTAGACGTGTTTGCCTGGTCATACCAAGATATGCCAGGTTTGGACATATATATTGTTGAGCACCGACTATCGCTTCGGCCAGAATGTCTACCAGTGAAATAGAAGCTAAGAAGAGAAATGCATGATATATCCATCAAGATCCAAGAAGAAGTCAAGAAGCAGTTCGACGCAGGGTTTCTAGCAGTGTCCAACTACCCTTAATGAGTTGCTAATATCGTGCCCGTCCCTAAAAAGGATGGTAACGCGAGAATATGTGTGGATTACAGAGATCTAAATAGAGCCAGTCTAAAGGACGATCCTTTTCCACATATTGATACACTAATGGACAATACTACTAAAGTTTCCATTTTCTCCTTCATGGATGGTTTCTCAGGCTATAATCAAATCAAAATGGTGCCTGAAAAAATGGAGAAGACCACGTTTATAATGCCATGGGGAACATACTACTACAAGGTAATGCCTTTTGGGTTAAAAAACGCTGGGGCAACCTATCAACGAGCAATGGTCACCCTCTTCCACGACATGATGCACAAGGAAATTGAAGTGTATGTTGATGATATGATAACCAAATCATAAACTGAAGAGGACCATATAGAACACATGCAAAAACTGTTTGAACGGATGAGGAAGTTCAGATTACGCCTAAATCCTGCTAAGTGTACATTCGGTGTCCGGTCAGGGAAGTTCCTTGGTTTTATTGTCAGCCAACGTGGAATTGAAGTAGACCTCGATAAAGTCAGGGCTATTCAAGAAATGCCTACTCCACAAACAGATAAATAAGTCATAGGATTCCTAGGAAGATTAAATTATATCTCTAAGTTTATCTCTCATATGAGTGCTACGTGTGAGCCTATCTTCATGCTGCTGAGGAAGAATCAATCTGTCCTATGGGATGCCGATTGTCAAAAAGCTTTTGAAAATATCAAATGTTATCTGCATGAGCCTCCCATCCTGGTCCCACCAGTGCCTGGGAAACCGCTCGTCATGTACCTTACTGTATTAGAAGATTCGATGGGATGCGTATCGCGGCAACAAGATGAATCTGGTCTAAAAGAGCACACGATTTATTACCTAAGCAAGAGGTTTACTGATTGTGAATCGAGATATTCTTATGTGGAAAAGACCTGTTGTGCTTTAGCATGGGCTGGCTGTCGTTTGAGACAATACATGATATGCCATACCACTTTATTAATTTTAAAAATGGATCCAATAAAGTTCATCTTTGAGAAACCTGCTCTAAATGGGAGATTGGCTCATTGGCAGATGTTGTTGTTTGAGTATGATATATAGTACGTCACCCAAAAGGCAATTAAATGGAGCGTATTAGCAGAGTATGTAGTGCATCAGCCGTCGGAGGACTACTAATCCATAAAGTTTGACTCCCCCGACGAAGATATCATGTTTATAAAGGATTATAAGATCCCAGACCCTGATGAAGGACCTGAGCCTAGGGCAATTTGGCAAATTGCATTTGATGGTGCTTCGAATTCTAACAGACATGACATCAGAGCTATTTTGGTCTCTCCTTATGGTAATTGTACCCTTTTACTGCAAGATTATGCTTTGGTTGTTAGAACAATATGGCTGAATGTGAAGCCTGTATCCTTGGTCTTGAAGCTGCAATCGATCTTCGCATCAAGAATCTTGAGGTGTATAGAGACTCTGCTTTGGTGATCTACCAAATCAAAGGAGATTATGAAACCCGTGATACTAAGTTGGTCCTTATCATGCTTATGTCAAAGAATTGATAAAGTACTTTGATACCATAACATTTCATCACATCTCAAGAACAGAACACCGAGTAGCTGATGCTTTGGCTACGTTAGTTGCCATGTACTAGGTCAGGTTCCATAATAAAGCTCCTCTTATTGTTATAAGGCGATAGTTTGAACCAACTTACTACCAAATAGTCGAAGCAGAAGCTGAAGCCTTGGTTTCATGACATCAAGTGTTTTTTAGAAAGACAGGAGTATACAGAGAATGCTTCGACCATGGATGAAAGGAATCTGAGGAATTTAGCATCCAATTTCTTCTTAAACAATGGTGTCTTCTATAAAAGAAACCATGATATGGTGCTACTCAGACGTGTTGATAGAAATGAAGCTGACATGCTGATCAAGGAGATACATGAAGTATATTTTGGGACACATGCTAATGGACACACCATGGCTAAAAAGATCCTAAGGGCTGGCTATTACTGGTTGACAATGGAAGTTGATTGTTTTTGTTATGCCAAAACTTGCCATAGGTGTCAAATTTACTCTGATAAAGTTCATGTGTCACCCACTCCTCTGAATGTTTTAACTTCTCCATGGATATTTTCGATGTGGGGCATTGATATGATTGACTCTATTGAACCAAAAGCATCTAATGGTCATCACTTCATCCTAGTCGCCATTGATTACTTCACAAAATGGGTAGAGGCTGCTTCCTATGCCAACGTGACCAAGCAAGTGGTTGCTTGATTTCTCAAGAAGAATATTATCTGTCGATATGGAATTCCAAGAAAAATAATTACATATAATGGGTCAAATTTGAACAACAAAGTTATAAAGGAGTTGTGTGAGAGCTTTAAGATTGAGCACCATAATTCTTCTCCATATCGCCCAAAGATGAATGGAGCTGTTGAAGCTGCGAATAAAAAAATTAAAAAGATCTTGCAAAAGATGGTGATAACTTATAAAGATTGGCATGAGATGTTACCTTTCTCCTTGCATGGATATCGCGTCTGTCCGCACTTCAACATGGGCAACCCCTTTTTCCCTGGTATACGAAATGGAAGCAGTTCTCCCAGTTGAGGTAGAAATCCCATCGATGAGAGTTCTGATGGAAACTAAACTTGAAGAGGTTGAATGGATGCAAAACCATTTTAACGAGTTGAATCACATTGAAGAGAAGCGCATGATTGCTTTATGTCATGGGCAGCTATATCAGAAATGACTCAAGGCATTTGAAAAAAAGGTCTGTCTTCGAGAGTATAAGGAAGGAGAGCTCGTGCTTAAGAATATTTTCCCTGTTCACAAGGATCTACGTGGAAAATGGGATCCAAATTATGAAGGCCCATTCGTTGTTAAGAAAGTCTTTTTTGGTGGAGCCCTAATTCTTACAATGATGGACGGCGAGGAGTTCCATAAGATAATAAATTCTGATGCAATTCGATTGTATTATACCTACAAAAAAGAAAGCTGCTAAGTTGAAAACCCGAAAGGGCGACTTAATCAAAAAGGGCATCCCGGTAGGCTGAAAACCCGAAAGGGCGGTCCAGGAAAAACTTAGGGATATAAAAAATGCCAGCTCAGTAAGTTGAACACCCGTAAGGGCAACTTAGGCAAAAAAACAGCATCCCGGTGGATTGAAAACCTGAGAGGGCGATCCAGGAAAAAGTTAGGGATAAATAAAAGGCTAATAAAATATCGAGCAAGTCGGATCATCAATGAAAGAACAGGGGCATGAAGATCAACCTAATCTTTCTCTTCAGAAGCGAAGTTCTAAGGATCTTTTAGTTCTAGGGAAAGTAGCATTTATTGAGATTTAATGTAAACCTTTCCCATTACTATTTTCCTTTTTTTTGGTTTTCTTTGTAATATTCCATGTGGAGCCATGTTTTCATGTGCTACCATATTATAAATGAAGCTTGTATTTCCTTTTCTATTCATTGTGTTATTTATCTTTCTTTCGCAAAATGTCATTTATTTTGGATGATATAATCTTGAAGCTAAGGGATAACTATATATTGAGATACATAAATTCTTTGACAATTGAAATAACTAAAAGGAAAACTGGTCTTTTCCCCAGAGACCACAAAGTTACAAGATATTTGTGGAACACTTCTGAAATAATCCCTAAGGAGGACTTGGTCCCATCATTTTCCAATAAAATTTTAACGAAGTCTGACGTACCTGAAGAACATGTCCAGAACATCCATTCATTTTAACTGAGGTGCTTCTCCGAATGTTGAGGAAAACAGGATGGTCACCTTTACACCGAAAATCCTTTGTGCCTGTTACAGTAAACCAGTCTTTGATCCATATGTGACTTGGGTCCGAGAAAGAGCCACCAAGTTTCTAATGTTGTTTCCTGCAGTGGAACCATTGTATCCTCCCGTGTACAAAGAGCCTACCACAATTGATATTCAGAGGTTCAACCAGGTACTCCAAGAGAAGGAAGAGCTACGAAAAGCCAACGAAGAGTTGGAGAAAGAGATTGCTCAACTTCGGAGAGAAAAGAACGAAGTTGTGCACACATGCAAGAAGCAGACATAGATGATCAACCACCTGGGCGCTAATTTGACCAAAGAGACTGATTCTAGAGAGCGTCTTGTGTTGGACCTGAAGGCAGTGCATGGCGTGTTGACCACCAAGAAGCAGGAGCTGGATAGGGCATACCGGAAGTTGACCAAGTACGAGAAGTTGTGGAACAACACTTTGACTGGCCACAAAGAGCGGGAAGAAAAGCTGAAGCAACAGATAGCCCAGTTGGAAGCTCAGATTGAGGTCAAAGACAAGAAAATAGAGGCTGAAGCCTCACTTTGACGAGACGTCCAGTATAGATTGGTTGAGACCAAGGCGAATTTACAGGATTGCCAACTCCAAGCTGATGCTAAGAGGAGTAGAGTCAAGAACTGTTCTGAAGAAGGTGTTTATGGGGGTGTTGCCGAGAATCTCCCAGATATTATCAGGCAGAGGGATCTGCTGATCCAGAGTCTGCTTACTCAGCCCGACCATCCCGCTACAAAGAAGTTGTTAGAAGATTTTCGTGCCCGTGGCTGCACTTGATCTCTTTATATTTTCTTTGTACCTTGTATGCATTGATATGCTGATCACCACCAGACCTGTTGGTTGGGGTCATGCCTTGTTGCTTCAATTGTATGTGATTACAATTGTACGCTGCCCGCGCGGGTTTTTCAGATAAATATATGAGGATTTCTTTCCATGATTAGATGATAGAATTTATTTGTCTCGGAAACTAGGATCGGGGGGGGGGGGGGGGGGGGGGGAATCTCCCCAAGGCACAGACACACGTTTGCATTTGCATGATAGGGGCCTTGCCATTTTTCTAACCCTTTGTGTATGTAGGTTATTTCAGGATTGACCAAAGACAGATCCACCGATACTCTACCAGAGCGAATCAAGCTAGAGCAATGGAACAAGTTCAGACTGACATCCAAGAGCTCCGAGAGAGGATGTACCGCTTCATGGAGCTCATGCAAGTGGTCACTAACGGCCAATACCAGCTCAGAGCTCTGGTTCAGCCTCTGATCTCGAGGGTTGACAGCAATGGTGTGCTTCATGGGGGGAACACTCCAAACCCTCCACTTGTCGAGACCCCTCAGGGTGGCATCCCTGTGACGGGAGGGAATAGAAGTGGTAACGGAAATGTTATCCCTAACATCGGACCTAATGGGATTACAACTGGCGTCGGAAACGGTAATTTTGAAGCCAATGGCAATGCTGGGATAGGCCATGGCAACACTGGAGGAACTGGCAATGCGGGGAACGCTGGGGCCGGTAATCTGTATGGTATTGATAATGCTGGGTTTGCTACTGGCAATGGCAATCAGCCATGGCTATAGGATCACCAAGAGGACTTGTTCTCGCAGAAGGGAGCTGAGGGCGAATTGAATTCTGAAGCCCGTCTGAGGTTTAAAGCACTCGAGGACAAAATGAAGAGTTTTGAGAATCTGAATACTATGGGTGTTGACATGACTAAGCTGGGACTGATCTCAGACTTCAAGGTGCCCCCTAAGTTCAAGGTACCCGACTTTGAGAAGTACAAGGGCACCATTTGCTCTCGTGTCCATCTGAGGTCGTACTACCGAAAGATGTCCGCTCACTTTGAAGATGAGAAGTTGCTGATGCACTTCTTCCAGGACAGCCTGTCCGGCCCATCCTTGGAGTGGTATATGGGCTTGGAACCCACCAGTGTACGTACATGGAAGGACCTTGCTGAAGCATTTGTACGCCATTACCAGTATAATAGTGATCTGGCTCCGAAACGGGTTCAACTGCAGAATTTGTTTCAGAAGAACAACGAGGGGTTTAAAGAGTACACCCAGAGATGGCGTGAACTGGCAACGAGAGTTCAGCCGCCGATGGTTGAACGAGAACTTGTTGAGATGTTTGTAGCTACTCTTTCGGGGGTTTATTATGAGAAACTGGTCAGTGGTATGTCAGGGAGCTTCTCCGATCTCATCATCACTGGAGAGCATGTTGAAAATGGAATCAAACTCAGGAAGATTCAGGGTGTAGACGTGTCCTTAGCTGGAGGAGGAAGAAAACCGTACAGTGGTAAGAGACAAGAAGGTGAGACGAGCTCCGTGTCTAACACTCGGGGAAAAGGTAAAGGCCAGCGCTAGCAGGTTGCTAGCATTACTATTCCTGCTGTCCAGCAACCTCAGCAGCAACAACAGTAAAATCAGCAAGGGTACAAGAGGTACCAGAATAAAGCACCTCTGGCAAATCGTCATCTTGAGACACCACCTATGTCGTATGCTCAGCTTTTACAGACTTTGCTTCAGTTACAGCTAGTTCAGAAGAGAACTCTGGATCCCTTGACAGGGACACCTCCATAGGGCTACGACGCGAATGCAAGATGTGATTTTCATTCGAGGGCACTTGGCCACTCGATTGAAAACTGTAAGGCGTTCAAGCACAAGGTGCAAGATATGGTTGACGTCAAAATCATCAACTTTTCTGATAATGTTCCGAACGTCACAAAGAACCCTATGCCGAACCATGGGGGAGATGGGGTTAATGCCATCATTGAAGAAGAAGATTCGGGTTTATTGACTGATGTCAAGGACCTGAAGACACCACTTGGTTTCGTTAAAGGCAAGCTGACGAAGAAAGGCATCTTTCCGGGCTGTGGAGAGTTGTGTATGGATTGTGCGATTCGTTCAGACGGCTGTGAACAGTTGGCAACAGGGATTCAGAGTCTGATGACCGAAGGAATCCTGCAGTTTAGTCGCAGGGCTGAGAACAGATCAGGGGAGGTAATGCTGAAACAGAATGATGAAGTTGCCACTATCACCATCCCTCGTAAGACAATAACCATTTCTGCATCCAGGCCACCTACGATCACCATCACAAAGGATGGGCCTATACAATTTGAAAGCACTAACACTGTTCCATGTCACTATGGGGCAGACGTCTACTATAATGGACAGAAATTGGAGCTGGAGCCATCTGGGCAGTCCGTGGACAACCTAGTGGGAACTTGAGGAATAACATGTAGCGGAAGAGTATTCGCTCCACCAGAAGTTGTGGCTGAGAAAGCTGATAGAGGTAAGCATAAGGTTGTTGAAGAAACCTCCCGTGGGGTAGAGAAAGACTTGTAAAAGATGCCGAAGAATTCAAGATTTTGTTCAAGAAAAATGATTATAAGATCGTTGATCATCTACATCAAACGCCGTCTAAGATCTCCATTCTGAATTTATTGTTGTGCTCTGAGGCACATCGCAACGCTCTGCTAAAGGTTCTAAATGCCGCGTATGTACCGCAGGAGATCTCCGTCAACCAGCTGGAGGGAGTAGTGGCTCACGTGAATGCTGGGAATGGGTTAGGGTTTTGTTGCACCCTAGAATTTTCCCAACCTTATTCATTTGGTTTATGTTGCAATATCATTAGCATTTGCATATAGAGGCATGTACATAGACTAACCATTTGCATAGCATAAGCATAGCAAGTCATTCAACAGGGGACCAATCATTATTCTCATCTCTAGAGGCCTATCAAGAGGATATTATCCTAATTCCATCTCATTCAAGTCATCAGAAAAGAATTTGAGAGCAGAGAGTTCAGCAGATCAAGCCTTGAGTCTATCCCTTATCTGAGGGTCAACAAGGGAACTATGAGTTGTGAATTGAGAGTATGGAGAGCATCTAGACATCATGGGAGGCTTAGAAAGTCATTTGTAGAAGAAAACAAGTTGTTGAGGTGATCACAAGAATTGCAGTTGAAGACAGTCAACTAGGGTTTCATCTGGGTCAACCCTAGGTCAACCCTAGGTCAATTGATTGATTTAAAGGCATTGAGGGCTATTGGAGAAATTTGGGGTTCATCATTTGACATGGATAATAAGGATATGTTGTTGTGCTAAGAAGAATTCAAGAGAAATCAAGGAGAAGAGGAAGTTCTAAATTAGGGTTTCTATGTAAAATCCCCTAGTTTAGGTCAAATTTCCAAGCAAGATAAGTCAAAATGCAAGCTTCAAATGGATCCTTGGCCAACATGAAACTTGTAGAGGATCTCAAGACCTTTAATTTGAGTGGTGGAAGACATTAAGGAGATTTATAGAACTCAAGTTATGGTCCTTGCAAGTTACAGGTCATCTGAGGTATCTGAAATTTTGTCTGTGAAAGTGACTTGACTTCCAAGCAATTTTTACCCCTCAAGGAGATTTCAAATGAATTTCTGGTCAACATAAGAATTGTTCCGCATTGTCTTAGCTTTCTATAATGGTATAGTATGCCCTCACATGATGTGTGGAACTCAACTTATGGTCTTGGCAAGCAAAGGGTATTTTGGTCATTTGTGAATTACAGGTCATTTTAACCTATGTCTAAAACTCATACAAGGAGGCCTCAAATGGAAAAACTTACAACATCAAACTTGCTCCAAATGACATTTTGAGTCTATAAAAGTGACCATGAGAGATTGTAAATGTCCATAGCACAAGGTTTCAAAATTGATGAAGTTAATGAAGGAAAATGGCTTAAAAAATGGTATTTTTCATATCTTGGCCAAATGATGCAAAATTATAGGTCATTTTGAATGGAAAAGGCATTCTAAAGACATTGGCTAAAGTGGAATTTTGAGCTTAGGTCATAATTTGTGAGTTATCCATGGTTGCTTGAATTGAAAGTAACATAATCCAAATTGAAAGGGAAAAGTGTAAGGGAAATTTCTCCAATGTTCTAGGAGGTTCTAATGCAACCTATATATTCATGCAAGCTGGTTCATGCAAGGGTTGGTGCTCTCATTTGTCAAAAATCTCCATTTTCATCCATTTTCTTATTCTTCCATAAGATACTCAAACTCTTACAAATCTCTCTAAATCCTCACATCTTTGGATTGAATCATCATCATCATCATTCAAACCCTAGGATTCACATCAAGAAGTGGCTGAATTGATCAAGGATTATACCTATCATCTTCTTCACTCCAACTTGCATGAAGGATGGAATAGCATGATCCACAAGGATTAAGCACAAATCATTGCAAACAGAAGCATATTCACTCATTGGAGATTGTTTTCAGCAAGTATCAAAGGTTGAATTGAGGTCTAACTACCATCACCATCATCAAGTGCAAGGTATGTAAACTCCTTCGAATCTCACTATTCTGGCTGGTAGAGATCATGTGGTTAGGATAATGTTGTTTAGAAACCCTAGAGGATCAATTCTTGAAGTTTAGGGATAGATTCATGGAGGTCCATGACAGGTTGCCATTTCTGTTGGCTTCGATAATAAGCTGTGTGTTGAGTTATAATCAATGTGATGAAGCGTAGAATAATGAGGCAAGCATGTAGAATATTTGTGGATCATCAGGTTTGAGTTCTGGTAACTTTGACCTCAGGCAAGCATGGTGTGCCCTGAACTTCGTGCTCTCTGTTTGGAGTGTGCAATGAGAGTTAGAGAAAACTAGGATTAGACATGGATTCCTTGAGTTTTGTAGAATATTTTAGGGCTTGGAGTTGTTATTTTTCATCAAGAAAGCATGGAGAACGAGTGGGTGGAACCTTCGTGCATGGAAGGCATGTCTGAAACCCTAGGCGCTGGAGGTTGAAGAAGGGTGGAGAACCGTACGATGGAGGTTGGACTCTTGACTGGGAGTATCATCCAACGGCCCACGTTTGATCTGAGTTTTGGTGGGAGAATTTGAAATCCCAAACGCACCGTTTCATTAATTGGGGGGGATTGGGCTCAGATAGCTATCCACACCCCCCAATTTCATAAGCCCAACGCGTTTAACTTGGTTTCCTTGCTTTTCTCACCCCCTCCATTTTATTTCTTTGTATTTTCTTTTATTTTCTTTAATTTTTTCATGCATCTTCTAAAAATCATATAAAATCTAAAAATCATTATTTTCAATTCATTCTTTTTGCATTATTTTCTTTAGGATGCCTAGAAAATTATAAAAAATAAAAATTTCATTTTATTTTTAATTTGATATTTTTCCCATATTTTCTAAATAAATGACATTTTAAATGGTTTCATTTCATACATGATCTTATTAATTTTTGTTCTATTAGATACTTTTATATTTTTCATCCATTCTTTTTAGGTTGTTTAGGTTAGACATTGAACTTGTAGATTTAATTTAGTTCCCATTTTTAGAAATTAAATTTAGGTGCTTAGTGTAATTGTGAACAACATGGATAAAACTAGGGTTTTAGGTGATGACTTAGGAGATTTGATTCTTTTCCCTTAGGACTTAGGGTTTGACTAGTTTAGTTATGGGACTATAGGGGCTATGGGTAGTTATTAGATCCCCTTAGAAAAAGTTAGGATTCCCCTACTGCTATTAATACTCTGTATATATCTGATTGACTGGTGTGGTGTGCCCTCTGGGGATTATTGCTTGCTTGTGTGGGTATTGGGATTGTCTGGGGACTTAGGAGAGCTGAAGACTTGAGGAGATGAAGACCATTGGAGATCCAGAGATTGAAGAGCAATTGCCAGAGTTGAATACGAGGTTATTGCTAGCAGCTCCTGAGGAGACTAGGGTTTAGGAGCTAGGCAGAGCTCTAGATTAGAAAGCTTGCTTCTCAAACATAGATGGCCTTGTTTGCCTCTATCCTTTCTCTATGATTCAAAGTCTCTTTCAAATATCCACCTCCTTCCTTTGGAAGGATCAGTGAATATATTTGAAAGATAGAACTTTTGAGAGGAAACTTTCTGTTTAATGTTAAACAGTTGATGAACCACCCTTGGTAGGTAATTAACTGTTTAACATTCATTCACCTCATCTGGTTGACTGATGTTCATCCTAGCCTGAGACATGAAGAAAAGCCATTGCAGATGGAAGACAGATGACCAAAGCCCTTGCCTGAAGGTCATGAAGATGGAGATTGATGCTTGTTGAAGCCTGTAACTGAGTGGAGATTACTTGAAGTCAGATGTTGATTCAGAGTTGCTGATGCTGTTTATTTTTGCTGTATTTCATTTCTTGATGTATTGATTGGTTTTCCTGACTGTATTGCTTGCTGTTTACCCTGTTGGGTTGAAAGTGAAGCCTGTTCACTTTTGCCTATTGTTTTCTAGGTTCGAGGTTGAGTGGGACTCCCTTGCCTCGCTTGTACTGTTGCATCCATGCATTTTACTGTTTTACTATATATATATCTGTTATTGTTTCTGTTTCTGCCTGTCCCGTAGGATCTCTGTTTCTCTCTGTGCAAGAGAGGAACATGATAGACACTAGGTCTTAACCCATGCATGATGACATTAGGTTAGTTTGTTTCCCTTCGCAACCATAGGTTAGAGTTCTGTCTCTTCTTCCTCAAAACAAACAGAAAAACACATAAAGATTTCAAACACAATAAAAGACACTTCTTCCGTAAAAGAATGTGAACTCATCAAGACGTCATTTTTGTCCGCTGGGACTGTTAATCAGAAAAACCTTTTTCAGAAGGAATAAAATCAACCAAGACAGACTTGTGTCGTACGTGGCCCGAACTACGTTTGCTCTGATCTTTCATGCTGTATGAAAGTACGTAGGCATAGGATGCGATATCCTAGCGAGCAACCTTCCCCTCCTTTCCCGTAGGTAGGCGAACTACGTTGACTCTGATTTCCCGTTCCAGGCGGGAATACGTAGGCATAAAGTGCGATACTTTGCCGAGTCATTTTTATTTTTCATTTTATCTTCTCTCTAACCCCTAACCTTTAGCTTAGATAGAAATAACAATCCGTACTAGAAAACAAGCGTGGATCCCGTCGAGTACGACGGACGTGAGGGGTGCTAATACCTTCCCCTTGCGTAACCGACTCCCGAATCCAGGTTTTGGTTGCGACGACCATACCTTTCCCGTGTTGTGCGAGGTTTACTCTGAGCGTTTCCTTTCCCTCCCGTGGGATAAATAACGCACGGTGGCGACTCTTCTGTTCAGCCGGCGCCGATTTTCGCAGTAGCGACAGCTGGCGACTCTGCTGGGGATCCAACGCCCCCTGGCTGCTAAGAACTGCGATGGTTCTTATGCATTTGGGATCCAACGTCCCTTAAGAGAGTCAATCCTAATGCTTGTTTTCCCGTCGAGGATTTTGTATGGCTTTATAGTTCTGACCTTTATTTTCAGCTTTGTATATATGGATTATTATTGCTGTATTGGGGTGTGACGGGTGTTCTGATATTGAGTGAGAAGCCGGACCTGGGCTTGAGTGCACCTAGAATTAGAGTAGAAAGTAGTGGGCGCGTGCCGGCTTTGCTTGCATTAGTGTCTCATGAAATCTACACTCGGACGAGGTTCTTCTGGTTGGCTTCTTTTTCTACCCTTTGGGTCGAAGGGGTTGTTGGTCAGCTGAATTGTCGACTCCGGGAACCGATCATTTGGAAGTTGGCTAAGTGAGGCCTCTTCAGGATTTGATGATGCCACTCCTTCTGGGAATCGTATCATCAACCCTGAAAGTCTGTGACGCCGACGACCGCATATGATGCCATATCTTTGTCAGTTACTAGGACATCCACCTGTGAGAGGGTTTGGGGTTATGCAGGTAACTAGACCTTCAGACTACCGGTTATTTATTGATCAGAGATCCTGGGTATTTATGGAGAGTTAGGAGGTTTGTCAGAGACCATTTGGAGATGTGTTCTGAGGTCTGTCAGAGACCAGTTGAAGAGTTCTGAGGTCTGTCAGAGACCAATTGGAGATATGATTTGAGGTCTACCAGAGACCAGTTGGAGTTAGGGTTTGAGGTCTGCCAGAGACCAGTATTGGAGCTTTGTTTTAGGTCTATCTGAGACCAGGGTTTGATGACTTCTGGATGGTCTATCTGAGACCTTTCTTGATTGGGTTCAGGCCATTCAGCTACAGCTTTGGTCCCTGTTGCATGTTACTTGCATTGCATTGCCTGCATATCCATTACCACTTGCATTCCACTAACGTGTGTCTGTGCTGCAGGTGCATTTGCATATTCCCCGGTTCTAGTGCCCAGACTTCTGAGTATTGATTATGGCTGGTTTGAGGAAAACAGTTGCGTATAAGCTGCCTTCACCTGATATTACTTCTTTGCTTGGTCTGATATCTCTCGCTGATGAGGAGGTTAGGAGAAGCTTTAGAATGAGTCATGGGAGATTACTGAGATTAGTCTGTAAGCCCACTGCTGATGAGATGAACAGGCTATACACCTTGATGCAGTTCTATGACCCCGCACTGAGATGCTTTACTTTTGCTGACTTCATTCTAGGACCTACCATTGAGGAGTATGTGGAGTTTACTGAGCTTCCCGTGCAGAACAAGGTTCCCTTTATCCACTCTGCTGCTGAGCCCAAGCTGGAGGACTTAGCCAAAGCCTTGCATATGAATGCTGCTGAGTTGTTAGTGACTTCTTGGCTCGGGGTTCCCGGTTTCCCTCTGGATTTTCTGGTTGGCAAGGCTCAAGAGTACGCCAAGAACGGTTGTTGGGTGGTTTTCAATGCTATTTTGGCTTTATGCATTTATGGAATAGTGTTGTTTCCTAACTTGCCCAACTTTGTGGACCTGGACGCTTTCCATCTGTTTGCTGCAGGTAACCCAGTGCCAACGTTGATCGAAGACTTCTACCACTCCTTGCACTACAAGAACGAAAACCGAAGGGGAAAAGTTGTTTACTGCTGTGCTCCTCTATTAAATATGTGGTTCAAAAGTCATCTCCCCATGAAGGGACCATTTGTAGACAGCACAACCTCAGCCAGTTGGTCAGAACGCCTGATGAGGCTATATTCCGAAGACATTGTGTGGTTTGATCGAGACCTGTTGGGATCTGAGCTCATCTTCAGTTGCTCTGGGTACCCTAATGTACCGCTGATAGGAAGAAAAGGGTGTATCAATTACAACCCTCCTCTATTCATTCGTCAGTTCGGATATGCGCTGAAGAATCCACCTCAGGAGGAAGAAGTACAGGAATCTCTGTACTTCACAGGTGACGTGAAGGGGGAGTTAGTAGCCAAATTGCAACATGCCTGGACGCGCATTAACCGTAGAGGGAAGCCGTTGTTAGGAAAGAATGACTGTCAGGCCTATGCACCTTACAGGGTTTGGATCCAGGAGAGAGCAAGTCGGTTGCGGATGCCATTCCCAGATGTACCAATCCTTGTTCCTATTCCGGTAGCAGAGCCAACCACTGTTTCTCGGGAAGCCTACGAGCAAGTTGTGAAAGAAAAAGAAGCCTTGATGAAGATCAATGAAGGGTTAGAGCAAGAGTTAGCCCAGGTACGCAGTGAGAAAAACAAGGCCGTGTATGCTTTCCAACAGCAGATTGAGCTAATGAACAGATTAGGGGCGGAGTTGACTGAGGAGAGGAAGAAGCGCGAACGTCTGGGGCAAGAGTTCAGAAGCTCCCATGACATGCTGGAAGCCAAAAAGAAGGCGCTCGACGCAGCACACCGAGAAATCTCCTCTTGCAATAAGACTTGGAATGCTACTCTCACCAACAATAAGATGAGAGAAGATAAGCTGAAGCAGCGAGTCTCCGACCTCGAAGAGAAGTTGAAGTCTAGCATTAAGAAGTGTGAGGAAGAAGTGATGACCCGGTACAGTGTCCAACATGCACTGAACAAAGCAATCAAATCCAGAGATGAAGCGGTGTCTCAGAAGCGAAAGCTAGAAGATTGCTTCGGAGAAGCAACATGGGAAGAAACTGCTGAAGACGTGCGCCGTGTTCTTAAGAAGAGAAACCAACTTGTTGAAGGGCTGCTTGATCGACCAAGCCATCCAGAGACCAAGAAGTTGATAGAAGAGTACCAGACTTTTGGGAGGATTTGATCATTTCATATAGTAGTTTGTATGCTTTATTCGCATAGTGCTGACCATCACCAGGACTGTTGGTTGAGGTCATGCCTTCTTATTGTACTCTCAGTGATATTGTACTCTCGGCTTATTGATTTTCCCTGCAATATATGAGGCTTTCTATGATTCAGCTTCGGTATTCCTATTGTCAACACTGTCACTGCACTGGCACCTTCACACTAGAATTGGGGGAATGAATTTCCCTAAAGCACAGACACATTGCATTGCATTCATATTCATATTGCATTACAGGTAATCTTTGAATAGTGTCTTATTCCCTGTTCTGTAACAGGTACTTAACAGGATTGCAGACCAGCACCCTCACCGCTATTCTACCCGCACCAACTGTCGAAGAATCATGGATCAAATGCAGAACGAGATGCAAGATGTGCGCGAGAAGCTCGCTCTCTTTATGCAGATCATGGAAGCTATTGCGAAAGGGCAGGAGAATTTGCAGGCCATGGTCCAGCCTCTGTTGGCTCGAAATGCTGGTCACGGTAATGAAGATCATCAGTCTGTACGGGTCGATACTGTTCATGGAGATGGCACTCCCACGCCAGTGGCTCCACCTGTAGTCAATGTACCCGCTGCTAATGCCAACAACGCTACCGCTGTTGTAAATGGTAACGTCGGAGTTGGAAATGAGACAGCTGTCCATAACGTGGGGCTGGGTGATGTCAATTTGGGAGATAATATGGGAGGCAACGCCTTCGTCAATGCTGGATTCGGATTCAACGATCAGGGATTCGATAACACTGGGAAGTATGGCTTTAATGCTCAAGGCTTTGGGCAAGACGGTTATGGTGCGACCAATCAGGGTTACGGAGGCTTTGGAAACGGAAACGGCACTGGATTTATGGCTTTTGGTCCTGCTGGAGGTGTTCAAGGGTACGGCAACAGAGGCCGAGGTCCGGGGATGAATCAGATCAGAGCTGGACGTAATAATGGATATGATGGGTATGGGGCTGGAAACGGTATGTGGCAAGAAGATCAGCAGGAGGACGCTTTCTCCGGCGGAGGTTTCGAATGGCCGATGGATGATTCCCAGAAGATCAGAATGCTGGAAGAGCAGATGAGGGGAGTCCTAAACCAAAGTGCTGTGGGTTTGGACATGGCAACAATGGGGCTGGTACCTGGCTTGAGGGTGCCAATTAAATTCAAAGCTCCTGCGTTTGACAAGTATAAAGGAGACACATGTCCAAAAGTGCATGTACGAGCCTATTACAGAAAGATGTCTGCATACTCAACTGATGAAAGAATGCTAATGCATTTCTTTCAGGATAGTCTGTCGGGCCCTTCCCTAGAGTGGTACATGGGGTTGGAGCCAACTGATATCAAGACGTGGAAGCAATTAGCAGAGGCATTTGTAGCTCACTACAAGTATAACAGCGACTTGGCACCCAATCGGGTCCAGTTGGCCGGGCTGTCGCAAAAGAAGGGGGAGAGTTTTAAAGAGTACGCGCAAAGGTGGCGCGATATGGCTGCCAGGGTCCGTCCTCCTGTAGAAGATAAGGAAATGAATGACATGTTTGTCGGCACATTCACCGGTCTGTTTCATGACATGTTGTTTCACACGTCTCTGGCCAGTTTTTCAGACCTGATTCTGATGGGAGAAAAGTTTGAACGTAATATTAAGCAAGGAAAGTTCCAAGTCGAGGAATCAACTGCATCCGGCAGTAATAGGAAAGCTTATGGTGGGCGCCGTTAGGGCGAGGCAAGCGCAGTCTTTGGAGGCCGAGGCCGAGGCCGAGGCAGGGGACGAGGTCAATATCGTCAGCCGCAGCAGGTGGCGAGTGTTACTATCCCGTATCAACAAACACCACTCCAGCAACAACAACCGGTTCAGCAACAGCCAATGCAACAGCAGCAGCAGCCTCAGCAGGGGGCACAGCAGGCTCCGCGAAGATTCCAGGGTAGTAAACCGAGAAGAGTGTTTGAGAAGCCTCCCTCAAACTATGCCGATTTATTGCAGACATTGTTGGGATTGAACCTGGTAGAGAAAAGAACTCTGGCACCGATAACGGGAACTCCCCCGTTTGGTTACGATGCAAGCCGACACTGTGAGTTTCATTCTGGAGCCCCGGGTCACGATATAGAAGGTTGTCACGCTTTTAAGCATGTTGTGCAGGACCTTTTGGACAACAAGACTATCAACTTCGGAACGGCAGGTCCGAATATAGTGCAGAAACCCATGCCTAATCATGGGGCCAACGCCATTCTGACTGAGGAAGGGTTGAATCTGGTTATGAATGTTGAAGATTTGAAGACGCCGCTGAGCGAGATAAAGAGCCGGCTATTACAAGGGGGTGTTTACCCAAGATGTAACGAGTATTGCTTAGACTGTTGGACCCTAGCTGGAGGGTGTGATGATTTGAAGAAGGGCATACAGGCTTTAATTGATGAAGGCATATTGCAGTTTGGCCAAGCAGCCACTGAAGAGCCCGCAGGGGCAGTGGCAGATAATCAGAATGATGTGGCCACTGTGACAATTCCTCGGAAGACGATCACTATTGCAGCACCAGCTCAGCGCCCACCGATCACCATAACTAAGGCCGGGCCAATCCCGTACGAGAACACGAAAGCAGTCCCATGGTCGTATGGGTTGGAAGTATATTGTGACGGGATAAAAGTTGATGTTAACAAGCAGCCAGCCGAGACTGTGGATAACGTTGTTGGTTCGGGAGGTATGACGAGGAGTGGTAGGATCTTTATATCCCCCGAAGTGGAGGCCGAAAGACTAGCGAAAGGAAAAGGGAAAGCAGTTGAGAATGTCCCAGCGCAAGCAAGTGACAAAGAATCGGCATCGAAAGACGTAGAAGAGTTCATGCGCTTGATTCGAAAAAGTGATTATAAGATTGTGGAGCATCTGCAGCAGACGCCGTCCAAAATATCTATCCTGTCATTGCTGTTGTGTTCGGAAGCTCACAGAAACGCGTTGCTGAAAGTCCTGGATACTTCTTTTGTACCCCAAGACGTCTCCGTGAACCAGCTAGAAGGAGTATTGGCACATGTGAATGCAGGCCACAGCTTGGGCTTTACCGATTTTGACTTGACTCCGAAAGGAAGAGATCACAATATGGCGCTGCACATATTTGTCGAGTGTAGAGGATCAGTAATGTCGCACGTATTGGTTGACACCGGATCATCTTTGAATGTGCTGCCCAAGAAGGCGATGATGAAGCTGGATGTTAGGGGAATTTTGTGTACACCCAGTGATTTGGTAGTCAGAGCATTTGACGGCACGCGGAGAACAGTCTTTGGATCAATCACATTGCCTCTACAGGTAGGGCCGGAGGTGTTTGCAACTGAGTTTTATATCATGGACATACAGCCTGCGTACAGCTGCTTGCTTGGAAGACCCTGGATTCACGGGGCTGGGGCAGTCACGTCTACCCTGCATCAGAAGTTGAAATATATGGTCGGAGACAGCGTAGTCACCGTATGCGGAGAAGAGGACATCCTGGTCAGCCATCTGTCGTCATTTAAATATGTGGAGGTCGACGGAGAGATCCATGAAACACCCTGCCAGGCATTCGAAGGTTTGCGCATCAAGGACAAAGGTCCCGGGCCGAGCAAAGTGCCAGAGATAGCCGTCTCATCGTATAAAGAAGCTCAAGCTCTAGTGGAAGCAGGAGAAGCCAAGGGCTGGGGCAAAGTGCTAGACATTCCTGTGAAGATGGACCGGTTCGGGCTGGGGTACCAACCGTCATCATCAACCCCTTCCATGGGGGCACCCCGTTTCAGAAAGCCAATCACCATCCTTGCCAATGGAGTATGTCATGAGACTGTCAATGCTGCTTCGGAGTCTGATGAAGGAGACAGCGACTGTGATATGGATGCCTGGATTCAGCCAAGCGCGCCAGGACAAGGACTATGCAACTGGTCTAGTCAGGAGTTTGTTCCTGTGACTTTTAAACAGTAATGCTTTGCTTTATTAATTGTTGAATAATCTGATGTCTTGCCCGGGGCATCAGGATTTGCTTAGGGCTGTGTTGTTATAAACATTGCGTGTTAATCATTAAATAAACGGCGTTTTTTCATGTGCAAATACTGTAATCCCTGTCTTTCTTGTTTTATATTTTTCAATAAAATGGCAACGTGGTTGTTCGCTTTATATGCATTTTGAAGCACTTAACCGTTCCTTTTGCAGGATAACATTTTCAGATGACATCTTTGAACCACCTATGACTCGTCCTGACTTCGAGCACCCGGTATTCCAGGCCGAAGAAGAGGTTGTCGAAGATAGCGACGTTCCTGAAGAACTGTCGTGGTTAGTGAAGCAAGAGGAAAGAGCCATTCTGCCTCACGACGAGGTCATCGAAATTATCAATTTGGGGTCGGAAGGGGTTGAGAAGAATGTTCGTATCGGAGCTGCACTACAGAGTGATATCAAGCGAAGACTGGTTGAAATGCTCAGAGAGTATAGTGATGTATTCGCTTGGTCGTATGAAGATATGCCAGGGCTCGATACAGACATGGTTGTACATCGCCTGCCGCTGAAAGAAGATTGCCCGCCAGTCAAACAAAAGCTTCGCAGAACTCGACCAGATATGGCAATGAAGATCAAAGAGGAAGTTCATAAACAGTGGGACGCCGGTTTCCTGGCTGTGACGAAGTATCCTTCATGGGTTGCCAACATCGTACCAGTGCCCAAGAAAGATGGCAAGGTTCGAATGTGCGTGGATTATAGAGATTTGAATAAAGCAAGCCCAAAAGACGATTTTCCACTTCCTCACATTGACGTGTTAGTTGATAATACTGCTCAATACTCCGTATTCTCCTTCATGGATGGCTTTTCAGGCTATAATCAGATTAAAATGGCGCCAGAGGATATGGAGAAGACCACTTTCATAACGCCTTGGGGAACATTTTGCTACAAAGTGATGCCCTTTGGTTTGAAAAATGCTGGGGCAACATATCAGCGTGCGATGACGACTCTTTTCCATGATATGATGCATAAAGAGATCGAAGTTTATGTGGACGATATGATTGCCAAATCCCAGACGGAGGAAGAGCATCTGGTGAATCTGTTGAAGTTATTTAAAAGGCTTAGGAAGTTCAGGCTGAGACTGAACCCTAACAAATGCACCTTCGGGGTGAGATCGGGTAAACTGCTGGGGTTTATCGTAAGCGAAAGAGGAATAGAGGTCGATCCTGCTAAAATAAAAGCAATTCAAGAGATGCCGACGCCTAAAACAGAGAAAGAGGTGCGCGGGTTTTTAGGGAGGTTGAACTACATTGCCCGGTTCATATCTCACCTGACTGCTACGTGCGAACCATTATTCAAGCTGCTAAAGAAAGATCAGGCTGTAACATGGAACGACAATTGCCAAAAGGCGTTCGATAAAATAAAGCAGTATCTGCAGGAGCCTCCTATTTTGATACCCCCAGTGGCAGGGAGACCCTTGATAATGTATTTGACGGTTCTTGAGGGAAGCATGGGTTGTGTCCTCGGTCAACACGACGAGACGGGAAGAAAAGAGCATGCGATCTATTACCTGAGTAAGAAATTTACAGACTGCGAATCTCGATATTCAATGCTGGAAAAAACTTGTTGCGCGCTAGCCTGGGCCGCCAAGCGTTTGAGGCAGTACATGCTGAATCATACAACCATGCTCATCTCGAAGATGGATCCTATCAAATATGTATTTGAAAAGCAGGCGTTGTCAGGTAGAATCGCCCGTTGGCAGATGGTCTTGACTGAATATGATATTCAATACGTCTCGCAGAAGGCTATAAAGGGGAGTGTGCTGTCTGAGTATCTGGCGGAGCAGCCTATTGAAGAGTACCAATCGATGAGATTTGATTTTCCTGACGAGGATATCATGTATCTAAAGATGAAAGATTGCGAAGAGCCGTTGCCAGACGAAGGACCGGAGCTGGGTTCCAAATGGAAGATGATATTTGACGGAGCTGTGAATGCTTACGGTAGCGGAATAGGGGCAATCATCACCACGCCACATGGGTCGCACATCCCGTTTACTGCCCGGTTGACCTTTGCTGTTACCAATAATGAGGCCGAATACGAAGCTTGTATAATGGGGCTTGAAGAAGCCATTGATTTGCGAATCAAGAATCTGGACGTATACGGAGACTCAGCTCTGGTGGTGAATCAGATCAAAGGGGAATGGGAGACACGTCAGCCCAATTTGATACATTACATGAATTATGCAAGGAGATTGTTGCCTTTCTTCGACAAGGTTGAATTGCATCATGTACCGCGGGCAGAGAATCAAATGGCTGACGCCCTCGCCACTTTGTCTTCCATGTACAAAGTTAACTTCTGGAACGAAGCTCCCCGAATCATTATCTCTCGGCTCGACAGGCCAGCCTATGTATTTGCTATTGACGAAGCATCTGACGATAAACCATGGTATTTCGATATCCTTAATTTCCTGAAAAATAAAGAGTATCCGGCCGGGGCATCCAGTCAGGATCAAAAGACTCTCAGGAGATTAGCGGGTAATTTCTATTTGAATCCGGATGGTGTCTTATACAGAAGAAACCACGATTTGGTGTTGTTGCGTTGCGTAGACGAAAAAGAGGCAAAGCTTCTCATGGAGGAAATACACGAAGGTACCTTTGGTACGCATGCTGGTGGGCATGCTATGACGAGAAAACTGCTGCGGGCAGGTTATTTTTGGCTGACCATGGAAACTGATTGTTTCAAGTTTGCGAGGAAGTGTCACAAGTGCCAAATCTATGCTGATAAGATCCATGTGCCTCCAAGTCCTCTAAACGTGATGTCATCGCCTTGGCCATTTTCAATGTGGGGAATCGATATGATTGGAAAGATCGAGCCGACAGCTTCTAATGGGCACCGGTTCATTCTAGTAGCAATCGATTACTTCACCAAGTGGGTGGAAGCGGCGTCATATGCAAATGTAACGAAGCAAGTGGTGGCCAGATTCATCAAGAGAGATATCATTTGCCGATATGGGATCCCCGAGCGGATAATCACGGACAACGGTTCAAATCTGAACAACAAAATGATGAAGGAGCTCTGTCAGAATTTCAAGATCGAACATCACAACTCCTCCCCTTACCGACCCAAAATGAATGGCGCTGTTGAGGCGGCCAATAAAAATATCAAGAAGATCGTTCAGAAAATGGTAGTGACCTATAAGGATTGGCACGAGATGCTACCCTTTGCTTTGCACGGTTATCGTACGATGGTACGCACGTCAACCGGGGCAACTCCGTTCTCGTTGGTATACGGAATGGAAGCGGTATTACCATTGGAAGTTGAGATCCCTTCCTTGAGGGTATTGCGAGATGTTCAGCTAGACGAGGCAGAATGGGTGAAAAACAGATTGAACCAACTGAGCTTAATGGATGAGAAGAGGCTAGCTTCTCTAGCATACGGTTGTTTGTACCAGAGCCGAATGAAGAAAGATACATCCGCGAAGCTTTCAGACGGGCGACCTTGTGCTGAAGAGAATTCTCCCGCCGCAAGCAGATCACAGGGGCAAGTGGACCCCCAACTACGAAGGGCCATACGTTGTCAGGAAAGTCTTTTCAGGAGGAGCGTTGTTGTTGTCCACTATGGACGGAGAAGACTTCACGTCGCCTGTGAATTCGGACGCAGTTAAAAAATACTTTGCTTAAAATAGACCCGCTGGACAGAAAAAGAGAGTCCAGGCAAAAAGGGGGCATCCCGGCGAATCAAAAACAGAATGAAAGGTTCGGGCAAAAATTAGGGATACAATTAAAAAATGTACACCCGCGAAGTTGAAAACCTACACTGGGCGGCTTCGGCAAAAAAGGGTATCCCGGTGAACTGAAAACCCGTAAAGGGCAGTTCACGCAAAAGTTAGGGATTTGAAAAGCAAATGACTGCGGTCCGAATTTGATAAATGCAATAAGCATCAATGCGGGAGAATACAGTTGAGGAGCCAGTTATCGGATACAATCTCTTCAGAAGTGGGGATACCGGGAAAGCATTAGAGTCGGGCGAGTCATAGGAGGATCAGTTCGTGGTGTTCATCTGCATCCCGTTGCCGACATGTGTACAAATTTAAGTTGTCAATATTTATGCTTCTTGTGCATACTTGTATACTTGTATATTTGCTTTGTGTAGCTTCCTCATTTCAGGAATTACATCCCGTGTACAAAACTCCGCCCATTCAGGGGCCCAATCAATAAAATACGTTATTCGGTACTTGACACTGTTCTTTACTCTTTTGTGCATGATTAACGCCTAAGTTGATGAAACTAGCGTGTGTATAACGTCACTGGCCCTTGCCAACAGTTGCTAAAGCTTCGAATTAACTGAAAATAATGTCACTAACCTGAATTGATTTGGTTGCATAGGCTTGTCTTGTCCTGTTTGTGTTGTTGCAGGTTTCATAACCGTACGAGGAAGATGATCGAAAGATTGCAATAACGAAAGACTCAGCCTTCGCGCAGGTCACGCAGGTTCTTCCTAAAGAAGGATCGGACTCTCCAGCTAGTCGTAGCGTGTGCAAAAAAGGATTGACAATTCCAAGATCGTAAGGCTGTATTCAGGCAGGTTCAAATTTCCCCGCAGGGTCATTCACTCTCCCCCCATCAAAGTCAGTGGATTTCCCCCAGCAGAGTTCTCTCCTTTCAGCAAATGTTTTTTTCCTCCCAGTGGAACTCGAAGATCAAGACTCTCCCCGGCAGAGTTGGTGGTGGGTCCTGTCATTTATTTTGTCAAGGATACCGTGTAATATCAGTTCACTCTCCAGCAGAGAAGTCCAATCATACTTGGCATACCTGCTATTCCTCAGCAAAGTTATATTCCCCAGCAAGGGGTTACCTCAACAGGGTGTTTGGGTCGAGTTCCCAACTTCCCAGCATGGTTGACTTCGCCCTTCCAAAATTTATTTTTGGTGGAATGATTCTGTAGCATCTGGCTATACCCAGCGGAGTTGGCATTATCTTCAACATTTAATTTTGCTGAAGCAGTTTCTGTATTATAGCAGTTCAGGTGAAGAGAGCACTTGCTCAAATGAACTACCAAACACTCAAGGTCTCGGCATGAGATATTCAATGATAATGTCAGTTTCGGCTGTATTCCCCACAGAGTTACCAGGATAAGGTTCTCTTTATTTCCAAGCAGAGTTATTCGTCGTCAAAAGGGCTTCATGAATCAGAATTGCAGAAGTTGCCTCCGATCACCAGAACAGGCATCCGATAGTTTGGTTCCCAGATATCCCCAGTAAAGTCCGCCCCAAAGTCGCTGTCACGTTGGTGCTAAGAAGTGTGTGGGTGGGGATCAAGGGAGAACTAAGTCCTGACGTGGACAACTTATTCCTATATTGACGGGATTTCTTCAGAAGTGGGCGTCCTAACGTGGACAGGTTTATTTCCCCGGGTTCGTGAAGTGTGTTAGTCCTAACGTGGGCAGATTCGGTTTCTCGAAATTGGTGAAATGGGAAGTCATGACGTTGACAAAAGTGATTACTCTTTGTGTTAGTGTCCTGACGTGGACCAGTTACTCTCAGCAGTTATCTTTCTTCGTGTTGGCAAAGCATGGGTCCTGACGTGGACAGATCAGACAAGGGTGTGAGTCCTTACGTGGACAAGTCTTATTTCCTCAGCAGGTCGAAGATGCCTGAGTCCTGACGTGGACAAATCAAGACAAAAGAGGGGTCCTGACGTGGACAAGTCTATTCCTTACAGGGGAAAAGAGAAGTTTCAGTTCCTTACGTGGAAAGATTGAGATTCCTTACGTGGAAAGAGGTGATTCCTAACGTGGAAAGAGTGGAATCCTTACGGGGACAGATTAAGATGGCATTCCTTACGTGGAAAAATGTAGTCCTGACGCGGACAAATCGAAAGGAATTGGTTGCCTTATGTGGAAAAGTTATGTTTCCTTGCGTGGAAAGCGGATAGCATTCCTTACGTGGAAAAATTGGGGTCCTTACGTGAACAGATTCAAGAAAAGTTGATTCCTGACGTGGAAGAGTGATGTACGCCTTACGTGGAAAGGTGAGTCCTAACGGGGACAGGTTCAGAACCAAAGGTGAATTCCTTACGTGGAAAGAGTGGGGTCCTGACGCGGACATGTCAAGTGGTATTGGAGTCCTTACGTGGACAGGTCGATATAGAAAGAAGATTGATTCCTGACGTGGAAAGATGGAAAGTTTAGCCCTGACATGGACAGATTCAGAAAGGTTGGAGTCCCCACGTGGACAGATTGAGAATTGTATTCCTTACGTAGAAGAAAATTGGTTTCCTTACATGGAAAGAAGACGTGGTTCCTTACGTGGAAGGATGGAGTCCTAACGTGGACGGGTCCAGACGGGGTGATTCCTAACGTGGAAGAGTGTTATTCCTAGCGAGGACGATTCAGTTTATGGAAAGGTAGACAAATTATCCCCCAGCGGAGTTGCCGAGATTTTCTGGGTTAACAGCAAGCGGAGTCCTAACGTGGACAGGTTTTAGTTGAGCTCTCTTCGTGTTGACAGCAGACAGAGTCCTGGCGTGGACAAGCAAAGGACGAAGTTTCCGATGATTCAATCTTTTTCAGGATGATGAGAAGAATCCCCAGCACGGTCGTTACGAGATCAGTGAGAGGCTGCAAACAGTCATATCCAGGCAGTGGATGTCGTTACCCCAAGCAGGGGTGCAGTTTATTTCTGCGGTTGGCAAATTTTCGGGTTTCTTAGTATTCAACCGTCTCGTACCGCGAATGTCTGAAGGCTCCGGGCTCTTCACCCAATCGGGTCCAAGTCGCTTGAATAGGGGCAGCTGTTGCACCCTAGAATTTGCCCAACCTTATTCATTTGGTTTATGTTGCAATATCATTAGCATTTGCATATAGAGGCATGTACATAGACTAACCATCTGCATAGCATAAGCATAGCAAGTCATTCAACAGGGGACCAATCATTATTCTCATCTCTAGAGGCCTATCAAGAGGATATTATCCTAATTCCATCTCATTCAAGTCATCAGAAAAGAATTTGAGAGCAGAGAGTTCAGCAGATCAAGCCTTGAGTCTATCCCCTATCTGAGGGTCAACAAGGGAACTATGAGTTGTGAATTGAGAGTATGGAGAGCATCTAGACATCATGGGAGGCTTAGAAAGTCATTTGGAGAAGAAAACAAGTTGTTGAGGTGATCACAAGAATTGCAGTTGAAGACAGTCAACTAGGGTTTCATCTGGGTCAACCCTAGGTCAACCCTAGGTCAATTGATTGATTTAAAGGCATTGAGGGCTATTGGAGAAATGTGGGGTTCATCATTTGACATGGAGAATAAGGATATGTTGTTGTGCTAAGAAGAATTCAAGAGAAATCAAGGAGAAGAGGAAGTTCTAAATTAGGGTTTCTATGTAAAATCCCCTAGTTTAGGTCAAATTTCCAAGCAAGATAAGTCAAAATGCAAGCTTCAAATGGATCCTTGGCCAACATGAAACTTGTAGAGGATCTCAATACCTTTAATTTGAGTGGTGGAAGACATTAAGGAGATTTATAGAACTCAAGTTATGGTCCTTGCAAGTTACAGGTCATCTGAGGTATCTGAAATTTTGTCTGTGAAAGTGACTTGACTTCCAAGAAATTTTTACCCCTCAAGGAGATTTCAAATGAATTTCTGGTCAACATAAGAATTGTTCCTCATTGTCTTAGCTTTCTATAATGGTATAGTATTCCCTCACATGATGTGTGGAACTCAACTTATGGTCTTGGCAAGCAAAGGGTATTTTGGTCATTTGTGAATTACAGGTCATTTTAACCTATGTCCAAAACTCATACAAGGAGGCCTCAAATGGAAAAACTTACAACATAAAACTTGCTCCAAATGACATTTTGAGTCTAGAAAAGTGACCATGAGAGATTGGAAATGTCCATAGCACAAGGTTTCAAAATTGATGAAGTTAATGAAGGAAAATGGCTTAAAAAATGGTATTTTTCATATCTTGGCCAAATGATGCAAAATTATAGGTCATTTTGAATGGAAAAGGCATTATAAAGACATTGGCTAAAGTGGAATTTTGAGCTTAGGTCATAATTTGTGAGTTATCCATGGTTGCTTGAATTGAAAGTAACATAATCCAAATTGAAAGGGAAAAGTGTAAGGGAAATTTCTCCAATGTTCTAGGAGGTTCTAATGCAACCTATATATTCACGCAAGCTGGTTCATGCAAGGGTTGGTGCTATCATTTGTCAAAAATCTCCATTTTCATCCATTTTCTTATTCTTCCATAAGATACTCAAACTCTTACAAATCTCTCAAAATCCTCACATCTTTGGATTGAATCATCATCATCATCATTCAAACCCTAGGATTCACATCAAGAAGTGGCTGAATTGATCAAGGATTATACCTATCATCTTCTTCACTCCAACTTGCATGAAGGATGGAATAGCATGATCCACAAGGATTAAGCACAAATCATTGCAAACAGAAGCATATTCACTCATTGGAGATTGTTTTCAGCAAGTATCAAAGGTTGAATTGAGGTCTAACTACCATCACCATCATCAAGTGCAAGGTATGTAAACTCCTTCGAATCTCACTATTCTGGCTGGTAGAGATCATGTGGTTAGGATAATGTTGTTTAGAAACCCTAGAGGATCAATTCTTGAAGTTTAGGGATAGATTCATGGAGGTCCATGACAGGTTGCCATTTCTGTTGGCTTCGATAATAAGCTGTGTGTTGAGTTATAATCAATGTGATGAAGCGTAGAATAATGAGGCAAGCATGTAGAATATCTGTGGATCATCAGGTTTGAGTTCTGGTAACTTTGACCTCAGGCAAGCATGGTGTGCCCTGAACTTCGTGCTCTCTGTTTGGAGTGTGCAATGAGAGTTAGAGAAAACTAGGATTAGACATGGATTCCTTGAGTTTTGTAGAATATTTTAGGGCTTGGAGTTGTTATTTTTCATCAAGAAAGCATGGAGAACGAGTGGGTGGAACCTTCGTGCATGGAAGGCATGTCTGAAACCCTAGGCGCTGGAGGTTGAAGAAGAGTGGAGAACCGTACGATGGAGGTTGGACTCTTGACTGGGAGTATCATCCAACGGCCCACGTTTGATCTGAGTTTTGGTGGGAGAATTTGAAATCCCAAACGCACCGTTTCATTAATTGGGGGGGATTGGGCTCAGATAGCTATCCACACCCCCCAATTTCATAAGCCCAACGCGTTTAACTTGGTTTCCTTGCTTTTCTCACCCCCTCCATTTTATTTCTTTGTATTTTCTTTTATTTTCTTTAATTTTTTCATGCATCTTCTAAAAATCATATAAAATCTAAAAATCATTATTTTCAATTCATTCTTTTTGCATTATTTTCTTTAGGATGCCTAGAAAATTATAAAAAATAAAAATTGCATTTTATTTTTAATTTGATATTTTTCCCATATTTTCTAAATAAATGACATTTTAAATGGTTTCATTTCATACATGATCTTATTAATTTTTGTTCTATTAGATACTTTTATATTTTTCATCCATTCTTTTTAGGTTGTTTAGGTTAGACATTGAACTTGTAGATTTAATTTAGTTCCCATTTTTAGAAATTAAATTTAGGTGCTTAGTGTAATTGTGAACAACATGGATAAAACTAGGGTTTTAGGTGATGACTTAGGAGATTTGATTCTTTTCCCTTAGGACTTAGGGTTTGACTAGTTTAGTTATGGGACTATAGGGGCTATGGGTAGTTATTAGATCCCCTTAGAAAAAGTTAGGATTCCCCTACTGCTATTAATACTCTGTATATATCTGATTGACTGGTGTGGTGTGCCCTCTGGGGATTATTGCTTGCTTGTGTGGGTATTGGGATTGTCTGGGGACTTAGGAGAGCTGAAGACTTGAGGAGACGAAGACCATTGGAGATCCAGAGATTGAAGAGCAATTGCCAGAGTTGAATAGGAGGTTATTGCTAGCAGCTGCTGAGGAGACTAGGGTTTAGGAGCTAGGCAGAGCTCTAGATTAGAAAGCTTGCTTCTCAAACATAGATGGCCTTGTTTGCCTCTATCCTTTCTCTATGATTCAAAGTCTCTTTCAAATATCCACCTCCTTCCTTTGGAAGGATCAGTGAATATATTTGAAAGATAGAACTTTTGAGAGGAAACTTTCTGTTTAATGTTAAACAGTTGATGAACCACCCTTGGTAGGTAATTAACTGTTTAACATTCATTCACCTCATCTGGTTGACTGATGTTCATCCTAGCCTGAGACATGAAGAAAAGCCATTGCAGATGGAAGACAGATGATCAAAGCCCTTGCCTGAAGGTCATGAAGATGGAGATTGATGCTTGTTGAAGCCTGTAACTGAGTGGAGATTACTTGAAGTCAGATGTTGATTCAGAGTTGCTGATGCTGTTTATTTTTGCTGTATTTCATTTCTTGATGTATTGATTGGTTTTCCTGACTGTATTGCTTGCTGTTTACCCTGTTGGGTTGAAAGTGAAGCCTGTTCACTTTTGCCTATTGTTTTCTAGGTTCGAGGTTGAGTGGGACTCCCTTGCCTCGCTTGTACTGTTGCATCCATGCATTTTACTGTTTTACTATATATATCTGTTATTGTTTCTGTTTCTGCCTGTCCCGTAGGATCTCTGTTTCTCTCTGTGCAAGAGAGGAACATGATAGACACTAGGTCTTAACCCATGCATGATGACATTAGGTTAGTTTGTTTCCCTTCGCAACCATAGGTTAGAGTTCTGTCTCTTCTTCCTCAAAACAAACAGAAAAACACATAAAGATTTCAAACACAATAAAAGACACTTCTTCCGTAAAAGAATGTGAACTCATCAAGACGTCATTTTTGTCCGCTGGGACTGTTAATCAGAAAAACCTTTTTCAGAAGGAATAAAATCAACCAAGACAGACTTGTGTCGTACGTGGCCCGAACTACGTTTGCTCTGATCTTTCATGCTGTATGAAAGTACGTAGGCATAGGATGCGATATCCTAGCAAGCAACCTTCCCCTCCTTTCCCGTAGGTAGGCGAACTACGTTGACTCTGATTTCCCGTTCCAGGCGGGAATACGTAGGCATAAAGTGCGATACTTTGCCGAGTCATTTTTATTTTTCATTTTATCTTCTCTCTAACCCCTAACCTTTAGCTTAGATAGAAATAACAATCCGTACTAGAAAACAAGTGTGGATCCCGTCGAGTACGACGGACGTGAGGGGTGCTAATACCTTCCCCTTGCGTAACCGACTCCCGAATCCAGGTTTTGGTTGCGACGACCATACCTTTCCCGTGTTGTGCGAGGTTTACTCTGAGCGTTTCCTTTCCCTCCCGTGGGATAAATAACGCACGGTGGCGACTCTTCTGTTCAGCCGGCGCCGATTTTCGCAGTAGCGACAGGTTTATTGACCTAGAGCTGACGCCGAAGGGAAGAAACCACAATAGCGCCCTACATATCTCGATAGAGTGTCGAGGAACAGTTATGTCCCACGTGTTGGTGGACACGGGATCATCTTTAAATGTTCTGCCAAAGAAAGCTCTGATGAAGCTGGATACAAGAGGATTAATTTGTACACCCAGTGATCTGGTTGTAAAAGCTTTCGATGGAACCAAGCGTCACGTTTTTGGAGAGGCAACTCTACCCATTCAAGTTGGGCCGGAAACTTTCGACGCAATCTTCTATATCATGGATATCATGCCAGCCTATAGCTGCCTGTTGGGCCGGCCATGGATCCATTCCGCTGGCGCAGTGACTTCCACATTGCATGAGAAGCTGAAGTATGTAGTGGGGGGCAGCATCGTAATTGTCTGTGGTGAAGAGGACATAATGGTGAGCCATTTGTCGTCTTTCAAATATGTTGAGGTGGATGGCGAGATCCACGAAAATTTGTGTCAGGCATTCGAAGTTGTTAAGGTCAAAGATGTGAATCCAGTGATGATTGAGAAACCTGAGATGACTCTCTTCCTTCAAGGAAGCTCGAGCTGTTGTTCAAGCTGGCTCCGCCCCAGGCTGGGGGGCAAGTTCTGGAAATCCCTAACAAGCAGGATAAGTTTGGGTTAGGGTATTATCCTTCTGCTAATGCTTCCTCCTCTCGCAGTGCACCGTGCGTCAAAGGGCCGATCCAGTTCACAAGAGGTGGAGTGATATTCGAGAATGTCAACACCATGTCTGAAGACGGTGAAGATAGCGATTGCGACCTGGACTCCTAGATTCAGCCGAGCAAACCAGGCCAGAGCCTCAACAACTGGTCCGTCCCAGATGTCATCCAAGTGACAGACAAAGAGATTCACATCGCAGATGACATCGACTATGAACCTTCTACGACTCACTTCGACTTTGATTTCCCGATATATCAAGCTGAAGAAGAGATTGATGAAGACGAAAACCTTCCTGAAGAGTTGGCCCGTTTGTTGAAACAAGAAAAGAAGGTCATTCTGCCTCACGAGGAAGAAATTGAGATTGTGAATCTGGGTTCTGAAGAACTTGTCAAGAATGTTAGGATAGAGGCTGCATTACAGAGCAATGTCAAGAAGAGATTGGTCGAGATGCTTCGAGAGTATAGTGACATCTTTGCTTGGTCATACGAAGATATGCCCGGACTCGACACTGACATAGTGGTCCATCATCTACCACTGCGAAAAGATTGTCCTCCCGTTAAGCAGAAGCTTAGAAGGACACGACCAGATATGGCCGTTAAGATCAAAGAAGAAGTACAAAAGCAGCTGGATGCTGGCTTTTTAGCGGTCACTACTTACCCTCCTTGGGTCGCCAACATAGTACCTGTACCGAAGAAGGACGGTAAGGTGCGGATGTGTGTCGATTATTGGGATTTGAACAGGGCGAGCCCTAAGGACAATTTCCCGCTCCCTCATATTGATGTGTTGGTCGACAATACAGCTCAGTTTTCCGTGTTTTCGTTCATGGATGGCTTCTCCGGCTATAATCAGATCAAGATGGCGCCCGAGGACATGGAGAAAACCACATTTATTACACCTTGGGGGACGTTCTGCTACAAGGTAATGCCCTTCGGTCTGAAGAACGCAGGGGCCACTTACCAACGAGCAATAGTCACTTTGTTTCATGACATGATTCACCATGAGATTGAAGTCTATGTTGAAAACATGATTGTGAAGTCCCAAACGGAAGAGGGACATCTGGTCAATTTGATGAAGCTTTTTGAAAGGCTTAGGAAGTTCAGGTTGAGGTTGAATCCTAATAAGTGTACTTTCGGAGTACGGTCTGGAAAACTACTGGGGTTTATTGTGAGCGAAAAAGGCATTGAGGTTGATCCTGCGAAGATAAAAGCAATACAAAATATGCCAGCGCCAAAGATTGAAAAAGAAGTTCGTGGTTTCCTGGGCAGAATAAACTACATTGCAAGGTTTATATCTCAGCTCATAACCACGTGTGAACCGATGTTCAAACTATTGAAAAAATATCAGGCAATTATCTGGAACGAGGATTTCCAGAAGGCATTCGATAAGATAAAACAGTATATGCAGGAACCTCCAATCTTGGTACCCCTAGTGGCCGGAAGACCCCTAATCATGTACTTGACAGTTCTTGAGAATAGCAGGGGTTGCTTTCTCGGTCAGCACGACGAGACTGGCAGAAAGGAGCATGCCATTTATTACTTGAGTAAAAAGTTCACAGATTATGAATCCCGTTACTCGATGCTGGAAAAAACGTGTTGCGCACTCGCATGGGCTGCCAAACGCTTACGACAGTATATGCTCAATCACACGACCATGCTAATTTTGAAGATGGATTCGATCAAGCACGTCTTCGAGAAGCAAGCGCTTTCAGGCAGGATTGCCAGATGGAAAATGGTGTTGACGGAGTATGACATTCAGTACGTTTCCCAGAAGGCCATCAAGGGAAGCGGGTTGTCTGAATACCTTGCCGAACAGCCTATCGAAGATTATCAGCCGATGAAATTTGAATTCCCTGATGAGGATATCATGTTTCTCAAAGTGAAAGATTGTGATGAACCGTTGCCCGACGAGGGTCCAGATAGGAAGTCCCAATGGAAATTGATATTTGACGGGGCAGTCAATTCGTACGGAAGTGGTATTGGGGCAATCATTACGACTCCCCAGGGATCCTACATCCCGTTCACTGCTAGATTGACTTTTCCGGTCACCAACAATGAAGCAGAATACGAAGCATGCATCATGGGTTTGGAAGAAGCTATTGATTTGAGAATCAAAAACCTGGATGTATACGGTGACTCAGCGCTCGTTGTTAACCAAATTAAAGGGGAGTGGGAAACTCGTCAAACGAATTTGGTGTCGTACATGAATTATGCCAGAAGGCTACTTCCGTTCTTTGACCGAGTGGAACTCCATCATGTGCCCAGAGCTGAAAATCATATGGCTGATGCCTTAGCCACGTTGGCTTCGATGTATAAAGTCAATTTTTGGAATGAAGCTCCAAGAATTGTCATTTCTCGTTTCGATAGACCTGCATTCGTTTTTGCAATCAAGGAAGCCTCCGATGGGAAGCCATGGTTCCATGATATCCATACTTTCCTTATGACTAAGGAGTATCCTGCGGGAGCGTCAACCCAGGATAAGAAGACTATGAGGAGGCTGTCTGCAAATTTCTATCTCAATCCTGATGGAGTTCTGTATAAGAGACACCATGATCTCGTGCTACTCAGATGTGTAGATGAGAAAGAAGCTAGTCTGCTTATGGAAGAAGTCCATGAAGGCACATTTAGTATGCACGCCGGCAGGCACGCTATGACGAGAATGATCCTACGAGCAGGGTATTACTGGCTGACGATGGAGTCAGATTGCTTCAAATTCACGAAGAGATGTCATAAATGCCAGATTTATGCTGATAAAATTCATGTGTCGTCGTGCCCGTTGAATGTCGTGTCGTCCCCGTGGCTGTTCTCCATGTGGGTCATTGATATGATAGGTAAGATTGATCCCACTGCATCCAACGGTCATCGCTTCATTTTGGTAGCCATCGACTACTTCACCAAGTGGGTGGAGGCAGCCTCGTATGCTAACGTGACTAAGCAAGTGGTAGCCAGATTCATAAAGAAGGACATCATCTGTCGATACGGAGTTCCCGAGCGGATCATTACTGATAATGGTTCGAATCTGAATAACAAGATGATGAAGGAGTTATGCCAGAGCTTCAAGATTGAACATCACAACTCGTCACCTTACCGGCCGAAGATGAATGGTGCGGTTGAAGCGGCCAATAAAAACATTAAAAAGATAGTACAAAAGATGGTTGTGACCTACAAGGATTGGCATGAGATGTTGCCATTTTCATTGCACGGTTATCGTACAACGGTACGCACATCAACCGGGGCAACTCCTTTCTCACTAGTGTACGGTATGGAAGTTGTCCTACCGTTGGAAGTTGAGATTCCTTCTTTGCGAGTTTTAGTTGACGTGAAACTCAATGAGGCAGAATGGATTATGAACCGATTGAACCAACTCAGCCTGATGGATGAGAAGAGATTAGCATCGATTGCATATGGTCGTCTGTACCAGAGCCGAATGAAGAAAGCTTACAATAAGAAGGTGCGTCCTAGAAGCTTTCAGACGGGTGATCTCGTCCTGAAGAAGATTCTTCCACCACATTCCGATCACAAGGGAAAATAGACTCCTAACTACGAAGGTTCGTATGTCGTCAGCAAGGTCTTCTCGGGAGGAGCCTTGTTGTTATCCACGATGGATGGCGAAGATTTTGCATCCCCTGTGAACGCGGACGTAGTTAAAAAATACTTTGCTTAAAATGACCCGCTGGAAAGAAAAAGAATATCCAGGCAAAAATGGGGCATCCCGGCGAACCATAAAAAAGGAAAAGGTTCGGGAAAAAATTAGGGATATAAATGAAAAATGTACACCCGCAAAGTCGAAAACCTGAAAGGGCGACTTTGGCAAAAAAAAGGGTATCCCGGTGAATCGAAAACCCGAAAGGACGGTTCAGGCAAAAGTTAGGGATTTAAAAAGCAAATGTCCGCGTTCCACGTATGGACTTTCATTGTTCAGTGGTTTGGAAAGACCTGAGGGCCATTTATCTGAATCAATCTCTTCTGAAGTTGAAGCATCGGAGAAGTATCAAAGTCGAGGGGGTCATAGAGGGATCAACTCATGGTGTTCGTCTATGCCACATTGCTGACATTTGGGTATACTGATGTATATTTATGTTATTATTCTTGCGCAGCTTCCTCATTCCAGGAGCTTGCATCTGTTGTAAAACATTTTGCCCATTCAGGGGCTCGTTATCAATAAAACATATACTATTCAGCATTTCTGTTTGTTTGTTTAGTTTTTATCTGTTTTGTTTGCGAAAAAAGAACGCCTGATGTTTTTGATAAAATGCGCGTACATAAACTTGCTGGCCCAGGCCAATAGTTGTTGAAACATTGAATTACCTGAACTTTGTCACAGGATGATAACCTTGATAGGTCCCTTTGTGAAGGATATCTTGTCTGTTTTTTCACGTTGTTGCAGGACGTAACCTTCCAGGCCGTACACCAGATGTTTTCCAAGCAGGATGATTCCTTCTTCCCCAACGAGTTCAGCAGTGTCTCCCCATGGAGTCTGAACATTGGACCGTGAGCATTGATATGTATCCCCGAGCAGAGATAGATTCTCCCCAACCATATGTATCCTGAGGAAGGTTCATCGTTTCCCCAGTCGAGTCATAAGCTGAAGTGTATACTCGTCCTCAGCACTGGGTCGATGTGCAGTTGTCGCGTAGAAGACTATCCGCAAGTGTTCTACTTCCGATAATCCAGACTGAAGTCTCCGACAGAATTGAAATTCCCCACAGAGTTGTATTCTCCCCGGCAGGTGGGAGTTATTCCAGCGTCTGGTTGCGTATCCTCAGCCGAGTTTGCAGTCTCCCAAGAGAGCCGAATGCTTGGAACCCGTTCAAGCCATTATTGGTTTTCCCCAGGAGAGTGTTGAATAGCTGATGATGTACTTCCCCATCGGAGTTCGTATCTCTAGGAAGATTCTATCTGCGAGGGCCGTGCAATTTATTTCTGCGATTGACATTGTTTCCTCAGCAGTTCATGGTTCGTGTACTGTAATACCCCAAATTTTACCCTTTCTTTTTTATTTTATTTTATTTTTTTATTTTATTTTAAATTCTTATTTAATAAATTAACCTTTTTTTTAGATCTTGTTTTTTTTAACTAATAATAATTTAATTAAATTTTTTTTATAACTTTACTAACGTTTTTTATTAACTTTTTTTTTTCTTTTTTCTTTTCTATTTAGTTTATTTATTTAAATCATTTTAAGCTCTTCTTACTAACTTTTAGGATTTAGATTAAAATTTAACTTTTTTTTTCTTTCTTTTCTTTAAGAGTAAATTTTTTTTATAACCTTTTTTAAATTAATTTCTAACACATTTTTTAATCAGATTCTAATACTTTTTTTAAAATAAAAATCTAACTTTTTTAAAAGCTAAATATTTTTTTCTAACTTTTTTTAAAACTAAATCTTTTTTTTCTAACTTTTTTAAAGTTAAATATTTTTTTCTAACTTCTTTTTAAAATTAAATCTTTTTTCTAACTTTTATAAAGTTAAATCTTTTTTTCTAACTTTTTTTAAAAAAATTAAATCTTTTTTTCTAACTTTTATAAAATTAAATCTTTTTTTTCTCTAACTTCTTTTTAAAATTAAATCTTTTTTTTCTAACTATTTTAAAAATTAAATCTAACCTTTTTTTATAAATTAAATCTATCCTTTTTTTTTAAAATTAAATCTAAATCTTTTTTTGACACCATCCTTTTTCAAATTAAAATTCTAAATTCCTTTTAAAATTAAATTCTAACAGTTTTTAAAATAATTCTAACATTTTTTAAAATCAACATTCAAATATATTTTTTTATTTTAAAATTCTAACTCATTTTTTTTAAACTTAAAACTCTAATTTTTGTTTAACTTGAAACTCTTATTTTCTTTGCTAACTTTTTAAATTTAAATCCCAACATTTTTTTTATCAAATCCAATCACAATAAATCACAGATGGAGCAAAATCAAATCAATCAGATCATATCATCATCATAAGAAAATCAGATCTAAATATCAACATCACCATCATTGAATCAAATCTGAAATCATCATAAAAATTCATTCAAATCAAATCAGAGATTGAAAAAGATTGAGATATTCAAATCAAATCAGAGATTGAAAAAGATTGAGATATTCAAATCAAATCTGAGATTGAAAAAGATTTAAAAAAATAAGTATAAAAGGACCCTCAGAAGCAACAAAACGGGGGGATCGACAAGCATCAAAAACTCTTACAGTCTTCATCAAAAGTAACTAACTCTTCTTTTTTTTTAATTTCTAATCTTTTTATATCTTTTTTCAAAATTTCTACCATTTTTTCTTAATTAAAATTCTAACATTCTAACTCTTTTTTTATTAAAATTCTAACCTTTTCTCTTTTATTTTCAAACTTTTATTTTTATTTTCTAACCTTTTTTTAAAAACCAAATTTCGAAGTTCTAATTTTTTTGCTAACTTTTAATTCTAACTTTTAATCTATTTTCTTTTTCTTAATCACATTAAAAACTCTAACTTTTCCAAATCTCACAAAAAAAACCTAACATTCTAACTCTTTTCTAATTACCTAAATTCTCACCGTCTCAAAACATTCATCACTTAAATTTTAATTATCGTCAATTCCAATTTTCATCCTTCATTCCTAACAGTATTATTGATTATCCATGAATCTGTTCACTAATATTTATGTATTTATTTTTGTATTTATTTTTATATTTGTACATAATCTGACATCATCGTTGCTATTTCATATTCCATTATCACTTGTATATTATCGCCATCTTCTTTGCATATCAATTTTCATTGTGTATTAATTTTTCGCTAACATCCTCATTTTTAAGATCCAAATTTCTAATTTTTTTTCTTGTTTCGTTAAAATTATAATTTCCTACTTAGATTCCTAACATTCCCGTCTAATTTTTCGTCTAACCCCGTATAATAACAGTCTCTGTTTGTTTTAGTTTTTTGCAGCTGACTAAGTTCAATTGATTTTATTTTCAGTTTAAATATTCAATTATCATATTTGTAACTGCTTATGGGATGTAATTTTGCGAGACAATTGTCGCATTTATCTTTCCGCACTTTATGTTCTGCCATTGTATGTTTATCGCGTCTTTACCAATAATTTCACTCCTCCGAAGGAATTAGGTCTAGCCGTTTGACCGCCGTGTCAATAGTCCTCAACTTCAAACCCTTACAACCTCACAAACCCTAATTTTCACAAATGCCTCGCCGCAGGCAAAATTACAATTTTACCCCTAGCATTAGGTCAAAGAGCCGCCGCGCTCATTTTAGGGTTTCCCGCCGCGAAATCCCTAACCTAATTTAACCCTAATTACAACTTAACAATTCAACGTAGAGATTTGGAGTTTCTACACTCCACGTAAGCGTGTCCTTAAGACATGTTTATTCCCCGTGAGACCTTGACCACAGTCAAGAAGTCTCTAACCTCCCTTTTGAGGGGAACTACGATTACTCTGATTCCACTCCCGTAAGGATACGTAGGCACAAGATGCGATGTCTTGCCGAGTAAACTTAGAATTAACCCCTTAGGTCTCTTTTCTCACTTTTAATCCCTTTGTATATATACCTTAAGCAAATAAATAAAGCAAATAGTAAACATTTGAACAAAAGGTTCCTGTAGAGTACTACAGAAGTTTAGGGTGCTAATACCTTCCCTAAATTTAATCAACCCCCGAACCCTAGATCTTTCCCCGCATTGTGTTTACGATGAAAAAATAGGTTTTCCCTTTTTGACCTTTTCTTTCGGATAAATCAAAGAGCGGTTGTGAATTGAATTGCGATTCAAACTAATTAATAGTTTGTGATCCTATTTCCACCGCAACAGAAAATGGCGACTTCACTGGGGAGGGTCTTAACTTTTGAGGGTTATCCCTAACTTGTTCATATTTATTACTATCTGTGTTATTATTCATTTGCATGTATATATTGTACTTTGATTTTGGGGACTGATCCTTGTGCTGTGAGATAAGTCCTACGCCCGGACTAGCGACATTATTATAGGATGGGGATATATTCGATGAGGCTTATAGGGAGTGAATCCCGACCAAGCTGATTCGAGAATCACCGCTCAGTTGAGACCTTTTCGAAAATGGTTCGGTTGAACGAGTAATCGCGAAAACTTTTTCCATGGTCGATTGGAGTCTGTGATATTGAGGACCGTAGTACCTTAACACCACCTCGGCCTTATTTAGGACGTAGTGCGGGAGCTATGTGGGAGTAATCCTACAACGGCTGCTACGCGATACTACACTCAAAAGAGGTTCTCTTGAGAATATTATTCACCCCCGAGTCAGTCGGAAGGTTGATAATATCCGAAAGATGGGCTGATGACTTTGGGCACTTTGTAGAACCTTGTTCGGCAGGTACAACTAACCTATAGTACACTCCTTTTGGGATGGGTAGACCTTGACTCCGCTCACGTTCCTTTAACCTAGGACTTTGTGTGTTTTCATGCATTGCATTCATAAAGCATCTCATTGCATTGTATTTCATGGAGTTCAAATATCATTTATGGATATCGCGGGATACCATAAATAAATAAAAAATAAAATGAAAAAACAAGAAAAAGATTTCTTTGGTACCCCACGACATTCGTAAATGTTTGAATTCCATGAAATCTTCATTTGCATTCACATTTTAGCATCATACTTTTGCATTGCATGTGTCTCCCGATTTCTCATACTCGGTTCTCTCACCCTCCAGTTTTGTCACCCTGAGTTCTCTGCATCAATACGACCCTTCAAAAGAATGGAAGATCAAAACCAAGAGATCAACCGTGTCAGCCATGAATTCGAAGATCTTCGAGGAAGTGTAGGGCAGATTTTGGAGATGTTACGAGCTCTTAATGTGAAGGTGGATGCTCAGTCTACTGTTGTTTCTAAGACTAATACCGTTATGGAACCTCAACCAGCTGTTACTGTCGAGAATGTACCTCCTCACGGTCTTCAATCCGGTTTGGTGCCTCCCGGTGCTCGACCAGTTCGACGAGCTACCCCTCCAAAGTGCAAAACTCCTAACTCCGACCATGGTAAAGGACCTACACGTTCAAGGAACCGCAAAAAGGCTACTCCTCAACCTTTACAATATCAGCAGAGTTATGTTCAAGGTTATCCATTTCTATATGTTCAACAACCCTATGTAGCTACTGTTGCACCTCCTTTCGATCAGCAGTTTCCTACATGCCAGCCTGTACAGACAGCTCCGGTATATCAGGCACCAGTTTATCAACAACCTTCCGGTTATTCGCCTATGCAAGTTCCTGTCGACAGTCAACGAGTGCCCAACGCTCCTGTTCACCAGCAATCACAGGATCAGGTTCCTTATCCCCGTAAGAGTCAGTATAAGCCTTGTCCTCCAATTCCGATGACTTTCACTGAGTTATACCCCCATTTGGTACAACAAGGTCTGATTACCACTCGTGCTTTGGGTCCTCCACCTAATCCATTACCTGCAAGTTACAACGCTACCGCTCATTGTTTATTTCATGAGGGTGCGCCCGGCCATGATCTAGAGAATTGCTATGCTCTTAAGAAAGTTGTCAGAGATTTGCTAGAAGCGAAGAAGTTGTCTTTTAGCAATGCTCAGCCGAAGATCGAGACTCCTCTCGGGGTCCCTCACTTGTCGGGTTCGAATTCTGCAAAGCATGCTACTCCTGTGGCAAATCAGCCGGATCCAGTAATTATTCGAAGGCCTAGCTCGTTTCATTTCAGTAACCCTCAAGATGATATGACCGGGATCAATAAAGAATCTGGGAAAGTTATTTTGAAGCAACGACTGAAAACTGTTGAAGATGTGACCAGCGTAACTGGGGCAAGCCATGACGACTCACAGTGATCATAAACCAGACGTCCTTTCCATTGAGGCTCCGCCAAAGGAAACTGTTGCTCTTAGATTTCATAAACATTTAGAAGGATTTTTCCGACAGTTCATTTGTTTATTTATATGCATTTCTCTTTGATTAAGCATATTTAGCATGTACGAACTTGTTTATCTTTGATTAATTAATGCAACGCATATGTTTGTCTTGAATAAATCCATTCGTTTCACTCATTCAAAAAACGTTTTCATAAATCATAATGCCAACTTTACCCGATCTCTTGTTCTGATGGAGAATTGGGGGGAGGATGACGAACCCAAAACGACAGATTTCTTGTCGTATGCTTTCGATTGAAACCCGCTGATGATGTAAGGCATTGTTTCAAATCCCATACACTGGAGATATAAGGATGATAATCCCTCGTTAACCTCTTTGAGCCTTGAAGTAGGAGTTTTTCTTTCCTTTAAGAACCTTCATCCTTACCTGGGGCAGGGTAGGTTTCAGTTAAACCGATTGAGCGCTTAGACTCTAAAAAAGGGAAGAGCAAACCTTCGAGAATTTATCCTTAGCATCTTAAGAAGTCTAATACAATGACTATCCCTCGGTTACCTAAGGAGTGGGGCAGTCACGAGCCTTTCAAGAGATTTACACGACTTGTGCATAAAAGAATATTCAAAAAATAAGAGCCCGCTAAGTCAAAACCTATGAAAGAGACTTAGGCAAAACTGGGGCATCCCGCTGGACTCCAAAGTCAAATCAATAGACGTTGTCCAGGCAAAAGTTAGGGAATAAGAGCAATAAACCATTAGTTTTTTGAATCCTTATAAAGAACAAAATCGTGTGACCAATCGCCATTAGAAATAGGTGAGTGACTGCCATGTCCAAAGCCTTGATAAGTTCTCGATCATAGCAAATCCGCTTGAGATATGGGCATTCGTATCCGGTTAACTGAATTAGGATTGGAGAACATCACGAAGAAGGGGTGGGTATAAATATAACTTTGAGCCTACATCTTTTGTTTCTTAAACCGTGAACCGAGCCACGATACAACCTTTAAAAGACCTAATTGAAGTAAGACTTCGGTTGAAAGCATACTCGACAAGATCACGTTTCCTGACTCCTACGAGCTATGCTCAGAAAAAAATTCATGTTGGCATTATAATTAAAACTTATATCCTGGCTAGTGATTTCGGTCACAAGTTTTTGCGATATCTTTTTTCAAAACAAAAATTCAAGACAAATATATGTGTGCATTGACAAGCTCAGGATAGGCATTTCAGGCATGATGACTTTGCTTGATATCTTAGAGATTTACATATGAACATAACCCTTGGAACTTGAATATCCTGCTAAACAGGGGCAGGCAGTTTCCCAAATCGCTTACCAACGCGAGTCTGACGTCCTTAAGAGCTATTTCCCAAAGATTTCGTCGTGACACGATTAATTTGTGCCAGTTACGTCGAGACCCGACGCATCTCTCAAAGAGTTTGAAAACAGTGGGGCAACCAGACTCAGTGTTCTCTATAAAATCCTCTTGAGATGACCATACCTCACAACGCAAATATCCTGGGGCACCATGTTTTTAAAAAAAAAGAAACAAATGGCGACCACTACAACGGCCAGTACATATGGTTTCATAACTTTCTTATGGATTTTACTCACGGCGGCCTTCGTTCCCCAGTAAATCTCAGTGTTGCAACAGGCTCCTAAACTATTGCCTCATCATAGTCCCCAGAGAGACTATAAGCTGACAACTTTTTCTTGGGTAACTCGAAAGTGTCCCTCAGGTTTTCTTCTCCCCATGTGAAGACGTGATACTGTACACCCAAGCAGATTACCTTCTCCCCAGAGAATTCAGAACTTTAAAACCAGATTTGGTTCTACCATTGATCGTTCTTACCCATGATTGACGTATTGGTTGCAGAGAACGCAGGGTATCTCCGTCGAGATGTTTATTTCATCTCTTGTCCCATCTCTAGTCTGTTCGTCAGTATACGCAAGGGCATAAGCATCACATGCCTATTTCATTACATATTCATTACATATTCATTACATGTTCATTACATATTCATTACATACTCATTACATACTCATTTCATAACATCCTGCATATTTAACTACATAGACATTGACATACGTTCACATTAACATATGCATTAACATATGCATTAGCATTCACAGGTTCATTGTGTTTCACCATCATTTGGTTGTTACCGCCGAGTAACTGGGTTTGTCCATTCTCTCCAAATAGATTGTCAGCCCTAAGCATAAAATACATAGGTGTTTCCAGTTTCCCCACAGAGATCGATCCTCGTGGATGACGGTTACTTCAGCTATCTTTCCTCACTAGGATAAGATATCTACCCTTCGAGATCATTCCCTCGATGGAGTCTTGATTACCAATTTTCTTTCTAGCTCGATCCTAGATTGAATCTCAGTCTTGTCGGTCGTCAAGCCCAACCGGACGTGCATTTATTTTGCACCATCTGAAGATTTTCACCATGCCTTGGCAGATACGCGGCATGTTCTCGCCCGAGAAGTTTATCACTGTACACGGATGTGCATTTATTTTGCATTATCTTTCAAGAAAATCAACTACAATCCTTTGCAGATACACGCCAGTTCATGCCTGGATAATTTATTATTACAATCCTACATGTTACAACATCGGTATACAACATTTCTCACCTAGGAAACCGATCCTATCTTCGTTATGACTCGCAGCAAATGGCCATCTCCATGGAGCAGTTGGGCTTCCATTTACCTGTCGTCTTGAAGTATGGGAGGTTTGGACCAAATCGTATTCAGGAGAGCACGATCTTGAAGTACGGGGAGGTTTGAGCGGAATCATATTCAGGAGAGCACGATTCGGAATTATGAAGAAGTTCATTTACCCTTTAGTAAAAGAAGGAGCCGAATCATATTCAGGAGAGCACGATTCTGAAGCATGAGGAAGTTCAGTTAGCCTTTTCATATTCAGGAGAGCACGATTCTGAAGTATGAAGAATTTCATTTACAAGAAAGAGCCGAATCATATTCAAGAGAGCACGATTCTGAGTTGTGAGGAAGTTCAATTAGCCCTTTTCATATTCAGGAGAGCACGATTCTGAAGTATGAAGAATTTCATTTACCCGAAAGAGCGGAATCATATTCAGGAGAGCATGATTCTGAAATATGAGGAAGTTCAGTTCATCCTTTTCATATTCAGGAGAGCACGATTCTGAAGTATGAAGAAATTTCAAGAGCTGAATCATATTCAGGAGAGCACGATTTTGAGTTATGAGGAAGTTCAATTAGCCCTTTTCATATTCAGGAGAGCACGATTCTGAAGTATGAAGAATTTCATTTACAAGAAAGAGCCGAATCATATTCAGGAGAGCACGATTCTGACGTATGAGGAAGTTCAGTTAGCCCTTTTCATGTTCAGGAGAGCACGATCTTGAAGCATGAAGAAGTTTACTTATCCTTCAGTAAGAGAAGAATCAGAATCGTATTCCAGGCGCCGACCTTAAATGCGAGAAGATTTATTTATCAGATAAGCAGCAGCCTCTTTATTTGAGTGCTTATTCATTTTGGCACATAAGTCCCTTCCAACGATAAGTGGCAGTTCTCCCTCGAGAAGCTTATCAGGGCATTTCCCATTAAAGTCCATTTATTTTGGCATACAGCCGGTTTTTACCCTGTATATATGATATGGATTTCTGAAAAGTCCATCCGATCCCATCACGAAGGATAGTTTATAGAAGCTTGGATGTTATTCTTTGCTCAATGCTCCAGCGTTCTGTAATCGATCTGGCAATCGTGTAGATCCAGTCTTATTGTTAGACATTCCCAAGTGGAGGCCATCTCATAAGCGCCATCTCCATTTAGGATCATGTTCTAACCACTTTAAGTCCATTTATTTTGTCATACAGCCGGTTCTTTTCACCCTGTATATTTGCTACGGATTCCCGAAAAGTCCGTTTGATCCTGTCACGAGAGATAGTTTACAGAAGCTTGGATGTTATTCTTTGCTCAATGCTCCAGCATTCTGTGATCGATCTTGCAGTCGTACATGATCCAGTTTTACTTTTAGATTCCCCAGTGGAGGCCGTCTCATAGGTACCATCTCCATTTGAGAATCTCGTTCCTTTTCTAAAAATGACAATTGGACGTAGCCGTACCAGTTGACCATCATTTTAGGATTCCCCAGTGTTGTGCTGCTGTCCCAGCGCGTCGTTTTCCCCAGTGTTTGGTCGTCATGTCCGTCCCATGCGCCGTCATGTCGTCTGTATCCTTGCATTTATCACTTGCATCTTACGCATCATACCATATTCACAGTGTGTCAGCATTACATTTCATTTCGTGTTATCCATAACATTTTCATATCACTGCATCTAAGGGCAAAATTTTCGGTTATCTATATTTAAATCCCTCCACCATGATTCCTTGAGTCTCGGCCACTCAAATCATCCGGTGTAGTTATTTAAATAGGGGCAACTGTAATACCCCAAATTTTACCCTTTCTTTTTTATTTTATTTTATTTTTTTATTTTATTTTAAATTCTTATCTAATAAATTAACCTTTTTTTTTAGATCTTGTTTTTTTTTAACTAATAATAATTTAATTAAATTTTTTTTATAACTTTACTAATGTTTTTTATTAACTTTTTTTTTTCTTTTTTCTTTTCTATTTAGTTTATTTATTTAAATCATTTTAAGCTCTTCTTACTAACTTTTAGGATTTAGATTAAAATTTAACTTTTTTTTTTCTTTTCTTTAAGAGTAAATTTTTTTTATAACTTTTTTTAAATTAATTTCTAACACATTTTTTAATCAGATTCTAATACTTTTTTTAAAATAAAAATCTAACTTTTTTAAAAGCTAAATCTTTTTTTCTAACTTTTTTTAAAACTAAATCTTTTTTTTCTAACTTTTTTAAAGTTAAATATTTTTTTCTAACTTCTTTTTAAAATTAAATCTTTTTTCTAACTTTTATAAAGTTAAATCTTTTTTTCTAACTTTTTTTAAAAAAATTAAATCTTTTTTTCTAACTTTTATAAAATTAAATCTTTTTTTTCTCTAACTTCTTTTTAAAATTAAATCTTTTTTTTCTAACTATTTTAAAAATTAAATCTAACCTTTTTTTTATAAATTAAATCTATCCTTTTTTTTTAAAATTAAATCTAAATCATTTTTTGACACCATCCTTTTTCAAATTAAAATTCTAAATTCCTTTTAAAATTAAATTCTAACAGTTTTTAAAATAATTCTAACATTTTTTAAAATCAACATTCAAATATATTTTTTTATTTTAAAATTCTAACTCATTTTTTTTTAAACTTAAAACTCTAATTTTTATTTAACTTGAAACTCTTATTTTCTTTGCTAACTTTTTAAATTTAAATCCCAACATTTTTTTTATCAAATCCAATCACAATAAATCACAGATGGAGCAAAATCAAATCAATCAGATCATATCATCATCATAAGAAAATCAGATCTAAATATCAACATCACCATCATTGAATCAAATCTGAAATCATCATAAAAATTCATTCAAATCAAATCAGAGATTGAAAAAGATTGAGATATTCAAATCAAATCAGAGATTGAAAAAGATTGAGATATTCAAATCAAATCTGAGATTGAAAAAGATTTAAAAAAATAAGTATAAAAGGACCCTCAGAAGCAACAAAACGGGGGGATCGACAAGCATCAAAAACTCTTACAGTCTTCATCAAAAGTAACTAACTCTTCTTTTTTTTTAATTTCTAATCTTTTTATATCTTTTTTCAAAATTTCTACCATTTTTTCTTAATTAAAATTCTAACATTCTAACTCTTTTTTTATTAAAATTCTAACCTTTTCTCTTTTATTTTCAAACTTTTATTTTTATTTTCTAACCTTTTTTTAAAAACCAAATTTCGAAGTTCTAATTTTTTTGCTAACTTTTAATTCTAACTTTTAATCTATTTTCTTTTTCTTAATCACATTAAAAACTCTAACTTTTCCAAATCTCACAAAAAAAACCTAACATTCTAACTCTTTTCTAATTACCTAAATTCTCACCGTCTCAAAACATTCATCACTTAAATTTTAATTATCGTCAATTCCAATTTTCATCCTTCATTCCTAACAGTATTATTGATTATCCATGAACCTGTTCACTAATATTTATGTATTTATTTTTGTATTTATTTTTATATTTGTACATAATCTGACATCATCGTTGCTATTTCATATTCCATTATCACTTGTATATTATCGCCATCTTCTTTGCATATCAATTTTCATTGTGTATTAATTTTTCGCTAACATCCTCATTTTTAAGATCCAAATTTCTAATTTTTTTTCTTGTTTCGTTAAAATTATAATTTTCTACTTAGATTCCTAACATTCCCGTCTAATTTTTCGTCTAACCCCGTATAATAACAGTCTCTGTTTGTTTTAGTTTTTTGCAGCTGACTAAGTTCAATTGATTTTATTTTCAGTTTAAATATTCAATTATCATATTTGTAACTTCTTATGGGATGTAATTTTGCGAGACAATTGTCGCATTTATCTTTCCGCACTTTATGTTCTGCCATTGTATGTTTATCGCGTCTTTACCAATAATTTCACTCCTCCGAAGGAATTAGGTCTAGCCGTTTGACCGCCGTGTCAATAGTCCTCAACTTCAAACCCTTACAACCTCACAAACCCTAATTTTCACAAATGCCTCGCCGCAGGCAAAATTACAATTTTACCCCTAGCATTAGGTCAAAGAGCCGCCGCGCTCATTTTAGGGTTTCCCGCGCGCGAAATCCCTAACCTAATTTAACCCTAATTACAACTTAACAATTCAACGTAGAGATTTGGAGTTTCTACACTCCACGTAAGCGTGTCCTTAAGACATGTTTATTCCCCGTGAGACCTTGACCACAGTCAAGAAGTCTCTAACCTCCGTTTTGAGGAGTACTACGATTACTCTGATTCCACTCCCGTAAGGATACGTAGGCACAAGATGCGATGTCTTGCCGAGTAAACTTAGAATTAACCCCTTAGGTCTCTTTTCTCACTTTTAATCCCTTTGTATATATACCTTAAGCAAATAAATAAAGCAAATAGTAAACATTTGAACAAAAGGTTCCTGTAGAGTACTACAGAAGTTTAGGGTGCTAATACCTTCCCTAAATTTAATCAACCCCCGAACCCTAGATCTTTCCCCGCATTGTGTTTACGATGCAAAAATAGGTTTTCCCTTTTTGACCATTTCTTTCGGATAAATCAAAGAGCGGTTGTGAATTGAATTGCGATTCAAACTAATTAATAGTTTGTGATCCTATTTCCACCGCAACATGTACCCAGTTGAGCAAGTGCAGGTTCTCGTAAGACTTTGTTCCCCTGCAGCAGTCGTTTGGAGTTCGTTTCCCCAGGTTAAGTCCAATTGAGATTGGTGTAACTTCTTCTCCACAGCAGGATGATTTTTCTCCACCAGAGTGGCTCTTTCTCCTTGATAGAAGGATTTTCCCTTCAGCATTTATTTTGCTGATGGGGTCCTAGCATTTTGCATGATTGCATAACATCTACCCTAAACGCATAGCATTTCCATCGTGTGGAGCATTATGCCATCATCAAACATATGCATATGAAACATGAGCTAGGTCGTTACCATTCTTGTTTTGCAGGTATTCCTCAGCAATGTTGTTTGCTTAAGATGATTCTTAAAATCCCCAGTGAAGTCGCTAGAGTTGTTTGCTCAAGATGATTCTTGAAGTCCCCGGTGAAGTTGTTTGTTTAGGATGATTCTTAAATTCCTCAGCAGAGTTTATTCGTCCAGGATAATTCATGAATCCCCGAAGCAGAGTTACTTGATAGTTCTCCAGAATCCCCAGCGGAGATGTGTCACCCCAGCAGATTCCAAACAGAGAAGTTGAAATTTCCCTTGAAGACTTACTGATGAAGTCCAATTGCAATCTCAAAGCAGTTATCCCAGCTGACGAGGAGTGCCTGACGGCAGAAGTTTAGATATCCTTATCGGTTCATGATTGATTGAGGATTCTATTTCCGATTTTCTGACGAAGTCCGGCTGACGCCCGAGAGTTTCTTTGAGTGCCCGACGGCATCATTAACTTGATTCTTAAAAAAGTTCCTAATGACCTGATGAGTCTAGAGGAATTCTTCTGCTGCCATGCCGCAGAATGCCTGACGGCAATATCAGATATGTATCACTAGTTACCGTGTAACCAGTGATCCCTTGATGACTTGAGGAAGAAGCTGCAGTGAAATCTGATGATCATCCTGACGAAGATTTGGGCCAGTTGCCATGCAACTGCCATTTCAGACTTCAAAGATTGTCCTACCCACCAAAGTATCATTTACTTGTGCGGTTGGCAAATTTCCGGTTACCGTGTAACCGATTCCCCAGCAAGTTGCCGTGCAACTGTCATTTTCAGTTTTGAAGATGTTCCTACCAATCAGAGTATTGTTTACCTGTGCGGTTGGCAAATCGCCAGTTACCGTGTAACCGGTGATCCCTTGATGATTTAAGGACACAAAGGATCATCCTAACGGAGATTCAGATCAGTACTTCTTCAGCTAGTTTCTGTGCAACTATCATTTCAATTTCCGAAGATTTGGCTGCCCATCAGAGTACCGTGTGCTTGTGCAGTTGGCAAATTTCCGGGTTTATCGGTATTCAACCGTCTTTTACCTTGATTTTCTAAGAGTCATTCGCTTCTCACCTAGTCAGGTCCAAGCCGTTTGAATAAGGGCAGCTGTTGCACCCCAAAATTTGCCCAACCTTTCTTTACCTAGCTTGTGTTTCATTGCATTCATATTAGCATTATCATTTGCATTTCATTGACATGTGTGTAGGAGATCAAGAGGTATGACTACCAATCAAGGGCTACACTAGGCTATGAAGCTAGCTAAGAGGATTATCCAAGTGTTCAAGGGTTGACATCCTGACCAGAGAAGTCTAAGATCCTCAGAGAAAGTGGTTGAAGCCAAGTGTGTATATCTCCTAACTTGAGAGTTGCGGGAAGATCATCAGATGATTCTGAAGCCATAAGGTTGGACTTGAGGTCTTGAGAGAGCTCATAAGAATTATTGAGATCATACTGAAGCCTAGACAGGTCATTATGCAAAGGATATGAAGATATACCCAAGATTGGTACAACTAGGGTTTCATCTGGTCAACCCTAGGAAAACTGATGAGTTGAAGAGGGTTGAGACCTAATTCAAGAGCCATGTGATCATGGATTGATGTGTTAAGATGTCCTAGGGATGATTCCAAGGTCAACTTATCATGAATCAAGAGTGTGAGAAGTTGCTAGGCTAGGGTTGCTATGCTTGACAGTGTAAAATCCCCTGGTTTGGTGCCTAACTTCAAGACCACATAACTCAAGATGTGATTTTCATCTCACCTTGACCATAACATGATTGTTGTAGGGAATGATCTTAGCTTTAATTTGAGTACTAGAAGTCCTTGATATGGTTTATAGAACTCAAGTTATGAGCCAGACAAGTTACAGGTCATCTGAGGCATGTGAATTTGGAGCTTGAAAGTTACCCAACTTGCATGAGACTTTTGCCCTAGAAGGATGATTCCTATGAACTTTTGGTCAACATGAATCTTGTTCCTTATTCTCTTAGATTTCTAAAGAGTACTAGAAGTCCATGATTGGTTTTATAGAACTCAAGTTATGGCTTTGACAAGTCAAGGGTATTTTGGGTATTAGGAATTATAGGTCATTTTTTATTATGGGTCCATTTCACCAACTTAGGCACTTCAAATGAAGATTTGTTCAACTTGAAAGTTGTTCAAAACGGTGTTTTTAGTCCAACCATGACCCAAGCAACCATTGATATGGATTGAACATGGAAAAGTATAAAGAAATTTGGGAAAAAGATCACTTAAGGCATAAAGAATGAAAAATTCAAAATAAATTGTAATGGTGCCAAAACCTCACAAGTTTGTGCTTATTTTGATTGGAAATGGTATTTTAAAGAGTTTGGAAATATTACATTTGTGATTTAAGGCTCATTTCATGGACATTGAATGGATTACTTCATGATGAAGTAACATAACAAATCTTGGCCATTGGATCCATTCAAGTCCTCAATCTGGTCCATTCATATCCAAGGAGGGTAGAGCAATGAAATTGAGTGAAGATTGGAGTGAAACAGAGCTGGAACACGCATATCCCATAGTTGAATTTTGAAGGAAAGTAAAATTTTGGATTCTCCAATTTGGGCCATGATTGGGCCATCTTAAGGTCCATATCAGTTCTATTTAAGTTCCTGATGGTGTTCAGATAGTTTTTTGGAAGGAATTGGTTGAGATTTCAGTTGTGGAAGTTAGAGAGCAAAGCTTTCAACTCTAAATCATGTTTTGCAATTCAGTGGTTTTCAAGAGGAATTGAAGATACTGATAGCACCAGGATCATTGATTGAAGGTTTCTCCACGTTTTGAAGCCAAGAATCAACATGCAACTGCTCCAATTTGAAGCTTTTTTCCAAGTTTTTATTCTTCAAAACTGCTCTTAATTTAGGCATGTTTAGATTGAAATCAGCATGTGGTTAAGTTGTAGATGCAACCTAGAACGATTTAGGATCTTAATGGTGAGGTTTGGTGATGATTCAAGATGCGATGAGATTTCTGTTTGGATTCGAATCTAGAGAATTATTGAGTGTTAGCATGAATAGATTAGTGTTTCTTGATCTCTGAAGAGTGAGGATCATGTTTGTGTAAACAATTTTGAGTTTGGTGATAGCGATGAAATCACGTAGTTTTCTGTTCATCTTCGATTTGAGAGATTCATGAAGAATTGATACAAATGGATTGGATATTAGTGATCAGTAAGAAGAGGCGAGAAGAATCACATAATTTTCTTTGAGTTTTGTGAGATTTGGTTGCAGAGCTTGATAGCTCTCACCAGAGAAGATGGTTGCGCGGCCACCGGAGCCACCGTCCTGGTTATCCCCCCCAGTCTCAGATTCAAATGAAGAAGATAAATTATAGACCATTGGATCAGTGGAATTCGTAGACTTTGAAATCCAATCCAACGCACGTAATCCATTCTGAGTTTTGACCTTGACCAAGCCAAAACGCAACCGTCCATTAATGCATTGGCACGCGCGTGGCTGTTGGATCCATTGACTAGTATTCACATCTGACGGCCCTGATATTTTCTGTTGTGTTATTTCTTTAATTGATTTTTTGGATTTTCTTTAATTGCTTTTATCATTTTAAATTCATAGTAAATCCATTCTTGATCAGAAAAATATGAAAAAAATATGTGCATGATCCTGATTTAATTTCTGATTTTCTGATGCCTTAGGATTTTATTTTGGTTTTATTTTCAATTTAATATCCATTTTCTATTTTTTTATAAATGATTAAAATGCATAAAATAGCTTGTTTGCTTGTTGATTTTATTGCCAATTCATGCCTCTGATTTTGATGTTGATTTTTGGCTGGCTGATTGTAGACATGTTGATGATGTTATGTGATTTTTGTTGAGATTTTTAGATGATTCTAAATAGGATTTTGAGATAGTTGTTTAGGAGTATTCATTGATGGATCCCCTTAGAGTACTCTTTGGATTTAGATTTTGTTTGAGCCTTTTGATTTAGGTTTAGCCCCTGGTTTTCCTACCATAGCTTGTTAACACATGTAGGATGATGTAGTATTTTCCTTAGAATTTTTAGAAATGATTTTCTATTAGTTCCCCATTTTACAAGTTAGCCTTAGTTTAGATGACCCTAAATAGGTTAACATCATAGATTAGTCTTGTAAATGACCATTAGATGATTCTAAGTATTATATCCTTTCTTGATAGAATGGTAAGTAGGTAGATACCTCATTAGAACTTTGCTAAAGCCTTGATAGAGCTTTTGATTCCCCTAACTTAGGCGATCCTTGCAGCTAGTTTGTAGGGTTTCTTAGGAGTGTTGTGTTGCCTTCTGTCCCCTATGTGATTTCCTCCCTGGGCTTTTCCCTACCCTCTTTATCCAAGTCTTGAAGAGGAACCCTCCTAGGAGAGCCTAATCCTTCCTTTGGTTGGATTCTGTGCATTCCTCAGGAGGTTGAGCCTTGAATTGACATTCCCCAGTATAGTACATTCCTTTGGTTTGTACTATCTCTCTCCTTCAAGTCTTGATGAGGAGCCCTCCTGGGAGAGCCTAATCCTTCCTTTGGTTGGATTCTGTGCATTCCTCAGGAGGTTGAGCCTTGGATTGACATTCTTGGCATGGTATATTCCCTTGGTTTATATACTGTCATCCATCTCAAAGTCCTTTTCTTAGGATCCCTCTTGGGAGAGCCTAATCCTTCCCTTGGTTGGATTCTGTGCATTCCTCAACAGGTTGAGCCTGAGATGGACATTTTGTGTTGATTCACTATAATCAGTTACCCTTAGATTGATATCTAGGACTAATACCCAGTCTTTTCTATCCTATTGACATAGGATCCCTCTTGGGAGAGCCTAATCCTTCCTTTGGTTGGATTCTGTGCATTCCTCAAGAGGTTGAGCCCATGATGGACTCTGGTGTTGAGACACCTCCAACCTAATGTAGCCTGGGATGACTCCCCTGTTGCTCATCTTGGTTTCTCTTTCTTGTTTGAATTGCTTGATGCATTAGAATAGGTCTATGTTTATATTATTTTAAGCTAGGAGCATGACTGCCTAGAGGTTGAGTGAGTCTCCCTCTGATTGTTTGCATTAAGGGTTGAGGTGATCCTCCCCTTGCTTGTATGTTGTTTTTCTTTTCATCTGTGTGTTAGCATTAGAGGTTTAGCCTGTTTCCCTCTGCTTGTCTGTATTGATTATTTTCTTTTTGCTTGATTTCCTAGAGGTTGAGTGAGTCTCCCTCTGCTTGTATTGCTGCATTGCATGTGCATCTTTACTATTTATCTGTTTACTGTTTAGCTGATGCTTTATCTGTTTCTGTACCCCACTGGCATGATCCCCTAGGGCTCTCACTTCCTTTGATAGGGAAGTGGTGATTAGAAGTTTAGGTTGAAACCTATGCATGATAACTTCTAAGAGTTCCCTGTTTCAAACCTCAACCATAGGATGAATCCTTGGCATGACAACATTAGGACTTGACAGTTTCCCCATAGAGTTTGTTCTCTTCTCTCTCTAAAAACAACAGTAAAAAACGTAATAAAGGCAAGTTAGTACAAGCGCGTTACGAGCCTTAAGCTACTTGGGAAAAGATAATTGAGCGGTCTCCTCTCAATCATCTAAAGTGTTTAGTATACGTCCTTTGGACGATATGCGACGCATTCGCTCCTAAGTCATAGTCTCTAATGTTGTACTAACTACAGACGTCCATAAAAAACACTTCTTCCATAAAATATATAAAACAAACTTCAAACCTTTTTGCCCCGTGGGCCCATAATTCAAAGGAAAGCTTTTCTGAAGAAAAGAGTGTCATTAACTCCCAGTTCTACCGCAAACGGTGATGCACGAGTCTCTGACGAGCAAGCTGCATACACCAAACGGCTGGAACTGTTTGTTAACCCTACTCAGAAAACAGATGAATTTGAACTCCCGTAATTCGTATTATCCTGGACTACGTAAGCTCTGATCTCTCATATCTGTTGAGAGTACGTAGGCACAATACTGACATATTGGCGAGCCACCTTCCCCCATCCCGTTGCCCGTAGTTAGCCGAACTATGTTGACTTTGATTTCTCATTCTCTGATGAGAATACATAGGCATAAAGCGCGATGCTTTGCCGAGTCATTTTTATTTCCTTTTCAGACCAGCCTTGATAGGTAGATAGTAAAACCAACCCGTCAGATAAACACAACAAGCGTGGATCCCATCGAGTACGATGGACGTGAGGGGTGCTAATACCTTCCCCTTGCGTAACCGACTCCCGAATCCATACATGGTTGCGACGACCTTGTCTTATACCTTTCCGTCAGGTTTTTCCGATTGTTTCCTTTCCCTTTCTGTGGGATAAATAACGAAAGGTGGCGACTCTTCTGTTTTGCCGGCACCTTATTTTCGCGGTAGCGACAATGTGGACGATGACAAGCTGATGATACATTGCTTTCAAGATAGCTTGAGTGGAGCGTCGTCCAAATGGTATTTGAGTCTCAATCAAGGAAAGATTAAAAACCTCCAAGATCTATCTGATACCTTTATCAAACACTACAAATACAACATGGATATGATGTCTGATAGGAGACAGTTGTAGAACATGACACAGAGAGACAAAGAATCATTCAAAGAATATGCAAAGAGATTGAGGGAGTTAGCCTCTCACATTGAACCTCCATTAGCTAAAAAAGATCTTGCTGAACTACTCATGGATACTGTACCACCTTCCTATTATGAGAAAATGGTAGGAAGCACATCATTGGGATTCTCTGAGCTTGTGGCCGTAGAAGCCCGAATCGAGCATGGTTTAAAGAGTGGTAAAATTACGCCTGTTGCTACTACTTCCAACAATGTAAGAAAGAACCAAGAGGGTTTCCAGCAAAGACAAGAGGGCGATACCAATGCCTTGTCTAGTGGTTAGAGAGGAGGTCAACTAAGGAGAAGACCTCCACAGCCTACTACTTATCAACAACCCTCTGCATCAGTACCATATTTTCAACAACCTTATATGGCGTTTGTAATTCTAGCTTATCCACCGCCACCACCTCCAGTCAGTTATCCATTATATCCTCAACCATTCATGCTAGGATATCCACCACAAATGGTTCGTCCGCATCCACCAGCTCCTCCGGTTCAGAATCATCCATAGCAAAGACCTCAGGCTTCTCCTACAATGCCTGCTAATCAAAACTGTGCCAGAAGAAGTCCAAATTTTGAGCCCATTCCCATGACGTATAAAGATTTATACCTATCTCTAGTGTACAAGGGATTAGTGACCACTAGGTCGTTACCTCCTTTCATTGGGAAACCTCCTTATTGGTTCAACCCGAACCTACACTGTGAATACCATCAAGGTGCCGCAGGGCACGATCTGGATGGATGTTTTGCTTTAAAGACAAGGGTTCAAGAGCTCATCAATTGCAAAATCCTATCTTTCAAAGATAAGGGTCCAAATATTGCTAACAACCCTCTCCCACTCATGGAGGGCATGCTGCTAATGCTATCAAGAAGTTTCTAATGAATAAATTGTCAAAGATGTCAAAGAATTGAGAACCCCGATGAAAGAACTCCATGCCCATTTGGTGGAGTTTAGATTGATTTCAAAGAAACATGATAGTTGTGATGAATGCTTCATCCTTGTGAAGGATTGTTCTATGGTTAGTAATGACATACAACAATTAATAGATCAAGGGATACTTCAAGTCATCCGTGCCAGAGTTGATAAGGATATAACTATGATTGAACCTCATTTCGAAATACCACCAAGATGGTAGATTGAGTATCACAGTACACCAAGTGTTCCCCCAAGTGGAGGATATGTATGTCCAAAAATAGTGATTCAACCTGCTCATCTTCCTTACTTTAACAATAATGCAGTACCATGGCGTTATAATGTTGTTGTCTTCATAAATGGTCAAGAAGTGTCCTTATGGGATCAATTTGAAAGGATCTCTAAACCTGATGTGTCCAATATTGCTGAAACAAGTAGGATGACCCATAGCGGTCATGTCTTTGGACCTACTCCACCTCCAAAAGCTGTTGAAGAGATAGTAAGAGAAAAGATTAATGAAATTCTACAATCCCACAAGAGGCTGGAGATTATTGATGAAACAATATCACCACAAGAAGCTGAAAAATTTAAAAGATTGATAAAATGAAGTGACTATAAGGTGGTGGATCAGCTCCACCAAACTTCTTCGAGAATCTCTATGCTCTCATTATTATTTCATTCAGAAGCACATAGGAAGGCCTTGTTGAAGGTGCTCATCCAAGCGCATGTATCATAAGGAATCACCGTGGCTCAGTTCAATGGAACTGTATCCAATATCACTGCGTGTAATACTTTGAGTTTTCATGATTAAGAACTTCCTGAGGAGGGAAGAAACCATAATCAAGGTCTGTATATTTCTGTGAAATGTCTGGATGATGTTTTAGCTCGAGTGTTAGTGGATACAGGGTCATCATTAGATGTAATGCCAAATTCTATCTTGGCCAAGCTCTTTTATACAGAGACTGTGATGAGACCCAATGTGATGATTATAAAATCTTTTGACGGATCTCGTAGAGTTGTGATTGGAGAAGTGGACTTGCCAATACTAGTAGGCCCACATATTTTCAAGATAACTTTCCAGATCATGGATATTAACCCAACATATAGTTGTCTGTTGGGAAGGCCATGGATCCACGCTGCTGACGCAGTAACGTCCACACTCCACCAAAAGATGAAAGTTGTGGTAAATAGGAAGCTAATCACAGTGTCTGGCGAAGACGATTTGTTGATCAGTCACCTTTCATCGTTCAGATATATTGAAGTTGATGAAGGAGCATTTGAAACTTCTTTTCGAGCTCTTGAAATTTATAATGTTGTTTATTGGAGGTAAAAGAACAATATATGGTGGTAGATCCATCATTTGCTTCTTTGGAAGGTGCTAAGGCAATGCTTGAGAGAGGTAGTACTGAAGGTTGGGGTCAAGTGATTCACATTCCTAAGAAGAATAATGGTTTTGGGTTAGGATACGAGTCTCAGATGAATGAAGGTGTCCAAGGTTCCTCTATAGCTAAAGTAAGAAGTTTTCAAGAGGTGTTCCACAGTGCGGGATTCATCTATAACAAAGAGGTGGCCGCTGTAGAAGACGATGCAGTTGATTTAACAATATCATGCTTGGTGTATCATTGCACAACTGATTTGAATAACTAGGAATCTATCGACTTACCTGAAGTTTTTCCATTGTCAAAGTAATTTATTTTCATTTTCTCAAAATCCTTTTGCTCTGCCCAAGGCTTAAGAATCATATGTAGGACCCTCTTTATTTCAAATGATTACCATCATTAATAAAAAGCATTTTGTTTTTCATTCTTCTCTTTTTGTTTTTTGTTTTAAAGAAAATGGCAACCTTTTTAAAGCCACAAAAAGCATTTTACCTTCTTGCATTTACTTTTTTTATTTTTTCTAAAATCAATATAAAAATCATGCAGAATAATTAATGAACCTGTTGAACTCGATAATGCTACAATCCCTCATAACTTTGAGACCATTGTAAACCAAGCGAAGGAAGAGTGCGAGGATGAATGTGATCTTATTGAGGAACTAGCAAGGTTTCTAGAGCACGAGGATAAAGCTATTCAGCCTCATCAGGAACTTGTAGAGATCATCAACTTGGGAACATAGGAGGTGAAGAAAGAGGTGAAGACTGGTACTATCCTTGAAGATGGCATCAGGGAGAGTCTAATCAAGCTTTTGCATGAATATGTAGACGTGTTTGCCTGGTCATACCAAGATATGCCAGGTTTGGACATATATATTGTTGAGCACCGACTATCGCTTCGGCCAGAATGTCTACCAGTGAAATAGAAGCTAAGAAGAGAAAGGCATGATATATCCATCAAGATCCAAGAAGAAGTCAAGAAGCAGTTCGACGCAGGGTTTCTAGCAGTGTCCAACTACCCTTAATGAGTTGCTAATATCGTGCCCGTCCCTAAAAAGGATGGTAACGCGAGAATATGTGTGGATTACAGAGATCTAAATAGAGCCAGTCTAAAGGACGATCCTTTTCCACATATTGATACACTAGTTGACAATACTACTAAAATTTCCATTTTCTCCTTCATGGATGGTTTCTCAGGCTATAATCAAATCAAAATGGTGCCTGAAAAAATGGAGAAGACCACGTTTATAATGCCATGGGGAACATACTACTACAAGGTAATGCCTTTTGGGTTAAAAAACGCTGGGGCAACCTATCAACGAGCAATGGTCACCCTCTTCCACGACATGATGCACAAGGAAATTGAAGTGTATGTTGATGATATGATAACCAAATCATAAACTGAAGAGGACCATATAGAACACATGCAAAAACTGTTTGAACGGATGAGGAAGTTCAGATTGCGCCTAAATCCTGCTAAGTGTACATTCGGTGTCCGGTCAGGGAAGTTGCTTGGTTTTATTGTCAGCCAACGTGGAATTGAAGTAGACCCCGATAAAGTCAGGGCTATTCAAGAAATGCCTACTCCACAAACAGAGAAATAAGTCAAAGGATTCCTAGGAAGATTAAATTATATCTCTAAGTTTATCTCTCATATGAGTGCTACGTGTGAGCCTATCTTCATGCTGCTGAGGAAGAATCAATCTGTCCTGTGGGATGCCGATTGTCAAAAAGCTTTTGAAAATATCAAATGTTATCTGCATGAGCCTCCCATCCGGGTCCCACCAGTGCCTGGGAAACCGCTCGTCATGTACCTTACTGTATTAGAAGATTCGATGGGATGCGTATCGCGGCAACAAGATGAATCTGGTCTAAAAGAGCACACGATTTATTACCTAAGCAAGCGGTTTACTGATTGTGAATCGAGATATTCTTATGTGGAAAAGACCTGTTGTGCTTTAGCATGGGCTGGCTGTCGTTTGAGACAATACATGATATGCCATACCACTTTATTAATTTTAAAAATGGATCCAATAAAGTTCATCTTTGAGAAACCTGCTCTAAATGGGAGATTGGCTCATTGGCAGATGTTGTTGTTTGAGTATGATATATAGTACGTCACCCAAAAGGCAATTAAATGGAGCGTATTAGCAGAGTATGTAGTGCATCAGCCGTCGGAGGACTACTAATCCATAAAGTTTGACTCCCCCGACGAAGATATCATGTTTATAAAGGATTATGAGATCCCAGACCCTGATGAAGGACCTGAGCCTAGGGCAATTTGGCAACTTGCATTTGATGGTGCTTCAAATTCTAACAGACATGACATCAGAGCTATTTTGGTCTCTCCTTATGGTAATTGTACCCTTTTACTGCAAGATTATGCTTTGGTTGTTAGAACAATATGGCTGAATGTGAAGCCTGTATCCTTGGTCTTGAAGCTGCAATCGATCTTCGCATCAAGAATCTTGAGGTGTATAGAGACTCTGCTTTGGTGATCTACCAAATCAAAGGAGATTATGAAACCTGTGATACTAAGTTGGTCCCTTATCATGCTTATGTCAAAGAATTGATAAAATACTTTGATACCATAACATTTCATCACATCTCAAGAACAGAACACCGAGTAGCTGATGCTTTGGCTACGTTAGTTGCCATGTACTAGGTCAGGTTCCATAATAAAGCTCCTCTTATTGTTATAAGGCGATAGTTTGAACCAACTTACTACCAAATAGTCGAAGCAGAAGCTGAAGCCTTGGTTTCATGACATCAAGTGTTTTTTAGAAAGACAGGAGTATACAGAGAATGCTTCGACCATGGATGAAAGGAATCTGAGGAATTTAGCATCCAATTTCTTCTTAAACAATGGTGTCTTCTATAAAAGAAACCATGATATGGTGCTACTCAGACGTGTTGATAGAAATGAAGCTGACATGCTAATCAAGGAGCTACATGAAGTATATTTTGGGACACATGCTAATGGACACACCATGGCTAAAAAGATCCTAAGGGCTGGCTATTACTGGTTGACAATGGAAGTTGATTGTTTTTGTTATGCCAAAACTTGCCATAGGTGTCAAATTTACTCTGATAAAGTTCATGTGTCACCCACTCCTCTGAATGTTTTAACTTCTCCATGGATATTTTCGATGTGGGGCATTGATATGATTGACTCTATTGAACCAAAAGCATCTAATGGTCATCACTTCATCCTAGTCGCCATTGATTACTTCATAAAATGGGTAGAGGCTGCTTCCTATGCCAACGTGACCAAGCAAGTGGTTGCTTGATTTCTCAAGAAGAATATTATCTGTCGATATGGAATTCCAAGAAAAATCATCACATATAATGGGTCAAATTTGAACAACAAAGTTATAAAGGAGTTGTGTGAGAGCTTTAAGATTCAGCACCATAATTCTTCTCCATATCGCCCAAAGATGAATGAAGCTGTTGAAGCTGCGAATAAAAAAATTAAAAAGATCTTGCAAAAGATGGTGATAACTTATAAAGATTGGCATGAGATGTTACCTTTCTCCTTGCATGGATATCGCGTCTGTCCGCACTTCAACATGGGCAACCCCTTTTTCCCTGGTATACGAAATGGAAGCAGTTCTCCCAGTTGAGGTAGAAATCCCATCGATGAGAGTTCTGATGGAAACTAAACTTGAAGAGGTTGAATGGATGCAAAACCATTTTAACGAGTTGAATCACATTGAAGAGAAGCGCATGGTTGCTTTATGTCATGGGAAGCTATATTAGAAATGACTCAAGGCATTTGAAAAAAAGGTCCGTCTTCGAGAGTATAAGGAAGGAGAGCTCGTGCTTAAGAATATTTTCCCTGTTCACAAGGATCTACGTGGAAAATAGGCTCCAAATTATGAAGGCCCATTCGTTGTTAAGAAAGTCTTTTCTGGTGGAGCCCTAATTCTTACAACGATGGACAGCGAGGAGTTCCATAAGATAATAAATTCTGATGCAATTCGATTGTATTATACCTACAAAAAAGAAAGCTGCTAAGTTGAAAACCCGAAAGGGCGACTTAATCAAAAAGGGCATCCCGGTAGGCTGAAAACCCGAAAGGGCGGTCCAGGAAAAACTTAGGGATATAAAAAATGCCAGCTCAGTAAGTTGAACACCCGTAAGGGCAACTTAGGCAAAAAAAACAGCATCCCGGTGGATTGAAAACCTGATAGGGCGATCCAGGAAAAAGTTAGGGATAAATAAAAGGCTAATAAAATATCGAGCAAGTCGGATCATCAATGAAAGAACAGGGGCATGAAGATCAACCTAATCTTTCTCTTCAGAAGCGAAGTTCTAAGGATCTTTTAGTTCTAGGGAAAGTAGCATTTATTGAGATTTAATGTAAACCTTTCCCATTACTATTTTCCTTTTTTTTGGTTTTCTTTGTAATATTCCATGTGGAGCCATGTTTTCATGTGCTACCATATTATAAATGAAGCTTGTATTTCCTTTTCTATTCATTGTGTTATTTATCTTTCTTTCGCAAAATGTCATTTATTTTGGATGATATAATCTTGAAGCTAAGGGATAACTATATATTGAGATACATAAATTCTTTGACAATTGAAATAACTAAAAGGAAAACTGGTATTTTCCCCAGAGACCACAAAGTTACAAGATATTTGTGAAACACTTCTGAAATAATCCCTAAGGAGGACTTGGTCCCATCATTTTCCAATAAAATTTTAACGAAGTCTGACGTACCTGAAGAACATGTCCAGAACATCCATTCATTTTAACTGAGGTGCTTCTCCGAATGTTGAGGAAAACAGGATGGTCACCTTTACACCGAAAATCCTTTGTGCCTGTTACAGTAAACCAGTCTTTGTCTTGCATGCACACCGATCAGGTCGTTGCATGTCAAGCGTATCATGTCATCTTTTTTTAGCCTATTAGTGATGGCAGTTACTCAAATAAATACTTGGTAAAGTTTTTTTTTGTTGGCCTGAGGTTTTTTCCAGATCACCTACCAGATAAGTCATAGTTTTAATCACCTTCTTGTCTGATAAATTTCTAGATATCCTTCCATATGTTGTGTTGTCAACTTTTACTGTCCGTTTGGTTCTGTGAGAATCCGAAGCCTTTTCTCTTAAACTATGTGCGAATCTGGAGTTCCTTTATTTGTTTTATGCAAATCCAGAACTTCATTTTATGGTTATGCGAGAAGCATTAATCCACCTTTCTTTTAAACTCTGTGCAAATTCAGAGTCTTTTCTTACTATGTGCGAATCCGGAGTCTTTACTTTTTATACTCTGTGTGAATCCAGAGTCTTTTGTTAGTTCTGTGCAAATCCGGTACTCTTTTTATGGTTATGCGAGAAACATTAAGCTATCTTTCTTTTGTACTCTGTGCGAACCCAAAGTCCTTTGTTTGTTTTGTGCGAATCCGGAACTCTTTTTCTTGGTTATGAGAGAAACCAAACCTATAATTTACGATGTTTTAAAAAGAGTCATAGCCCATTTCATTTTGCATATACTCTGTACGAATGCGGAGTCTTTGCTTTTCTTACTCTGTGCGAATCCAAAGTCTTTATTTTTCTTACTCTGTGCGAATCTGGAGTCTCTGCTTTTCTTACTCTGTGTGAATCAGGAGTCTTTTCTTTTTATACTCTGTATGAATCCGGAGTCTTTGCTTTTCTTACTCTGTGTGAATCCGGAGTCTTTGCTTTTTATACTCTATGTGAAACCGGAGTGTTGCAGTGAGAATCAGATGTCAAGCTATTAATTAACTTGAATCACAAATCTTTAAATATTCACCACTGAGCTTTGATTTATCCAAAGGAAAGGGTAAAGTTCGAAGAAAACCCTAAGTGCGCTACACAACAACGAAGCTAAAAGATCGGGGGGTTCGGGGGTTGGTTATACTAAGGGAAGGTATTAGCACCCTAAGTATCTGAAGTACTCTACAGGAGCCTCTTGTTTGGTAGTTATGTTAATGTCAATGTCTGTTTGCTAATGATTATATGCTAAGGTAAAGACCTATGGGTATATACACTAAGTATACTCTCCAAGACGTTGCATCTCGTGCCTATGCATTCTAACAAGGATGGAATCAGAGCAACTGTAGTTCTCCTAACTAGGGAGAGAACTCTTGACCATGGTCAAGCCTCAAGGGGAATAAGCATCCATAACAATAATACTTATATAGAGTTAACAAACTCTCTAAGTATAAGTTAAAAGACCTAACTGGGAATTTGACTTTAACAAAAGTCGAAGAGGTAAGAGTGAGTAACAATAACCATGGTACACACATAGAGTTAACAAACTCTAGACCTAAGCTTTAAGTTCTAGGATTCATAAAAAGGTATGCTAAAGGTCTTGACTTGACAAATTCAAAAGGATAAGGTTATCTAAAAGTCCTAATAACTCTAACAAGGTCCAAGGGAGACTAAAAGAAATGATGAACTATCTATGACATTGAGTCAATAGAGATACTTTCCTTTGGAATTAGGAACACAAGGCAACTCTTTTGGATGAGAGCTAACAAGCTACATCACTTGGGGAAAATATCAAAGCTAAGCATTCAGACATTCATTCAAACATGATGAAGATATAACATGGTAACTAACAAGAAAGGAAATGCAAGCATGTAACAACATCAAGCAAAGACGATGACAAGGTCACAAACAAGTATTCATCCATAAAAGTTTAGAATCAAACCAAATGTTTACAACCAAAGGTAAACATAGACGCTACAACATTTAAAAGGGGATGAGATAAGGTTCTTACAAGACCAAACATCACAAGCATAAGTGAATCATGCATAAGTCAGAACATTACTTATCATGGCAAGGTTCAAAGATCAACATGCATAAATCATAAAATAATTTATGCATGTATACAAGTCAAGTGGAATCATGTATAAGTCAAAACATTACTTATAACAAAGATCAAAGGATCAAGAATGACATGCATAAATCATAACAATATTTAAGCATGGAACACATAGAGGATCATGTATAAGTAAAAACATTACTTATCATGGATACAAATAAAGTAGAGGTAATAACCAAATAACTTGAACATGTGTGGGACACGTGTGAATAATCATGTGATTTATGGTGAATCATGTTAGACAAGTAGATAACAACCAGACATGCAAAAGGGATTCAATCATGGATTTATAAATGATGAGAAAAATTTCAAAGAGGATTCATGTACTTAAACATGTTCCAAAGATAAAATAAAAAGTGTGAGAACACTCGAAGTAAGTTAACAACCAAGGGTTTTAAGGTATGCATACATACATGAAAATGAGCTTGAAAAAGGTAACAACCATTATATAATAACAATAGTATGCGAATTCAAACATCAAACGAGACTCATACAAAGTATATTGGGTACATACAAGCAAAGAGAATCAAAAGAATCAATCGCAAAGATCAAAGGGAAGCCTAAGAAACCCTAAAAAGTCATAAACTTTGAAAATGCACAAGGGCAATAAAAATAATCTTTTTTGTAATTTTCTTGATATGGAAAGAAAATAGACATTCTCATGAACATTTATAAAAAAGAATGGGACAAAAATGATAAAAATCAAAGAAGTTATGATTAAATCAATTTGTAAAGGAAAACATAAAATCCAAGTATTAAAAATAAAGGAAGTGCACTCCAAGGAACATGAACCCACGCAACTAGGATTATTACCCAAAACCTTAGTCATCTGGCATGCGCGTGCATTGTGAGCATTAAATGTAAACATGGAATAAAATAAGAAAACAATGATTAAACAGGAAAAAAAAAGGTCTGGGGGGGATCGAACCCCAGAACCTTCGCTCACAAACTCTCCACCTTGACTTGCGGTGCTACGCCCTCATCCAATATGTATATGCTTCAAAGTTGTTTTAAAGTTGAGACACGTTAAATGGCCAACTTAGCGCCATGTCATGCCCAGTCATCTCAACCCCAGCTTCATCTTCCTCAACTTTCTCTCTCTCGCTTGTGCCCTAGAAGCATCCTTCATTGCCAGGACTTCCCTTATTCATATCTCTCTCGTTTCTCAATCATTTCAAATAATGTAAAGATCAAAGTTGGAGAATGTTTCACAAGGATGAAGGTCGTAAAAATTTCTTGTCCTAAAAGTGATTGAGCAACTCACAAATCACTCCACAACAGTGTAGCATCATGCAAGTTCAACATGTTACAACATGTTTTATTCAAACCAAACAAGGCAAGCATTTATTCAGAAATACAGGGTACCTAACACACTACATTTTTGCTATTCAAATAACAACAAATCAATGCATGAATGTGCGAGTTTGAAGATCAGAATTCTTTACCTCTTGGAGAAAGTCCAAGGCTTCTTTTCAGCTACTACAAATATAAGATAACAACTTATTTAGATTCCTTAAGCACTTTAGAACTTGTTTGGATGGCTGGATTAGGGAGAAAAAGACCGGAGCATAGAACACGATCCTTCTTGCAACAATGGAGGTTGAAGATGACACAGTATGTTGGGATTGATACAAAATCTCTCCAATGGATTGAATGAGATTTATGGATGGTCTAGAGATTATTTATGGTGTTTGTTTGTGTTTGGCACGAGTGGAATGTGTTTGGTTAGAGTTTTTTCAAAACTGTGGTGTTTTGGCAAGAACACTTTGCTACACAAATACACAAGTGTTTTGTGTGGTTTCTTAGGTTTCTTGCCTCTCTTTACACTGAAGATTGACCTGGTATTTATAGGGAGAGTGGAGAGTTTGAAGTGTGGTTAGAATCTAACTTCTTGCCAACTATCCATTTGGATTCTAAAGAGTTTGTGATAATGGTTTTTGTGTGGTTCAAGGAAGCAAGTACAGTTGGTTGAACTTTGAGCATGCTTCTGTAAATAAACTTGTACTTGGGAGGCTAAGGGAGTGGCTCTATGCTGAAATGGTCGAGAGACCATCCTTTTCAAAAATGGAAGTGTCCCCTTTATGCCATAAATAGAATAACCTCTTGGTTTATGCCTTAAAACCTTGTGCAATCACTTGAATTTTCGTGTAATATTTTGATCAAAAGAGATCTTGCAATTATACAACTCAAATCACAAAGATTTGCAACAAAAGATTGGTTTTGCATCATGTAATGTCAAGTAAAAGTCTTGAATTTCAAGCTCTTGGACTCCAACTTCTTCTCTTTGAAACTCCTAGCTCACAAATGCTATGAAGGTGTTCTTGTTTTTTTGGAAATCCCTAAGCATGCCCTACAACTTTCATGTTTTGTGAATTTCTTGAATCTCAAGGGACCATGGTGAAAACTAGCCTTGAAGTTGACTGAAAATTGGAGTAACAAAGCTGCCTTGATAATTTTCTAAGTGTTTTAGAATTCTTCTAAACTTTGAAGCTTCATTACTCAAACTTCAAGCATCCTTTGCTCATAGGTCACTAGGATACTTTTTTAGTACATGAGGAGAACTTAAAATTTACCTTTGGAACTCACAAAATGGATGTGTGGATTGGAAGTTATGGCCTTTTAAAGTTGATACCAAAACTAGGGTTTTTCCACACTTAGAAAAATTCCAAGTTTGTCCATGTTTTCTTCTTTTGCAAGAAACCTCTCAAATCTTGATTTCTCATGAAAAAACTCATGGATTGAACATATCTTGATGAAATTTGGCTTGGAAGCTCCAACTTGAACCAAAAACCCTAAAAGTCAAAGAGTTGACTTTGTCAGATGAATTTTGAATCAGATGACTTTAACTGTGTGATCTTCAATGAAATTGCATCTTGATACTTCTCAAACATCATGAGCAAGCCTTAATGAGGTATATGAACATGTTGAATCATGTTCCAAGGCTTGGGATCATGCTTGGTTCAAAAGTCAAAGGCACAATTGACTTTTCCTATAAAACCCTAATTTGGGGACAGATGAAATTGGACTTCAATTGACTTGCAATGAGATCAATTAATACTTGATCCTTGTTGAATATAAGCTCCTTGAATGTAGGGGAACCTTAATTTGGTGGTGATAAATCCAAAACATTGACTGATCAAGCAATAATCCTCTTGATTTCACAAGTGCAAAACCTTAATTCAGATGAACTTCAACAACAACAAACTTGAAACAAGGTTAGGGTTAGGAAAAAATGCTTGATGCTCTTAGAATGATAATGGAATCTATGGGTAAATATTTGGGGTATGACAGTTGCCTCTATTTAAATAGCTTTACCAGATGATATGAGAGATGACCATCTCCATTAAATTATGGTGAAAGGTATTTGAATATAGCAAACCAAAAATTTTGCCTCTTAGATGCAATGATATGCTAAAGACGATAGAACTATGCAAGTGCTGACATGATATGAATTCTATAATGAAGCTTTATGATGAGACATTCACAAATTCAAGATGCAGACAACACGCAAGCATATAGAAGAAAGCCAACACAATGAATAACCATTCACTGGGGAATGTCAGCAACACATGGGGAACTGAAACAAAACAGGGAAATCTAAAGTGATTAGGCACAAGGTTCAAACATGACCAATGTGACACTTTAGAGGAAAGAACCTCCCAACAGGGGCAGGAGACAACTCTACGGGGGAAATACTGAAGAAAATAAGACTCCAACGGGGAAAACCAGGAAGGAAAAAGATCTCCACTGGGGAAAACAAAAACGGAGAATTTCCTTACAACGAAGAGTTCAAACGAGATCTTTAGAAAATGACCGGAGATGTTGGTGACGACCAACATCCTAAGATACACAGGGGATGCTGGTAACAACCAACCATCCTAAGATCAACGTTAGACGAACATTGCCAATAACCATTAGACTTTAGATGATGCTAGTGACGACAAGGCTCAATGGACTGGTGACAACCAAACTGATGATATCAATAAAAAATGGGTTTCAAGGAATACCAATAACTACTGGACTTTTTGGGGTTTGGTGACAACCAAAATAGAGATGCCAATGACAATTGGACTTAAAACAAGGTCAGTCAAGACATTACTGGACCTTTAAAATGGATATGGTAACAACCAAAACAGCGATGCCAATAACAATTGGACTTTAAACAAGGTCAGTCAAGACATTATTGGACCTTCGAAACGGATATGGTAACAACCAAATCAGAGATGCCAATAACAATTGGACTTTAACCAATGTCAGTCAAAACATTACCAGACTTTCAAAACGGATATGGTGACAACCAAATCAGAAATGCCAATAACAATTGGAATTTAAGGAATGTCAGTGACCATTGGACTTCAAGTGGATATGGTAACAACCAAATTAGAAATGCCAATAACAATTGGACTTTAAGGAATGCCAGTAACCACTGGACTTCAAGCGGATATGGCAACAACCAAATCGGCAGTACCAATAACAATTGGACTTTAAGGAATACCAGTAACGACTGGACTTCAAATGGATATGACAACAACCAAATCAGCGATGCTAATAGGCTTAAAATAATGTCAGTCAAAATATTACTGGGCTTTCAAAACGGATATGGTGACAACCAAATCAGACATGCCAATAACAATTGGACTTTAAGCAATGATCGATAGTGATAACTAGACTTCAAAAGGGCTGGTAACAACCAGATTAATGATACCAATAACAATTGGGTTCACATAAAGCAAGTCAAAACATTATTGTACTTCGAGGGAGTTAGCAATGACTAAACTTCATGGGGAAAAGGTTGGTGACCACCAAATAGCAGCAGTAATTTGAGGGACTTGTAACAACTAGATTCACAAGATAATACTAGCAACTACTAGATAATAAAAAATGCTGGTAATTGGATTCTCTGTTGGAAATTGCTAGTTAAAACTAGACTTCACAGGGGAATATGGAGACGATCAGATAAGCCAAAACAAAAGGGGGCTAGTAACAATTAGACCACAAGGGAAAATTGGTAACAACCAAAGGTTAAAAGATGAAAGTAACAACTGATCTAGAAAGATATGGTGATAACCAAAGATCTCGAAAGGGGAGCCAAGCGACTCTGTGGGAGATAAAGGTGGATGACAGCCACACGGACACGAAAGATTGCCAGTTATAACTGGACTTAGAAGCGAAAACAATAGCCAAGCAAACGCAACCCAAAAATATATGCTAAGTGTGAATGCTATGATATGATGCAAATGCTCAAGGACACACAAGGACCGACTCTAACAAGAGACACAAAACAGCAGACTCAAGGGGGAAGGTAGATCACAATCCACTTCCTTGGGGGAAAAAAATGTTACGCTGAATCCAGGGAACGATGGTGTCTTTGGCAACTTCATTGGGGAACAATACGGAGCATAGGCAAGCCATCCAATAACACAAATCTCTTTGGGAGAGTCAAATTTCCTACTCTGAGGATGGGTCTTCAAAACTTCCATCGGGTGAGGGATACTAGAGAAATTGTCCTTTAGTGGGGCCAATGTTGCTTGAGGTGGCAATACTAAGATTTTGGCTGCTTTCAGACTTTCTGGGAAGCAAATTAATTTCCACTGAAATCGCTCATAAGCCAAAGTAAATACTTGCTCTGTTTTAAAATCATTTTTGATTCAAAATTTGCTTTCAAAGATCATTATTAACAAATAAATGATTGTTTTGCATAACAAAGGAAAGTAAGGAGCGCAATAGATCACCAATATTTGAATGGTTCAAACTGATTTTATTTCAAGAATGACAGCTTGCTAAAGGAAAATCTCCATGGAATATTTACCATTTGAAAATGGAAAAAATGGAAAAGGTACATCAAATCCAATGACTATCCTGCCCTAATGACCGAGAGTTCTCCAGACCTTCGCCTCTGAAAAGATTATTGGAAGTGGGTTTCTTTGGTAATCTTCACAGTGGTAACAACCTCAGATGCAGCAAAATGCTTTTTTGTCCCTGACTTTTGCCTGAATCTCCTTTTCGGCTTTTTGATTCACTAGGACGCTCATTTTTTGCCTAAGCCGCCCTTTCTGATTTTTGACTTAGCGAGCTTTCTTTTTTGTTTCATCCCTAATTTTTGCCTAAGTTGTTGTCATACCCCAAATTTGTCCTACCTTGTATAGCTTTCATACGTACATCCATCCTATAATCATCATTTAGAAAATTCAAGAGTTTGTTGTTTCTGGTTGTCGTGAAGATTGAGGATCAGTGGTCAGACATGTTTGTTTTCAAGATCAAGGTCATGGTGTATTAATCCAAGTGTTGGTGCTTGAGGGCTCAGTCAGGGTTTATGTGCCATTTTAGTTTGTTTGTGTGTGGATCAAACTATCAGACTGTGATAAGTCAGACGCTTCATAGATGGATTCATTTATTGACATTCAAGTGGCTAGGTGCAATAGGATTCATTGATTCAAGGTCTTATTTATTCTAGGTTCAAGGTCAATTTTAGATTCATTCTGATGCAGTAATCTAAGATTCAAGGGTTGGTTTGTGGCTTCTCGAGGGCTAGTTCATCTTTTTTAATCCAGATCAGATTCATTTCCACTTAGAGTCGATAACCATCTCTTGACTTTTATCCATCTTCTAAATCCTTTTTTTAAAAAATAAAAAACCATATCCATCGTCATTCCCCTTAATTGTTATACAAATTTATTTTTATCCATTTTTCAAAACCAACCATAATTCAATTTTATTTTTAGATTTATTGTTTTTTTAACCACCTTTAAATATATCATCCAATGATGCCTATTACATTCAACCCATGTTATTCAAGTCCCACTATGTAAGTCTACAAAAAAAACCCACACATCCATAGAGTTTATTAGGCCCATACTATTTTTTCTTAAACCCACATTACTACAATAAAAAAAAACAAGAAATAGAAGTTCATTTGCATATTTTACAATAAGGCACAATCCTTTGACGTGCAACAACTTTCCAGGCCATGCTTCACAAACTCATACGACATTCCACACAGACCAGCTGCAGTACACACGCATCACCTTGCCAAAAAACCTTCACACTATACACATGAAACCTGCATCATAACAAAGAAAACGCATCATAACATACCCGCACCTTACGCACTACCATACACACACAACAATGACTTTCCTTTTCACAATACAAACCTGCATAATATTTTTTCAGTCACAACAAAATAAACAATACGTCATAGTCTATACGAAATGAAATAACAAAGCCACGTCCCAACACTTTCCCTCAATCTCCTCATATAAATAAGAACTCTCAACACCAAAGCTGGGGGAGGACCGAAAAAATGCCGCCTAAAATCCCTCTCCCTTGATATCGTTCTAAACCCTACACCTTTCAGTAATCCAAATAAACCTTCACCCATTTTAATCACCCCCTCAACCCTTTCTTTTTCCTTAAAATAATAAACATAACCAACAAGAATTGGCCATTTTTTCGCTACTTTTCCTCACCCCTCACAACTCAAGTCATCCATTTTAAAACCCCAGATTTGAAACCTCACTCTTAAGGGGGCACGGGGAAGCCAACATTACACTGAAAATTCCTCTTCAACCTCAATTTCCCTAACCTTCTTCCTCCATATTCAAACTTTAATCCCGTCAACCCTTAACACTCAACAACCACAACAATGAATTGATTCAAAAATAGAAAAATAGAATGAGATGAAGTGGAAATTTTGACACAAAACTGAAATGAAATCATCAAACCAACCTAGGTAAGAATCGGCAGCAGACTGTGAATTAGAGGAGAAAGGTGGGAAACAACGTCGGGTTCCTTTGGTTGGCTTTTTTCGCTTGCTTGTACTTCTTCGTTTGGATTTCTTTAATTTTAAGAAAAATGGTATTTTTAAAGTGAAGGGAAAGTTGTTGTCGTTCAAGTTTAGTCGTGGTTCCATTAACAAAGTTCGTGAATCTTGGACTAGGTTTATATGTTCTCCTTTTCTTGTTTTGGGGTCAAACTGGGCTCTATTGGATGAGGGGAATTTATAAGCCCATACAATTCATAATGAGGCCCATGATTGAGTTTTTCCAACGCCACCTTGTCCTTTAGCTAAAGAAAAACAACAAGCTTGTTTTTTTGGGGCCCATTTTGGTTTTTATTGTTATTATTATTATTATTAGTTTAGTTTTTAACCAAGTGGGTTTGCTGATGAATGATTTAGGCTCAGCCCAAATATGATTCCATTCTCATACAATCCTCTTACTCATTTTACAACACCTTCCTTGTATTTCCCATACCCCCATTTTTTATTGTCTTTTAAAAAAAAGGGAGATACATTTTTTTTATAGGAATTTTATTTCTATGGTTTATTTTGACCTTTGAATTCAACGCCTCCTTAGATTATTTTTGTTGACTTAGTTTTTCTTTCTAATTTTTGGGTCGATGACGAAACCAAAAAAGCCACCACTAGTCAAATTATTGATAAATGGTGACGAATTCAAGACCACCTTCTTTTTTCTCTTTTCATTTTCTTCATTTCTCTTTTTATCTCGATTTTATTGTCATTTATCAATCGATGAAGTCTTTATATTTGTAAACATCGATTTATTGAAGTCGATAACCTTCATTATGTCAAATCTGTGGAAAATGACCATTGGGTCATTTTCTATACTTTGGGATTAAGACGAGATCATTTTTATTTTCGTTTGTGCGACACGATTAAATTGGAAAATGATACTCAATATCATTTCTTTGTCGTGTTTTTAGCATAGATATCAATTTGCGCGACCTCCTATAGTTCGACTTCCGCCATAAGTCGAGCTACGACAGTTTAACACTAAATTTTGTCCCGATAAAATTCAAATCAACTAACGACTAATTTTACTTTCCGTCAATATACAACTGTTTAATTTTCAGTCAAATATACCCTTGATTTAAATTCAGTCATTATATCTCGATTATATTATCTTGTTCATATACTTGTTAATATTATCTTGATTATATTATTGTGAATATTATCTTGATTATATTGTTATATATCTTGTCATATTATTCATAATTGCTCATACCCATATTCATATTATTCATCTCTTATTCACACGTATTCAAAAACATATAATAAATGATCGAAATGCTAAAATACTAAATTGGTGGACTGTTGGATCATTGAACTTTGTCAGAAACCCTAGCTTGGAGTTTTGTTCGACTTTTTCTCAAGGCTTAGTTTATGACACATTGCACACACACGACTTCCTCTGGGCTACCTGACAATGAACCCTTTTATTTCGTGCAATCCCGTGTAACTTACATGTATCCCTCTCCCATTTCGATGTATGCATTCGTATTTCTTTGATTGTGGTTTATCTTCTAGGAGCACCCTTAGAAACTAGCGTAGATTAAACCGTTTTCAAACTAATTCTTGATTTGTCATCGTGCCATTTTCAAACACCCCTCGTAAGTCAAGTGCTCGTCCGCATTCGCCATCAACCTATCGCACACACTTTCACATTTCATCATGGTTCAATATTGGGGGCACCCTCAGGGACTAGTATCGTTTCTCATAACCTAACCCTTGACTCATTGTTAAGTCGTTCCATTTTCAATCAAACTCTCGACTCGTTGTCGAGCCGTTTTTAAACCCATTTCCATTCCACCACGGTTTTGCACATGAATATAAGTCAAACCCTTGATCCAACGTCAAACGGATTTTCTCAATAAACTATCAATATAATTAATAACTATTCAATTCTTTTCAAGGTAAAAAGAGGGGGATTAAGCCTTTGATCTCCATTCAGTTGTTTGGATGCGAGGTACGTTACTCGTGTGTGAGCAATTAATGCCTCTAAGACATTTCCAACTTGAAAATGTTCACTTATCTTCCAACCACTCATTACTCAAACACCATTCAAACACAACTTCTTTTCAAGATGAAAAAGAGAGAGAGTCAAGTCTCTGACTCATTCTCGCGATTACTTAAGCCCGAGGAGTCTTTCTTAAGCTTCGAGTAATCGTCATCCGAACCAAACTTCAACAATTATTCACCCTCATCTTTTCGTGGTCGTTACCACGAACTACGAACACTCTGATTCTTCATTCTCGTATGAATGTAAGATACGTAGGCACAAGATTGCGATGATCTTGGATAGCTACCTTCCTTCCATCTTCCGTTTCCCCTCATCCTTTCCCGTAGTCAAACTGCGAAAGCTCTGATTTCTCATTCACGTCAGAATGAGCATACGTAGGTGTCGCTACCGCGAAAATAAGGTGCCGGCAAAACAGAAGAGTCGCCACCTTTCGTTATTTATCCCTCATGACGGGAAAGGAAACGATCAGAAAAACCTGACGAAAAGGTATAAGACAAGGTCATCGCAACCATGTCTGGATTCGGGAGTCGGTTACGCAAGGGGAAGGTATTAGCACCACTCACGTCCATCGTACTCGATGGGATCCACGCTTGTTGTGTTTATCTGATGGGTTTATTTAACTATCTACGCTAAAGGTCTGGTCTGAAAAGAAAAGAAAATGACTCGGTAGAACCCAACAGTTCTATGCCTACGTATTCCCGCCTAGAACGAGAAATCAGAGTCCTCGTAGTTCGCCTAACTACGGGTAAGAGGGGGGGAAGGTTGCTCTCCGAGATATCGCATCTCGTGCCTACGTACTTTCACACGGCGTGAAAGATCAGAGCAAACGTAGTTCGGGACAACAAGAGATGCAGGTTTGTCATTTTTATCCGAGTAGGGTTAAGAGACGGTTCTAGCAGTTGGTGTATGCAGCTCGTTCGACGGAGACTTAGGTGTTTACCGTTTGCGGTAGAACCGAGAGTTAATAAAACTCTCCTTATGAAAAGGGTTTCCAAGGCTTAAAGGTCCTAGAGGACAAAAAGAAGTTTGATCTTTGTTTTCTGTCTTTTACGGAAGAAGTGTTTTTTATGGATGTTTGCAACTAATATCGCACTAGAGACTATGACCTGAGAGTGAATGCGTCGCATGCCACCCAAAGGGTACCATACTAAACATCCAAGTTGTTGAAAAGAAACTCTCCAACAACCCTTTCTCAAGTAGCTTAAGGCTTGTAGCGTACGACATCAATTAACCTTTATTATTGTATCTTGATTTGTTTGAAGATGAGAAGAGAAAGGACGCACTAAAGGGGAACTAATCCAATCCTAAAGTTGTCATGCAAAATTGATCCTATGATTGAGGTTAGGAGGGAGCTACCTAATGTTATCATGCATGGTTAGAACCCTAATGTCTGTCATAACTTCTCTTGAACAAGATGAGTCAGAGTTCCTAGGGGAACATGGCAAAGGAAGGCAACAACAACAAAAATAAACTGAAAGGAATAACTGTAAGTAAAACGCATGCACTGCAACAATACAAGCAGAAGGAGTCACACTCGACTTCTAGAGCAAACAAGCCAGATAAAACACAGGCAAGGGAGACAGACTCAACCTTCAGCCAGCAAGTAAAGCCAAACAGTAACAGACAAGCAGAGGGAGACAGACTCCACCTCTAATGCAGACAAGCAAAGGGAGCAAACTCAACCTTTCAATGCACTTAGGCCTAAATTAACTATATGAAGACCTATTCTGATGCAACACACTAAACAGTCACACAAGCACAGCAAAGCAATCAGAAAATACAACAAACAAAACAGCAGACAAGCAGCTCAACAGCAAAGCAGTCTTCTAACAGTCTGTAGTTTGATCTCCATCCCCAAGCCATCTTCAAAAGAAAACTTCATCTTCAAGCTTCAAATGATCCACCAAGAGAGATGATAATCAACATCAAGATGATTGCATGATGACGGGAAGCATGATGGAAACCAAGGGAATCCATCATTGCACTCAACCATACATCTAAGATAGACATCCGCAAAGGTTATACCTTTTGTGATATGCCACACATCCTTCCAAAGGCGGGATGAGGCTTCCACATAGGGACCTTGAATCATGGGATGAGAATGGAATGCACACAAAGCACACCATATTTGTGAAAGGAAAGATCAACTTCTAAGGCTCTACAAAACCCTAATTCTTACAAGCTCAAAGAAAGCTACCAAAAGGAAACCAAAACACCAAATCAAACCTTACAATTAAGCACACAGAAGCTATAACGAGTCTAAAACACTATCCAAAAGGAATAGGAACTTGATTTCATGCTATGGGTCACCATTGAGGTCATTCTAAAGGAAAGGCCATGTTAGAAGCAACATAAAACTAGTCCAATTGTTAATTCTAAGAAAAATATGAAATCAAGTCCTAAAATTCTAGGGAATTTTCTAAGGTATCCTAAGAGGGTTAGGGACCTATGGTAGAAAATCTAGGGATTGAATCTAAAGGGAAAGTCACCTAAGAATTTCTAAACCTAAAGTTATCAAAGGGGAACCCTAAAATGGAAGGTCATGGGAACCTAATCCAAAACAGAACCTAAAGTCATCTAAAAATTATGAAATAAATCCTACGGGATCATGCACATCTATACTAACAGCCAGCCAAATCTCAATTCCAAATTCTATACCAGTTAATCATACAAAAATCAACAAAAACATGAGGAATTATGCTAAAATTAAAGAAATAAAGAAAAATAGACAAATGCAAAATAAATGGAAAATTGCACAAAAATAACATCCAAGCATGCCAAAAAATCAGAAATAAAATCAGGAGCATCCACATATTTTTATTATATTTTTCTGATCAAAATTGAATTTAACATGAATTAAAATGATAAAAACAATTAAAATAAATCCAAAAATTAATTAAAGAAAAATAAAAGCCAGGAAATAATGAGAAGCGTTGGATCTGGGGACTTTGTCAGCTAATTCAAAGGCTCTAAGGCTGCCAGCGCATTAATGAAGCTGTGCATTTTGAGGGTCCAAGGTCAAAACTCAGATTAAATCACAAGCGTTGGATTGGATTACAAAGTCACCATTTCACACAGATCCAAGGGCTAATGGTCATCGTCCTCGTTCAAACTCTGAAAGGGAGGGAAATTACCAGTAGTGGCCGGAGAAGACCTCCGGTCGTCTTCTCCGGCGAGTCAACAGTGTCAGGTCATCCAACCTTCACTAACCCTAACAAAACCTATACCGTTCTCTTCATTTTTTCATCCTGAGCAAGAATCTAACCTCCATTTTTGCTAATTCTCCATGGATTTTGAAACACGAACGCAAACAGAAAACTCATCACAATATTGATCATCACCAAACTCAAAGTTTTCTCCATAGATCTTCTCCTCATCTCACCAGGATCTCTCTGATCTATTCCAATCTCACCCTAACAAAACCTATACCGTTCTCTTCATTTTTTCATCCTGAGCAAGAATCTAACCTCCATTTTTGCTAATTCTCCATGGATTTTGAAACACAAACGCAAACAGAAAACTCATCACAATATTGATCATCACCAAACTCAAAGTTTTCTCCATAGATCTTCTCCTCATCTCACCAGGATCTCTCTGATCTATTCCAATCTCATCACCTCTCAACAAACAGCCAGATATGAACTCAAACAGAAATGGTGTCACATCTTGGATTGTCATCAAACTTCACAAAACCTATCCTAAAACGATCTGGTCATCTTCCTAATGCTTAACCTCATTTCAATTTCAACTAAATCAACCTAGAATCAGTGCAATCGTGAAAAGTGCATACCTGGTTTATAGCTTGAAATTGAGGCAGTTATGGCGTGATTCTTGCTCTAATCTTGTGCAGATTTCTTCAATGATCTATGCTGAAGATGATAGAATCCAAGGATTGCCTTGATTTTCTCTAGAATTGAAATTCAATTTCTCACTTTTGCCCTTGAAACTCAACCTCCAATCTCTGGTTCTAGCTGCAAATGATCACCAACCTTGATCTGAATTTCTTTCTGAACTTAAATAGAATGGATTGGAAGGTTCTAGAGGCCCATGGAAAGCCCAAACTATGATAACCAATTTCCACTTTTCCTTCAAAATCTCAACTATGGCATACACGGTTTAGCTCTGTTTCAGCCTTCAAAATCCTTCACATGACTTTCTTGTGGCCTGGTGAGAATGTAGGGATCAGATTGCACCCTTGTTTGCATCCTAAGGCCAAGATTGAATGTTTTACTTATCCATGAAGTAACAATGTGAAACACCATGAAATAAACCTCAAAATGAAATTCTAATGATGCCAAAGTGTTCCAAATGGTTTTTCTGGTCAAAATGAGTACTCATATGCGTTTTTTTGGTCACTTGTGAATTGTTTTGAAATTTTCACCTTTAAATCCTTTTAATTTCCCCTTTGTCAAATTTCTTCAAACCAAGTCTTGCCCTAAGCCAAATCAATGCCTCATGGATACATGGTTGACCTTAAAATCCCATTTTGAGCAAGTTTTGTGTTGGAAAAACTTCATTTGAAATGTGCAAGATAGAGAAAATGACCTATAATGCCAAATGACCTATAATCTCACTTTCCCAAAATACCCCTGACTTGTAAACCTTATAACTTGAGTTCTACAAATCAGATGGAAGACTTCAAGTACAATTTGGAAAGCTACGACCAAGATCTACAACTTTCATGTTGGCCAAAAGTTGAGATGAAACACCCTTCTAGGTCAAAAGTTCCTTGGAAATTGGTTGACATTTGCAGACAAATTTCATATTCATCTGATGACCTGTAACTTGTCTGGATCATAACTTGAGTTCTATAAATCCAATCAAGGACTTATAGTACTCAAATTAAAGCTAAGAACATTCTATAAAAGTTCCATGTTGGCCAAAAGTTGATATGAAACTTGTATCTTGAGATAAATGGTCTTGAAGCCAGGCACTAAATAGGGGATTTTACCCTGAGAACCCTAGTTAGCAACTCCTCACACTTTTGAATCCTTCTTGAATTGATCTTGGAATACCACCTCATGCATCTCAACACAACTTTCCATGATCAAAAAGACTTAGAATTGAGTCTTAATCTCCTCCAATTGCACAGTTGACTCAAGGTTAACCAGACAAAAACCCTAATTGCAACACCTTCAACTGTGGCTCTTCACACTTAGCATAATGACTTGACTGAGCTCCACCATGACCCTCAAGGCACTCCAATAAGCTCTATCCAAACTCTTTCCATGATCAAGACTTCACAACTCACTAGTGGTCTTCAATTGGCTCCCCAAGTTAGGAGATGAACCCCATACAAGCAACCAAGCTTCTCAAGAACACAACCCTTTTCCTGATGACTTTGGTGACCTTACAAGCTTGAATAATACCTCTGGATAGGCTCCTCTTGATATAAACCACACTTGATCCCCTGCTAAATGAATAATGCTATGCTATGCAAATGCTAGACCAATGCAATGCTAATGCAATGAAACATAAACCAAGTGAGAAAAAGGTTAGGCAAATTTTGGGGTGCAACAGTAGGCACAACGACCACAATCCTTGTCGAGCACCTTTTCCTTTAACCACCCATTTTCCCCTAGCATCTTTATCCCTTTATTGTATCGTTTTGCATTTATCATTGAGAAGAAAACAACTAAGATAAGTGAACATTCATCATAATTCGAATTAAGAGGTTCCCATTGAGTACAACGGACGTGAGGGGTGCTAATATCTTCCCCTTACGTAACCGACTATCGAACCAGGAACATCGGTTGCGACGACCTGTTCCTGTCCTTTCATTTTAAAAGGTTTTATCGATATTTTCCTTTCCCATGTTTTTTTTGGGATAAATAAAGTTCGGTGGCGACTCTGTCGAACTGGATTTCTGCGCCTTTAGTGTGAGGGTCCTATTGTTTGAATGAATTTTTGAGGTGCGACAGTTGCCCTTTCAGGTTTTCGACTTATCGGGTTTTTAAGTATAATATTTTATGACTGCATCAAAGTTCACAGGGTGAGCGAGTGGTTCCCCATCCATTATTGTGAGGATGAGCGAACCTCCAGAGGAGGCTGTCTTCACAACAAAGGGACCATCATAGTTGGGCATCCACTTTCCACGGGAGTCTTTATGAGTTGGTAATATCTTCCTGAGTACAAGTTCTCCGTCTCGGAATTTTCGAACACGGACCTTCTTATATAAGGCTCTTTTGATCCTTTTCTGGTATGGCTGTGGCACATGGCAGTCATTTGTTTTTTGCCGATGAGGTTCAACTGATCAAACCTTTCTCTGACCCATTCAGCTTCCTCCAACTTAGCTTCCATTAGGACTCTCAAAAAGGGTATCTCTACTTCAAGGGGAAGGATTATGTCCATTCCATATACCAAGGAAAAAGGGGTTGCCCCTGTCGAAGTGCGAACATATGTTCTGTATCCGTGTAAGGTAAATGGTAACATCTCATGCCAATCTTTATAAGTTACAACCATTTTCTGCACGATCTTCTTAATGTTCTTGTTCGCGTCTTCAACAACTCTCTTCATCATTGGGTAACTACTTGCTTGGTCACATTGGCGTAGGATGCAGCTTCAACCCGCTTAATGAAATAGTTGATGGCAACGAGGATGAAACAGTGTCCATTGGAAGCCTTCGGTTGAATTGCCCCAATCATGTCGATGCCCTACATAGAGAAAGGGCACGACGATGAAAAAACATTCAACGGTGTTGGAGGTACACATACCTTATCCGCGTAAATTTAGCATTTATGACATTTTCTGGCATATTGGATGCAATCAGTTTCCATAGTTAACCAATAGTATCTAGCTCCTAGAATCTTTTTGGACATATCATAACCGTTGGCATGGGTGCAAAATGTTCCTTCTTGAGTGTCTTGCATCAGCAAGTCAGCTTCTCGTCTATCGACACACCTAAGCAGGACCATGTCGTAATTTCTTTTGTAGAGCACATCATTGCTAAGAAAGAATTTGGATGCAAACCTGCTTAAATTTTTCTTGTCGAGCGAAGTAACATTAGTTGGATATTACTAATTGTGCAGGTACTATTTAATATCATGAAACCATGGCTTCCCATCGGACTCCTCTTCCACCATCTGGCAGTAAGCAGGCTCAGTTTTCCTCTCAATTCGAATGAGTGTTGCTTCATTAACAAAACGAACCTGCCACCTAGCAGCCATCGTAGCTAAAGCATCGGTGATGTGATTCTCGGATCTTGGCACATGCTTGAAGGTTATCTCATCAAAATACTCAATCATTTCCACAATATAAGCTCTGTACGGGATTAGTTTCTCATCTCGGGTTTCCCATTCACCTTTGACCTGGTAGACAACTAAAGCTGAGTCACCACTCACTTCTAGAATTTTGATGCGGAGATCAATTGATGCTTCTAGTCCCAAAATGCAAGCTTCATATTCGACAATGTTGTTAGTACATTTAAAACACAATTTTGCTGTGAAAGGAGTATACGCTCTAGTCGGGTTTATCAAAAGGGCACCTATACCATGCCCTTTTTGGTTGGAAGCACCGTCAAACATCATCTTCCATCGGGAACCAGGTTCAGGACCTTCATCCGGGCTTGGCTCTTCACAGTCTTTCTTGATTAGCATAATTTACTCATCTGGAAAGTCAAACTTGAGAGACTCATAATCTTCTACTAGCTGATCGGTGAGGTAATCTAATAAGATGCTACCTTTAATGGACTTTTGAGCGACGTACTGGATATCGTACTCTGACAAGAGCATATGCCAACGGGCGAGCCTTCCTGTCTGAGCAAGTTTCTCAAAAATATACTTTATTGGATCCATCTTGGAAATCAACAAAGTGGTATGAGATATCATGTATTGCCTCAGACGTCTGACGGCCCAAGTCAAAGCATAACAAGTCTTCTCCAAGAGTGAGTAACGACTTTCACAATCGGTGAACTTCTTGCTAAGATAGTAGATGGCGTGTTCCTTTCATCCAGACTCATCATGTTGTCCCAATACACAGCCCATTGATCCCTCAAGCACAATCATGAACATGAATAGAGGTTTTCCATGTATAGGAGAAATCAAGATTGGAGGTTCTTGGAGATAACCTTTGATTTTGTCGAAGGCTTGTTGACAGTCTTCATTCCAAACAAATGTTTGATATTTTTGTAACAACGTGAAGATCAGCTCACAAGTTGGGGTCATATTAGAGATGAATCTGGAGATGTAGTTTAGCCTCCCAAGGAAACCTCTGACTTGGTTTTCTGTCTTTAGAGCGGGCATCTCCCAGATAGCTTGCATTATGTCAAGGTCTACCTCTATCCCATGCTGACTGACGATAAAGCCAAGTAATTTTCCAGATCTTACTCCCAAAGTACATTTTGCAGGGTTTAGTATCAAGTGGTATTTCCTGAGCCTTACAAACAGCTTCAACAGGTGATCTAGATGGTCCTCTTCACTTTGAGATTTGGCTATCATATCATCGACATACACCTCAATTTCTTTGTGCATCATGTCATGGAATAATGTGACCATAGCTCTCTAGTAAGTGGCTCCTGCGTTCCTCAAACCAAAAGGCATGACTTTATAATAACAAGTGCCCCAGGGTGTGATGAACGTGGTCTTTTCCATGTCCTCGGGATCCATCCTTATCTGATTGTATCCTGGAAAACCATCCATGAAAGAGAAAACAACGGATCTAGCAGTGTTATCCACTAAGGTATCAATATGTGACAGAGAAAAGTCTTCCTTTAGACTGGCTTTATTCAGATCCCTGTAGTCTACACACATTCTAACTTTTCCATCCTTTTTTGGCACGGGCACAATGTTGGCCACCCATTCTGGGTACTTTGATACTGCCAAGAAACTTGCATCTATCTGCTTTTTGACCTCATCTCTGGTCTTGAGAGCCATGCCAAGTCGAGTCCTTCTGAGCTTCTGTTTGACAAGCGGACACTTAGGTCAGATAGGTAACTTGTGAATAACTATAGAGGTATATAAACCAGGCATATCTTGGTATGACCACGTGAATACATCAACATACTCTTCTAGAAGCTTCACTAGTCTCTGCTTGATATATGCCCCAAGTGTTGTTCCAATCTTGACTTCTTTCCTATCTTCATCAATGCCAAGATTAATGACACCGACCTGTTCTTGGTGAGGTTAAAGGTCCGTGTACTCGTACTCAGACATTTTTGCCAACTCATCCAAAATCTCAAAATCTTCGTCGTTTTCGTCTTCAGCTTGATATATGGGTGAATCAAAGTCAGGAGGGAAAACATAGTCATTGGATTCAACGGGTTTTGGAGTTTCTCTGCATATTTGGAATGGCTTGAATTATTAAATCACACAAAGACAAATGCACAAAACAAAAGGAATATATGTTTGCTAGTTTTCAAAAGAAATGTCATTTTCTTTAAAAGTAAAAGCAAAAAAAAAAGTGAACAAACAAATGAGGATTTTAACGAAACATCTTTATTGATTATAATAATTTGAAAGCATGTGGCCCATACAAAATAATTTGATAACCTTGGGCAGTGTTATGAAAAGCTTTTGAAGGAAACTACAAAACAAAACAAGCAAATTACTTTGTCATAGGAAAGATGACAGGAATCTTAACAGCCTCCCAATTGCTTAGAGCGGCCTTATCACGATATACCAATTAATCAACATAGTCGTCCTCAAAATCCTTCTCAACTGTGTTGATTTGGATGCCTCCACTGATGAACACTTCGTTGATGGTCTTCGGTCGTCTTTTGGCAAACTCTTGAGTCTTGTCATGAGTCGGTTTGTAAACCAACCCTTGGTGGTTCGTCTTTGCTCTTGCTTCCATTAACTAGGCACATATTTAAACTAAAGCAAATACATAACAAAATGCAAGAAAAATATAGATAAAATGCTACAATATGATATTACAAATCCAAAATCTTCTTCATTAATCCACCATATGCAGGGAGGGAATTGCTTCTTGCCCAAGCAAAAGGTTGACTCGGACCTAGGGTTTTCACATTTTGAAAGATATAACCCCTGCTTGAACCATTTCTTTCACCTTTTCTTTGAGAACATAACACTCTTCAATATCATGGCCAGACGCTCCTTGGTGGAAGACACATAAAGCATTAGTCTTAAAATAGCTCCTATGGGCCTAAGGGATAAATGGTGGAGTTTCCTTCTTGATCAATCCATTCTGTAAGAGTATAGGGAACAAATGGGCATAGCTCATAAGAATTCCCTTGGATTCATCCCTTTGTTCTGATCTCTGATTAGTAGATGAAGAAGAACCATCTTGTCGTTGGGATATGACCAATCCCTTGACCAAATTTGTCAGGTTCCTTTTAGCAGCCTTCAGGCTTGCTACTTCATTCTGAAGCTTTTGATTTTCCTGCTCCCGAGCATCTATCATATCCTTAATGGTGGCAGAGAAAGCCTCCATATTAGTCCTTAAAGGAGAAATTTCTTCTCGAAGTGACTGATTCTCTTGTTCCAAACGGTCCATCTTCTTTCGAGCTTGAGCTTTAGATTTGCGAGGGTGTGGAGGATTTAGTCTGACCGACTGGAGGCAAACAACACATAATAAGCCACAGAATAGGAGAATACATATGCAAATTCTCATGACATGCTAATGCAAAAGCAATGCTAAAATTCAAAGAAAACCCAAAATTATGTTTACGAACATCAATAATGAAGGAAAGAGCAAAGCAGGGTAAGTTTTCATTGAAAAATGACAGTTTTATAGGAAAAAGAAATACACATCCAAAGCCTAAATGTGGACATAGATTACAATATTAAAGGTTGAAACTGAGAGGCATAATCTTTCTGACAAGATTCTTCCCCTTCTTGAAGCTTCATCTTCCTTGAAATTTCTTCTTTCTTGTTCTGAGTGAGCAGTTTCCAGAGTTCTTCGTTCTTTTGAACAACCATGGAGTGTTTATCCTCCCATGTCTTCTTCTTTTCGGATTTGGCTAAAGCATCCTTCAATTCTTCCATAGAGAAGGGTTCTTTCGAATTTGTCGGAGTAGACTCGAAGCGAGTGTAGAACATCTTTAAGGCTATCTCTCTAGACTAAAGAAGATACGCCTTTGAAATAGTACAGCCTGGATGCCCCAGAGTAGTCATCCCTTGGGTGTTAAGGTGACTCCAAGCATACTCAATTCATGCTTTAAGATCTGGGTTTCTTCCTTCTTCGAGAAAACATCTTTCCAAAAGGACCAGATCAGGCTCTTCCTTTGCGGGATATCTTAGCTGGCGGCGAGCTAGGATGAGGTTGTAATTAATGCATCCTTTTGTGCCAAGAAGAGGCACATTAGGGAAATCCTCACAATTATGAATCATGGTAACCCCCTCATACATGGGATCGTACCAACGGATTTCATAGTGTTTGAGTGATAGAAGCTTTTCTGTCCAAGTAATATTGTCCTTTAGATTCCATAGAGAGACCGTCCTTAGCAAGTGCGAAATAAACCACTTGTGAAGGAGAGCGGTACAATAAGTAATATGGCCTTCTCCATGAGAGTTCTTTAGATGAACGGAGAAGTATGCGTCATCTAGAAAGGTGGGAACAGGGTTCCTGATCAAAAATAAGTTGATGATGTTCAAGTCTATGAACTCATTAACACTTGGGAACATAAGGAGTCCATAAATCAATAAGGCCAAGATAGCCTCAAATATTTATGTGTCTTGCTTATCAACGTGAGGCTCAGCTCTTTCCATCAAAGGTGTTGCTTGCAAACCAGAGAATCCATCCTTGACATCCAGATGGGTCTAAAGGTTAGATGGTTCTACTTCAGCCAAGACTCTCCTATTTGGTATTTTTTCTTTCCCAGAGAATGGTTGAGGAATGACACATAATCCCATCAAAGCAGAATACTCTTTCAACGTTGGTAGCAGTTGGTAGTCTGGAAATATGAAGCAATGGTAAATGGGGTCGTAAAATTGAACGAGCGCCATTTACATTTGCTCATCTACTTGGAGCTCCAATAGAGGTAGAAGGTTCCCATACTTGTTTCTAAACGATAAAGGATCTTCCACTAGGCTTCCTAGCATTCTCAGATTGTCCAACTTTAGACTTCTGAATATGTATCTTGGAGTTATTTTCTTTCTTGAGTCTATTACAATGTCTGCAAAAAACGTTAGGGCTCCTTTGAATGTTAACAAAAACAATGAGATGCGATGAAATTGGTTTTAGAAACTCAAAAGATTGATTTTTGCAAAAGGAACACTTTTTGGCACAAAACCTTACTTCATTAATATTGGAAAAGGTTATAAATTTAAAGTACAATACAAGAGACAGAAAATAAGAGGAAAAAGACTAGGACCTAGAGTCTTCACAAAGTCTAGCTTGAGAGGTCCTATCTACGTACCCCCTTCTGTCTTTTCAACTCTGCATTCTCCAATACTAGCTTTTCGACAATTCCCTTCCAAGCACCAGATATAGGTGGGGTGTCAGAGTACTCATGGGTTCTAAGCACGGGATGAACGCTAGAGAAAAATAAATTCTCTTGTGCCACATATCTGTCAATAACCCTCCTTTCAAGAAAATCAATCAAATCATCCTTCTCTTTCAGCTGTCTTTTCATATCCATCTGCTCGGAATGAATTACATGGTACTTACCCTCCCAAGTATCTCGATCAAGCTTCAATCTAGATAGAGCTTCTTGGTATTCCTTCATTTGCTCAACAGGAATGATAGATGAAGAAGCGACAACAATCTGCAAAGGTCTCTCAAAAAGATAAGGCATCTTGAGATCACAGGCTCTAGCACGTACCCATTGCATGAAAGGCTCAAATGCTATACAGTTCTCCTTCCCTAGATCAATATTGGTCTTCTTCTGGATGGCTTTCCAAGCATCTGCAACACTATCCCTAAATCTCATACTAGCTTCTGCATTGAGGTAGAAAAAACCTGTCAACAAGACATTGTTAGGCTTTTCCTTCATGGGAAACCCAAACTAACGTCTTGTAAGGATATGGTTGTAATTAATTCCTCCTTGTACACTGAGAAGAGGTACGTTTAGAAATAAACCACAACTATCGATGATCGCTCCTTTGTCATAAGCGGGATCATACCAATGTACATCGGTCTGAGTCAGAGCCATGAGCCTTTGAGACCACCTTAGTCCATTTGGATTTTCTTTGAAAATATCTGTTCCGGGAAAATGTGCAAAAATCATATATACAATAGAGGAGCATAACATAAGATAGTCACATCTCCTTTGAGAGTCCTATAGTGAACAGAATGATACATACATAAGACAGTCACATCTCCTTTGAGAGTCCTATAGTGAACAGAATGGTACATATCTCCAAGCAGGGTAGGTACGGGATTACCAATGATGAAGATTTGGATAGCGTTGATGTCAATGAAATTTTCTTCTTCGGGGAAGAGGACCAAACCATAGATGAGCAGTGCAAGGATTGCTTCAAAATCATCTAGGATATTTTCTTTGGAAAAGTGAGCAGCTTTCTTTATCAGAAATTCAGCAGGTAGACCTTTGAGTCCATACTTAGAGGTGAGATTGGCTTTGAATTTGGGAGCTTCTAGGTGGATGGCATTTGCAATGTCCTTTGGTGAAGGGAACTTCTCCAAACCATTGAACGACTTTTTATCTAATACTGGCAGACCAATGTGATATGAGTACTCTTCCAAAGTCGAGATGAGCTGATAATCGAGAAAGGTGAAACATTGATATGGGGGGTCATAGAATTGCACGAGAGTGTTGAGAAATCCTTCTTGCATCTTAATCTTGACAAGTCCCAATAATCTTTCATATCTCTTTCCGAAATCTTCAGGACAAGACATTAAGGCCACCAATTTCCTTAATTCTGTGAAATCTGGTATCTTGAAGCTGTATCTCCTAGTGTTTCTTTTTCCAAAATCCATGACCTAAGGTTTTTTAATAAAGAATACATCTGAGTTTCTCAAAACCAACAACATGAATGCTTATTATGGGATGATGAGATGATGCACAAGCAAATACACAAGTATTCATATAGTCAATATATATAATGCATATGTACACAAACACAGGTCCTAGGTTTAGGTCACAAGCATGGAGCCATGGTATACCCTCCCCAACTTTATATGGACTCTGGTTTATTTGTACCTACACAACAGGTTCTGTGAGGTTCTCAGATTCATGGATAAATCTTTCAGATATTATCAACCTACATGACTACTCATGTGAGTAAAAAGTATTCTCAAGATAAACTCGTCTGAGTGTAGTATCATGTAACAACCATTCGGGACTACTTCCTTACAGTCATCACACTACGCCCTAAAAGGCTAAGTGGGGTAAGTGGGTAACTAAAAGGTATCTCAGTGTCATGGACTCCCAGGTCGGAAAAAGTAATGAACGTATGACTACTCATACGCCATTAGTAATTCCAAAGGGGCCTCGACTGGGCGCGGTTACATCATATGTCAAACATGTTAGGATTACTCCCAACCGTCAACTATTGATCTTACCACAATCCTATCATAAGTGTACACTCAAGTCCGGGCTAAGACTTATCTCACCTCTCAAGGTAGCAACCCAATGCACATATGCAATTGTTTCCCTTGAAAATTGGAAAACAACCGCTGATCTTCCAAATATAACTTTGGTGACTCACAGGATCGATCAGATTGATCCTAGGACATGTGCTAAATTCTACTTGAAAGAAAACTACCTAAAACTGAACACTTTGACATTGATTTTGAGAAAAGGTAAGGTTCGACTGAAATAAAAGGACGTGAATTTGTAGGAAACAAAGTAAAGAGCCTTCAAAACATTTAAACAAAGTAAAGCAGAATGCAATAAACATGTAAATTGCAAGGAAGTAAAGATAAACTCTTTAAGATTAAGCAAAAGAAAATAAGTTTCATTGATCCTAGAACTCGTTTCGCTACACTCGGATACTTTGAGTCATTTTGGAAGTGACTTGTACAAATAGTAAATTACAACACACTGAATTCCAATGCTAGAACCTTATTTATAATAATAAAATTAACTGCCATTAACCTCCTAAATGACCAACCCATGACAAATGTCACGTCGCATGTAGTCACTTGCTGGATGTGTTCCACTTGTCTTGTTTAGTCATGAGAAAGCATAACTACTCCCTCCTTTATTTGAATTTCAAAATTCCACTAACACTTAGCCAGCAACCTCGGTCAAAGGTGGCATCTTTAATATTTGGAAATATTTTTTAAGTCCCAAATACTTAAATAATTCAGCCTACTTGAAGGTCTCTTTACTCGAAAAATTTTCATACTTCTTCAAGGGTTTAATATTTCATCCAAAATGTCTTTTTCAACCATGCTGAAGAAAAAATACTATTTTTTGACAGCATCCAATTCGACGCCATCTTTCGACCTCCACATAGATGTCAATGCAACTGACTACCCATGACTTAAAAGAAAATTGTTCAGCTATCTTCACGCATGTCCATGACGTCATGGGCCATTATGAGCAATTTCTTGGAAACCCCACAAAATCTCAGACCATCATCACTTTTTTTGGACCTATGAAATCGTGGGTCTAGGCAATTACTGCCACCGCCCCCAGTTTCAATTTTGGGACGCTGCGTGTCCCACTACTCTTAGCCCTAAATGATGAATAATGGCTTTTTATTACTTCAAAAATGCCTTATAAATAATATAACCAAAAATCATTTTCAATTTTTTCACTATAGCAATCACTTAAGCACCTTTTCCAAAACAACTCTCAATCTTTCTTCAGTAGCCCATTTTTACCAAAACTTCATCAATGGCGTCTTCTACTGCTACCACCAAAGATCAGAAGAAAAATCCCCAAGCCAAAGGACTACAAGCTACATCACTACTTCCTCCTTTCACCGCACTGAGTGGGCCTAACATGGTGAAGAACCAACAATTTATCCCTGAACTTCTTATAGAAGAAAAAAGGTACATTTATGAATCGCAGGTAATGATCCCTATCACTGTTGCAGGTAAACCCTTAGCTTTGGCTGGCCCTCTGTCTCCCTTAGGAACTAATTATTCAACCCTTAGTGACTTTTCCCCCTCTTATCGCAAAACCAAACCTCTAGGGCAAAAGGATTCTACCAAAGTACCTACTGAAGGTCCAGATAGCTTGACTTTACACAATGTGGACCTCAAGTACCTGAATGATGGATCCGGGTTGTTTAGAGCTACCCCTTATTTCAAGGACTCTGACCTTTATCTAAACTGGATGACAAAGTGGAAAAGGTCAAGGCAGATGATTGGAAGAAAACCGTAATTTATGATTTGATCATGATGTCGAAAGCAGGTCCTACCTATTGCCCTATTATGCTGGCATCCTCGCTGTACTTCTGGGATATCACTCATTACACTTTTCATCTTCCTTATGGGATGACGAAAACCACATTATTCAACCTAACCGCTATCACAGGGCTAAAACCTCATGGGTTAGTTTACGATCCTGAGGTGGATTGTCAAGATGTTGGTGCGGTAAAGCAGCAAGCAAAAAATATTAAGTAGCCAGTTTTGTCGTCTCCACAAGGATTAGTGTGATATGAACGCCGTTCAACAGCCTCTACGTTTCTAAGTGTTGCACCCTAATTTTTGACCTTAAAATCCCACCTCCTTGTTTTTTATTTTATTTGCATCTTATCTTTTACTTTCGTGTGGTTATTATGACTAATCGGCTGGTGCAGGTACATTTTATTTAGAGCATAGATGATAATCATCCTCACAATTAAGTATCTCAAAGCCGGGTCAATGGACTCTGGTCCAGAAGGCCCTAAGGTTCTTTCTACCGGTCATTTTACTCAGAGTTTCTCAAAAACCTCAAAAAAGAGTGATACTATGGATTATACCTTTATAATTTGTGTGTCGGGTTCATCATCATCCAAATCCTTTGGTTTTTGGATAAAAAATTTAAAGTGGTTCGTATTTCATATATTCAAGGTTATGTGATGAGTTTGCCATATGAGGAATTCAAATCTAGGTCATTATTCCAAGATTCATGAGGAATTCATCATTTAAGTAGCCAAATTCCAAATTCAAAAGAAGTTGTCTGACATAATAATATTTTCATGTACAAATTCCAAGATTCATTGTTCCTTACAAGACAAATTCAAAATAAGAGCTCAAGGTATTCAAAGATTCACTACAAGTCAAGTACAAGATTCCAATCTAAGAGGACAAAGCTATTACAATTGTTTGATTCTAATCATGGAATAGTTCCAAGTCACAAAAGAAAACAAACCCACCTGCATTTAGTGTCCTCACACGTTAATCCATTTCCACCTAACAATTCATCACCAATCTTGTCCCAAAAACAATATAAAATACCGAGTTTGATTCACACAAGTTATCATGGATGTTCTGAAGAATAAAGGACAATGCTACAAGAGAACTCCTGGTAGTTTCAATAACATGTTGGTACAAAGTAAACCACATGAAGAATGCTTATTGAGACGGTATTTGAGATTAACCCAGCCACTGACTGCACCGCCGCCACAATAGTCATCTTCACCGTCTACCACTGTCCGTCAATTTAAACTCAATGGATACTAATAACGGCAGAGCTAATCAAGGGGCTAAGTCCAACGTGGATATTGGATAGGTCAATTGCAGCAAGAATTCCAACATTCAAAAACTCCAACATTCATCACACAATTGCCAACCGTTGATATCAAGAAAAAGATAATGAAGCCTGCTACAAAATAATCATAACCGAAGTTCAGGATGATTAATGTAATTTCAAGAAAAATCATGTTTCTACAAAGGAAAGGTCCTTGTACCTTATCTGCGCTCCCTCTCCCATCAAAGGCCTCGACAAACATCCCGCTTGGTCTCGAAAGCTCTTTTGTCTTAACACCAAAAGTTGTGGACACTTTCACCAGTAAAAGAGCCAATGGCTTCATCAATTCCTTAACCTGTCAAAACCAAAAAGAAAGCAGTCCGTAATTCGAATGCAAGTGCGAATGCGAGCCAAAGTAAATGATAAAGAGGATGGAAAGAAAAGCAGCCCCCAGGTTATTCATCATCGGGCGTAAACATTCGAGCGGCTGGGAGAGCCACGGCCGAAGCCGTTACCAACTCCCTACCGAACTCCGAATTACATAGATTGTCAAATTCGCACAAAATATCAGCTCAGACCCGAAGGCCATCATCGCTAAGGCAACGCAACCAAAACCAAATGGCAATGGCACCCCAAATGGTTCAGACCCTAGGGTCATCATCACCAATAACCTTTCCTTGGCAACTTGGATCCAACTGAAGCACCAGCATCAGTGCTGAAAGGAAAAGAGAAAAGAAGTGAATGAAGTTCATAACAGAAAACATGAAGAGTAAACTGAAACCTGGTTTGAAACCACATCAGAAAACAAATCAAATATCTGAAAAATCAACAACCAGATGAAATCATAAAACCACACCTGTGAGCCAATGTGCAAGGCCATACCAGAAAAAGAGGGATAAGGTAATGCAATCATGTTCATGTATCAGTCATGGTGATCCCAACCAAAGTGAAGGTCACAAGTACCAAATGCAGGGCTCAGTTCATCAACATCATGGCCCAGTTCACGGTCACCTTTTCAGCTCAAAGGATAATTCAAAGAAAAGATACAATCAAAACCCCATAACAACCAACAACAACCCTACTTGATGATGCCTCCACAGCCTCAGCCTCAAACCCAGCCTCCTCGATCTACGCCTCAACAGCAACAGGCGCAACGTGCCAGCGCTGACGAAGTTCTGACCCTCTGGACCGGTGATTTGCAATACTGGACAAGACCCCAAATGAATGGCAGTTATCCATGCACAATTTCGAGTTGAATTAGAGTTTATTACAATTAAGGCAAGTCACGATAGCATTCTTGGTGTTCAACCTACATATTAACCCCAGCCATAACAACAAAGTTCGTGGAAATATGCTATTACCTTCACTGTTGGTTTTGATGTCGAACCTCATCATTGTCTAAGCACCCCTCACAAGCCGAGCAAGTCATTAATTGAAGCGAAACATTCGCGCACCTGCAAAAAGGGAAGCCAGATTAACAACAAGGACGCTTTTGTTCAAGCTGATGTTCAAATTCACTTGACTCTGTACACAAAATGCTGGGGATGCCAGACAAACCTCTTGACAACTGAGAATGAAATGTCTACTTCAACTGATACCTTTCCATAAGCCGGATCCAGATTACATGACTTGGAGCTTCAACATTCGTTTTGTCTGGTAGAACTGGTCTGCTAAACCTACTGCAAGTGCAGACGATAATAGGGTGTCATCAAGTGTCGACACCCATTCCCCTGTTACAAGCCCCTTCAACACTTGGATCCACGGCAAGCTGTTGCAACTGTTACACATCAATTAAAGGCACCTAGTGTGCGCAATCCTCAAAGTTCAGAAAAGCCTGAGTTATGAAAATGAAAGCTAGCTACCTGAATATCGTGACTCAACGGCAAGTACCCCTGCAACAAAACAATCCAAGTGAAGTTCCTTGCACCAACTCTCAAAACATAAACAATGCTCACGCTAGATTCTCCTGGGCCGCTAATTCTCCTCAGCCCAAGTAACTTTGCTAAATCCACCCCTGTCAAAATTGAAAACCCAGGTTAACAACAATTAGAGGAATATTCCCACAAAAGATTCCAACCCAATCCAAAGTCTCAACACATTGAATCTGGACAAATAAAAGTATTAAACAAGGTTGATACAATTGGAAACCTCCATTAACAGGTATTAAACGAGATCAACAAAAAAGGAAAGATTTCAAATATCGCATAAACCCAAAACGGAAATCCCAATCAGCATTCATTTGACTTAATCAGGAAATCCCATCTTGTAGCCTATATAAAGAGGATCGAAATTGAGAAAAAAACCCCAACACACAACAATCACCGAACCAAAAAAAATCCGCAAGCATTCAAAAACCCTAGAGCTACCAAAAATCAAACTCAGAAAGTTCAAGAAAGGGAGAGGAAGCACGTATCTCTCCTGTTGACGAAACCCTCGCGCGCCACTGCGAGCCTCATCGACGAAACATCCATTTCCATCACCGCCCGTTACCGAGAATCCGCTCCCCATCCCGCCGCCGTCATCTACATTCGGTAATCCCCTTATGCGTATTGATGTTTGAACGACTAACATTTGATTGATTGTTTCAGGTACAGAAATTTGAACGAGAGATGCAATCGGAAACCAAGGAGAGAGTGTTGAACGGAAATCAATTTGAGGGGAAAGGGAACCTAGGGTTCCATCTTTTATTTTTTTTCTGTTTGTTTATTATTATTATAATATAATGATTAACCATACAAATCACACACATTAATCCTTAACCCTCTGTTAACCACCCATTAAGTCTCTAATCAACCTTATCCTTTTTTAATTAACTCATTAACCATTAATCAACCTAATTTACCTATTTAATTTAATTAATCTTTTTTTTAAAACTAATTAACCCACTTAATCTTCAATTAGTTTAATCTAATCATTTACCTTTTTAATTAACCAAGTTAATTTTTATAATAATCAGCCATTTTCTTTAATTAAAAAACAATTAATAAGTCTTTTTATAACCTTAGCTTATTTAACTTTTAATATATCAATTTTATTCAAAATTTATTTATTAACTTTAATTTAGTCATCAACCCTAAATCTTTTTTATAATAATAATTCGTTTAAAACTCTTTTTTAAAATAACTTTATAAAAATAAACTTTAAGTGAACTCTTCTTTATGCTTATAATTCATTTCGGAGCTAATTTCAACTAAGTCCTAACCTAGTAATTTTTTTTAATTTTTTTATTATCCTAAGGAAATGAAATTATCTAACTCTAAAGAACTCATTTTATTTAATAACAAAAGTCTCATTAGAGATCTTTTTAATTGACGGGTTAATTGCTGAAACTTTTTTTCATTAATCCATCTCTTAGCAACCTTTCTCATAAATCGATCCCATCTAAATAATTTAACCTTTCTTAAAATATTTCACCAATAAATCTAAATTTTTATTAAACTAGTAATTAAAATCAATTCGACTAAAAAATGAACCGACATCCTCCCATCTAAAATCAACTTAACAGCATAAAACATAACCTAATCGTGCATTTCACGACACTCGCACCTACACCTCAGCGCTTTCATGCGTATGTGTATGGTTTACATTTCCGCAACTTATTCATTGCAATTTACATTACCGCATTTACATTTTCGCATTGCATAATCATCCAAAGGAAAAACCTACGCATGAGTCAACATTTGTGTGTAGTGCACGTCATTTGCATCATTTCCCCACGATCCTTGATTCCATTCAAGTCGATCGCTTAAGATAAATCCTACCCCATAGGAAGGACCATTATCTCTATAACTTAGACAAACCAACAATACTATACAACTTTTTCAAACACAATAGAGAATAGATGTTAATCATCTTAAGTGAGATATAATCTCCACCCCCACAATAATACAATCAAACATGTAGGAACTTTGCCTTAAGAGTGATAAAGGCATACTCGTCAAACAATCCGAGTACTTAAGCCCTTTTCTTAAGACGATGCAAAACTATTTTCCTACCACCCCCTTTACACTTGTGGTGGTTACATCTCCCTTAACATGAAGACTCATCTCTTATCCTAAACCCAATCAAAACAACTACCCTAAACCCGTAGGAACTTTGACCACAGTCAAAGAGCTCCTCTAACCCTTTAAGGGAACTACAAGTACTCTGATTCCACTCCCGTAAGGATATGTAGGCATAAGATGCGACATCTTATCGAGTATACTTAGAAAATAAACCTTAGGTCTTTAAACTATTATGCAGACAAGCCCTTAGCAATAAACAAACATAAAACAAGAGGTTCCTGTAGAGTACTACAGAAACTTAGGATGCTAATACCTTCCCTAAGTTTAACCAACCCCCAAACCTAAAACAATCTAGCTTGCATTTGCATTGCATCGTGGGAATTTCGATCTTTATCCCTTCCTTTGGACAAATCAAAGTTCGGTTGCAAATTGAATTAACGATTCAAACTAATCAATAGTTTGGTATCCAAATTTCACCGCGACATAAATGGCGACTTCACTGGGGATATCAGTGGGTTTCCCTAACTTGTCTTTATGTTTGTTTATATTTGCTCATATTTGCCTAACTGTTTACTTGTATAATTGTTTAAATTGTTTCTTTTTGGGATGATCCTTGAGTGGTGAGACAAAGTCCTACACCCGGACTTGAGAGAAATTAATATAGGATGGTGATATATTCGATGAGGCTTATAGGGAGTGAGTCCCGACTAAGTTGATTCGAGAATCCCGCTTAGTGGAGACCCTTTTGAAAATGGTTCGGTTGAACGAGTTTAGTCGTGAAAACTTTTACTATTCTTAATTGGAGTCCATGATACTAAGGACCGTAGTTACCTTTAACCCCTACTTTAGCCTTTATTAGGATGTAGTGCGAGGCTATGAGGGAGTAAGTCCCAAAATAGTGCTACGCGAAGCTACACTCAAAAGAAGTTCTCTTGAGAATATTATTAATCCTCAAGTTAGTTGAGAAATTGATAATATCCAATAGATGGACTAATGACTTTGGGACCTTTTTTAGAACCCAGTTCTGCAGGTACCATCCACCTTTAGTCCTTATCCTTTGGGAATGGGTATACCTTTGGCTCCATGCTCGTTGCAAATCTAGGGCCTTTGTTTGTTTATGTGTACCTTTATGTGTTTACTTGTGTTTGTTGCATTCATATAGCATCATACTACATTGGACCTCATGGGACTTACCCTTTATTTATGAACATTGTAGGACATTATGGATAGACAAAATACTCTAAAATATACTTTTAAAAGTCCTGAATTGGATGACCTAAGGGAGTTAGGAGCTTTGATTGAAGACCAAGAAAAGTTCAAGAGTAAATATGGGAAGTTACTATCTTTGTTGAGACGTAAAGCAAATGAAGACCTACTTTCCGCTCTGTTACAGTTCTATGATCCAATGTATCACTGCTTTACATTTCCGGATTATCAGCTGTTACCAACTTTAGAAGAGTACTCTTTTTTGGTAGGGTTACCCATTCTAGAATAATCTCCTTTTCCTTTCTTGGAAAGGGACCCCGAAGAAAGAGACATCGCTAAGGCCCTTTATCTCAAGGTATCTGACGTTAAGGCCAACATGGTTGTTAAAAGTGGGACCTTTGGTTTGACTACAGATTTCTTATTCAAGAAGGCCTCATTTTATACTGATTTTACGAACAAGGCTCCATTCGAGGCAATCTTTGCTTTACTTGTCTATGGGGTATTTCTATTTCCCAGTTTTGAGGGGTTTGTGGACCTTAACGCAATTAAGATCTTCATGAAGAATAATCCAGTGCCGACTCTATTAGGTAATACCTACCACTCTATACATCTCCGAAACCTTCGTGGTGGAGGGATGATCACGTGTTGTGTGCCTTTATTATATAAATGGTTCCTTACCCACTTGCCCAAATATGTTTCCTTTTGGCACCTCAATGATAAGCGTTGGTCAGAAAAAATTATGGCTTTGACTCATGCTGACATCGATTGGTATAGCCGCGAGTATGATGGAATTTTGATTGTTGATGGATGTAGAGATTTTGCTAATGTACCGTTACTCAGCTTCGGTGGAGGGGTCAGTTACAATCCGATTTTAGCCCGCCGACAGTTGGGATATCCATTAAAAGAACCACCTAAGAGCATCCAAGTTGAGAGTGTCTTCTTCGAGGATAATCAAGAACTCCGAGAGAAGATCGTGAAAGCTTGGAAACATTTGCATAAGAAAGATAGGAATAGTTTGGGAAGGCCCAACTGTGTGTCTATGGAACCATATCTCCAGTGGGTAAGGAATAGGGCGATCAAGTTGAAGATGCCTTACTCTCGCCAAGACCCTATACCTCCAAGGAGGGAGCCCACTTATGTTTTCATGTCTGAAACTAAAAAGTCAGAGGTTGCTATGAAGAAATTGCGACAAGAGGTAGAGTCATGGAAGAACAAGTACCAAGTGGCTGTTGCAGAGATTGACCAACTCCATAAAGAGAAAGAGGAACTCCAGAAGCAGCTACAGTTACAGGATGAAGAGTTACTCCCCTGCAAGAAGAGGAAGGTCATGGAGGATTTATTTTTCTCCGACCCGCAATGCACTATTTGGAAATTGATTGTGGACAACCTTATCCGTGAAAAGACACAGTTAGAAGAGCAGCTCAAGCAGCCAAATTTGAAACTCCCTTAGTGTCTTTACTAGATTTTATTTAGCTTTTACTTGGGACTTTTAAAAGCAATTATTTGTATTCCGTTTCGAAATTAATAAAAAAATGTTTTCTTTTACTACAATGTTTATAAATAGCTAGGATCCCATGAAGTCCTACTCATATTGCATTACATTCTTTCTTTTATTCATTTCAAGAAACTCAATTTTATTTCTCAGGTATTGTAACCATGGATTTCAAAAGAGAAGCCTTGGAGTACACTTTTCAGAGCCCTAACATTGAAAGCTTGAGAGAGCTAGATGATCTAATCGAGAATCGTTACGCCTTCGCAGCAGAATACAGAGAAGTCTTTTGTTTCCTCGAACTCAAGATGAAGGAAGGGTTGTTGGAGACCCTCGTTCAATTTTACGATCCGTTGTACCACTGCTTCACTTTTCCAGATTACCAGTTGATGCCGACATTGGAAGAGTATTCTGATTTCCTGAGGATGCCTGTAACGGCCCGACCCATATTCACCGGCCAGGAAGATACACCCAGTCATCAAGAAATTGCCAATGCCACTCATCTCAGTTTGGCAGATGTGCAAGCACACCTAACCACCAAGGAAGGAGTCCTTGGATTCCCTGCTGACTTTTTGATTGAAAAAGTTTGCTACCATGCTGAAAGAAAGGAAGTCCTTATCATGGAAGCCACCTTTGCTCTGTTGGTTTATGGGATTTTCTGGTTCCCAAAGATCGATGATTTTGTTGACATGGATGCAATTAAACTGTTCATACTCAAGAATCCCGTTCCCACTTTACTCGCTGACACTTACTTTTCAATCCACTCGAAGAATGCTGAAGGAGGAGGACATATCACTTGTTTCACCGCTCTGTTGTATTCATGGTTCATCGCTCGTCTAACTCGGCACCCGTCTATTTGGGATGAGGAGGAATCGCCCCGTTGGTCTGAGATAGTTATGGCCCTTACTCACTCTGACATTGTGTGGTATGACCCCACCTATGGAGGTATATGTATGATCCATAGCGTCAGAGGATTTGCTAACATACCACTCATTGCGAGAGAAGGATGCATAAGTTACAACCCTGCGCTGGCCCGTCTCCAATTCGGGCATCCCATGATTGAAGTACCCGACCAGACTCTGTTAGAAGGGGTCTTTCTCAAAGAAGGAGAAGACCCAGACCTGAAGACCGTCATAATTTACTCATAGGAATACATCAATAAGGAAGGAAAAGCTACTTTAGGATACCCCAATTGTGCTGTCTCTGAAGAATACCTACATTAGGTGCGAGCAAGAGCTCTCGACCTCAAGATGCCGTTCCCTTTCCACGAACCTATAGTATTGGCCTTTCACGATCCAGATTGGTTTGATGTGAGTGAAGTAGATCAATTGAAGGCTGCTTTGGATGAAGCTCGAAAATTAAAAGCCGCTTGGAAGAACAAGTTTTTTATACTCAAGGTAGAGAAAGAAAAGTCCCAGAGGCTGCCAGAAGTTGAACGCGCGAGGAAAAGGAAGGTGTGAGAGGATTTATTTTCCTATCACACCTCTTCAAGTGCTGTCACCAGTGATGATCTTCCCCCAGATACTGAAGCTTGGAAAGAGTGTGTCGACCGACTCATCGGAGAGAAGGCCGAGTTGCAAGAGCGCATCAGTCATCTAGAGGGAGAACTTCGCGCGCAGAAGGAGCATAAGAAGTAGAGCTCCAAGTTTCTCTTTTGCTTTTGATTCAATGTAATAAACTCTTAAAAGAGTACACCGTTTTGTAATGCTTCGATCGTCAAAATAAAATAAGTTTGTTTCTCCGACGTTACAATACCGAAATAATTTGAGTTTCTTGAAAGTTTCATACTCATTGGCATTTTGCATAAGCATAACATCGTTTGCATTCCAGGGTCTCACTCTTGCTTCGTCTCCGCAGAACAAACTGAATCACCGGTACAACACTCGAGCTAGTCAACACCAGAAGATGGATCAACTAGAGCAAGAGAACAGAGTGCTCCGTGATGAAGTTGCAAATATGAAAGAAAGTTTGGAGAGGTTGAATGGTCTAGTGGAAGCTTTGTCTAGTCAAATCTCGATCAATAACCAGGAAGTTCCAAGGATTGTCGTATCCGAAGTGGCACCAACACCGATCCCAGTGGTGTCTTCTGTTGCTGAAGTGTCTTACACTATGCCTCAAGGTTTCCCGTGGGGATTGTCTCCTAATTTCTTCTCGTCCGGTTATCGTCCGTCTGTGTCTGAGATCCCCGTTGTGACCATTGTTCAAGCTGCTCCTGTAGTTTCTGCTGTGATGACTACCGCGTCTCCGCATGTGAACGTTGTCCCATATATTCTGGATGAAACAATTTTACATGGGTCGCCAACCGAAACTGTGGGTTTAGAAGAGAAGATGGACGGATTTCAAGACCAATTTTCTGAAATACAAAAGGAATTGAGAGCCCTTCGTGGAAAGGACTTATTTGGTAAGAGTGCTTCTGAGCTGTGCTTGGTTCCAAACGTTAAGGTCCCACCGAAGTTCAAAGTCCCCGATTTCGAAAAGTACAAGGGGAATACCTGCCCTCAGAGTCATCTCATTATGTACGCCAGGAAGATGTCTGCCCAAACTGATAATGATCAATTACTCATTCACTATTTCCAAGACAGTTTGACAGACGCCGCACTCAAGTGGTATATGGGGTTGGACAGTACGAAAATCTGAACTTTCAATGATCTGGGAGGAGCCTTTGTCAAGCAGTATAAGTACAATGTGGACATGGCGCCTGACTGAGATCAGTTGAGAGCAATGGCACAGAAAGATAAGGAGAATTTCAAGGAATATGCTCAACGCTGGCGCGAGTTGGCCGCGCAAGTCACACCACCATTAGAAGAAAAAGAGATGACCAAGATTTTTCTGAAGACCCTTGGTCCTTTCTTTTACAAGAAGATGGTAGCCAGCGCACCCAGTGACTTTACTGAAATGGTCAACATGGGAATGCGTTTAGAAGAAGGTGTTCGCGAGGGAAGATTGACCAAAGAAGAAAGCGCTCCTAAGAGGTATGGGAGCAGTTTTGTGAAGAAAAAGGAACAAGGTGTGAATGCTATTCAAAAGGGACAATTCAGAAAGAGGTATATGCCACCACACCAAGTCGCAGCGGTATCGCTAGTGTTTAATGCTCCGGCTTATCAGCTACAGTCTCCGCAACCCTATCAGCAACCTCAGTCTCCCATTGCTCAACAACCCCAACTTCAGCAAAGTCCACAGTACCCTCAGCAGAATCGGCCATCCAGCAATCAAGGTCGTGTATACAGAAAAATAAATTTTGATCCGATCCCAATGACATATGCTGATTTATTCCCCGCTTTGATTAAAAAGGGTCACATTCAGACGAGAGCTCCACCTCCGGCTCCCGCAAATCCTCCCCCTTCTTATAGAGCTGACAAGTTTTGTCCTTACCATCAGGGTGCTCCAGGACATGATATTGAGAGTTGTTTCGGTTTGAAGATGGATGTCCAGAGGCTCATAAAAATGGAATCTTGTCTTTTAGGGATTCCGACCCTAATGTACAGAAGAATCCATTACCACCACATGGTTCGCCTTCTGTCAATATGATTGAAGATTGTTTAGAAAGTGTTGGTCAAGAAGTTTCCAATGAAGAGGCTGAAGAGGTTTGTGTCATCGTGCCCCACTTTAAGGAAGTGGAACGTATAGAGATTGTTTACAATACCAGGAAGCCAACCGTTACTCCTTTAGTGATCAATGTGCCTGGACCTGTCCCTTGTACCTCTAGTAAGGCCATCCCTTACAGATACAACGCTACTATGTTGGAGGATGGGAAAGAAGTGCCTTTGCCCACTATACCCTCAATAGTTAATATCGCAGATGTCAGTAGAGTGACAAGAAGCGGTCGAGTCTACCCGGCTGTGCCACCGAAAAGAAAAGAGGTTTTGTTCGAACCATCAAGCTCAAAGGAACCAACTGTGGGGCAATCTGATGGGTCTACTTTATCCAACTCCGATGAATGTTTGAAAGTGATCAAAAGAAGCGAGTATAAGGTTGCAGATCAGCTTCTGCAAACCCCGTCGAAGATTTCTGTGCTACAATTGCTGATGAGTTCTGAGGCTCATAGAGAAGCACTTCAGAAGATTTTGGAACAAGCCTATGTCGAGCAGGATGTGACTATGGAACAATTCGATAACATCATTGGCAGTATTACTTTGAGTGATAATCTGGGTTTCAATGAAGACGATCTCCTAGAAGAAGGAAGGAAACATAACATGGCTCTACACATTTCTGTGAACTATGGAAATGACTCTCTGTCCAGCGTGCTAGTTGATACTGGATCGTCTCTAAATGTAATGCCTAGAACTACTATATCTAAGTTGTCGTATCAGGGACCACCGATGAGGCCATGTCGCGTTATTGTCAAAGCTTTCGATGGGTCAAGGAAAACAGTAATTGGTGAGGTTGATTTGCCCATGACTGTTGGACTACAGACTTTTATGATCTCGTTTCAGGTCATGGACATTCGTGCCGCCTATAGCTGTTTTCTAGGGAGGCCATGGATACATGAAGCTGGAGCAGTTACTTCTACCCTGCATCAGAAGCTGAAATATGTTTTCGAGGGGAAAATAGTTACGGTTTGTGGAGAAAGAGCTTTGGTGGTGAGTCACTTGTCATCATTCTCATATGTCGAGGCTGAAGAAGAAGTTGGCAAGCAATTCCAAGCCTTGTCCATTGTGGGTGAGGGTACTCAGAGATCTCAGACATCCATGTCATCACTTAAAGACGCACAGCGAGTAGTGAACAGTGGTCACCAAACAATGTGGGGAAAGGTGTTGTCTTTGCCGGAGAACAAAAACAAGGAAGGTCTCGGTTTCACCAGTAGCTCTGCTCAACAAGGCACCAAGAATCAAGGGTTCCCGCTGATCAGTGAACTGTTCCGTAGTGGGGGAGTCGTCCATCATCCTCAAATTAATGTTGTGTCAGAGGACGAACTCGAGGGCTACATATCAGACGATTCTACAAGGTCCTCCATTCCTTACGAAGACTATGAGCCCTATATGGAAGATCTAGTCTATGTTTCTGATGAATTCGACTATACCTTTGGAGTTTATGCCGTCACCGAGGAGGATCCAGATGAGGACGTCCCAGACTTTGTGACCCCAGGCGTTGTAGTCAGAAATTGGAGTGCAGTTGAAGCCCCTACTGCTATTCATATATCTAAGTAAAGCATTTGTTTTAAAATTTTCCGCTCTGCCCAAGGCGAAATTGCATTTGTTAGGGCTTATCTTTTCAATAATTCCTTTTGCTTTGCCCAAGGCAAAAGTGACTTTTTTGGGCGTGTCTTTTTGGTTTTGCTATCATCAATAAACTACTTTCATTTACATTTGTGTTTTGTATTTATTCACGATTGTTGGAAAATAATAAGTAGCATCTCGCGTACACACACTTTCCACTTTACAAAACAAAAACTTATTAAAATCACATCACTTGCGCAGATTGCCACATAAATTACAACCTGGGAATAATGACCCACTACCTTCTCCGAATTTTGAGTTTCCTGTATACGAAGCTGAGGACGAAGAGGATGATATTCCAGAAGAAATTTCCAGACTGCTTGAGAAAGAAGAGAAAGCTATCCAACCTCACCAAGAGTCGGTGGAAGTAATCAACTTGGGATCAGAAGAAATCCGTAGAGAAGTGAAAATTGGGGCTCTGCTCAAACCCGATGTGAAGAAATAGCTGATTGATTTGCTTGGAGAGTTTGTCGATGTGTTTGCTTGGTCGTATCAAGACATGCCCGGATTGGAAACAGCTATAGTCGAACATCATTTGTCGTTAAAGCCAGAGTGCCCGCCGATAAAACAGAAGCTCAGAAGGACTCGACCTGACATGGCTCTAAAGATTAAAGAGGAGGTACAGAAACAGATTGATGTAGGTTTCCTTGTTACTGCCGAGTACCCACTATGGTTGGCTAACATTGTACCCGTTCCGAAGAAGGATGGTAAGGTCCGCATGTGTGTAGACTACAGGGATCTGAATAAAGCCAGCCCGAAAGATGATTTCCCATTACCCCACATTGACATCTTGGTGGATAGTACTGCAAGATATGAGGTTTTCTCCTTCATGGATGGTTTTTCAGGCTACAACCAGATTAGAATGGCTCCCGAGGACAGAGAGAAGACGTCATTCATAACACCCTGGGGCACCTTTTGTTACAAGGTTATGCAATTTGGATTAAAGAATGCAGGGGCAACATATCAGAGAGCTATGACTACTTTGTTCCACGATATGATGCACAAAGAGATCGAGGTGTATGTGGATGATATGATAGCTAAGTCGAAAACCGAAGATGATCATGTTAAACACCTGGCTAAGCTGTTTGGTCGATTGAGGGAATACAAGCTTCGTCTGAACCCCAACAAGTGCACATTTGGAGTACGGTCAGGGAAACTTTTGGGTTTTATTGTCAGCCAAAGAGGGATTGAAGTGGACCCTGACAAAGTGAAAGCTATCTGGGAAATGCCAGCTCCCGCCACTGAGAAACAAGTCAGAGGATTTTTAGGACGTTTGAATTACATCTTCAGGTTTATATCCAACATGACTGCTACATGTAAACCTATTTTCAAGCTCCTGAGAAAAGAACAAGGGTACGTTTGGACTGAAGATTGTCAAAGGCTTTTGATAGTATCAAAGAGTATTTGCTCGAACCGCCTATCCTGATACCGCCGGTTGAGGGGCGTCCTTTGATTATGTATTTGACTGTTTTAGAGGATTCGATGGGTTGTGTACTCGTTCAGTGAGACGAGACAGGAAAGCAAGATCATGTCACTTATTACCTGAGCAAGAAATTTACTGATTGTGAAACCAGGTACACTATGTTAGAGAAGACTTGTTGCGCTCTAGCGTGGGCCGCCAAGCGTTTGCGCCAGTATATGTTGAACCACACTACTTGGTTGGTTTCGAAGATGGATCCTATCAAGTATATTTTTGAGAAGCCCGCTTTGACTGGGAGAATTGCTAGATGGCAGATGTTATTGTCCGAATATGATATCGAGTACCATACTCAGAAAGCTGTTAGAGGAAGTGTTTTGGCTGATCATCTGGCTCACCAGCCCATTTTGGATCATCAACCCTCAAACGACGACTTTCCCGATGAAGATGTTATGTTCTTAAAGATGAAAGATTGCGAAGAACCCGTACATGGTGAAGGGCCAGAGCCAGGTTCTCAATGGGGTTTAGTTTTTGATGGAGCTGTCAACGCTCATGGAAAAGGGATAGGTGTTGTTATTGTGACTCCTCAAGGGACCCACTTCCCATTTACCTCCAGATTAACATTTCAGTGTACTAATAATGAAACTGAGTACGAGGCATGTATTATGGGTCTCGAAGAAGCAATCGATTTGAGAATTAAGAACTTAGATGTGTTTGATGATTCTGCAGTAGTAATCAATCAAATTAATGGAGAATGGATAACTCGACATGATAATTTGGTCCCGTACAGGGATTATGCTAGAAGACTGTTACCGTTCTTTGACCGGGTTGAGTTTCATCATATCCCTCGTGATGAGAACAGAATGGCAGACGCGTTGGCAACTTTGGCCTCGATGATTGTGGTAAACTTTTGGAACGAGTGCCCTCGGATTGAAGTAAAACGTCTTGATAGACCTGCCTACATCTTTGCTATTGAAGAAGTTGAAGATGGCAAACCCTGGTACTATGACATCGAGGTGTTTCTTAGAACTCAAGAATATCCTTTGGGAGCTTCCAACAAAGATAAGAAGACTTTGAGAAGGTTGGCGGGAAATTTCCTTTTGAGTAACAACGTGTTGTATAAACGGAATTTTGACATGGTCTTGCTGAGATGTGTTGACAAACAAGAAGCGGATATGTTAATGTCGGAAATTCACGAAGGGTCTTTTGGCACGCACGCCAACGGACATGCTATGGCTAAGAAGCTTTTAAGAGCTGGTTATTATTGGATCACAATGGAATCAGATTGCTACAAGTTTGCTAGAAAATGTCACAAATTCCAGATTTACGCCGATAAGATTCACGTACATCCAACTTTGTTGAATGTTATCTCATCATCGTGGCCATTCTCCATGTGGGGAATTGATATGATTGGAATGATAGAGCCGAAAGCGTCTAATGGACACTGATTCATCTTAGTAGCCATTGATTATTTTACCAAGTGGGTCGAGGCGGCTTCCTATGCTAATGTAACCCGACATGTGGTTGTTAAATTCATCAAAAATCAGCTCATTTGCCGATATGGTGTGCCAAACAGAATCATTACAGACAACGGTTCCAATTTGAATAACAAGATGATGAAAGAGTTGTGTGAAGAATTCAAGATTGAGCATCATAACTCTTCCCCTTACAGACCAAAGATGAACGGGGCTGTCGAAGCCGCCAACAAAAATATCAAGAAGATCATTCAGAAGATGTTCGTTACTTACAAAGATTGGCACGAAATGCTCCCATTCGCCTTACATGGATATCGTACGATGGTACGCACATCGACAGGGGCAACTCCATTTTCACTTGTCTACGGTATGGAAGCAGTACTCCCAATAGAAGTTGAGATTCCTTCTATGAGAATCTTGGTAGAGGCAAAATTATCAGAAGCAGAGTGGTGTCAGAATAGGTATGATCAGTTGAACTTAATCGAAGAAAAGAGGATGGCCGCGCTATGCCATGGGCAGTTGTATCAGCAGAAGATGAAGAAAGCATTTGACAAGAAGGTTCGGCCCCGGGTATTCAAGGAAGGTGACCTTGTGCTCAAGAAGATCCAATCTTTCCTCACTGACATCAGAGGAAAATGGGCCCCGAATTATGATGGACCATACGTAGTAAAAAGGATTTTGACAGGAGGCGCTTTGATGTTAGCAACAATGGATGGAGAAGAGATCACTCGCCCCGTGAATACAGACGCTGTCAAGAAGTACTTTGTTTAGGAGAAGCAGGACATTATTCCCTTTATGTAATCGCTATTATTTTCCAACACTGTAACATCGGGTCACGCTTCTCCGCTGACCGCCGTTCAATAAAAAGTTTTTCATTTACCATAAATCTGTGTTCTTGATAGCAAAATCTGAATTGATTTAAACCTTTTCAAAATTTGTTCTACTTGATATATGAATAACAAAAGGAGGATTGGGGACGTTTATTCCGTCCGAGAAAAAACAGCAATATTATGTGCTTCTCTAGGGCAAGCGGATTTATCTTATCCAGACACGAAGGTTGCCTCTGTTCGAAGACCTTCTTTGCAGGCGATAAGGGATCTGCGGGGATTTTGCTTGAGTACCCGTTCGTTTGAGGCGTTTATTTCGTTTCTCCCATTTCGTCCTCATACGCATAGCATATAAGTAGACAGTATGGCATGTGCATTTTCGCATTCTTTGTGTTTGTTTCTATCGCCTTGGCTGTAGTTATCCCTAGGTATTTGGGTGTGTCTTATCCTTCCAATTAGATTCGTCCCTAGGCAAAAAGTGCACAATGTTTCATTTTCCCCGTGAAGTTCAACCCTCATGGAAGACGGTTATTTTAGTACAATTACATTTGAGTTCATACCTCATTGGACAAGTCTTGCTTGACAGTTTCTTTTCGGCTACTTCCCGAATCGAACTTCGATCTTTGGCAATCACATCATGGACATCTCCAACCTTTAAGAACAGATTAAGTGTGCATTTATTTTGCACCTTACTCCCCAAGAAGAATATTCCTAAAGACAGACATCTCTTCAACAATAGCATCACAAGATTTTATCAAACATCAATCTCTTTATTTGAGCAACTCATTTTGACTAGGATCTTATTCAAAACGACAAGATGATAATTTTCACAAGACAGATCATTTACCCTCAGTGGATCCTTCAACATTTAGACAGTTACAGACATTTCCCCCAAGAATAACTTCCCCAGTGGGTTCATCACACAAATTTACTTCCGTCAAAAGGCATCTCCCAGAGAAGTCAAAGAAGTTTACCACAATAGTCTCCGTACTTGAGAAGACATACGTTACAATTCGACCGGCTCACATCTCTTCCGAAGATCCCCGGTGAAGCTACATCTACATTTACAATCACATTTACAAATTTAAAACTACATCTACAATTTACAATTACAAATTACATCTACAACAACAGAGTACGTTACAGATTAGATCAACAACATTTACCACCTACAAGGTTCTACAACGAACTACATTTACAGTCTACAACGACGTCTGCAACCTACAAAAATTACAACCCCCTATGAAGATGCTCTCACGAGTTCTCATCATTTCGGGAAGGAACTGAGACCAGTTCGTGGTCCCCATACCACGATGCTCGGGGAAGTTCTACATCAGAAACTGAGACCAGTTCGTGGTTCCCATACCACGATGCTCGGGGAAGTTCTACATCAAAAACTGAGACCAGTTCGTGGTCCCCATACCATGACGCTTGGGGAAGTTCTACGACTACAACAATGTTTACAACGACATTTACATATGCACCTACAGACTACAGTGATTGTACCATCTACAAAATCTTGACATTTCGGCAGAGACTGAGACCAGCTCATGGTACCCTTATCATGACGCTCGGGGAAGTTATACATTCTTACTATTTTAAGTTGAGTTCCAAAAAGAAAAGATATACAAAAAAAAAAGCAAAACTGAATTATTGATTCGATCAGAGAATTCACTTTAGATATTACAGTCATCTGGATTGCCCCGTGGTGATAATAAGTTATCCTTCGATTACAAGTTTCTCACCTGCTGCTAAAACACCATATTCTGGGCGTATGTGCCGCTGTGACACTTTGGAGATTTCCCATTGATGGTCGTATCCTGTCCCCGCGGAGTCCTGTTTCGTTGGTTCTGTTACTCATTTGTTTCTCGTATGTCGTGTCTAGTTTTCTCCCATGTGGCGCCATTAATCCACAGGACCCTTTTTGTCTTGCATTTCATAACATTGCATATCATTTGCATTCGGTGGCTTCTTATGGCCAAAAATTCGTGCAATGTTTGTATTTAAGTCCCTCCTATCTCGTCGAGACGAAGATTCTAATCTCCATATCTCTGAGTAGAAGTAACTTAAATAGGGGCATCTGTTGCACCCTAATTTTTGACCTTAAAATTCCACCTCCTTGTTTTTTATTTTATTTGCATCTTATCTTTTACTTTCGTGTGGTTATTATGACTAATCGGCTGGTGCAGGTACATTTTATTTAGAGCATAGATGATAATCATCCTCATAATTAAGTATCTCAAAGCCGGGTCAATGGACTCTGGTCCAGAAGGCCCTAAGGTTCTTTCTACCGGTCATTTTACTCGGAGTTTCTCAAAAACCTCAAAAAAGAGTGATACTATGGATTATACCTTTATAATTTGTGTGCCGGGTTCATCATCATCCAAATCCTTTGGTTTTTGGATAAAAAATTTAAAGTGGTTCGAATTTCATACATTCAAGGTTATGTGATGAGTTTGCCATATGAGGAATTCAAATCTAGGTCATTATTCCAAGATTCATGAGGAATTCATCATTTAAGTAGCCAAATTCCAAATTCAAAAGAAGTTGTCTGACATAATAATATTTTCATGTACAAATTCCAAGATTCATTGTTCCTTACAAGACAAATTCAAAATAAGAGCTCAAGGTATTCAAAGATTCACTACAAGTCAAGTACAAGATTCCAATCTAAGAGGACAAAGTTATTACAATTGTTTGATTCTAATCATGGAATAGTTCCAAGTCACAAAAGAAAACAAACCCACTTGCATTTAGTGTCCTCACACGTTAATCCATTTCCACCTAACAATTCATCACCAATCTTGTCCCAAAAACAATATAAAATACTGAGTTTGATTCACACAAGTTATCATGGATGTTCTGAAGAATAAAGGACAATGCTACAAGAGAACTCCTGGTAGTTTCAATAACATGTTGGTACAAAGTAAACCATATGAAGAATGCTTATTGAGACGGTATTTGAGCTTAACCCAGCCACTGACTGCACCGCCGCCACAATAGTCATCTTCACCGTCTACCACTGTCCGTCAATTTAAACTCAATGGATACTAATAACGGCAGAGCTAATCAAGGGGCTAAGTCCAACGTGGATATTGGATAGGTCAATTGCAGCAAGAATTCCAACATTCAAAAACTCCAACATTCATCACACAATTGCCAACCGTTGATATCAAGAAAAAGATAATGAAGCCTGCTACAAAATAATCATAACCGAAGTTCAGGATGATTAATGTAATTTCAAGAAAAATCATGTTTCTACAAAGGAAAGGTCCTTGTACCTTATCTGCGCTCCCTCTCCCATCAAAGGCCTTGACAAACATCCCGCTTGGTCTCGAAAGCTCTTTTGTCTTAACACCAAAAGTTGTGGACACTTTCACCAGTAAAAGAGCCAATGGCTTCATCAATTCCTTAACCTGTCAAAACCAAAAAGAAAGCAATCCGTAATTCGAATGCAAGTGCGAACGCGAGCCAAAGTAAATGATAAAGAGGATGGAAAGAAAAGCAGCCCTCAGGTTATTCATCATCAAGCATAAACATTCGAGCGGCTGGGAGAGCCACGGCCGAAGCCGTTACCAACTCCCTACCGAACTCCGAATTACATAGATTGTCAAATTCGCACAAAATATCAGCTCAGACCCGAAGGCCATCATCGCTAAGGCAACGCAACCAAAACCAAATGGCAATGGCACCCCAAATGGTTCAGACCCTAGAGTCATCATCACCAATAACCTTTCCTCGGCAACTTGGATCCAACCGAAGCACCAGCATCAGTGCTGAAAGGAAAAGAGAAAAGAAGTGAATGAAGTTCATAACAGAAAACATGAAGAGTAAACTGAAACCTGGTTTGAAACCACATCAGAAAACAAATCAAATATCTGAAAAATCAACAACCAGATGAAATCATCAAACCATACCTGTGAGCCAATGTGCAAGGCCATACCAGAAAAAGAGGGATAAGGTAATGCAATCATGTTCATGTATCAGTCATGGTGATCCCAACCGAAGTGAAGGTCACAAGTACCAAATGCAGGGCTCAGTTCATCAACATCATGGCCCAGTTCACGATCACCTTTTCATCTCAAAGGATAATTCAAAGAAAAGATACAATCAAAACCCCATAACAACCAACAACAACCCTACTTGATGATGCCTCCACAGCCTCAGCCTCAAACCCAGCCTCCTCGATCTACGCCTCAACAGCAACAGGCGCAACGTGCCAGCGCTGACGAAGTTCTGACCCTCTGGACCGGTGATTTGCAATACTGGACAAGACCCCAAATGAATGGCAGTTATCCATGCACAATTTCGAGTTAAGTTAGAGTTTATTACAATTAAGGCAAGTCACGATAGCATTCTTGGTGTTCAACCTACATATTAACCCCAGCCATAACAACAAAGTTCGTGGAAATATGCTATTACCTTCACTGTTGGTTTTGATGTCGAACCTCATCATTGTCTAAGCACCCACCCCTCACAAGCCGAGCAAGTCATTAATTGAAGCGAAACATTCGCGCACCTGCAAAAAGGGAAGCCAGATTAACAACAAGGACGCTTTTGTTCAAGCTGATGTTCAAATTCACTTGACTCTGTACACAAAATGCTGGGGATGCCAGACAAACCTCTTGACAACTGAGAATGAAATGTCTACTTCAACTGATACCTTTCCATAAGCCGGATCCAGATTACATGACTTGGAGCTTCAACATTCGTTTTGTCTGGTAGAACTGGTCTGCTAAACCTACTGCAAGTGCAGACGATAATAGGGTGCCATCAAGTGTCGACGCCCATTCCCCTGTTACAAGCCCCTTCAACACTTGGATCCACGACAAGTTGTTGCAACTGTTACACATCAATTAAAGGCACCTAGTGTGCGCAATCCTCCAAGTTCAGAAAAGCCTGAGTTATGAAAATGAAAGCTAGCTACCTGAATATCGTGACTCAATGGCAAGTACCCCTGCAACAAAACAATCCAAGTGAAATTCCTTGCACCAACTCTCAAAACGTAAACAATGCTCACGCTAGGTTCTCCTGGGCCGCTAATTCTCCTCAGCCCAAGTAACTTTGCTAAATCCACCCCTGTCAAAATTGAAAACCCAGGTTAACAACAATTAGAGGAATATTCCCGCAAAAGATTCCAACCCAATCCAAAGTCTCAACACATTGAATCTGGACAAATAAAAGTATTAAACAAGGTTGATACAATTGGAAACCTCCATTAACAGGTATTAAACGAGATCAACAAAAAAGGAAAGATTTCAAATATCACATAAACCCAAAACGGAAATCCCAATCAGCATTCATTTGACTTAATCAGGAAATCCCATCTTGTAGCCTATATAAAGAGGATCGAAATCGAGAAAAAACCCCAACACACAATAATCACCGAACCAAAAAAAATCCGCAAGCATTCAAAAACCCTAGAGCTACCAAAAATCAAACTCAGAAAGTTCAAGAAAGGGAGAGGAAGCACGTATCTCTCCTGTTGACGAAACCCTCGTGCGCCACTGCGAGCCTCATCGACGAAACATCCATTTCCATCACTGCCCGTTACCGCGAATCCGCTCCCCATCCCGCCGTCGTCATCTACATTCGGTAATCCCCTTATGCGTATTGATGTTTGAACGACTAACATTTGATTGATTGTTTCAGGTACAGAAATTTGAGCGAGAGATGCGATCGGAAACCAAGGAGAGATTGTTGAACGGAAATCGATTTGAGGGGAAAGGGAACCTAGGGTTCCATCTTTTATTTTTTTTTGTTTGTTTATTATTATTATAATATAATGATTAACCACACAAATCACACACATTAATCCTTAACCCTCTATTAACCACCCATTAAGTCTCTAATCAACCTTATCCTTTTTTAATTAACTCATTAACCATTAATCAACCTAATTTACCTATTTAATTTAATTAATCTTTTTTTAAAACTAATTAACCCACTTAATCTTCAATTAGTTTAATCTAATCATTTACCTTTTTAATTAACCAAGTTAATTTTTATAATAATCAGCCATTTTCTTTAATTAAAAAATAATTAATAAGTCTTTTTATAACCTTAGCTTATTTAACTTTTAATATATCAATTTTATTCAATATTTATTTATTAACTTTAATTTAGTCATCAACCCTAAATCTTTTTTATAATAATAATTCGTTTAAAACTCTTTTTTAAAATAACTTTATAAAAATAAACTTTAAGTGAACTCTTCTTTATGCTTATAATTCATTTCGGAGCTAATTTCAACTAAGTCCTAACCTAGTAATTTTTTTTTATTTTTTTATTATCCTAAGGAAATGAAATTATCTAACTCTAAAGAACTCATTTTATTTAATAACAAAAGTCTCATTAGAGATCTTTTTAATTGACGGGTTAATTGCTGAAACTTTTTTTCATTAATCCATCTCTTAGCAACCTTTCTCATAAATCGATCCCATCTAAATAATTTAACCTTTCTTAAAATTATTTCACCAATAAATCTAACTTTTTATTAAACTAGTAATTAAAATCAATTCGACTAAAAAATGAACCGACATCCTCCCATCTAAAATCAACTTAACAGCATAAAACATAACCTAATCGTGCACTTCACGACACTCGCACCTACACCTCAGCGCTTTCATGCGTATGTGTATGGTTTACATTTCCGCAACTTATTCATTGCAATTTACATTACCGCATTTACATTTTCGCATTGCATAATCGTCCAAAGGAAAAACCTACGCATGAGTCAACACTTGTGTGTAGTGCACGTCATTTGCATCATTTCCCCACGATCCTTGATTCCATTCAAGTCGATCGCTTAAGATAAATCCTACCCCATAGGAAGGACCATTATCTCTACAACTTAGACAAACCAACAATACTATACAACTTTTTCAAACACAATAGAGAATAGATGTTAATCATCTTAAGTGAGATATAATCTCCACCCCCACAATAATACAATCAAACATGTAGGAACTTTGCCTTAAGAGTGATAAAGGCATACTCGTCAAACAATCCGAGTACTTAAGCCTTTTTCTTAAGACGATGCAAAGACTATTTTCCTACCACCCCCTTTACACTTGTGGTGGTTACATCTCCCTTAACATGAAGACTCATCTCTTCTCCTAAACTCAATCAAAACAATCTAGCTTGCATTTGCATTGCATCGTGGGAATTTCGATCTTTATCCCTTCCTTTGGACAAATCAAAGTTCGGTTGCAAATTGAATTAACGATTCAAACTAATCAATAGTTTGGTATCCAAATTTCACCGCGACACTAAGCTTATTGTTCAAAAATTTTGGGTTTAAAAGGTTCAAGGAACCATAAATAAAAACAGAAAATATAAAATAAAGACTGAAATATAAATGGAGCCTTGTTGGGATTGGATTTCATCAATTGATAACATATGCATTCTTCTGATCAAATTAAACACAACACAATCATTCGTCTAATATCATCACGTATCGCTCACGAAAAAGCTTATCTCTAACGCGGCATCGTGAGAAAAACCATGTTGTCTCATTGGTGATCTCTCACCCAACAAAAACACAACACAGAGTATTAAGATCTGATACTCACGCAAATGCTAAGCCTAAACCTATCTCTAGAATTTAGGACCTAACAGGCAATCATCCTAGATCCAGATCTGAAGAGTATATCTCTATCACGGTTCAAATCAAAGATAAACAGGAAAGCAAAGATAACACCCATATAGGATAAACGATTGTTTTGCATAAAACACAATGATCAAAATACGTACACACGCTTAACCCTTTTTACATGTATTCATCTAATCCGCCAAATGGTTATGAACATCGTTCTTCATCACTATTATCACATACCCACACAATATCATATTGATCCTACCCATGCTACTTAATCAACACAACACCGTAGAGGATAAAATGAATATCAACTTCAAAACCATGTCAAAAGTTTGTTCATTGATAGAAGAAGATCTGAGATCAAAGATGTGAATAGGTTTTGTCAAGACCCACAAATACATAATCAAAGATATTCAATCAATAGAGAATCCAAAATAAGTTCACAAACATATATTAGATGAAATACATAAGGTATCAAAATATTACAATCCATACCCCAACAAGAGATCGAAGATCTTACCTCCTCCCCCTTAGGGTTTTGTGTTTCTCTCTCTAGAAGAAATGAAGAAAAATAAGTTCTGATGTCTAGAATGGAAAAAAAAATACAAGTTATGACCTAAAAAAGCAAGAAAAACACTTAAATACACATTCAGGATTCGTCATGTTCGCCTAGCGAACAGCTAGCGAACAACTCGCTTCTTCATTCGCTCCAGCGAAGTTTGGTATTTTTGGCTCTGTCCAATTCTGGGCGCATTCTCTACCTGCTCGCCCAGTGAGCAAGCTAGCGAACGTTCGCTAGCTCCTTCACTACCTGCTCGCCTAGCAAGCATGACAACATTTGGCTACTGGAAGTGTTCGCTGGAGACTCGTTGCGCCTTCGCCGAGCGAATGCTCGATACTCCCTCGCTGCATTTTCGCCTAGCGAGCTTGCTGTTTGTTTGCTTGCTTACTTGGTTCCTTTTCCCATTTCTTGTGTCTTACTTTTCACTTGTTTTGTGCCTAATTCCTGCACAATAGCACACAAATCGAAGGTACCAAGAGATTTTCACACTATATTGCAAATCAAACAAAGCAAGAGTGGTTTTCAACACTTTCTTGACGAAATTGAGTGAAAGATGCCAACTTTTGATAGATCAAATAAGTGAAATTTGGCATCTAACAACTCGCCCCAACTAGCTTTTTGCTTGTCCTCAAGCAAAGTATGCCTCTCATTTCGCAACAAGAGGATTTGCTCAAGACTAAGATTCACCCAAGAATGGATAAAATTGGCTCAAACACAAATGATGCAAACAAGCCATGGTTTCAAATGTTTAGAATCAAACAATGCACAAGAACTAAATTCTTAAAACAAATATTAAGACATGTATCAATCAACAACTATATTTTTCGTGAATGAATCACTCTAACTCTTCTCTTCGAATAAGGATTGAAGAAATTACGCGTTTGCAACCGCGGGGACAATTTCACTCAACTAACAAACAATGCCAATATCAATTCAATTCATACAAAATCTAACAATCAAAAGAGAAAATATGGAAGCAAGAAGATCACTAAGGTCTTTAAGGTTGTAGCTTGGTCAGGTTTACAAACAAGGGACATTTATAAGGCCATTGAAACAAAATTGCCGATGCAAAAGAGACATTCACTACACGTTATTTATACACCTCAACTTCATTCCATTTGTTTCTTTGTTGCAAACCTCCCCAACTTTATTTCACAACTTATTCTTTCACTATTTTTCTTTTCCAAGCAAGCATTCTTTTTCTCATTTTTTTTTCTTTTCTTTTTTCATATTCACACAATTTTTTGGGTGCTTGCTTGAATTTTTCAAAAGTTGTAACAACCTACTATCTTCTTTTTTCATTCTCCCCAACATAACTTTTACTCAACCCTCAAGTGAATGCTCTTAGCTTTTTATGGCAAAGAAGACAATTAAAAAAAAGTTCAAGGGTTCAAGAAAAATTTTAGAATCTCTCAAAATTAGAAATGAGATTCACATTGTTTAGGCTCAAAGGGGTTAACGAATTCTCTCTACTCACAGGTAAGTTGCATTTGGACATGGTTGTGCTCAATACAAACAAGTGCCTTGATCATTTCTAATGCTTCCACAAATTCACAATGATAACAAGATAAAGCATGAATCATACGAATCAACAAAGTTTATCAGAAATCCAACATTTAGTAAATAATGGAAGCTTTCTCACAAATTGTGGGTTTTTAGTCCTAAGTGAAACAATCATTCAAACAAGTTTCCAAAAGAACAAATTTCATTTGCACAAAGAATTAAGTTCTTAAGCATTCTAAAATTCTAAACAAAGGAAAACATGTACCTTGACAACATTCACTTGTTTCATACTATCATTGCCATCCAAACTCGGTCGAAGCTTCATTAAATGCTTTTATACCAATAGCAACCACTCTAGAAGGAGTTTTCGACATTCCTGAACACACTAGAAAAAAAAACATAAAAAGAAACAAATATATACAAAATATACAAAGCTTAAAAGCATGGAACCGTTGCAATGCACTTCAAGATCTTAACACCAATCCCTGGCAATGGCGCCATTTTGTTGGAACAGTGGTAAAGTGTCGGGTTTTTGTTATCGTCTCCATAGGGAATCTGAGATATTGTCGTTGTTCGACAGTTGTCAAGTTCTTAACTTTTTAGTAACAAAAGGGGTTTGGTTTTTAGTCATGGTATCTTGCATAAAAGGTAATAAATTGCGGTAAAAGATTGGTTTTAGGATTTAATAAAGATTGTCAAAGTTAGGGTTCGGTAATCACTTTGCTTGTATATGTTCGATCAACAATACGCATAAACTCCTTTAGATGATAAACACATTCACAACATTCTCCCAATGTGATTATTTCTAACTCACATTGCGATTTTTCCCATTTTGATCCATTGTTGATTTCTCACACAATCTATCAAAATGACAACATTTAGGTTTAACATTTTCATGAACAACCACATTCAAAACTATTTCTAGCTTAAGAAAATAGATGGGTGAAAGCCTAGGTCAAGAGTTGGAAAATATCTTTCAATCATAAACCAACACAAAGAGTTATAAATAAAGCAAGGTTTTCACCATATATTCATCATCAAAGAGTTTACAAATGAAGATCATCCATATACATACAAAGCTTAATGATCACCTACATATAACCTTGACAAAATGAAGAACTTAGCTACTCATTTTCATGGTAGCTTGCACAAGAAGTTTCGGAAGAAGGTTGATGAACATCTGAGTCGAAGAATCCAACTTGGATGAGAATCCATCTTCTTTTTGTAGAATAATATTAAGAGATGAAGAAATGAGAGATATTGGGTTTCTAGGGCACAAAAATCTCTTTTGGTGCAGAACTAGTAAAAAATATGGTATGGTCTCAAAAAGTACAAATTGCTACTTATAGAAAAAGTTGATGTCCTGTCACGCTCGCGACCTTTTTCGCCTAGCGAGCTAACAGCGAACGCTTGCTACAGCCTCGCCTAGCGAACATGCTAGCGAGGAGTGAGGATTTGATTCTGGAATGCTTCGCTACTGGCTCGCTTGGTGCTCGCATAGCGAGTTCTTCGCCACCTTCCTCGCTACCAGCGAATGATGCCAATTTGGTTCTGCCAAAGTCTGGGAGTGTTCGCTAGCAGCTCGCTACGAGCTCGCCTAGCGAACAACTCGGTGCAACACTCGCCAGATGTTCTCCTAGCGAACATGATTTTGCTCTTGTTCTTTCTTGATTCCTTTGTCAACTTTCTTGTGTCTTCAAATTCTACCCTTTCATGCTCAAATACTACACAATAACACACAAATTAAAAGGACCAAGAGCATTTCACATAATGTTGCATATCAACAAAAGCAAGGTGATTTTGAATAGAAACTAGACAAAAAGGAGCGAAAGATGCCCACATTTGATAGCTCAAATAAGCATAATTGGGCATCTAACACAAGACACCATAGGGTTTTCAACCACCAAGCGTACATACACCCATTTCATCAATCATTACCATGACAAGCAAGCAGAAACTGTCGAAGATCAGGAACACATAGCATTTGTAGCAATGTGGCTCTCTCGTTGTGTCTTCTGTACAAAGTCTTTGCAGGTAGCGAGAAAATACCTTACTTTGGCAAACCAACTGCACTTGAATCAAGGTATCTGCCTGAGTGAGATGATTCTGGCTAGTTTATACGAATCTTTGAGTGAAGGCGTTGGTATACTGAAAAGCAAAGAAAGCAACGGGAACCTCTTACTGTCGGGGCCCTTCTTGTTACTTCAACTTTGGCTCAACGCTATATTCGAGACCAGTCTTCCCAACAAAGGGGAAGTTAATGAAGAAGACTCTGAGATAATAGGGAGACGAGCCAAATGGCCTCGATTGGTCAAGCTCACCCCCAGTGAAGAAGGAAAAACACTTAGGGCGAATATCTCTGGCTTTATTAAGATGTTCGCAAAGTGCCATGAGTTCACCCCATGGATGGCTCCCTTCGCGGAGAGGCAATATGGCCCTGAATGGTTCACTAGGGCTTTTCCTCCTGCGCTCAAAAAATATGAAGCAGAGTCAAAACTTGTCTGGGAAGGTTTCTTAATACCTCGACTAATAGTCCATAAACTTAACCTCTTGAGAGGCCAGGCAGATCTGATGGCTTACCAGCCCAACCTTGTATCTCGACAGTTTGGCTTAGTCCAAACGCTGCCCAAATGTTTATACGACAAGAAATCCCATGTTATCCTCCCCAAAACTATCTTCAACACCCTCGAGAGTTCGACGCATTTAGCTCGACATGCTCACAAATCTCTTCTAACACCTGTTTACTTCGAACCTTCTTACCTTTGCACCCAAGAGTTCTATAACTGGTGGTCGAGACACTATACTTCAGAATTCCTTGATGTTTCAAGCTTTGTTCGCTTGATTGACTAGGCTTTCATTGATGTGCAGGAAAAAATCAAGAAAGGTATATCCACTCATATCAAAGAGATTCAAGCCTTCTAGAAGTATTTTCAAACTGCCTATCGACCAAATGATGTTAGTCAAACCATCCGCGAAGCTGTTGTCACGCTGAAGGAAACAATTTTAAAGAAAATGGAGAACTTAATAATTCCTTCGTACGTTCCTTGTGAGAAACGTTACGAGGTGGCTTTCGCCTTATTTCCCCCAAAGACTCCTCGATTGCCAACTGCAAACTTTGGAGTGGCTCTTGCCCCTCCATTTCCAGATCGGTTTATCTATGGGGATTATTTAAAAATCCTTCGACAGTAGTCAAAACTGAAGGCCCAGCAGGTGGTTCCGACTAAACATACGCTCGATAGTTTTAAAGGGCACCTTTATGTCGGTATCGAAGATGTTCGCATCGAATATGAAATTTTTGAAGGTCATCACCCTTGATTTTAGACTCTTTTATTTGAACTCTATTGCTTGTAGCAACGTGGTTTGTTTTGCAGCTGCTCCTAAAAGGAATGCACCTCAGCCACAGGTTGAAGCTAAGACTGAAGGCCATAAGGTACTTTTTTGCGCCTCTTTATTTTATTAATCTTGTTCATGATTGCTTCTAATGTTCCTTAATGACTTAGGTGTCTCATAATCCACCTTCAATACCTTAAAAGAGGCTGAAGAGAGTCTCTGCTCAGATTATTATTGACTCAGAGGATGATGACGAATCTCCTCCTGAGGAATTACAACTAAAGAAAAGGAAGAGAGCCATCCAAGGATCAGATGTTGCTGGTAACCTATCAGATCCTTCGACGACTAAGGTCCCAAAAATGACTACACCCACCAGAGGTGATGCAGAAACCTCGACCAAGGGTGCCTCGACCCCAACTGCAGTCCTTATCGAAAGTGACAATTCTAGTCCTGGTGAGGAGGAATTTGAAAACGGCTCTACCAATGAACCAACCCAAGTCGAGGTTGCTGCTACTCCATCTGCCGTTGTGGCTAAAGAAGGCAAAGCAATGCCCACTATGTGGGGTGCAGGCCTTACTAAAACAGAACTCAGTGCCTTAAAAATCAGCAACCCTCGACAGTACATCAAGATCCTTCTTGAAAGTCGGGGGAGTTCTTCTGGCAGGACTCTGAGCAGTTCAACTTTTGAAGGTTAAGCTTCGAGCAAGCCTGAAGATAACATCCTCCAGAAGATCAAAGAAAAAATATTCAAGGGTGATGTTTTCTCTATCTTACAAATGGACCATGTCACTCATCTTTCTCTGAAGAGTCTCCTTTAACATGTGGACATTCACGCTATTTCCCCTGAATCTGCTACCATTATCCTAGAACTTAGCACCATGATCGACCAATGAGAAGAACGTTTCCTCCTAGGAGTGAAAAATTAAGAAACTTCGAAGCAGGATCTCAAAGGCTAAGAAATAGAATGCTGAGCTATCTGCCTTTGACGATTCCATCCTTTCGAAAGAGCTTGATCATGCCATCATTTTCGCTGAGGAAGCTCGACAACTAGAAGCAGAGGTTTCCCGTCTGAAGTCTGATAAGACCTTGTGTGAAAGGCGCCTTGAACTCCAGAAGTTGAGATATTTCAAAATGGAAGAGAATCTCCCCTTTTAGCTTGTTATCATTTTTGTAATGTTTTCCTTTTTTGGCCATCATATGCCATAGTCTTTTGACTTGATTATGTAATGTCTCAAGCCATTTTGGAATTTATAAATACCATTTTTGGATTTGCTTTATGTATTGAATTTATTTTGTAGAGATTTTAATTTCTTGAAGCCCTGGTTTGTATTTTTTCAAATACTTGCTATTTACTTTCAAAATTCTCTTATCTTCATTTAATTCTTCAACTTCATAAGCTCCATTGAAGAACACTTGCGTAATTTGGAACAGGCCTTCACACTTTGGGGACCATTTTCCCAAGGCTTTGACCTTCGATCCATAGGCAAAATTACCCTCCAAACTAAGTCTCCAGGAAAAATGGTCTTAACCTTAACCTTTTTATTGTACGATCTTTCTACCCTCTTCTTTTGCCTCTTTAAAAGTTCCAGAGCTGTCAGTCTTTCCTCATCTAAATTCACCAACTCTTCTAACATCATATTCTAATAAGTCTCGCGAGGAATTTCATGATGTCTCTGAATTCTAATTGATTGAAGGTAGATCTCAACACGTAATATTGCATCATGAACAAAAGTTAGTTGAAATGTAGTACTATTGGTGGCTTCTTTGGGAGAGGTTCGACATGCCCAAAGGATCTGGTCTAACGTCTTATGCCAATTTTTAGGCTTCTTTCCCACGTGCTTTTTTACCAACCTAATCACCACTTTATTTGCTGTCTTGACCTGACCATTAGCCTAAGCATAATAAGGTGTCGATGTTAGAAGTTTGAATACCATCTCCTTAGAAAACTCCTACATCTTTCGACCAGTGAATAATGACCCTTGATCTGTCGTAATTGTTTCTGGTATTCCAAATCTATAAATGATATACTTTTGAATGAACTCGATGACGTCATCTTGATCCACTTTTGGTAATGGTACCGCTTCGATCCACTTCATGAAATAATCAATTCCTACCAGGATGTACTTCTGGCTCTTGGAAGATGCTGGTCAAATCTCTCTAATCAAGTCCAAAGCCCACCCTCTAAAAGTCCATGGTTTGACTATAGAGTGTAGCTCACTTGCTGGGACATGTTGTATGCCAGCACGGACCTGACACTCCTGGCAGCCCTTGGCGAATTCAATGCAATCTTTTAACATGGTAGGCCAATATACTCCTTGACGAAATAATAGCCATTTGATCTTATGGCCTACCTGATGTGCCCCACATGGCCAACTATGGACCGTCGAAAGGGCCAGATATGCCTCAGATTCGTTAAGGCTTTTAAGTAAGACCCCCTTAGGGATCTTTTTAAACAACTCGTTTCCTAGAAGAACGTAATTATAACTTGATACTTAACCTTTCATTCTGTAGGCACTGATGGATTATGTAAGTACTCGACCAAAGGCTTCCTCCAGTCTCTATTCGTCAAACTATCCACTGCAAAAATCTCGAAGCTCTCTTCATCAGCGTACCCAAACTTCGTTACATCTAGATATGATGGACATAATCCAACAGACACAACTTTACCCCTAGCTTCGATTGCTTCCTGTAAGTTTTCATTCGAAACCTTATACCCATAAGCAAATTGTGCTAAGTCATTTGCTACTTGATTCTTTAGTCGAGGTATATGTTGAATGCTTGCTATTTAAAAATTTTTCAGTAGTCTATTGGCTATTACAAAATACATGATAAGATTTTCTTTAACACATTTATATTCCTTTGTGATTGGCTTTATAACCAACTCTGAATCTCCCATTATTTCAACTCGGGTTGCCCCTAATTCTAACAAAATTTCAAGTCCTGCTATCAAGGCCTCATATTCAGCCTCATTGTTGGAGCAAAGCCCTTTGACTTTATACTTGAATTTTGTTGGAATTCTTTCAGGTGAAATAATTAGCACGCCAATGCCAGTCCCCTCTTTATGGCTAGAGCCATCGAAGTATAACTTCCAAGGTTCTAGTTCGACGTAATCTAAAGCACTTTCATTTATGGAGTGGTCGACAATGAAGTCTGCTACCACTTGTCCTTTAACTGCCTTCAAAGGCTTATACGTTAAAGAATATTCATTTAATGCTAGTGCCCACTTACTTATTTGACTATGCAAGATAGGTTTAGACAACATATGTTTGATAACATCGAAGTGAGACGAAACATAAACTGGTTTTATATATTGCTTCAGTTTTGTACAAGAGAAATACAAGCATAGACATAACTTTTCTATCATGTTGTACCTAGTTTCTGCATCATTCAAAACTATACTGAGGTAGTAGATGGCTCTTTCAACGCCATTCTCATCCTCTTGAGCCAACATGCTCCCTAAAATTTTGTCTGATGCTGCTATGTGTAGCCTCATACTCCTACCCCTACAAGGTGGAGAAAGAATTGGAGGATGGCTCAGGTAGTCTTTGATTTTGTCGAAGGCTTCTTGTTGGTCTTTCCCCCATCTGAACCCTTCTTTATTGAATCGAAGCAATGGTGAAAATGCCTGCGTTTTTTCGCTTAAGTTTGATATGAACCTCCTCAAGAAGTTTATCTTACCCAGCAGTGACTGCAACTCCCTTTTTATTGATGGTGCTTTCGCTTCCATGATGGCTTTAGTTTTATTCTGGTTGATTAAGCCTAAGAAGTCCCCCGCCTGCACACAAAACGCACACTTAAGCGGATTCATCTTAAGACCATATCTCCTCATCCTCTCAAAGGATTGTCGAAGATGATCCAAGTGTTCTTTTCTTGAAAAAGACTTAACCATAATGTCATGAATGTATATTTGAATGAAAGTCTTTATATAATCATGGAAAATTGAATTCATTGCTTGCTGATATGTTGCCCCAACATTTTTAGGCCAAAAGGCGTCACTATCCATTCGTAGGTGCCTAAGACTCCAGAACATCGAAAAGCTGTTTTGGGGATATCATCTTTAGCAATGAAAATCTGATTATAAATAGAGTATCCATCCAACATGCTAAGGTACTCATGTCCTGTGGTGGAATCGACTAAAATTTCTGCCACAGGCATAGAATATTCATCCTTATGAGTTGCTGAATTTAGATCTCTAAAATCTATGCAAACTCTTAGAGACCCATTCTTTTTAATAACAGGGACAATGTTAGCCAACCATTTGACCACCTGGCAGTGCGGATGAACTTGCATTAAAGGAGTCTCTCGACTTCCTCTTTTATTTTTGAGAGAATTCCAGGGGCGAAACGTCTTGGATTTTGTTTGAGTGGCTTCTTCCCAGGCTTGATTGACAGTTTGTGTTCGACCAATTCTCTCTTCAAACTAGGCATCTCATCATAATCTCAGGCGAAACAATCTTTATACTCTCGCAGTAGTTGGACAATTTCGACCTTAAGTTGAGGGTCGAGATTGGCACTTACGTATGTTGGCCTTTTAATCACCCCTTCTCCTAGATCGACTTATTCCAATGGGTCTTGCGCTAGCATCTTGATATCATTTGGCAGTGGATCCTTTCCAATCCTAGAGGCTCTTCATCATAGATGGCATCAAGCCTCTGGCTTTGCTCCACATCCTGAACCTTGTCGGGTGGTTCTGGGTCGAAGTCCTTACCAGGACCTTCTTGGTGAAAATCTAACTTGGCTTTGTCAGCCATCTATTCGTTAGAAGCTTCCAAAGCCTCTTGAAGTTTGGTTTCAGCCATGTAGGCCGAAATTCTTTTCAGTGTTTCGAACACAGTCACTCTCACTGAATTCACTTTCCCATCCTGTGGGGTCTACTGCAGGATTGCCAAGGTATGGAAGTCTCTCTCCTGGCACTTCCTTATCCCACCAGAAATCGTTGACGAGGGTAAATATAATGAACAGAATGTATCATCATCCGGGACAAATTCAGAATCCGATGGGGCGCATGGGGCAATGTTCGCCAAATGTTTATCGAATTGTCTTCGGTCTACATGATTGATAGGTGCTTTGAAGTACCCTTGGTCAGCTTCGATGTTCTCCACGATGTCGTCTGGCCTCCAAACAACAATTCATTGGTGCATTGAAGATGGTACTGCACCAATGCCATGTATCCACTCTCGTCCCAAAAGCATATTATAATTAGCCTTTGTTTCCACCACCATAAAGACGGTGGGTCTTGTAATAGTTCCAACTGACAGATCCACCTGTATTACCCCCATTGTCGAGCCAAATTCCCTCCGTAGTTTGACAGGACCATATCATGTGGCTTTGTGTCAGTATCCTATTTGCCAATTTTATTCAGTAAGAAGTGTGGCATTAAATCTACCGTCGCGCCACAATCCACCATAATCTTATTTACTGGCACATTTTCCACTTTTCTGGTGATGTAAAGAGGCTTCAAATGATTTTTCATTGCCTCTGTAGGTCGCTCAAAGAAGGCATTCTGCTCTTCTATGCAACCGTTGTTCATAACATAGTAGCACACAGGTTTGTGTACCGCCATTTCTGCCTCAGTGTAGGCATCTAGATTCTCGACCTCCGTGATTCTGTCGAAATCCCTATGCATTATAGATACCACATTTACCAGGATGTCTAAAGAGGTGTCAGAGTCAGAATCAAAGTTATCAGTCATCCCTTCATCATCTTCGACCATCATTTTATGTTCGACCTCTTAAGAGGCGAACAATTTTCGTCCCACAGGCATTTTCTCAGTAATTTTAAGTTGACCCCCTTTGTTTTCAGCAGGGGCATTAGTGTTGGATTCTCCCTGATTCTTCGATGAGGCCTCCCTAAGGGCCTTCCTACTTCTTTGTTCCCTTCTCCACTGGGATCGTGACATCGGATTTTTCCCTTTATAATTCTTAGAGACATGTGAAGTTTTAGAGGATTGGAACTCCTTTTGATAGGTGATAGATGAACCTCAATTGACTTTGAAATTCTTCCATTTTTGTCATCCCTTTTGTTTTTCCTCATTAGGTCTGACCCACTTGCCGTTGGAAATCTGGGCAAATGGCCAAAAGGTAGTAGGCCTTGCCCTAGGCGCTTTAGTGTTAGGCTCAGATTTTCTTGGATCACTGCTTCGAGGGCCAAAGTTAGGCCTCTCCCATTTCTGTTTCATCTTTCGCATCCTTTCGATCTTCTAGGCAGTCTTCTGATTGAAGATTGCACTACATCTGGGGCACATCATGACACCAGACCCTTTCTTTTGGCAACGATGGAGGAATTCGACGATGGTCTCCTCATGTCTTGGATATGCCATTTTTTGTGTTCCTCTTGGCAACTTAATTCGTCGTTTTCCATGGTCTCGTGTTGAGTTATTTCAACCATATTCACATCCATGTTGACATCATTATTCAGGTTCATCCTGAAAGGTCTGACTCAAGGCCTTCAGCAGCCTTATCCGTCCTAATAAAACCATCTGCAGTTTCTTTTGTAACCAGTGTAACACTCATTTTAATTATTTAGTCTTTTGGTGTTATTTTATTTTGGTGTGTCCTTTGTGTGGGGGTGTGTCTGAGAGTGTTGGTGGGTGTACCCTTAAGTTATGGAGATTATTTAATAAAATATAGAGTTTAATAATAATATAATATAATTAATAATGATGATAATCTAATAATTAGTATATTATTATTATTATTTGCATTATTATTATTAGTATTATTATTATTATTGGGATAAAGTAAAATAAGGATTAAAAAGGGGGTATTAGAAGAGTTTGAGAGAAAGGAGGAGCAGAACACGATAAACCAGTTTTAGAGAGGAGAGTAAAGAGGAAGAACAAGGAGAAAGAGAATAAGGATAGGGCTAACGATTCTTCAGGTTCTTCGTCAATCGGAGCATTAATCGAGGTAAGGGGGGAGAAACTGATTGGGATTGGTGTTTACATGAAATTGGGTAGAGGGGATTCCTTAACCCCGTAGGAATTTGATGAATATGTTTGTTATGTTGATATGTCTTTGTTTGTTGTTGATTATGATAAATTTCGTGTACATTGATGTGTTTATGAGTATTGCTGCCATTAACCAAATTGGGTATGTGTTGTTGTGGATTTGGTGAAGTTCTGTGTAACTTCTGCAGGGGTAGTGATGAATATAAAAATTGGATCTAGAGAGAAAGTTTAAGGAGCAATTGATTAGTGTAGTGTGTAATAGTTGTAGTGAATCATAGGACAGAGAATAGATGAGGAATTATAGGCTTGGAATTGAGCAAGGTGACATTTTTGGACAGTGAGGGTTTTGAGTATCGCAGACGCTCGCTAGCAGCTTTGTTATGCGAGAAGGTCGCGAGCATTTGCTAGGGACTCACTAGGTGAGCTGGGTAGCGAACATGTCCAGTAGCTACTGTCTGCCTTCGCGAGGGAGTTCGTTAGGCGAGCAGCTAGCGAGCGTTCTCTAGGACTTCGCTAAGCAAATGAGCTAGCGAGCATGACAGCAAATTGTGATTTTGTACGGCAAGGGCGGTTCTGTCGTCTTGTAGTATTCCTTGAGTTGTGACCAGTATAGATATGGTGATTAGTGGTGAAGAGTGTATACTTGACATTAAAAGGTGAATTAGGTGGTGATTATGAAATAAGTGGATTGGGGTTTGAGATATGTATGGGGTATGGTGATGGGATCAGGGGGATCGTGTGAATTTAATTAAAATAATTAATTGATGAACAACACGTATGTATGATTTATGGTGATGTGATCAGGGGGTCGTGTGCACCTTGTGTGCTTGAGTTCATTTGTTGTGCATTTGGTGTTATGCATATCATGGTGTTTGGTGGGACGAATCATTGCTCAAGAGGAGTGTATGTGATTCATCCGTACTCCCTTGTGGAGAATGGTGGGGATAGATCATGGCCAAGGACGGGTGTATGTGATCTATCCAGGGTTTGATTGAATGAACCAATGAGTCGGTACCGCATGCATGGTGTTGAGTTGCATAATTGCATTATGGTGTGTTGTGTTGATGTTGGACAGCAGGTCGTGTTTGATGAATGTTGGCTGATGAATTATATGACTACTACCTTTAATTCATGTACAGTATTACCGATAATTTTGATCATGTTTTCTCACCCCTTTGTTGTTGTTGTGGTCTGTGCTTCCTCGGAAGTACAGATAATCCAGGTACTTAGCTAGCTTGGATAGAGGTGTGCGAGTCGAGTCTTAGGATGCTCTGATACATAGCACGGGACTTGGGCGTTTTCTTTTGATTTAGTTGAACTTATTTTACTTTCATGTGACGTATCATGTGTTGGTGAATTTTAGTAATGAATATTTTCATGTATTGGCGGATGGCCGAGATTGATGAACTAATGAATATTTTCCGCTGCTTTGTTTTGAGAACCTTCTAATGAAGAGTATGTTGAATTATGTGATGTGATATCCCACTTTAGTGGAGAACTCTGATGTTTAATTGAATTAATCGTATTTTATCTTAATTTGAGAAGGTGGGGTGTTACAATTGGTATCAGAGCAGATCGGTCCGTCCGGCCAGTGTAGTTGTTGAGTCTGTCCTTAGGATAGAGATTGTGTATCTTTTAACCTGGGGTTGTTATTGTCAAGCAGTATGGCAGGAAGGAATGATGCTGCTTTGGCTGCTGCTATGCAAGCGATGGCGCATGTGGTTGCTAATCATAACCAAGCTGCGGGTGCGTAATTTGGGGACTTGGCACAGTTTCGGAGTAACTAGCCGCCGACGTTTGAAGGAGGAATTTTGGATCATGAAGCTGCGCAGAAGTGGCTGAAGGCGATTGAGAAAATTTTCAGGACAATGGGTTGTAGTGATGAGCAAAAGGTGAGGTTTGGTACTCACATGCTGGAAGGTGAAGCTGAGGCTTGGTGGGACAACAGTCGCCAGAGATGGGTGACTGCAGGAACTGCGATCACTTGGGATGTAGTTTGAAAGGGTTTTTTGGAGAAGTACTTTCCTAAAGACATACGAAGTGCTAAAGAGGTAGAGTTTCTAGAGCTGAAGCAGGGTAATCTGACCGTAGCAGAGTATGCTGCGAAATTTGATGCGTTGGTGCAGTATTATCCTCATTACAATACTGAAGATGTGATGACCTCTAAGTGTTTGAAATTTGATAATGGGCTGCGTCCGGAAGTTAAGTTGGGGATTGCTTGTCAGAAGATCAGGAATTATCTTGAGCTGGTAAGCAGAAGCAGGATCTATGATAATGATAATCGGGTCAGGATTGCACATTATAAGGTTGTGAATGATCGTAAAGGTAAACAGAGATTTGGTGGTACTTATTACAGTGTCCCTACTGATAAGGGAAAGCATAAGGTTGCTTCCGATAAGAGGTCTAGAGAAGGGAAGACATCTTCTGATTTGAAATGTTTCCGGTGCAGTGGCGCGGGTCATTGTGTTAATGAGTGTCCTAATAAGGGGAAGAAGTGCTTCAGGTGTGGTAAGCCAGGCCATGTTATAACTGTGGTGAGAAGGGTCATACCAGTACGCATTGCGAGAAGCCGAAGAAGTTTCAGGCCAGTGGTAAAGTGTTAGCGGTAGTGGGAACTCAAGCTGCCAGTGAAGAGCGTTCTATCAAAGGTACTTGTTTCATCAATAATATTCCTTTGACTGCTATTGTTGATACGGGTGCAACCCACTCGTTCATTTATGTTGATTGTGTGAAGAGGTTAGGATTGGTGACGTCTACTCTTGATCGACGGATGACTATTGAAACTCCCTCTATTGGTTCAGTGACTACTTCTTTCGTGTGCTTGAAGTGTCCACTGACTATCTTCGTTAGAGACTTTAGGGTAGATCTGATTTGTCTTCCACTTGGTAATTTGGATGTTATTCTGGGTATGAACTGGTTGGAGTTCAACCGAGTCTACACCGATTATTTTCAGAAGGTGTTGTTGTTCCTTACTCCAGAAGAGGAAGCATTGGCGAATTCCTTGTCTAATAAGGAATTGAGGACCCTGTTGGAGGACGAAGCTAAGATGTTTGCTTTATTTGCGTCATTGTCTGTTGACAACAAGACATCAGTGAAAGAGTTGGCGGTGGTGAATGAATTTCCCGAAGTGTTCCTTGATGATATTACGGAGTTACCTCCGACGAGAGAAGTTGAATTTAGCATTGATCTTGTTCCTAGTATAAGGCCTATATCTATGGCGCTGTACAGGATGTCGGCAGTAGAATTGGCTGAATTGAAATCTCATATTGGAGAATTGTTGGATAGAAAGTTTATCAGACCAAGTGTGGCACCGTCGGGAGCTCCAGTGCTATTGGTAAAGAAGAAGGATGGAAGTATGCATCTGTGTATCGATTACTGTCAGTTGAATAAAGTGACCATTAAGAATAAATATCCTCTCCCAAGGATTGACAATTTGATGGATCAGTTGGTGGGAGCTAAGGTGTTCAGTAAAATTGACTTGAGGTCGGGTTACCATCAGATTAGAGTGAAAGAAGGTGATATTCAAAAGACGGCATTTAGAACTCGATATGGACATTACGAATATGCTGTAATGCCTTTTGGAGTGTCTAATGCGCCGGGATTGTTTATGGAATATATGAACCGAATTTTCCATTCTTATTTGGATCAGTTCATTGTTGTGTTTATTGACGACATACTGATTTATTAGGGCTGGAAATGAGTCGAGTCGAGTCGAACTCACCTCAGCTCGGCTCGACTCGTTAAGAATTGTTCGAATTCGAGTTCGAGTTCGAGTTTGACACGAACTTTTTTTTAAGCTCAAACTCGACTCGTTATAAGTTCACGAACAGTTCGGTTCGACTTGTTAGGTTCATCTCATTAGGTTCAGCTCACATGGTTCACGAACTTAAAAACTATTTTTTTAAATATATATATATATATATATATATATATATATATATATATATATATATATATATATATATATATATATATATATATATATATATATATATATATATATATATATATATATATATATATATATATATATATATATATATATATATATATATATATATATATATATATATATATATATATATATATATATATATATATATATATATATATATATATATATATATATATATATATATATATATATATATATATATATATATATATATATATATATATATATATATATATATATATATTAGTATATTTGACATTTTAAATAAATATATATATTTTAAATAAAACATTAAAATAAAATAAAAGTTATCATATTGAAATTTAACTTTATCTTCGAAATCTACTAATTCAAAACCTACACAACTTTCAAGAGATACATTTGAGAGTCTAATTCAAAAACTACTAAATTGAAGATTAAATTTGTCTAAGATTTGAAGTAAATATTTAAACCTAATCTTAAAGACAGTATAATTCTTTTCATATGTAATCGAGTTGACTCATGAACCTAACGAGTCGAACTATGTATAGTTCAAGTTCAGCTCATTTAGTTAACGAACTTAATTTTTTGCTCATACTCAACTCATTTGGTTCATGAACCTAGTTCAAGGATTTAATTGTCGAGTCGAATTCCGAACTATCTTCGAGTTGGTTTGGTTCATTGTCAGCCCTATGATTTATTCTAAGTCTGAGGAAGAACATGCAGGACATTTGAGAATTTCTTTGCAAGTGCTGAAAGATAATAAGTTGTTTGCTAAGCTATCAAAGTGTGAGTTCTGGTTGAAGACATTGAGTTTCTTGGGGCATGTAATATCTGGTGATGGTATATTGGTGGACCCATCGAAAGTGAGTGCAGTGTTGCAGTGGGAACCGCCGAAGACAGCGACAGAAATTAGAAGCTTTTTGGGTTTTGCAGGATACTACCGAAGGTTTATTGAAGGGTTTTCTAATTTGGCATTGCCATTGACTTAGTTGACGAGAAAGAATCAAGTTTTCGTGTGGGATGCTGCTTGTGAAGAAAGCTTTGAGGAACTGAAAAAGAAGTTGACTACGACACCGGTGTTAGTGTTGCCGACTCCGAGTGAACCTTTTGTGGTGTACTGTGATGCGTCTAAGATGGGATTAGGCGGAGTTCTTATGCAAGATGGTAAGGTGGTAGCGTATGCTTCGCGGCAACTGAGGGTGCATGAAAGGAATTACCCTACTCATGACCTTGAGTTGGCTACGATAGTTTTCGTGTTGAAGATCTGGAGGCACTACTTGTATGGTTTGAGGTTTTAGGTATTTAGTGACCATAAGAGCCTGAAATATCTGTTCGATCAGAAAGAGCTAAATATGAGACAGAGAAGATGGTTGGAATTCTTGAAAGATTATGATTTCAACTTAAGTTATCATCCAGGAAAGGGGAATGTAGTAGCAGATGCCTTGAGCAGGAAAACGATTCATATATCGGCTTTAATGGTGAAAGATATGGAACTAATTGAGCAGTTCAGAGATCTGAGCATGGTTTGTGAGACTACGGCCGATGGTGTGAGGTTGGGAAAGTTGCAGGTGAATAATGATTTCTTGGATTTGATTAAGGAAAGCCAAAAGCTAGATGTGAAGTTAGTAGATTTGATGCCTGGAGTAGAGAGCGACCCCAGTAGTGATTTTAAGTTGGATAGTGCAACTGTGTTGAGATTCAGAGGCAGGATTTGTGTGTCGGATAATGACGAACTGAAGAAGTCAATTCTGAGTGAAGGACATCGTAGTAGTCTGAGTATCCATCCGGGAGCTACGAAGATGTACCATGATTTAAGGAAGTTATTTTGGTGGTCCGGTATGAAAAGAGATATAGCTTAATTTTTGTATGCATGTTTGACATGTTAGAAGTCGAAGGTAGAGCATCAGAGACCTTCTAGATTTATGCAACTGTTGGAAGTTCCGGTTTGGAAATAGGATTGTATCACTATGGATTTTGTTACGGGTTTGCCGAACACGGCGAGAGGATATGATGTTATTTGGGTAATTGTGAATCGACTTACGAAGTCTGCACATTTTGTGCCGATTAATATCAGTTTTCCGTTGGTGAAGCTGGCAGAGGTTTATATTCGGGTGATTGTGAAGCTAAATGGTGTTCCGTCGAGTATCGTGTCGGATAGAGATCCGAGGTTTACTTCAGAATTTTGGAGGAGTTTACAGGAAGCTTTGGGTACTAAGTTGAAGTTGAGTTCAGCTTACCATCCGCAAACTGATGGTCAGTCGGAGAGGGCTATTCAGTCGCTGGAAGATTTGCTGAGAGCTTGTGTGTTGGAAAAGGGTGGTGCGTGGGATACTCATTTACCGTTGATAGAGTTCACGTACAACAACAGCTACCATTCTAGCATCAGAATGGCACCGTTTGAGGCTTTATACGGTAGGAGGTGTAGAACTCCTCTGTGTTGGTATGAAACAGGTGAGAATATGGTCTTAGGACCAGAGATTGTGCAGCAGACTACTGAGACCATTCAGATGATTCGTGAGAAAATGAAAGTGTCTCAGAGTAGGCAGAAAAGTTATCATGATAACTGAAGAAAAGAACTGGAATTTAGTGAAGGTGATCATGTGTTTCTAAGAGTTAACCCAGTGACCGGTGTGGGTCGTGCGTTGAAATCCAAGAAGTTGGATCCTAAGTTTATTGGTCCGTATCAGATTTTGCAGAGAATTGGTGTTGTGGCTTATAGGGTGGCGTTACCGCCTAAATTGTCGAATTTGCATAACGTGTTTCATGTGTCACAATTCGAAAGTATGTCTCGGACCCATCTCATGTGATTCAGAGAGATGAAGTTCAAGTCCGTGAGAATCTTACCGTTGAGACGATGTCGTTGAGGATCGAAGATCGTAAAATGAAACAACTCCGAGGGAAGGAGATACCCTTGGTGAAAGTAGCTTGAGGAGGTGCTGCAGGAGGCAGTGTGACCTGGGAATTGGAAAGTAGGATGCGGGAAGCGTATCCGGAATTGTTTCCATCAGGTAATTTTTTAGGACGAAAATAATTAAAGTGGGAGAGAGTTGTAACACCCATTTTAATTATTTAGTATTTTGGTGTTATTTTATTTTGGTGTGTCCTTTGTGTGGGGGTGTGTTTGAGAGTGTTGGTGGGTACCCTTAAGTTATGGGGATTATTTAATAAAATAGAGTTTAATAATAATATAATATAATTAATAATGATGATAATCTAATAATTAGTATATTATTATTATTATTATTATTATTATTATTATTATTATTATTATTATTATTATTATTATTATTATTATTATTTGCATTACTATTATTAGTATTATTATTATTATTGGGATAAAGTAAAATAAGGATTAAAAAGGGGGTATTATAAGAGTTTGGGAGAAAGGAGGAGCATAACACGATAAACAAGTTTTAGAGAGGAGAGCAAAGAGGAAGAACAAGGAGAAAGAGAAGAAGTCTAGGGCTAACGATTCTTCAGGTTCTTCGTCAATCGGAGCATTAATCGAGGTAAGGGGGAGAAACTGATTGGGATTGGTGTTTGTCGCTACCGCGAAAATAAGGTACCGGCAAAACAGAAGAGTCGCCACCTTTCGTTATTTATCCCACAAAAAGGGAAAGGAAACGATCGGAAAAACCTGACGAAAAGGTATAAGACAAGGTCATCGCAACCATGTCTGGATTCGGGAGTCGGTTACGCAAGGGGAAGGTATTAGCACCCCTCACGTCCATCGTACTTGATGGGATCCACGCTTGTTGTGCTTATCTGACGGGTTGTTTGTAGTTCGTATAGCTCTAGAGACTATGACCTGGGAACGAATGCGTCGCATATCGTCCAAAGGATGTATATTAAACACTCTAGACGATTGAGAGGAAGCCACTCAATTATCATTACCCAAGTAGCTTAAGGCTCGTAACGCGCTTGTACTAACTTGCCTTTATTACGTTTTTACTGTTGTTTTGAGATAAGAAGAGAACGAACTCTACGGGGAAACTGTCAAGTCCTAATGTTGTCATGCCAAGGATTCATCCTATGGTTGAGGTTTGAAACAGGGAACTCCTAGAAGTTATCATGCATAGGTTTCAACCTAAAGTTCTAATCATGACTTCCTTATCAAAGGAAGTGAGAATCCTAGGGGATCATGTTAATGGGAAACAGAAACAGACAAAGCATCAGCTAAGCAGATAAACAGAACAAAAATAGGGAAGATGCACATGCAATGCAGCAATACAAGCAGAGGGAGACTCACTCAACCTCTTAGCAATCAAGCAAAGAAAAACAGTCAAAACAGACAAGCAGAGGGATCTCAACTCAACCTCTATTATGCAAATACGTCAATTAGAAAAAGAAAAACAACACACAAGCAAGGGGAGAATCACCTCAACCCTTAAGGCAAACAAGCAGAGGGAGACTCACCCAACCTCTTAATGTTGTCATGCACCTACACTTAGACTATCCTAAACACGAACTATCCTAATGCAGCACACCACTCAATCATGAATGAAGGCAAGGATTTATGGCAAATAAGGAACTCATTCCACAAGTAATCATACAAGGCTTCTATCCTAAGGAAAGAAATTGAATGTTGGGAGGCAAGGGTAAGGTCCACAGGAACTTATCCCAGGCACTCAACCAACTAAAAGAGATTTAGGAGGATCCTAGAGGTTTGGCTCCTTCAAGATATGTACAAAATTCCCCCCACAGGAGGGACTATGCTACCCCAAGAAGGTTCCTAAAAAGAATTGAATAAGAGAATATTAGGAGAATGGAGATGAGAAGCAAGGTAAGGTCCACAGGAACTTACCACAGGAACTCAACCAACTCCACTTCCTTAGAGAGAGCTTTCATAGACTCAACTCCATTATGATAATGCAATGAATTCCTCCACAAGAGGAAACATGCTCACAAGGAGGATTCCAATCAAGCAAGGAAAATTGAGAGGGAAACTAACCCTATAGGAAGAATCATCCACCTACTTGAGCTTCTAAAGAACATCAATGACTACCTTCTAAGGATCACCTAAACTAAGGCTTCAAAGCTCTAAAGAGGTATCTACCTAAATAACATTCTATCAAGGAAGGACATGAGAATTAGAATCATCTAATGGTCATTTACAAGACTAATCTATGATGTTAACCTAGTTAGGGTCACCTAAACTAAGGCCAACTTGTAAAATGGGGAACTAATATAAAATCATTCCTAAAAATTTTAAGGAAAATACTACATTACCCTACATGTATTAACAAGCTATGGTACAAAAACCAGGGGCCAAACCTAAATCAAAAGGTTCAAACAAAATCTCAAATCCAAAGAGTGCACTAAGGGGATCCATCAATGAGTACTCCTAAACATCTATCTCTAACTCCTATTCAGAATCATCTAAAAAATGCAATAAAAATACTACACTATTCTACAATGTGTCAACATTCACCATACAAAAAATCAGAGGCTAATAAGAATTATTGAAAGAGAAATAAAATCATAAAGTGCAGCATGTAATTTCTCAACTATTAAAAACACATTAAAATGGAAACTATGCAATTAATTGGAAAATACACTAAAACTAAAATTAAAAAATGTGAAAAAGTTCTAAACATATCAAAGTATCTACAGGATTTATTTCAAGAATTATTGACAACAATTGGTATTTTTTCAGAATTAAAACCAAACAAGTATCAATTAAAAAATAGACGGAAAAAAAAGAAATTAAAAGAATTAAGAGGGAGGGTGCAGCTAGTATTATTCTACGTGTAATATTGCATGGGTCTGCGCGAGGGGGTGCTGATAGCGCTTACACTAAGCCCAGCTGAGTCAAAAACTCAACTTCATTTATTTAAATGGAAACATGCCTGGGGGTGCGTTAAGCAATGTTTCATGTGTATTTTGGTTTGGGCCTAACGGAAGGGGGTGGGAATAGCACGCTATGAGAGCCCAGCTGAGTTTCACATGAAACTCAGCGTTTCATTAAAAGGAAAGGGCCATGTGAGAGGGTTGTTTGCGAGATGCACCATATCCGTTCGATGAACATACATTTTCAATGCATCTCACGCGGTCGGACGGTGAGACTACAATCTGGTCATTTGAATCTCAAAAATGGAGGGAGCTGCGCGCGGTGGTAACAGTGGTGGCCGGAGAAGATCCGGTCATCTTCTCCGGCGGGATGAATAGTGACAGAATTTCAAACTCAATCAAAACATCAATTTCTTTACACCGTTTTCTTCGTCTCACTTCCTAGATTCCAAATATCATGTTCTTTTCCATTATTATCCATTATCTAGAGAGATATTCAAACTACAACTTGGGAGGCTCTATCAAAAAGTGTCACGATTGAATACGAAACCTATCTAGAATCCATCTAAAGGTTGTCAAGAACTTAACCGCATATCAAACTAGTTCTAAAACACCATAAATTATGAGTAATCTTGAAGCTTACATACCTCTGAAAACTCTTATAGGACACCTTCAAATAGCCACTAAACCTTCACTTTCTTGGACCAGAATTACTCCATGGATGTTGTAGAAGCTTTGTGGATGCTTGATTTTGCCTAAAACTGGTTAATTCCCAAAAAAAACGAATTTTCACCTTCCACCACTTTTTTCCAACTAATTTTCTGTTATTCTCCCACCAAAAGCAATTATGGCAGTTGGGAAATGATCATATGAATATATGGAATGAGCTTGGATACTTTTGAAGCCCAATAGAAGCATGTAGGAGTCCAATCTAAAATTCAAGTTTTTGATTATGGACCTCTATGGAAATGGTGAAAACAAGGCAAACCAGCTTGCATTTTGATTCATATAAGTTCCTTATGATGCAAGGGATATGAAGGGCTGAGATTGGTGCCTTGGAAATGAATCTATGGTGGATTTCTATTATGTTGCTTAAAGATGAAGAAACCATGAAATTGGCATAGAAAATGACCTCAAACTTGATTTCTAATTTTTCCAATGTTCTTAAAACATTAATTGGACTCAAAAAATGTACCAACATGACATAATTTGGTTCCAAAATGTTTTGGTTTGAACTAGCTCATTTCAAGCTTCCTTTAATGATTCATTCATGAATTTTCTTCAAGCATTTCTCATCCTAATCAATATCAATGGATTCTTGGTTTATGGTTAGCCAAATAACATCATTTTGAACAACTTTCAAGTTGGACAAAATTTCATCTGAGGCGCGTAAGTTGGTGAACTTGACCCATAATCAAAATGGCCTGTAATTCCAAATTCCCAAAATTCCCTTATCTTGCAAAGCTTGTAACTTGAGTTCTACAAATCCAATCATGGACTTCTAGTACTTTCTAGAAAGCTAAGAAGATAAGGAACAACATTCCTGTTAACCAAAAGTTCATAGGAATCATACTTCTAGGGAAAAAGTGTCATGCAAGTTGGGTAACTTTCAAGCTCCAAATTCACATGCCTCAGATGACCTATAACTTGTCTGGCTCATAACTTGAGTTCTATAAACTCTATCAAGGACTTCTAGTACTCAAATTAAAGCTGAGATCATGCTCTATAACAATCATGTTGGGGTCAAGGTGATATGAAAACCTCATCTTGAGTTAGGTGGTCTTGAAGTTAGGCACCAAACTAGGGGATTTTACACTGTCAAACATAGCAACCCTAGCCTAGCAACTTCTCACACTCTTGATTCATGATAAGTTGACCTTGGAATAATCCCTTGGACATCTCAATACATCAATCCATGATCACATGGCCCTTGAATTAGGTCTCAACCTTCTTCAAATCATCAGTTATCCTAGGGTTAACCAGATGAAACCCTAGTTGCACCAATCTTGGTAGTTGCTTCATATTCTTTGCACAATGACCTGTCTAGGCTTCAAAATGAACTTCAACACTTCTCATGAGCTCTCTCAAGACCTCAAGTCCAACTTTATGGCTTAAACATCATCAGATGACTTCCCACAACTCTCAAGTTAGGGGATATGCACACTTGGTTTCAACCCTCCCTCTGAGGATCTTTTAACTTCCCTGATAAGGATATCAACCCTTGAACACTTGAATAAGCCTCTTAGCTAGCTTCATAGCTTTGTGTAGCCCTTGTTGGTAGTCATACCTCTTGATCTCCTACATACATGTCAATGAAATGCAAATGATAATGCTAGTATGAATGCAATGAAACACAAGTTAGGTAAAGAAAGGGTGGGCAAATTTTGGGGTTCAACAGCTGCCCATATTCAAACGGCTTGGTCCTGAATGGTTAAGAAGCGGACGGCTCTCAAACATTCAAAGGTAGAAGACGGTTGAATACCAACAAACACGGAAATTTGCCAACCGCACAAGCACACGGTACTATGATAGGGACAAATCAGATTTGCCAAACGCAGAAATAATAGTTGCACGGCAACTAGCTGGAGAAATACTGATTTGAACCTCCGTCAGAATGATTCTCTGATGTATCTGATATCATTGCATCCTCAAATCATCGAGGGATCACCGGTCACACGGTAATTGGTGAAGGGTTTAATCTCAAATCTCCGTCAGGACGATCATCTAATTTTGCTGTAGATCTTCGTCCTCAAGTCATCAAGGGATCACCGGTTACACGGTAACTGGTGAAGGATAGCTGGATTCCTTATCGTCGCCTATGGACTCATCATGTCGCTAGGAACGTCGACAGTATCTTTGTTGGACTTCATCAGTAAGTCAATAAGGGATCACCGGTTACATGGTAACTGGTGAATGATGGTTGATTATGTCGTCGGGAATTCTGCGCCATTGCAGAAGAATTCCTTATCGTCACCTATGGACTCATCGTGTCGCTAGGAACGTCGACAGTATCTTTGTCGGACTTCATCAGTAAGTCAATAAGGGATCACCGGTTACTCGGTAACTGGTGAAGGATGGTTGATTATACCATCGGGCATTCTGCGCCACTGCAGAAGAATTCCTTATCGTCACATATGGACTCATCATTTCGCTAGGAATGTCGACAGTATCTTTGTCGGACTTCATCAGTAAGTCAATAAGGGATCACCGGTTACTCGGTAACTAGTGAATGAGCGACTAGTCTCAAATCTCCGTCAGGATGATCATCAGATTCGATGTAGCTTCTTCCTCAAGTCATCAAGGGCTCACTGGTCACTCGGTAACTGGTGATACATAGCTGGTATTGCCGTCAGGCATTCTGCGGCACGGCAGCAGAAGAATTCCTCGGGACTCATTAGGTCATTAGGAACCTTTTAACAATCTCTATAATTATGCCGTCGGGCATTCAAAGAATATCTCGGGCGTCAGCCGGACTTCGTTAGCCAGTCTGAAATAGAAACCTCAATCAATCATGAACCAATGGGGATATCTAAACTTCCGCCATCAGGCACTCCGCATCAGCTAGGAGAACCGCTTCGGCATCGCAGTCGGACTTCATCATTAAGTCTTCAAGGGAAATTTCAACTTCTCTGTTCAACACATGCTGGGGATGACACATCTCCGCTGGGGATTTTGGAGAACTATCAAGTAACTCTGCTTCGGGGACTTCAGAAATCATTATGGACAAACAAACTCTGCTGAGGGAATCAAGAATCATCCTGAACAAACAACTTTGTCGGGAACTCTTAGAATCATCCCGAGCAAACAACTCTGGCTACTTCCCTGGGGAATTTAAGAATCATCATGAGCAAACAACTTTGCTGGGGAATTCGAGAATCATCTTGAATAAACCATTCTGCGGAGGAACACCTGCAAAACAAGAACAACAACGATATAACTCATGTTTCATATGCATATGTTTGACAATGGCGCAATGCTCCACACGGTGGAAATGTTACGTGTTTAGGGTAAATGCTATGCAATCATACCAAATGTTACGACCCCATCAGCAAAATAAATGCTGAAGGGAAGATCCTCCTGTCAAGGAGAAAGAACCACTCTGGTGGAGAGGAGGAATCATCCTGCTGGGGAGAAGGAGTCATGTAACGCCCCGATTCCGATTTCCTTTATTTTGAGTCCTTTTAATTTAATTGATTGAATTATTATTTTAAATATAGGATTTATGTGTTTAATATGTTATGTGTGCATATTATGCTATTTTTTTTTTTACCGATTTTGAGTGTTTCGGGTAAAAATAGGTTGGAGGGTATTTTGGACATTAGTGATTATGCTAAGTGGATATTTTTATGAGAATTGATTAATTAGTGTGTGGAAAGAATTTGAGAGGAAAGAAATAGAAATATGAGATGAGAGAGGAAAAGAAAAAATATAGTAACATAGAAAGAAAAACAAGAGAAAGAAAGAGGAGAAGAGAAAGTGGAGAGAAAAGAAGAGGAAAACCTAGAACTTCAAGAAATCATCACCAAAGCTTTCGATTGATCGGGTAAGGGTGTGAAACTTTATTATTCTATCAATGTGTATAATCATGTATGATTTTGTTAGATTGTTTTGGATTGTTGGTAGTTTTTCTACACTTTCCATTTTAGGTTGAATTTGGTTTAATCGAAAGGAATCGTTGTTTAACGGTTAGAATCGTGATTAGATGATATAGGTTAGACGATATATGTTAGACTAAGGCTACTGGAACAACTTTGGATTTAATCGGGTGATTTTGGTGAGTTTGGAGGTGCTGGAGCAGAACTGAATGTTGTTGTTCGCAGAACTGAATGTTGTTGTTCGCAGGCGACTCGCTAGCAGCTCGCTAGGCGAGCATGCAGCGAACGCTCACTAGGCGAGCGTGCAGCGAACGGTCCCATACTTGGGACAGTGAGATCCTGATGTCCCTCGCTGGCAGCGCAGGGAGTAGCGAGGAGCTCGCTGGAGGTTCGCTGTGGCGAACGGGGTAGCGAACGAGGTCTATAGCCTCTGTTCTTGCTCGCTAGCAGTTCGCTAGGCGAGGAGGTAGAGAACGCTCTCTAGCAGCTCGCTAGGCGAGCGTGTAGCGAACGTAGCAGGATGAATTTTCCCTGTTGCGTGGTGCTGTCGTGGCTTGGGGTTTCGGTTGCGATTGACCCTTCTTTGATTTAATAGCTTATATGCTGGTTTGTGATGTGCTGTGGGTAGTTGTATGGCGTGAATCCTAGATTATGAATTGTGGTCGTTTGGGCAATTATGTGCATTTTTTTAGCTTGATTAAAAATTTATGATGTTTGTATGAATATATGCGATGAATGTGTGGAATGCATGAGTATGTTTGTAAACATGTGTGCATTTCAAGAGTGTCATGAGTCATGTTGCATGTGAAGTATCATGGTATGCATTCTTGTGTCGATTAATTCCTCGGTGAATCTGCAGAACCTCGTGTGCCCTTGTGGGGTGTGAGCGATGGTTAATTATTGATCCCTCGGTGGATTTGCAGAACCTCGTATGTTGCGATGGTTATTTTGATTCCGCGTAGAATCTGCAGAACCTCGTGTGCCCATGTGGGGTGTGAGCGATGGTTATTTGGTTATTCAATTGAACCGGCTGAAATGAGTCGGTACCGCATTTGCATCTGCATAGAGTCGTGTGTCGGTCTCTATGAGTTGCATGTTGACATCTTGCATGGTGTATGGTGAATAAACATAATTGTAAATGTTTATATGAATTGTTGATGATTGGCATGATTGGTATGCTTGAAGACACATGTATGTGTGAATATATGTATATGTATGTTTTGTGTGTTTATGAACTGATATAAACATTGTTGACGCATATTGTATATGCATGGTGTTCTATTTGTAAATAGATAATGTGAATACATTACGATGTACGGTATGACGAGGTGAGTTGCGGTGAGAACGCGAAAGACGTATATTGGATATTATATATATATATATATATATATATATATATATATATATATATATATATATATATATATATATATATATATATATATATATATATATATATATATATATATATATATATATATATATATATATATATATATATATATATATATATATATATATATATATATATATATATATATATATATATATATATGTGTGTGTGTGTTTATATGCATTGTTATTATGATATCGTTTCTCACCCTTCTGTTGTTTCTTTTAATGCTCTATGAGGCATTGCAGATTAGATTGCTGGAGGTATTTTTGTGAAGCGTGGCTTCTTCCCTTTTTGGTCGGTCGGCTCTGATATGTAGCACTGGGTAGATAGGAATTATTTTGATTTTTTTTTGTGATACATCTGTGTATGTATCTACTGATGATATGTTTTGTAAACATGATGAATGATAACTGTATATGTGGACATATGTTTTGGAGAATTATGGAATATTTAGATATTTCCGCCTTGTTCTAAATATTTCTTGTGGGTGCTACCCTGTTGTTGCATATCCGTTTGAGCAGGTGTTGTATGTGTTGGAATTTTTATGATAATGTGATATTTCCCTTTTATGCCACGTTGCAAATGTACTCTGATGAAATTTTGAATTTGTGCCTAAATGATTTAATTGTTTATTTTGGGGGTATAGAAATGGGGTGTTACATTAAGTGGTATCAGAGCCAGTGTTGAGTCAGTTGTATCTGTCTCGCTGTTTTGTTGGTTGAACGGTTGTTTGACCTTGTTGTTATTTTTGGGAATAATCAGAATATGGCTGGTCGTAATGACAACGCTATGGCTGCGGCATTGGAGGCTATGGCTCGAGCGGTGCAGGGTGCACCGAATGTGAATGCTAACGATGAGTTTAGAAAGAATCAGCCGCCGGTGTTCAAAGGAAAGTTTGATCCGGACGGTGCTCAGATTTGGCTGAAGGAGGTCGAGAGGATCTTCAGAGTTATGAATTGCGCTAAGGGGAACAAGGTGAGACTTGGATCTCACATGCTGAGAAAAGAAGCCGATGACTGGTGGGTCGGCATAAGACAAATTCTTGAAGTTGATGATGAGGAAATAACTTGGGATTTGTTCCGCACTGAATTTTTGAGGAAGTATTATCCGGAGAGTGTGAAGGGAAAGAAGGAAATGGAGTTTCTAGAATTGAAACAAGGGAACATGTCCGTGGTTGACTACACGGCTAAGTTTACGGAGTTGGTGAAGTTCCATCCTCACTATGATGCGGTGACGGCGGAATTTTCCAAGTGCACTAAGTATGAGAATGGCTTGCGTCCTGAGATCAAGCAAGCGGTGGGTTATCAGAGGATTCGAAGATTTTCGGACTTGACCGAATGCTGCAGATTCTTTGAAGAAGATAGTAGAGCTCGTTCTACTCACTATAAGAGTTTAAATGAGAAGAAAGGAAAGCAACCGGTAAGGAGTGGACTTTATGTGACGCCTGCTGATAAAGGCAAGCATAGGGAACACTTTGTTAAGAGACCCAATGGTGGAAGTTCTGGTCCCATTAAGTGCTATAGGTGCGGCGAAGTGGGGCACAAATCTTTTGAGTGTAAGAAGGCTGGGGAAAAGTGTGCTAACTGTGGTGGTCTCGGTCATGCTACAACTGAATGTAGAAGGAATGTGATTAAGTGATTTAACTATGGGGAGGTTGGTCATATTAGTACAAAGTGTACTAAGGCAAAGCAAGCTCCGTCAAGCGGGAAGGTATTTGCATTAGCGGGTGCAGACACTACTAATGCGGATTGGTTGATTAAAGGTACATGCTTTATTAATAATATGCCTTTAGTTGCTATTATTGATATCGGAGCGACTCATTCGTTTATTTCTTTCGAGTGCGCTAAGCGTTTGGATTTGTGTTTTTCTTCTTGTGGTGGTGATATGGTTATTGAGACGCCCGCTTCGGGGTTGGTAACTACGTCTTCGGTATGTTTGAGTTGTCCCTTGACCATGTATGGTAAGGACTTTATTATGGACTTGGTGTGTTTGCCATTAGAAGGATTAGATGTGATTTTGGGTATGAATTGGTTGCAGTATAATAGAGTTCGTATTGATTGTTATCACAAGTTGGTGAGGTTTCCATCTTTGGGAGATGAGGAGGAAGAGAGTTTTCTATCCACTAAAGAGTTGAAGAAACTTTTGGTGGATGAAGCTCAAATGTTCTGTTTGTTTGCGTCGCTGTCGGTAGAGAATAAGGTTGAATTGGATTTGGTTCCAGTGGTATGTGACTTTCCAGAAGTATTTCCAAAGGACATTACGGATGTACCGCCGGAAAGGGAAATTGAGTTTTTGATTGATCTAGTTCCCGGTACTAGACCGATTTCGATGGCACCGTATCGTATGTCGGCATCGGAGTTGGTAGAGTTGAAGAAACAATTGAATGATTTATTGGAAAAGAGATTTGTTAGGCCGAGTGTTTCTCCTTGGGGTGCGCCGGTATTGTTGGTAAAGAAGAAAGATGGGAGCATGCGGTTGTGTATTGATTATCGGCAGTTGAATAAGGTGACTATTAAAAACAAGTATCTGCTTCCTAGAATTGATGATTTGATGGACCAATTGGTTGGTGCCCGTGTTTTTAGTAAGATTGATTTGAGGTCAGGTTATCACCAGATTCATGTTAAAGAAGAAGATATTCAAAAGACGGCTTTTAGGACACGGTATGGTCATTATGAATTTTCTATGATGCCATTCGGAGTTTCTAATGCGTCGGGTGTGTTTATGGAATATATGAATCGTATCTTTCATGAGCAGTTGGATCGTTTCGTAGTTGTGTTTATTGACGACATTTTGATTTACTCTAAGTCTCAAGAAGAGCATGAAGAGCATTTGCGGGTTGTGTTGCAAGTTTTGAAGGAGAAGCAATTGTATGCTAAGTTATCCAAGTGCGAGTTTTGGTTATCGGAAGTGAGTTTTCTTGGGCATGTTATTTCTGGTAATGGTATTTGTGTTGATCCGTCCAAGATTGATGCGGCGATGCAATGGGAGGCTCCTAAGTCGGTTACAGAGATCCGAAGCTTTTTGGGCTTGGCCGGTTATTATCGGAGGTTTATTGAGGGATTTTCGAAGTTGGCACTTCCGTTGACTCAGTTGACTTATAAGGGAAAGACTTTTGTTTGGGACATTAATTGTGAGAAGAGTTTTATTGAACTTAAGAGACGGTTGACAACGGCGCCGGTTTTGATTTTGCCAAATCCGACGGAATCGTTTGTGGTTTATTGTGATGCTTCTTTGTCCGGTTTGGGTGGTGTTTTGATGCAAGACGGTAAAGTTGTGGCTTATGCTTCAAGGCAATTGAGAGTGCATGAGAAGAATTATCCTACGCATGATTTGGAATTGGCGGCCGTGGTCTTTGTTTTGAAAATTTGGAGGCATTATCTCTATGGTGCGAGATTTGAAGTTTTTAGCGACCACAAGAGTTTGAAGTATTTATTTGAACAAAAGGAATTGAATATGAGGCAAAGGAGGTGGTTAGAGTTTTTGAAGGATTATGACTTTGGTTTGAATTACCATCCGGGTAAGGCAAATGTTGTAGCCGATGCTTTGAGCCGGAAGTTAGTGCATATGTCTACATTGATGGTAAGAGAATGGGAACTTTTGGAGAATTTTAGAGATTTGAGTTTGGTTTGTGAAATGACACCGAGAAGTGTGAAACTTGGTATGTTGCATGTTACGAATGATTTTCTTGCTACCGTTCGTGAAAAGCAAAAGTTGGATTTGAAATTTGTGGATTTGATGATGAATGAGAATGAGGACTTTAAAGTTGATAATTTTGGAGTTTTGAGATTCCGTGGTCGTATTTGTATTCCCGACGATGTAGATTTGATAAAGATGATATTGGAGGAAGGACACCGGAGTAATTTGAGTATTCATCCGGGTGCGAATAAGATGTATCAAGATTTGAAGAAAATATTTTGGTGGTCCGGATTGAAGAGGGATGTAGCTCGGTTTGTGTATTCGTGTTTGACTTGCCAGAAGTCTAAGGTGGAACATCAGAAGCCTAGCGGTTTGATGCAACCGTTGGATATTCCGGAATGGAAATGGGATAGTATATCAATGGATTTTGTTACGGGTTTACCAAATACACAAAGAGGTCACAATGCTATTTGGGTGATTGTTGATAGGCTTACTAAATCTGCTCACTTTATTTCGATTGATATTAGTTATCCTTTGGAAAAGTTAGCCGAGATTTATGTTCGGGTGATTGTGAAGTTGCATGGAGTTCCCAAGAGTATCGTGTCGGATAGAGATCCTAGATTTACTTCGAGATTTTGGGAAGGTTTGCAAAAGGCTTTAGGTTCTAAGTTGAGATTGAGTTCGGCGTATCATCCGCAGACGGATGGCCAAACTGAGAGGACTATTCAATCGTTGGAGGACTTGTTGTGTGCTTGTGTGCTCGAGCAAGGTGGTGTTTGGGATAGCTTTTTGGCATTGATTGAGCTCACTTACAACAACAGTTTTCATGCAAGTATTGGTATGGCACCATTTGAGGCTTTGTATGGTCGGAGATGTCGAACACCTTTGTGTTGGCATGAAACCGGAGAGAGATCGGTAGTTGGACCGGAGATGGTACAACAAACGACGGAGAAGGTGAAGTTTATTCGGGAGAAGATGAAAGCTTCTCAGAATAGGCAAAAGAGTTATCATGACAAGAGAAGGAAGGATCTTGAATTTCAAGAAGCTGACCATGTGTTTTTTAGAGTTACACCGGTTACGGGTGTGGGTCGTGCTTTGAAGTCGAAGAAGTTGATTTCTCGTTTTATTGGTCTGTATCAAATTATTGCACGAGTTGGTGCGGTGGCTTATCGTGTGGCGTTGCCTCCGAATCTTTCGAATTTGCATGATGTTTTCCATGTTTCGCAACTTCGGAAGTATGTTCCAGATCCGTCACATGTGATTCCTATGGATGAGGTGGAGGTAAGAGATAATCTTACGGTTGAGGTTTTACCGGTTATGATTTTGGACCGCGAAGTTAAGAACCTAAGAGGCAAGGATATTTCGCTTGTAAAAGTAGCATGGGGAGGTGTTGCGGAAGGCAATATGACTTGGGAATTGGAGAGTAAGATGCGTGAGTTGCATCCTAAGCTGTTCGAATCAGGTAATATTTTCGAGGACGAAAATTCCTAAGTGGGGGAGAGTTGTAACGCCCCGATTCCGATTTCCTTTATTTTGAGTCCTTTTAATTTAATTGATTGAATTATTATTTTAAATATAGGATTTATGTGTTTAATATGTTATGTGTGCATATTATGCTATTTTTTTTTTACCGATTTTGAGTGTTTCGGGTAAAAATAGGTTGGAGGGTATTTTGTGCATTAGTGATTATGCTAAGTGGATATTTTTATGAGAATTGATTAATTAGTGTGTGGAAAGAATTTGAGAGGAAAGAAATAGAAATATGAGATGAGAGAGGAAAAGAAAAAATTTAGTAACATAGAAAGAAAAACAAGAGAAAGAAAGAGGAGAAAAGAAAGTGGAGAGAAAAGAAGAGGAAAACCTAGAACTTCAAGAAATCATCACCAAAGCTTTCGATTGATCGGGTAAGGGTGTGAAACTTTATTATTCTATTAATGTGTATAATCATGTATGATTTTGTTGGATTGTTTTGGATTGTTGGTAGTTTTTCTACACTTTCCATTTTAGGTTGAATTTGGTTTAATCGAAAGGAATCGTTGTTTAACGGTTAGAATCGTAATTAGATGATGTAGGTTAGATGATATATGTTAGACTAAGGCTACTGGAACAACTTTGGATTTAATCGGGTGATTTTGGTGAGTTTGGAGGTGCTGGAGCAGAACTGAATGTTGTTGTTCGCAGGCGACTCGCTAGCAACTCGCTAGGCGAGCACGCAGCGAACGCTCGCTAGCAGCTCACTAGGCGAGCGTGCAGCGAACGGTCTTAGACTTGGGACAGTGAGATCCTGATGTCCCTCGCTGGCAGTGCAGGGAGTAGCGAGGAGCTCGCTGGAGGTTCGCTGTGGCGAACGGGGTAGCGAACGAGGTCTATAGCCTCTGTTCTTGCTCGCTAGCAGTTCGCTAGGCGAGGAGGTAGCGAACGCTCGCTAGCAGCTCGCTAGGCGAGCATGTAGCGAACGTAGCAGGATGAATTTTCCCTGTTGCGTGGTGCTGTCGTGGCTTGGGGTTTCGGTTGCGATTGACCCTTCTTTGATTTAATAGCTTATATGCTGGTTTGTGATGTGTTGTGGGTAGCCGTATGGCGTGAATCCTAGATTATGAATTGTGGCCGTTTGGGAAATTATGTGCATTTTTTTAGCTTGATTAAAAATTTATCATGTTTGTATGAATATATGCAATGAATGTGTAGAATGCATGAGTATGTTTGTAAACATGTGTGCATTTCAAGAGTGTCATGAGTCATGTTGCATGTGAAGCATCATGGTATGCATTCTTGTGTCGATTGATTCCTCGGTGAATCTGCAGAACCTCGTGTGCCCTTGTGGGGTGTGAGCGATGGTTAATTATTGATCCCTCGATGGATTTGCAGAACCTCGTATGTTGCGATGGTTATTTTGATTCCGCGTAGAATCTGTAGAACCTCGTGTGACCATGTGGGGTGTGAGCGATGGTTATTTGGTTCTTCAATTGAACCTGCTGAAATGAGTCGGTACCGCATTTGCATCTGCATAGAGTCGTGTGTCGGTCTCTATGAGTTGCATGTTGACATCTTGCATGGTGTATGGTGAATAAACATAATTGTAAATGTTTATATGAATTGTTGATGATTGGTATGCTTGAAGACACATGTATGTGTGAATATATGTATATGCATGTTTTGTGTGTTATGAACTGATATAAACATTGTTGACGCATATTGTATATGCATGTGTTCTATTTGTAAATAGATAATGTGAATACATTGCGATGTACGGTATGACGAGGTGAGTTGCGGTGAGAATACGAAAGACGTATATTGGATATTATGTATATATATATATATATATATATATATATATATATATATATATATATATATATATATATATATATATATATATATATATATATATATATATATATATATATATATATATATATATATATATATATATATATATATATATATATATATATATATATATATATATATATATATATATATATATATATATATATATATATATATATATATATATATATATATATATATATATATATATATATATATTAATATATGCGATGAATGTGTAGAATGCATGAGTATGTTTGTAAACATGTGTGCATTTCAAGAGTGTCATGACTCATGTTGCATGTGAAGCATCATGGTATGCATTCTTGTGTCGGTTGATTCCTCGGTGAATCTGCAGAACCTCGTGTGCCCTTGTGGGGTGTGAGCGATGGTTAATTATTGATCCCTCGATGGATTTGCAGAACCTCGCATGTTGCGATGGTTATTTTGATTCCGCGTAGAATCTGCAGAACCTCGTGTGCCCATGTGGGGTGTGAGCGATGGTTATTTGGTTCTTCAATTGAACCTGCTGAAATGAGTCGGTACCGCATTTGCATCTGCATAGAGTCGTGTGTCGGTCTCTATGAGTTGCATGTTGACATCTTGCATGGTGTATGGTGAATAAACATAATTGTAAATGTTTATATGAATTGTTGATGATTGGCATGATTGGTATGCTTGAAGACACATGTATGTGTGAATATATGTATATGTATGTTTTGTGTGTTTATGAACTGATATAAACATTGTTGACGCATATTGTATATGCATGGTGTTCTATTTGTAAATAGATAATGTGAATACATTGCGATGTACGGTATGACGAGGTGAGTTGCGGTGAGAATGCGAAAGACGTATATTGGATATTATGTATATATATATATATATATATATATATATATATATATATATATATATATATATGTGTGTGTGTGTGTGTGTGTGTGTGTGTGTGTGTGTGTGTGTGTGTGTGTGTGTGTGTGTGTGTGTGTGTGTGTGTGTGTGTGTGTGTGTGTGTGTGTGTGTGTGTGTGTGTGTGTGTGTGTGTGTGTGTGTGTGTGTTTATATGCATTGTTATTATGATATCGTTTCTCACCCTTCTGTTGTTTCTTTTAATGCTCTATGAGGCATTGCAGATTAGATTGCTGGAGGTATTTTTGTGAAGTGTGGCTTCTTCCCTTTTTGGTCGGTCGGCTCTGATATGTAGCACCGGGTAGATAGGAATTATTTTGATTTTTTTTTGTGATACATCTGTGTATGTATCTGCTGATGATATGTTTTGTAAACATGATGAATGATAATTGTATATGTGAACATATGTTTTGGAGAATTATGGAATATTTGGATATTTCCGCCTTGTTCTAAATATTTCTTGTGGGTGCTACCCTGTTGTTGCATATCCGTTTGAGCAGGTGTTGTATGTGTTAGAATTTTTATGATAATGTGATATTTCCCTTTTATGCCACGTTGCAAATGTACTCTGATGAAATTTTGAATTTGTGCCTAAATGATTTAATTGTTTATTTTGGGGGTATAGAAAGGGGGTGTTACAAGTCACACCAATCTCAACTGGACTTAACCTGGGGATACGAACTCCAGACGACTGCTGCAGGGGAACAAAGTTCTACGAGAACCTGAACTAGCTCAACTGGGTACACAAACCACAAACTGCTGAGGAAACGATGTCAATCACAGAAATAACTGCACGACCTTCGAGGATAAAATCTTCCTGGAGATACGAACTCTGATGGGGAAATACGGCATCAGTTATCCAACACTCTACTAGGGAACACCAATGATGGCTAGAACGGCTTCCAAGGACTCGACTCTCTTGGGGAACTACAAACTCGGCTGAGGATAGGCAACCCGACGCTGGAATCACTCCTACCTGCCAAGGGACTATAACTCTGTGGGGAATTCCAATTCCGCTGGAGACTTCAGTATGAGCTCTTGGAAACTGAACACTTGTGAATAGTCTTCTACGAGAAAACCGCAGATTGACCCAGTGTTGGGAACGAGTATACACCTCTGCGCACGACTCAGCTGGGGAGATGATGATCTTGCCTAGGATGCATCTGGTTGGGGAGAATCCATCTTTGCTTGGGAAGACATATCAACGCTCACGGTCCCATGCTCAGACTCCGTGGGGGACCACTGCTGAACTCATTGGGGAAGAAGGAATCATACTACTTGGAAAAACATGCCATAAAACGAACTCGAGGTGGCTTGCCCCAGAATCTTCTGTCAAACTCTGACAATCTATGCCAACATGGGAAGGAATGGCTCCTTTGCTTTCAGTTTTTTTCCCAGCCTGTGGGATCTCTATGGGGATGTTCCTTGAAAGGAAATATGCAATCTCCGCACCCAGGGATGCCTCAGCATCTTGAACCTTGCAAAGGTGCTTCAAGTTGATAACCTTCAGGATAAGGATAGCTTCGGCGCCCTCGGGGTGGCATGCCTCAGTCTTATCATGACTTTGCCCCTCATGGGCTGATCTGTGGGGACTAGTACCCTTGGCTGGGAGAGATTCATCAAATCTCGACCTGATTACCCCGGATTAACGATTTCTGGATGGCTGACTCCCATGCTATGATCATTGGACGTAGCTTGCCCCGGTTCACCGAAATCTTCTGGCGTTCTGCATTTTATCCTGATCACGTCTTTCCATTATGGAAACTTTCCTGCTGCAAGCGCTTACTCTCTAGTAAAACAAATTGTTCTGCATAAAAGACATATCAAATGCAATGCATATGGCAGTTTTCAAAATCCATTCCTGTTCACTGGAAAAAAAAATTTTATGACATAAAATATATGAAATCATTCATCAACATGTCAATACTAAAACAACGTTGTATTGGGAATCCTATCTAGGAGTCAGTTCCGATGCGATCTTCATCAAAGTATGCTTTCGGAATAAACCTATTTCAATTAGGTCTTTTAAAGGTTGTAACATGGTCAGGTTCACGGTTTATGAAAGAAAAGATAAAGGCTCAAAATTCATTTTAATCCACCCATTCTCCTTGATGTTCTCCAACCTACGTTCAGCTAATTCGACCTTAGCGTTCACCTTTCAAAGGTTGAGTGATAGTTCAAGAAATCATCCTTTTTCGAAGTGACAGTCACTCGCTTTTCGTCTTTCTTTGGGTGTCGTTAGCCACACGATTTCGCTCTTGCTTGAGGATTTTCTTTCGTAATCTTTTTTCGTTTTTCATTTTTTCGTTTTCCCCTAACTTTTTCCTGGACTGACTCTTTTGAGTTTCTTCAATTTTGAAGTCCAGCGAGGTACCCTAATTTTTGCCTAAGTCGCTTGCTTTCAAGATTTGACTTAGCGGGGTTTTCCTTTTTTATTCTTTTCTTTTTTTTTGAACAAATTGTATGGCATCGGCTCGTATGACTTGTTAAAGAGATTATGATTGTTTCACTCCTGATCGGTCAGGTTTAACCATCATGGTTTTTTAGGTACGACCTATAGCGGTGTGATTGATCCTCGAACGAACACTCCTTTTGTAATTTGAATGCCTGGTCAAATTAACTGACACCTACCCTGCCCCGGGTTAATATTGAGGGTTTGTCTATCTTCAGAAAGAAACTCCTACAACTACGCTCAAAGGGGTTAACAAGGGATTATCTTCCTTATATCTCTGGTGTTTTGGGATTTGAAACAATGCCTGTACTCATCAACAGGTTTTTTATTCAAAAGCATAGCATCGGAAGCTTACGCATCATTGGATTTCGTCATCCTCCCCGGATTCCACTTAAACAAGCGTTAGAAATAAAAGAAAGCAATAGAGTGAACACAAATGGATTAGTTCAAAACATGCATATTTATTTCATTATCAATATCAATTGAAAAACAACGTGCTTTACAAACGAAATTTGCAATTCTAACAGGAAAGAAACTACAAATGTAAAGAAATGTCATGATAAAATGCAGATCACCATCTTTCGGGGAACTAGGCTTTCACACTTATTTGCTGCTGAGGGGAGTGACCCTTTGAAGTCTTCAGACTCCATCAGAAGAACGATTGTTGTGAGGTCGACTCTGATTCGGGCTCCAATAGTTTCGCTACCACGGAGCGAGAGGTTGTCGATTCTGCATGGCAGAAACAATTCGGAGACGAGGTTTAACCTAGTGAGGATCCTCTCTGTTCAGGGGTTTTCATCCTTAAGCTCGACCCAGGAACATGAAAAAGTTGCGGGCAAGGCGATTCAGACCTTAAAGACCGCGAGATATACTCCTAATCTTTCTCATCTTCAGATGAGATCATGGGAACATCCACCTCTTTTGCATGACAAGGGATGAATATTGTCTGATGCCTTCATGCCGCCCGGCACGAATTCAATTGCTCTTGCCTCAATCATGTCTTGAACCTTATGCTTAAGAGCTATATAGTTTGTTACATCGTGCCCTGGTGCTCCAGAGTGGAACTCACAATGGGCGTTTACGTCCCAGTCGGGTGGTGGTTGTCTAGTCAATGGAGCCAACGTTCAAAGATTAACCAACTGAAGTTGGAACAGGAGTTGCAACAACTGGTCATAATCTATCGGGATTGGATCGAGGATTCTGTCAGATAGTCTCCTCTTTTGACCCTGTCTTCTGGGGTTGTCCTGAGGAACCGGACGTGGCCGCTGACGGGAAACATTTTGAGCTTCGAGCTGAGCAGAGGGTCTTTTAGGCCTATCATGCCTTGGTGCGGGTTCTTCAGATACCCGCGGAGCAAGTATGCCGGCCGCAGCCTCAGGCTTTTGCTCACCTTCTCTTCTGAGTATGTTTTTTAACACTTCCGCCATCAGGTCCACCTGATTCTTTAGCTGGTTGTTCTCCTCTCTGAGCATCTGCATGTCTCTCATGAGCTGCCCCATCTGGCCTTGGACCTCCCTCAGCTCCGCTTGAACCTGTTCCATTGCTCGGATCAACCTGAGACAATCCTGAAACAACCTGTATCAACAGAGGGTTAGAAAATAGCTCGAGGTGCCTGTTATGCAAATGATTCATGCAAATGCAAACGTGTGTCTGTGCCTTAGGGAGATTTCTCCCCCGATTTTAGTGCCATTGCGGATAATAAGAAGTCTGGATCTAGTCATGGAAATAACATCTCGTATATACATAAAGCCCATCAAGACAGCATACAATGTCACTGAGTACAGGTAGAATCAACAGCATAACCTCGACCAACAAGCCTGGTGATGGTCAGCATACAACAATGATCAGAAAAACATAGGGTTACAAAATAGTCAAGTACGGCCATGGGCGCGAAACTCTTCTAGCAACCCCTTCGTCTTGGGACGATCAGGCTGAGTGAGTAACCCTTCGATGAGTGACTCGCTCAGTATGATAGTGTACTGAAGACCTTCGACGGAGCCTTTCCACTCTTCCCTGCCAAAACAGTCTTCTAACCTTCGCTTCTTGGATTCAAAAGTCTGCTTGCGGTCCTTCAGGTTCGCAATAGCCTCGTTCAACCTGCCTTCAGTGGCGTACCTATGAGCAGTTTCATCATCAAACTTCTTCTCGCTGGCCTTCAAATGAGCCTTCAACTGGGAGATATGTTGCTTCAGCTTGTCCTCACGCTCTTTGTTGCTGGCTATAGTGGCATTCCACTGCTGGTTGAATTTGGAAATTCTCCGGTATGTATCATCCAAGTTCTGCTTCTTGGTGGCAAGCACATCGTTAACAGCCTTGAAGTCCAGACCTAAACGTTCACGTTCAGCCATCTGTTTGGTCAAGTCTGTGCCTAGCCGGTTCACCAGCTCTGTCTGCTTTTTGAAGGAGTAGACGACTTCGTTTCTCTCGCTTCTAAGATGTACCAATTATTTTTCCAACTCCTCGCTGGTCTTCTTCAATTCTTCCTTCTTAACTAATACCTGATTGTATTTCTGAATGGATACTGTGGTAGGTTCTTCGACCACTGGAGGGCAATCTTGCTTAGCTGGTGGAAAAGGCATCCCCCTGTTTCTGCCCTGGTTTGAATTCAAGCCACATAAGGAGCATAAGCTTGGTTGTTGCTCTTACCCAACAACACTTTCCCTCGTCTGCTAATGTCATTCCAAGCATGCCTGAGCTTGGCTAACATATTCCCCTCTAGGAGACCTGTGAGGTACAGAGATTCCTGCACCTTCTCGTCTTTTGGCGGGCCTCTCAAGGCGTAGGCAAACTGTTTGACAAGTGATGAGGGGTTGTAGTTAATGCAGCCTCTTCTTCCTGATCAAGGTCACATTAGGAAAACCGTTGCAGCTGTAGATGACTTCAGTACTCAGCACATCCCGATCAAACCACACGATGCTCTCTGCGGATAAACCCATCAGGCATTCAGACCACTCAGCTGTGGCTGTAGAGGAAACAAAGAGACCCTTCTTGGGCAAGCGGCTATCAAACCATCTGTAGAGTAAGGGCACACAGCACGATACATTTTTACCCCTTCTATTCTCATTCTTGTAATGAACAAAATGATATAAATCACCAAGCAGGGTGGGAACTGGATTTCCGTAAGCAAATATATGGAAGGTATCCATACTTATGAAGTCCGGATGACTTGGGAATAGCACGATCCCATAAATGCAAAGGGCTAGGAAGGTATTGAATACGTCCCATCGACCCTTCTTGGCGAACTTTCGGGCCTTTTCCATCAGGAAAGGTAAAGAGAAACCCTGAACTCCGATCTTTCTGAACACCATCCCCTTCAACTCTGAATCATCTACATGAAGAGCGGCAGTCAACTTACCCAAGTCAGGTTCACCCTCAACACGGTAATAAGGCATCTAATTCAACAGAGGTACCCCCAGCGAGTCAGAATACTCTTCCAAGGTCGGAGCTAGGACGTAGTCTGGAAAAACGAAGCATCTGAGCTGCGGGTCGTAAAAATGCAGAAGAGCGTAGATGCCATTCAACTCGTACGTAGAAAGCTTACACACAATACCCAGAAGTCTCCCATAACTCTTCCTGAAATCCTCCATCATTGTCTTATCATCCAATGAAATCAAAGCCCGTAACTCTCGGATGTCAGGTGTTGGTAGCTTGTAAGCCACATTCTTCTTCAGAGATGCCATATCAGCCATGAGGATCAAGATCACTAGAACCAGGGGAGAAATATGCACCTGCAACACAAACACACGTTAATGATATGCAAATGAGGATGCAAACAATGCAAAATGCAATCATACAGCAGGAGATCAAGATGACTGCGCTGTTGAGGAGAAGGACCACAACTCTGCTCTGTCAAGAACAAACATATCTCTGATGATAAGAACCCTCTGGAGGTTAAGGTTTCCTGCAATAACCCGACCCTGCTCACAGGTATGGACCTAATCACAGAAAAGGTTCGGCATCCTATGCGGTCATCAGCGTCGCAGACTTAAGAAACGATGATACGATACCCAGGAAGGTGTGGCATCATCATCTCTTGAAGCGACCTCACTTAGCTGAATCCCAAATGATCGATCCCCAGAGTCGACAATCCTCGGATCTGACAGCCCCTCGAATCCAAAGGATTGATAGGAAGTCATCAAAGAGAACCTCATATGACTGTGGATTACATGGGAACTGATGCAAGCAAAGCAAGCACGTCCACCACTAATCAACTCTAATACTATGTAGCTCTCAAGCCTGGGTCTGGCTTCTCACTCATCAGAATGCCCCTTCCACAACAGCACAGATAATCATATCATACTTAAAATAAAATGCGAAAGGTAAAATGCGATAAATAAACACAAACCCAACAAGTAAACACGCAAGCGCTAGGATTGACTCGCATAGGGAACCAGATTTCCCCAGCAGAGTCGCCAGCTGCCGCTACCGCGAAAATAAGGTGCCAGCAAAATAGAAGAGTCGCCACCTTTCGTTATTTATCCCACAGAAAGGGAAAGGAAACAATTGGAAAAACCTGACGAAAAGGTATAAGACAAGGTCATCGCAACCATGTCTGAGTTCGGGAGTCGGTTACGTAAGGGGAAGGTATTAGCACCCCTCACGTCCATCGTACTCGATGGGATCCATGCTTGTTGTGTTTATCTGACGGGTTATTTGTAATCCGTACAGCTCTAGAGACTATGACCTGGGAACGAATGTGTTGCATATCGTCCAAAGGACGTATACTAAACACTATATACGATTGAGAGAAGGTCACTCAATTATCATTACCCAAGTAGCTTAAGGCTCGTAACACGCTTGTACTAACTTGCCTTTATTACGTTTTTTACTGTTGTTTTAAGATGAGAAGAGAACAAACTCTACAGGGAAACATTCAAGTCCTAATGTTGTCATGCCAAGGATTCATCCTATGGTTGAGGTTTGAAACAGGGAACTCCTAGAAGTTATCATGCATAGGTTTCAACCTAAAGTTCTAATCATCACTTCCTTATCAAAGGAAGTGAGAATCCTAGAGGATCATGTTAACGGGAAACAGAAACAGACAAAGCATCAACTAAGCAGATAAACAGAACAAAAACAGTGAAGATGCACATGCAATGCAGCAATACAAGCAGAGGGAGACTCACTCAACCTCTTAGAAATCAAGCAAAGAAAAACAGTCAAAACAGACAAGCAGAGGGAGCTCAACTCAACCTCTATTATGCAAATACGTCAATTAGAAAAAGAAAAACAAGACACAAGCAAGGGGAGGATCACCTCAACCCTTTAGGCAAACAAGCAGAGGGAGACTCACTCAACCTCTTAATGATGTCATGCACCTACACTTAGACTATCCTAAACATGAACTATCCTAATGCAGCACACCACTCAATCATGAACAAAGGCAAGGATTTATGGCAAATAAGGAACTCATTCCACAAGTAATCATACAAGGCTTCTATCCTAAGGGAAGAAATTGAATGTTGGGAGGCAAGGGTAAGGTCCACAGGAACTTATCCTAGACACTCAACCAACTAAAAGAGATTTGGGAGAACCCTAGAGGTTTGGCTCCTTTAAGAAATGTGTAAAATTCCCCCCACATGAGGGACTATGCTACCCCAAGAAGGTTCCTAAAAAGAATTGAATAAGAGAATATTAGGAGAATGGAGATGAGAAGCAAGGTAAGGTCCACAGGAACTTACCACAGGCACTCAACCAACTCCACTTCCTTAGAGAGAGCTTTCATAGACTCAACTCCATTATGATAATGCAATGAATTCCTCCACAGGGGGAAACATGCTCACAAGGAGGATTCCAAACAAGCAAGGAAAATTGAGAGGGAAACTAACCCTATAGGAAGAATCATCCACCTACTTGAGCTTCTAAAGAACATCAATGACTACCTTCTAAGGATCACCTAAACTAAGGCTTCAAAGCTCTAATGAGGTATCTACCTAAATAACATTCTATCAAGGAAGGACATGAGAATTAGAATCCTCTAATGGTCATTTACAAGACTAATCTATGATATTAACCTAGTTAGGGTCACCTAAACTAAGGCCAACTTGTAAAATAGGGAACTAATATAAAATCATTCCTAAAAATTCTAAGGAAAATACTACATTACCCTACATGTATTAACAAGCTATGGTACAAAAACCAGGGGCCAAACCTAAATCAAAAGGTTCAAACAAAATCTCAAATCCAAAGAGTGCACTAAGGGGATCCATCAATGAGTACTCCTAAACATCTATCTCTAACTCCTATTCAGAATCATCTAAAAAATGCAATAAAAATACTACACTATTCTACAATGTGTCAACATTTACCATACAAAAAATCAGAGGCTAATAAGAATTATTGAAAGAGAAATAAAATCATAAAGCGCAGCATGTAATTTCTCAACTATTAAAAACACATTAAAATGGAAACTATGCAATTAATTGGAAAATACACTAAAACTGAAATTAAAAAATGTGAAAAAGTTCTAAACATATCAAAGTATCTACAGGATTTATTTCAAGATTTATTGAGAATAATTGGTATTTTTTTAGAATTAAAACCAAACAAGTATCAATTAAAAAATAGAAGGACAAAAAGAAATTAAAAGAATTAAGAGGGAGGGTTCAGCTAGTATTATTCTACGTGTAATATTGCATGGGCCTGTGCGAGAGGGTGCCGATAGCGCTTACACTAAGCCCAGCTGAGTCAAAAACTCAGCTTCATTTATTTAAATGGAAACAGGCCTGGGGGGTGCGTTAAGCAACATTTCATGTGTATTTTGGTTTGGGCCTAACGGAAGGGGGTGGGAATAGAGCGCTGTGAGAGACCAGCTGAGTTTCACATGAAACTCAGTGTTTCTTTAAAAGGAAAGGGCCACGTGAGAGGGCTATTCGTGAGATGCACCATGAGCCGTGCGATGAACATACATTTTCAACGCATCTCACGCGATCGGACGGTGAGAATACAATCTGGTCATTTGATTCTCAAAAATGGAGGGAGCTGCGCGCGATGGTAATAGTGGTGGCCGGAGAAGATCCGGTCATCTTCTACGGCGAGATGAATAGTGACAGAATTTCAAACTCAATCAAAACTTCAATTTCTTTACACCGTTTTCTTTGTCTCACTTCCTAGATTCCAAATATCATGTTCTTTTCCATTATTATCCACTATCTAGAGAGATATTCAAACTACAACGTGGGAGGCTCTATCAAAAGGTGTCACGATTGAATACGAAACCTATCTAGAATCCATCTAAAGGTTGTCAAGAACCTAACCGCATATCAAACTAGTTCTAAAACACCATAAATTATGAGTAACCTTGAAGTTTACATACCTCTGAAAACTCTTATGGGACACCTTCAAACAACCACTAAACCTTCACTTTCTTGGACCAGAATGACTCCATGGATGTTGTAGAAGCTTTGTGGATACTTGACTTTGCCTAAAACTGGTTAATTCCCAAAAAACGAATTTTCACCTTCCACCACTTTTTTCCAACTGATTTTCTGTTATTCTCCCACCAAAAGCAGTTATGGCAGTTGGGAAATGATCATATGAATATATGGAATGGGCTTTGTCGCTACTGCGAAAATCGGCGCCGGCTGACAGAAGAGTCGCCACCGTGCGTTATTTATCCCTCAGAGCGGGAAAGGAAACGCTCGAAGTAAACCTCGCAAAAAACGGGGAAAAGGTATGGTCATCGCAACCATAGCCTGGGTTCGGGAGTCGGTTACGCAAGGGGAAGGTATTAGCACCCCTCACGTCCGTCGTACTCGACGGGATCCACGCTTGCTTGGGTTGTCTACTGGATGCAAAACAATCTTATCTACGGCTGCTAAATCTAAACGGAAGGGAATTGACTCGATAGAGCGTCGCACTCCATGCCTACGTATTCTCAAGAGAGAAAGTCAGAGTCAACGTAGTTCGGGACTACAGGGAAAATTGGCTCGCCAAGACCTCGCGTCTTGTGCCTACGTACTTCCACTGAATGGAAGATCAGAGCTTTACGTAGTTCAGACTAACTACGGCTAAACAACACATTCTCACACAGCAGTGAGAAAAACAACTGGCTTCACAGGGTCGGGAACCTATGGTCAAACTATGGCTGAGTCTCAAATGCGCTCGGGCAAGAGAGAAAAAGGGGTATTCGATTAGTCGTCAGCGGGAAAGTCTCGATCGCACAGCCGCGAGAGAACAACAGGTTAGTTGTTAGTGTGCTCGCTAGGATATCGCATCCTATGCCTACATATCTTCGTCTGGAACGAAGAATCAGAGCAGCTGTAGTTCGGCTACTGTCGGACCACAGCTCAAATCTCGTTTTATTCATCTCTGAAAAAATGGTTACAATGGGTATACTGAAATGAATCTCCTAGGAAACGCTATCCTATTCTATCTTGAAAAATCGAATGAAAATAGCCCCCTAACAAATGGGCCTCTAAGCTATCCTAAAAGTCGAGAAAATAATCTCTATGAAAGTATCCTAAAAGAAAATGCTTTAAAAATATTAAATCTACTTTTAATATTTTTTTCTTTTTTCTCCTTTTCTTTTCAACATATTTTCTTTTTCTTATTGAATATTTTCTCTCTATTTTTTCACAAATATTTCTCTATTTTTTCTCACACTATTTTTCTTATGAATATTTTCTCAAATATATTTCTTTTCTCCCTTTTTTTCAAATATTTCTTTTCTTTTCCTTCTCCAAATCAATTCTTCTTTTAATATTTTCTTTTCTATTTTTTTTCAAATATCTCTTTTTTTTCTCACTTTTCTTTTTCTTTTTTATGTAATATTTTCTTTCTTATTTCTTTTTCTATTTCTTTTTGCTTTTGATATTTTTTCTTTATTTCTCAAAACAAAGAAAGAAACAAAAAAAAAAAAGGGAGGGGTACTGGATTACAAGGGATAGGTAGAAAAAATAAAAAAACCATTAAACTGGGCCCAGCCCAAGTCCCAAAAAAACGCAGCAGGGGGGGGTATGTTGAGCCATCTGGGTGTTGGCAAGAACAATTGGGGCCCAGGCCCGGTCTCAGCCAAAAAAAGTGAGGGAGGTGCGTGCCAAAAATTATTGGGCCTGGCCCAATCTCACCCATCTTCGTCTACCTCTCTCCACTCTGAAGAAACAAACCCTAGCTTCGTCTCCACATCCTCCGCCGCCGTCACAACCTCAATCCCCTCCGTCTCCATCCTTCGTCTCTCCCAAACCCCCTCGTTTCTCTTTATTCTTCTGAAACTTCATCCCAACTTTCTTCTCAACATCACGCTCACTCACAACGACACCATCTAACTTCTCACAATTTGCCTAATCACCGAATAAACACCAAACTTCTTCAAAACACTCGAAGACCATGGTTGGAGATTTCTGGAATCTTGATGATGAATATCTAAAGGATCTTCACAAGTCCTCGAAGATTGAAAACTGTTGTATGAACGAGAACGCTTCTGGAGAATTGCGAAGGACACTCTTGAAGGTTGATGCACTTGTACGGATCCCTGGAAGAACAGTTGAAGATTCTTGAGCGTTCTTGCAAAACCGATTGAAGACGTCTGAGAAAACGATCGAAGCTCTATGAATGTTGATGGATCGTGAAGATCTGTGGATCCTGTTCGTGTTTGATGAAGCTCTTGGACCTAGATCTGACAAAGTTTGATGAAGAAGATGACGATTGAAAACGTTTCTGGAAAGGTGTGATGAACCTGATGAACGTGTTATTGGATGCTCTTGGTGAGGGTGAATATTTCTGGAAATCAGATATGGTTGATGATCGTTCATGGATGAACGCGTTCGCAGTTGACATGATCTTCTGGAGATTTGTAACTAGATGAATGTTTCTGGATTTTGTTGAAGATTTCTGGTGAGATTGATGGAGGTTTCTTGTGTTTTGGTTGTTTCCGGTGAGGCTTTGATGAAGATCTGGTGGCGGTTGGTGGTGGAGACGCGGGGAAGAAGATGAAGGGAGGAAGAAGATGAAGGGATGTGGCCGGATTCTGGGAATTTGGGGGCTCCGGCGACGGTTGGTGGTGGCCGGAGTACATGCACGGCGGCCGGAGTGGTTTCACGGTGGGATCTGTGAGGATGGCACGTGGTGGAAGGACGGTGGAGTGGAGGCTTGCATGCCTTCCACGTGGGAGCATGCGTGGCTGAGAGAGGATGGAGTCTGAGGGTTAGTGGATACGTGGCGTATGGAAGTGAAGCGAAGTGGGTCCTCCCCCTTTTGGACACGTGTGAGCTGAGTATTTAAACTGAACCGTTTCTGGCACTTTCCAGAAGCTTCTGGTGAGAACTGGAAGGAGCTGGATTTTTCTTGGACATTCTGGACAATAAAACGAATGGGCCTTTACCAAATTACTGGGCCTGCGAAAAAACTGAAAGAAACTCACAAAAAACTGAAAAAAACAATATTAAAGATATGCTAATTAACTAAACTAATAACCCACTAATCTGAAAATTAACCTAAATCCCTATTAACTCTAAAATTCCAATTAACTCCTAATTAAAACTCTAAAAAATCTCTAATAAATTCTAAAAATTTATTATTCTATAAAAGAAAATAAAACCTATTTATTTTTAATAAGGAAAAATCTATTCATTTATTATTATTATTTCTATTTAAATTCTATTTAAAAAATTATACTAATATTCTAAAAAAAAAATCCTATATTATCTAAAAATATTAAAAATCTATTAAAACCTATTAAATCCTAAAATGAATTTAAAAATCTATTTAATTCTATAAAATGCTAAAAATTGATTTAAAAATATTAAAATCTATTAAAAAATTCTATTAAATCCTAAAAATTGATTTAAAAGCTAATTAAACCCTAAAAAAATCCTATACAATCCAGAAAAATCACAATAATTCCCAGAGGGACAAAATGAGCACCGAACGACACAAAAATAATCGGTAAAAATAAACGGGCACCGAAATATCCCAAAAATCGATTCTACTGATCAAAAACACCTGAAACACGAGACGGGAGCTGTGATCCCTGATAAAATCAATACAAATGAAAAATGCAATGTATGCGATATGCTGATGCGAATGCGATTATGCGTCGAAACATCGAGCCAAATGCGAGACCCGGTTGGTCAAATTTTGGGGTGCAACAGCTGCCCCTATTCAAGCGACTTCGACCTGAATGGGTGAAGAGCGCTCAGCCTTCAAACATTCAAGGTAGATGACGGTTGAATACAAATGGAACCCTGAAATTTGCCAACCGCAAGACTATACTGCAAAGCTGCTTGAGGAATAGTTTCCAATAACTGAAGTTTGGTTATCACGGCAACATCTGGTCAATTTTCTGATAAATTTTCTTCTCTCTGTCAACACCTGTGTGACGCCACAAGTATTGAAATAATGCTTCATAAAGCAAACACCTTGATTCCCATTTCTCTCATGGGATCAAATCTGGTCAACTCACAGTTCATTGCGAACTTGAGGACAATTCTCCTGAGGAATTCTGAATGGAACTGCCTGGCACCTGTTTTGACAAAGGGGGCAGCTTCAGAAGTCTGATATATGTCAATCTTTGTTGTTGTTGTTGTTGTTGTTGTTTTTTTCCGATGCTGACGTAACAACCAAATATGAAGAATCACTCCGCTGGGGAAGATAAGAAGCTGAACCACACAACTCTGCAGGTGAACAAATTCGAAATCCAATAGGTAACCATCTCGGTCTATGTTTCGACATGCGTATGCTTGATAATGATGCAAAGCCCTATATGACATGTGAATGCTGTGCGTTTTATTTGAAAATGTGATGCCCATACGGCATGGATATGCTATATGCTTGTAAATGCTATGACTATATATGCTAATGCGAGCTCTAGCTGCCAGAGAACACCAGGTCTGAAAACCACTTGGCAAAATAAATGCCGAAGATAACGTCAACTCCACTGGGGATGACTTGAAGTCACAGATCCATCTCAGCAAAATAAATGCTGGAAACGAGAAATCAAATCCGCTGAGGATAACTGCCCTGCTGGAGAAATGAAAAGGCAACCCTGCTCGACGACTTCACTGGGGAAAGAAAACAACTCTGCTCGGGGATGCTCTCTTCAAACCATCGGCAACTGATTGTACTCTGCGGGGATTGACCCAAACTGAGGTTGATTACGCGCAGCACACTGCTGGAACTGCTCCTATTATCAAGGATATCAATCTTAATCTGCTGCAGATACTCCTGATCCTACTACGGGGTAAAAGACAATTTCGACTCTTCCGGGGATAACAAGCAACTTTCATCTGCTGAAGAGTAGCAATTCTGATTTAACAACATCTGCAAGGAATTCAAACATTACTCGGAGCACTGGTATCCGTCGAGCTTCGTATCGGGGAACATGACGACATGCGAGTCATTGGGAAATATTGTGTCAGATACCTTTAGGTTCTTTTTTTTTTTTTTTGTTTTTTTTTTTTGGTTTAGAATAAACATGGACTATGTACACAGTGAAAGATGTGGAAAATACTAGACGAGAACTAGCATTCAAAGGTAGACTACCAGGCGAGAACTGATAGGAAAATGGGTTAGGAAAATTGATTTTTTGTGTTTTTTGAACCAGACGGGCTGACTGGATAACAAGCTGAGGTATAGACAACCAGGCGAGAACTGGCTGAAAGCTCACGTACACCAGGCGAGAACTGGTATAACACTTGAAGAAACGGTGACCAAACGAGAATTGGTTACCAATAAACTGCACCAGGACGGGAACTGCTGCTTACAATAAACTGCACCAGGACGGGAACTGATGCTTACGGAAGGTGGGCCAGACGAGAACTGACGCTTACGGTAAACTGCACCAGGACGGGAACTGATGCCTTGGAAACGACTGGTTACTGACACGCAACAGGTTTAAACTGCAGGATAATGATCCAACGACAACAAGATCTTCTTATTTGAAAGGTTTTCGATAAGGGTATTGACATGATTCCCCGATACTCAACTCTGGCTGGGGATAAACAAGCTGGTTTGAATGACTTGCCCCTGGTACACTCAGCTGGGGAATAAAAGACTGGCTTGCACAACTTGCCCCAGTACAATGCAACTTGTCCCAATCTAACTCTTGGGAATACCTGCTCCGAACAACTTGCTACGAGAATACTTCGAGAATACTTGTCCCGGCATCTGCACGACAACAGAATTCAATCTCCAATTAAACACCTAACAACCCAGTTGATTTCAACATTCTCTGCGATGACTTGCCCCTGAATGAGCGTTCTAGCGACTCAACCCGATCTGATTATCCATTGGAAGCATCTGCTTTCAAATCTCAGCGCTCGGCATAATTGCCTCTGATTGGCTCTCGAGAAAACTCATTCTGATCAACCGCTTCTCAAACAAACTGCCCCTGCTCAACTGGAACTTCGGGACTTGTCCTCAGACTGACTGATGCTGAACTTACTGGAAGATAATGCCCCTGATTCACAAGGCTTCACAACATACACCATTCTGGTTCAGACTGCTGGATTACTCAGTCCTACTCGATTATTCTCTGGAATTTCTTTCATGTCAACTACTAACCTGCAGTTAAAATCGTCTGTCTACGAATGGTAATCTTAATGCAATGGTTATGCAGATTTTGAAAAAATTTTGAGCTGTCACTCATTTATATGCATATGATGATGAGTGACGAATGAACCAAAGTTCAAACGCAGTGCTTACGTGGTCAGTGAAAATACAACAAGGATGTGACTAGCAAGTCAAGAAGGAGTCAGGTTACTCGACCTTATCGTAATGCGCTTCAGACTTACCCTACCTCAATTAGGTCTTTTAAGGGTTGTATCGTGGTCGGGTTCACGGTTCGTGAAACAAAGGATATTTGGCTCAAATTTTGATTTGTACCCACCCCGTCTCCGTGATGATCTCCGATCCTAAGGTTCAGTTAACCTGGCACAAGCACTCGCCTCTTCGAGAAGTATGTTGAATGGTAAGAACCACAGTTAAGGAATTCACAAGCTTTTCTTCTAGAGTGATAGTTACTCCTTCTTCGCTTTCGGTGTCTGTGTACACGACTTTGTGATTTGCTGGGGAAAATTTCTTTTTTAATCCCTTCTTTTTCATTCTTTTGGTTCCCTAATTTTTGCCTGGACTGACTCATTTTGAGTTCTTTTCGATTTCTTTTGATTTCTTTTGAAGTCCAGCAGGAGGCCCTGATTTTTGCCTAAGTATTAGCTTTCCAGCTTTTCTTTCTTTTTACTTAGCGGGCTTTCTTTCTTCTTTCTTTTGGAACAAAGTCGTGCGACACTGGTTGTCTTGATTGCTCCGAAAGGATTGTAACTGTCTCACTCCTGATTGGTGAGGTTTGACCTTTTGAAAGGTATAAACTGATTGGTCCTTGAAAGACAACACTCCTCCGCAAGACTTGAATGCTTGGTCAAGCTAACTGACAACTACCCTGCCCCGGGTTAAGATGTGAGGGTTTATAAGTCCGAAAAAACTTCTACTTCCTGGATCGAAGTGGTTAACAAGGGACTAACTCCTTATATCTCCAGTGTTTGGGGAATTTGAAACAATGCCTTGTACGTCATCGGTACGGTCTTGTCTGAAAGCATACAATCATCGGTTATGAGTTTCAGTTTCGTCATCCTCCCTCCTAACTTTGCTAGTCACAGCGAAAAAATGGAGTGAATAAAATGCAAGTGTCAGTGCAATGCAGTAAACGAGCGACAGCAACATGACTAATTCAGAAAAATGCATAGTCACTTTATTATTATCACCATTCAAAACATACAACGTTTTAAAAGCAGGTAGTAACTAACAGAAAAGAAACTACAAATGCAAATGATGTAAAAGCTTGAGAACTGCCAATGATGAGGCGCCTGCCTGTCTGAACCACTGGCTTTTGCTGGGGAACACCCTTCTGAGTTTACGAGCTTAGACAGCTGAGCGGTTAGGGATGAACAAACAGAAACCCTTCTCGAAAGGAAATGCGATCCTGATCAATCAACTGTTGTACCTTCGCCTGAAATGCTTTACAATCTTCGGTTGAATGCCCCGGAGAGCCACCATGATAACCACACTGCACGTGGGGATTGTACCCAGGAGGGTAAGGTTCTGGAACTGGCTTAAGAGCTTTCGGCTCCACCAAAGACTTCTGGATCAAAGATGGTAGCAACTGGCTATACGGTATCGGCACTGGGTGAAAAGGAGCTTTCCTTCGTTCCAAGTTGTTGCGAGGTCTGTTCTGATTCTGACGCTGATTCTGATAACCTCGGCCACGAGTTCGCTGATTTGCAATGGAAGCGACGTAAGATTCCTGATAGAGTGCCCCAGGCACGGCTGTCTGTTCAGTATAACAAGCCACGGGAGGTACTGATCTCTGATAAGATGATGAACCAACAAAATTCACTGATTCGCTTCGAGGATATTCAATCTTTGGCATGACTGAGTTGATCACAACTTCTTCTTCACTCTGATAGTCACAAGGGTATTCAGTCTCACCAGTTTGATCATATGGAGTAATCTGAATTTTCCCCATTCTTATGGAGTACTCAAGGCGTTCTCCTAATGCTACCACGTCAGAGAAACTTGCCGGAACTCCGAGCAATCTTTTGAAGTACGGATATTGTAGGGAATCCACAAACATGCTTGCCAGCTCTTGGTCTAACAGCGGTGGACGCACTCTAGCAGAAAATTCTCTCCATCTCTGAGCATATCTCCTGATCGGTTCATTGATCTCTTGAGACAACTCTTGCAAATGCATGCGATAAGGAGCAATGTCTAGGTTGTAATCATACTGCTTCAGAAAAGCTCTGGCTAAATCCATCCATGACTGAATCTGATTCCTCTCTAACTGCATATACCACCTCAAAGATGCCCCAGTCAGACTATCTTGAAAGCAATGGATCATCAACTTATCATCTCGTGCAAACGCAGTCATTCTTCGACAGAACATCATCAAATGCAGCCTTGGACAGCTATCTCCCGTGTACTTCTCAAATTTCGGCACTTTGAACTTGTAAGGCAACACTAGGTCAGGAACCAAACACATGCCTACAGCATCCAGGTTGACAGCATCTTTGGCTTTCAAAGCTTTCATTTGCTCTTCCAACACTCGGACTCTTCTACCTTCGTCAAGGGCTCTTGGATCTACCATCCCAGCTGCTGGAATATCTCTTCGGTAATTCACCACAGGGAAAGCAACACCTTGATTGTTGACAGGAGGTGGACGCTCATTCTGGGCAACAAACTGCTCATGTCGATCTCGGTTCTCAACAGAAGGCTGTACAACTTGGTCTGCAGCAACGTTGTTCACTTGCGGGGAATCTTCCATGGAATCATACAGAGGGTTGGACGCCATAGTGAACCCTGTCAGGGTGTTAGGAGACTGGAAATTGCCTTCAGACATGGCTACCAATAATCTTCAGCTGAGTTCGACCCTTGATTCTGCTCAAATCTACTCAACCCCTAGGTAGGTCTTCTGACAATCAACAGCTGCTCAATCCAAACTCCGGGTAATCACCTTCAGGAAACAAAGGCTGGATCAGAACTCTGGCTAGCTGGAGGATGATATGCAATGCAACACTGATATGCATATGATATGCAAAATGCAGCAAACAATGGGACCACAGCCCCCACACAAAATCTGAATACTGCTGCGCTGCTGACGGAGACGTTCTCTGAAGAGAAAACCATAATAACGGGTAGGTTGGAAGTCAAGTTTCCTGCACAAAAAACCCCCCCACTCACAGGTGTGGACCTATATCTGACAAGGTACGGCATCCTATGCGGTCGACAGCGTCACAGACTTTCATGAGGAATGATACGATTCCCAGAAGGAGTGGCATCGTCATCTCATGAAGAGGCCTCACTTAGCTGACTTCCAATTGATCGGTTCCCAGAGTCGACAATCCTCACGTCTGGACTCCCCTCAGATCCTCAGGACCGGAAAGGAGCACCTCTGCGAGAACCTCGTCCGAGTGCGAATTTTCGTAGGGAACTGCGCCTGCTCAGCAGACAGGTTCGTCTACTACTTCTCCGCAACTATATCTAGGTGTATACTCATACTCGAGCCCAGGTCCGGCTTATCTCAATCATAGAATACCCGTAACAGCCCAACAGCAACAGATAATATCGATAAATAAACACCTAATAGACAAGCAAACAAGCGCTAGGATTGACTCTCTTAAGGGGACGTTGGATCCCACAAATTGACTCGCTTTCGGGACGTTGGATCCCTAGGAAACTATCGCAGTCCCCAGCAGAGTCGCCAGCTGTCGCTACTGCGAAAATCGGCGCCGGCTGACAGAAGAGTCGCCACCGTGCGTTATTTATCCCTCAGAGCGGGAAAGGAAACGCTCGAAGTAAACCTCGCAAAAAACGGGGAAAAGGTATGGTCATCGCAACCATAGCCTGGGTTCGGGAGTCGGTTACGCAAGGGGAAGGTATTAGCACCCCTCACGTCCGTCGTACTCGACGGGATCCACGCTTGCTTGGGTTGTCTACTGGATGCAAAACAATCTTATCTACGGCTGCTAAATCTAAACGGAAGGGAATTGACTCGATAGAGCGTCGCACTCCATGCCTACGTATTCTCAAGAGAGAAAGTCAGAGTCAACGTAGTTCGGGACTACAGGGAAAATTGGCTCGCCAAGACCTCGCGTCTTGTGCCTACGTACTTCCACTGAATGGAAGATCAGAGCTTTACGTAGTTCAGACTAACTACGGCTAAACAACACATTCTCACACAGCAGTGAGAAAAACAACTGGCTTCACAGGGTCGGGAACCTATGGTCAAACTATGGCTGAGTCTCAAATGCGCTCGGGCAAGAGAGAAAAAGGGGTATTCGATTAGTCGTCAGCGGGAAAGTCTCGATCGCACAGCCGCGAGAGAACAACAGGTTAGTTGTTAGTGTGCTCGCTAGGATATCGCATCCTATGCCTACATATCTTCGTCTGGAACGAAGAATCAGAGCAGCTGTAGTTCGGCTACTGTCGGACCACAGCTCAAATCTCGTTTTATTCATCTCTGAAAAAATGGTTACAATGGGTATACTGAAATGAATCTCCTAGGAAACGCTATCCTATTCTATCTTGAAAAATCGAATGAAAATAGCCCCCTAACAAATGGGCCTCTAAGCTATCCTAAAAGTCGAGAAAATAATCTCTATGAAAGTATCCTAAAAGAAAATGCTTTAAAAATATTAAATCTACTTTTAATATTTTTTTCTTTTTTCTCCTTTTCTTTTCAACATATTTTCTTTTTCTTATTGAATATTTTCTCTCTATTTTTTCACAAATATTTCTCTATTTTTTCTCACACTATTTTTCTTATGAATATTTTCTCAAATATATTTCTTTTCTCCCTTTTTTTCAAATATTTCTTTTCTTTTCCTTCTCCAAATCAATTCTTCTTTTAATATTTTCTTTTCTATTTTTTTTCAAATATCTCTTTTTTTTCTCACTTTTCTTTTTCTTTTTTATGTAATATTTTCTTTCTTATTTCTTTTTCTATTTCTTTTTGCTTTTGATATTTTTTCTTTATTTCTCAAAACAAAGAAAGAAACAAAAAAAAAAGGGAGGGGTACTGGATTACAAGGGATAGGTAGAAAAAATAAAAAAACCATTAAACTGGGCCCAGCCCAAGTCCCAAAAAAACGCAGCAGGGGGGGGTATGTTGAGCCATCTGGGTGTTGGCAAGAACAATTGGGGCCCAGGCCCGGTCTCAGCCAAAAAAAGTGAGGGAGGTGCGTGCCAAAAATTATTGGGCCTGGCCCAATCTCACCCATCTTCGTCTACCTCTCTCCACTCTGAAGAAACAAACCCTAGCTTCGTCTCCACATCCTCCGCCGCCGTCACAACCTCAATCCCCTCCGTCTCCATCCTTCGTCTCTCCCAAACCCCCTCGTTTCTCTTTATTCTTCTGAAACTTCATCCCAACTTTCTTCTCAACATCACGCTCACTCACAACGACACCATCTAACTTCTCACAATTTGCCTAATCACCGAATAAACATCAAACTTCTTCAAAACACTCGAAGACCATGGTTGGAGATTTCTGGAATCTTGATGATGAATATCTAAAGGATCTTCACAAGTCCTCGAAGATTGAAAACTGTTGTATGAACGAGAACGCTTCTGGAGAATTGCGAAGGACACTCTTGAAGGTTGATGCACTTGTACGGATCCCTGGAAGAACAGTTGAAGATTCTTGAGCGTTCTTGCAAAACCGATTGAAGACGTCTGAGAAAACGATCGAAGCTCTATGAATGTTGATGGATCGTGAAGATCTGTGGATCCTGTTCGTGTTTGATGAAGCTCTTGGACCTAGATCTGACAAAGTTTGATGAAGAAGATGACGATTGAAAACGTTTCTGGAAAGGTGTGATGAACCTGATGAACGTGTTATTGGATGCTCTTGGTGAGGGTGAATATTTCTGGAAATCAGATATGGTTGATGATCGTTCATGGATGAACGCGTTCGCAGTTGACATGATCTTCTGGAGATTTGTAACTAGATGAATGTTTCTGGATTTTGTTGAAGATTTCTGGTGAGATTGATGGAGGTTTCTTGTGTTTTGGTTGTTTCCGGTGAGGCTTTGATGAAGATCTGGTGGCGGTTGGTGGTGGAGACGCGGGGAAGAAGATGAAGGGAGGAAGAAGATGAAGGGATGTGGCCGGATTCTGGGAATTTGGGGGCTCCGGCGACGGTTGGTGGTGGCCGGAGTACATGCACGGCGGCCGGAGTGGTTTCACGGTGGGATCTGTGAGGATGGCACGTGGTGGAAGGACGGTGGAGTGGAGGCTTGCATGCCTTCCACGTGGGAGCATGCGTGGCTGAGAGAGGATGGAGTCTGAGGGTTAGTGGATACGTGGCGTATGGAAGTGAAGCGAAGTGGGTCCTCCCCCTTTTGGACACGTGTGAGCTGAGTATTTAAACTGAACCGTTTCTGGCACTTTCCAGAAGCTTCTGGTGAGAACTGGAAGGAGCTGGATTTTTCTTGGACATTCTGGACAATAAAACGAATGGGCCTTTACCAAATTACTGGGCCTGCGAAAAAACTGAAAGAAACTCACAAAAAACTGAGAAAAAACAATATTAAAGATATGCTAATTAACTAAACTAATAACCCACTAATCTGAAAATTAACCTAAATCCCTATTAACTCTAAAATTCCAATTAACTCCTAATTAAAACTCTAAAAAATCTCTAATAAATTCTAAAAATTTATTATTCTATAAAAGAAAATAAAACCTATTTATTTTTAATAAGGAAAAATCTATTCATTTATTATTATTATTTCTATTTAAATTCTATTTAAAAAATTATACTAATATTCTAAAAAAAAAATCCTATATTATCTAAAAATATTAAAAATCTATTAAAACCTATTAAATCCTAAAATGAATTTAAAAATCTATTTAATTCTATAAAATGCTAAAAATTGATTTAAAAATATTAAAATCTATTAAAAAATTCTATTAAATCCTAAAAATTGATTTAAAAGCTAATTAAACCCTAAAAAAATCCTATACAATCCAGAAAAATCACAATAATTCCCAGAGGGACAAAATGAGCACCGAACGACACAAAAATAATCGGTAAAAATAAACGGGCACCGAAATATCCCAAAAATCGATTCTACTGATCAAAAACACCTGAAACACGAGACGGGAGCTGTGATCCCTGATAAAATCAATACAAATGAAAAATGCAATGTATGCGATATGCTGATGCGAATGCGATTATGCGTCGAAACATCGAGCCAAATGCGAGACCCGGTTGGTCAAATTTTGGGGTGCAACAGGCTTGGATACTTTTGAAGCCCAATAGAAGCATGTAGGAGTCCAATCCAAAATTCAAGTTTTTGATTATGGACCTCTATGGAAATGGTGAAAACAAGGCCTACCAGCTTGCATTTTGATTCATATAAGTTCCTTATGATGCAAGGGATATGAAGGGCTGAGATTGGTGCCTTGGAAATGAATCTATGGTGGATTTCCATTATGTTGCTTAAAGATGAAGAACCCATGAAATTGGCATAGCAAATGACCTCAAACTTGATTTCTAATTTTTCCAATGTTCTTAAAACATTAATTGGACTCAAAAAATGTACCATCATGACATAATTTGGTTCCAAAATGTTTTGGTTTGAACTAGCTTATTTCAAGCTTCCTTTAATGATTCATTCATGAATTTTCTTCAAGCATTTCTCATCCTAATCCATATAAATGGATTCTTGGTTCATGGTTATCCAAATAACATCATTTTGAAAAACTCAAGTTGGAAAAAATTTCATCTGAGGCGCGTAAGTTAGTGAACTTGACCCATAATCAAAATGGCCTGTAATTCCAAATTCCCAAAATACCCTTATCTTGCAAAGCTTGTAACTTGAGTTCTACAAATACAATCATGGACTTCTAGTACTTTCTAGAAAGCTAAGAAGATAAGGAACAACATTCCTGTTAACCAAAAGTTCATAGGAAACATCCTTCTAGGGAAAAAGTGTCATGCAAGTTGGGTAACTTTCAAGCTCTAAATTCACATGCCTCAGATGACCTTTAACTTGTCTGGCTCATAACTTGAGTTCTATAAACCCTATCAAGGACTTCTAGTACTCAAATTAAAGTTGAGATCATGCTCTACAACAATCATTTTGGGGTCAAGGTGAGATGAAAACCTCATCTTGAGTTAGGTGGTCTTGAAGTTAGGCACCAAACTAGGGGATTTTACACTGTCAAGCATAACAACCCTAGCCTAGCAACTTCTCACACTCTTGATTCATGATAAGTTGAACTTGGAATCATCCCTTGGAAATCTCAACACATCAATCCATGTTCACATGACCCTTGAATTAGGTCTCAACCTTCTTCAAATCATCAGTTATCCTAGGGTTAACCAGATGAAACCCTAGTTGCACCAATCTTGGTAGTTGCTTCATATTCTTTGCACAATGACCTGTCTAGGCTTCAAAATGAACTTCAACACTTCTCATGAGCTCTCTCAAGACCTCAAGTCCAACTCTATGGCTTCAACATCATCATATGACTTCCCACAACTCTCAAGTTAAGGGATATGCACACTTGGTTTCAACCCTCCCTCTGAGGATCTTTTAACTTCCCTGATAAGGATATCAACCCTTGAACACTTGAATAAGCCTCTTAGCTAGCTTCATAGCTTTGTGTAGCCCTTGTTGGTAGTCATACCTCTTGATCTCCTGCATACATGTCAATGAAATGCAAATGATAATGCTAGTATGAATGCAATGAAACACAAGCTAGGTAAAGAAAGGGTGGGCAAATTTTGGGGTGCAACAGTGTTTACATGAAATTGGGTAGAGGGGATTACTTAACCCCGTAGGGATTTGATGAATATGTTTGTTATGTTGATATGTCTTTGATTACTGTTGATTATGATGAATTTCGTGTACATTGATGTGTTTATGAGTACTGCTGCCATTAATGAAATTGGGTATGTGTTGTTGTGGATTTGGTGAAGTTCTGCGTAACTTCGGCAGGGGTAGTGATGAATATAAAAATTGGTTCTGGAGAGAAAGTCTAAGGAGCAATTGATTAGTGTTATGTGTAATAGTTGTAGTGAATGATAGGATAGAGAATAGATGAGGAATTATAGGCTTGGAATTGAGAAAGGTGACATTTTTGGACAGTGAGGGTTTTGAGTATCGCAGACGCTCGCTAGCAGGTTCACTAGGTGAGCAGGTCGTGAGCATTCGCTAGGGACTCTCTAGGCGAGCTGGGTAGCGAACATGTCCAGTAGCTACTGTCTGCCTTCACGAGGGAGTTTGTTAGGCGAGCAGCTAGCGAGCGTTCGCTAGGACTTCGCTAAGCGAATGAGCCAGCGAGCATGACAGCAAATTGTGATTTTGTACAGCGAGGGCGGTTCTGTCGTCTTGTAGTATTCCTTGAGTTGTGACCAGTATAGATATGGTGATTAGTGGTGAAGAGTGTATACTTGACATTAAAAGGTGAAATTAGGTAGTGATTGAGGTTAATTGAAATAAGTGGATTGAGGTGTGAGATATGTATGGGGTATGGTGATGGGATCAGTGGGATCATGTGACTTTAATTAAAATGATTAATTGATGAACAACACGTATGTATGATGTATGGTGATGTGATCAGGGGATCGTGTGCACCTTGTGTGCTTGAGTTCATTTGTTGTGCATTTGGTGTTATGCATATCATGGTGTTTGGTGGGACGAATCATTGCTCAAGAGGAGTGTATGTGATTCATCCGTACTCCCTTGTGGAGAATGGTGGGGATAGATCATGGCCAAGGACGGGTGTATGTGATCTATCCGGGGTTCGATTGAATGAACCAATGAGTCGGTACCGCATGCATGGTGTTGAGTTGCATAATTGCATTATGGTGTGTTGTGTTGATGTTGGACAGCAGGTCGTGTTTGATGAATGTTGGATGATGAATTATATGATTACTACCTTTATTTCATGTACAGTATTACCAATAATTTTGATCATATTTTCTCACCCCTTTGTTGTTGTTGTGGTCTGTGCTTCCTCGGAAGTACAGATAATCCAGGTACTTAACTAGCTTTGATAGAGGTGTGCGAGTCGAGTCTTAGGATGCTCTGATACGTAGCACGGGACTTGGGCTTTTTATTTTGATTTAGTTCAACTTATTTTACTTTCCTGTGACGTATCATGTGTTGGTGAATTTTAGTAATGAATATTTTCATGTATTGGCGGATGGGCGAGATTGATGAACTAATGAATATTTTCCGCTGCTTTGTTTTGAGAACCTTCTAATGAAGAGTATGTTGAATTATGTGATGTGATATCCCACTTTAGTGGAGAACTCTGATGTTTAATTGAATTAATCGTATTTTATCATAATTCGAGAATGTGTGGTGTTACAACCAGCATCAGGCTGGAGCCTTTAGTGTCCCCCTTACTTGAATCACCAACAATCTTGTTGAGGCCTTCAGCAGCCTCATTCATGAGTTTTTTTGGGGTATCAATGTCAGAGCCTATAGTGACTTTGGCCAGCACAGTCTTATTGGCGAAATCTTCAGTGATTTCCACCATGTTAATCGAAAAATCAAAGCCATCAGCAACTTCGATCATATGTGCCTCTGTGGGTTCAGTATAGTGGGCATCCGCCACTTGTAATGGATCAGTGTCAATTTTCATCGGGCTATTGCTTTTCTTTCCAAACTTCAATCTTCCTTCTTGGATAACATTCTGAACCAAGTCCCTGAAAATAAAACATTGAGATGTTTTATAACCCCAACAATTATGGTATTTACAAAAGCCTCTCTTTTTTCTCTATTCTAAAGGTGGCATTCTAGCGCCAACAGGCACTACCATTTTCCCATCCTTAACTAACAAATAAAAAATTTCGTCACATTTAGTGATATCGAAAGTATATGTTTTCTTTGGAAACTTGTCATTCTTTTTAGATTCAACAAAAAATTTTCCATTTGGGGGAGCTAATACTTCACAAGCGTAAGGAGGACTCTGTTTCAATTCAGCAACATCTATCTCGTTTTCGTCGAAGTATAATGACTCATCATGTGCACCTTCAATATTTTCATTATATTCGACGTAAGCTACCTTCTTACTCTTATTAAATTTGTCTTTTTTGTCTTTAAGACACTCTAGCTGTCGAACCCTATCAGCTAGTTGAGCCATATCTCTTAGATACTGGGTATCTAGTTAATTCCTAATAGAGTAATCGAGGCCACTAGCGGCCATTTTGACTAACTCGTGTTCAGGTACTTGAGTAAAACACCTAGCTTGGAGCAGTCGAAACCTATTTAGATAATCTTCTATTGGCTAAAAAAACTTTCGTTTTATACTAGCCAATACCTTCAACCTAATCTTGGTTTGCCCCATACAAAACTGTTCATGAAATAAACGTTTCAACTAGGTCCAATTGTAAACTGAGTTAGGGGGTAATCTTGTAAACCAAGTGAAATTATTTTTAGTGAGAGAGCTTGGAAAGTATTTTATCCTAAGGCTTTCATCATTTGCAATCTCTCTGGCTTCGATCATATATTGAGCAATGTGTTCAATAGTAGATTCTGTCGTGTCTCCTGAAAACTTGGTAAATTTTGGCACCTTTGTCCTAGGAGGTAATTCTGACTGGCGAATATAATCTACTATTGGTGACATATAATTTGGCCTAGTGAAACCGGAGTTTACCCTATTTCGAGCCATTATTCTTTCGACCATGGCTGCTAGGTTGTTATTGACGGTCATGTTGTTACGTTGAACATGTTGTATGACATTGTCTGCGTCTTGGTTTCAATTCACCATAATTACTTATGGGTCTCTTTCTACCAGAATCAATACTTGGACCCTTTGTGGTTCGACTCTAAGAGGCTCGAGTCTAGGGAGTTCGACCCTCCCTTGATTTTCTAGATTGGCCTCAGGTAGGTTCCCTAAGTCCTGCTGTGGAATGTTTTCCGCAATAGTTGTGTTCCTGACAGTGGTTGGCACACCCATAAATTCTTCCAGCCATGCCAATTACACTGCTAACTGTTGGTTAGTCTGAGTAGTATTTTGGATCAGAGGTTGAAGATTTCTCCTATAGTTTGGGATAAGGTTTGGACCATTTACAGGTTACTCTCATCCATTTGCTACCTCACACAAGCTATCAAAGTATTGGTCAGATTAGGACCCTGAGTGGAATACCCCATACCTATACTTTGATTATTTCGACCAACATTCACCCCAGACCCTGATCCTTGCAATGGTGAAGCCATCACGTATTCTGAGAATATTGGGGGAGCATTCTGGAGGCCTTGCATTACTGTTGTTGGCATTCCATATGGTGGGTTTCTTGGTAATGATTGTGAAAACCCTGGAGGGAAAAAATGTCTAGACGTCGAAGTTCCTCCTTGCGGAGTTTGGGGATACGAAGCTTGAGGCCCAACATACTCTAACATTGGTTGGGTGTAGGCCCTTATACTTGTCGACCCTGATCCCAACACTAATGGCACTGGCTCAGGCCTAACAGAAGGTGGTATCTGCTCCCTTGTCAAAGGTACTGAGGGTGGAACCACATCACTCCTAGACACATCTCAAGGATTGGTGTCTAGGCTGGAGATTAGAACCATCTCATTGAAGGTTTGAGTTATTTGGCTGATTAACATCTGTCGCCATTTCCCTAGTGTAATTTTTTCTTGGTCTTTCTTCGTTTATAGCGGCTATCTTACATCTTCTTAATAACATACAACAAAGTTTTATCAAAGACAATAATAAAACTGTAGTTTTCGCAAAATTTTACAAAAACTTGAAGAATTTTTAGCACTGTTCCACTGGGCGTTGTAATACCCCAAAATTTACCCTGAGATCTAGTAGTCCATTTCGCATCCCATTTCATTTTGCATTTTCTTTTAGCTAACCACTAACAGTTTGTGTAGTTGGTTGATTTTTGCAGGAAAGTCATATTTATGCGCTCTTTAGCTTATGAAGGGAAAAATAGTCATTTGTTGGCAACCGGCTGTCAGTTTATGAATATGAGTTGTTGCTGGGGAATATGAGTCGTTTGAGTCCGTTGATGATAATTGAGGCTAAGGTTGTTAATGGGAAGGGTTTAATCGGAAGTTATGTCGGAGACGAGATTGGTCAGATAAATTGGATGAATTAGGAATTAATAAAAAATATAGAATTTCATTCCATTTTTATTTCATTTTAAATCAATTGTATTTCATTTTATTTTCATTTTTATTTTAAATCAATTGTACTTCATGTCTTAATGTCATTTGCATTTCATTTTAAGTCAATTCTATTTCATTTCAGTTTTATTATCATTGCATTTTTAAATAACTTTGTTTTATTCCAAATATTGTTTCCACTTCATTTTTTTAAAATAATTTTTAAATATGATTCTCATTTTTATTATTTAATAATTTTGTTATATTTTTATAATGGTTCTCATTTTTGTTGCATATCAAAAAATAATAATGATAATGAAAATAATAATAATGTTTTTACAATATTTTAAATTAAAGGATTTTATTATTAATAATATTAATTCTTTACAAAAAAATAATAATAAATAAATAAATAGAATTACAAAAAAATAATTACATTTTTCCTAAAAAAAAATTTTCCTAATTTCCTATTTCGATCTTCAAGCTTCCGATTATTTCGTCGAACCTGCAAAATGAACGAACGACAATTTTTAATTGGTTAGTTTTTCCGACACCCTCAGAGCATTCTCATCATCGGGCGTGTCAGAGGGTAACAGATTACTCCGTCGCCAACTCCCGAATTTATTTCCGACCAAAAGCCTAAACCGGCAATAATCTGCTCTTATTTCGTGGCAACAGAGAGAGAAAAAGCGCTTCCAGAAAAGTGATTTTCAAAAGTGCTTATTGGAAAAACACTTATTTGAAAAAGTGATTTTTTTAGAAAAGTGGTTTGCCAAACATGGCCTTAACAACAATTTTTCAAAAATCCTCAGTCAACGGATTGAAACGCAGCCAAACTCTTGAAAAAATGCAACAAACAATAACAAAGTCATCCGTCCAGGAATCCAAAACCAGGTCAAGGTTCAACCAAAAAATCAACAAGGAATCCGCCAACATTTTCGCAATAGCAAATCTGCAAACAAACTATACAAGTTCGAAAATCACAACAAGAATGAAAAACATGAAATCCACGAACCTGGAAAAATCAGTCAAGGTCCATCACACAAAAGCCGGTGACGAAGTCGTAAGATCCATAACCACAATAATAAAAACTAGCATATAAAATAATCAGTTTTTCAAAGAAGAAAGGGGGAGAACCCTAAGATACGAACCCAAAATGGCGCAAGTCGAGATTCAGAGAATCTCAACGGATTCTTCATCATCATCCCATCATAAAGAAGAGGAAGAAGCTTTCCAGAATGCCCAAACGTCGCGAACCAACCGCCGCGGAGCCGTCGGAATCACCGGTCAAACGTAAAACCCCGACGGAAATCCTCACGACGAAACCGACCGGCGAAGGATCCAACTAGGCTCAGACAGATATTTCATCGTCATCATCGTCGCGCCGTCCAAACCAAAGCCACCGCTTCCAACCTCAGAGAGGCGAGCAACGAACTCAAATTTGTTTTGTTTTGCAAGAAAGAGAACGGTCCGAGCGAAGGAAGAAGAGAAGGCGACATGCACGCAGAAATGAAGAAGAGAAAAGCTTCAGATGTACATCCATGGCCGCAGCCGGCGATGTAGGGGGGAAGAAGAAGAAGAAAAAATGAGAACCCAAATGGGTTTCTCCACACATGCATCGTTAAATCCCCCTCCCTTTTTTTAATGTTATCTTTTTTTTTTTAAATTATTTTTTTCTTTCTTCTATTTAGTTATATGGTTTCTTTATGTTTAATTACTTCCTTTTAATGACTAATCAAGTTTTAATAACTCATAATTAAAAATATTTTTTTTTATAATTTGGAATTGATAACTTTTTTTTTCTTAATAACTTCTAATTATTTTTAACTTATAGTTAGTAACATTTTTTATAACTTATAATTAAAAACCCATTTTAAAATTTATAACTAAAACCAATTTTTCAAACTAACATTGAAGCCAATTTTTTAAAAACTTATAATAAAAATATTTTCTTAAAACTTAAAATAAAACCAAAAAAAAACTTAGATCAAAACTATAATTTAAAACAGAAACTTAATAACTTACCATTAAAACTAAATTTAATAACTCTTAAATCTAATTATTAATGTATTGAATTAACTTTTTTTCCCCTCTTTTCTAATTCAAATTCAAATTCTTGTAAATGTTAACTTCTAACTTTGAAAATAAATTAAAACTTAACGTAAATAAAAATTTTAACTTTTAGAAAATTTAAAACTCTTTTAGAACTTTACTAATTTCTCTAATTTTAACTTTTCTTTTAAAAAAACAAAAAAACTAACTTATACTTTAAAACAGAAATTCATTTTAAATTAATACTAACATTATTTTGACACTAGATTTAAATTTATTTTCAATTACTTATAAACCCTTTCATTTTAATTTCTAACCTAAAAAATCCTAAAATAAAGGTCTTAGCATCTCCGATTAAATTCCGGCTTCAATTTTCATGTCATTGCCTTCTTATTTATACTTAGTTACTAATTTCATATCTTCGTATTTATTTTTCACGGTTTGTAATTTATGCGAGGCAATTGTCGCTTGTATTCCATTATTATCATTTTTTTTTGGGTTGTAACTTATGCGAGACATCGCCGCTATTGCTTTCTATTCTGTTTCATTTTGGATTTGTAATTTACGCGAGTGATCACAGCGGTGCACTTTTTACTGCTTTCCTTACTTCCCTGTATTTTAATTATCGTTGCTGTAATAATTTGTCATTTACGTTATCTACCGTTAATTTCGCCTTCCGAAGGATTAGGTCTAACAATTTGACTGCCGAGTCAATAGCCTTACCCTTTGATTGTTTCAAAACCCTAATTTGCATAGGCATCCCGCCGTGGACAAAAATACCCTTTTACCCTAGTATTAGGTCAAAGAGTCGCCGTACTCTATTTTAGGGTTTCCCGCCGTGGAATGTTTAGTTAACCCTAATTTCAATTAACTATTTCCAACGTAGAAATAGGAGTCGCCGAACTCCACGTAAGAGCTTCCTTAAGAACGCTTACTCCCCCATGAAACCTTGACCACAACCAATAAGTTTATAACCTCTCTTTCGAGGGCAACTACGATTACTCTGATTTCATCCCCTACTCAGGATACGTAGGCATAAGATGCGAATCTTGGCGAGTAAACTTAGGACTAACCCTTAGGTCTCTTTGTCACTCTTAACCCTTAGCTCAGTATATATCTTCAAGCGAATAATTAAAGCAAAATAGTAAACAATAAACAAAAGGTTCCTGTAGAGTACTACAGAAGTTTAGGGTGCTAATACCTTCCCTAAGCTTAACCAACCCCTTACCTAGATCTCTCCCCGCATTATTTTTACGATACAAAATTAGGTTTTTCCTTTCTTTGACCTTTCCTTCGGATAAATTAAAGACCGGTTGTGAACTAAAGATGTGATTCAAATTGATTAATAATTTGATATCCTATTCTAACCGCAACAGGAGTGCCAATTTATTTCCCTTGAAAACTGGAAAACAACCGATGATCTTCCAAATCTAACTTTGGTGACTCAGAGGATTGATCAGATTGATCTTAGGACATGTACTAAATTCTACTTGAAATAAAACTACCTAAAACTGAATACTTCGATAGTGCTTTTGAGAAAAGGCTAATGTAAAGGTAAGGTTTGACTGAAATAAAAGGACGTGAATTTGTAGGAAACAAAGTAAAGCAGAATGCAAGAAACATGTAAATTGCAAGGAAGTAAAGATAAACTCTTTAAGATTAAGAAAAAGAAAATAAGTTTCATTGAACTTAAAGATGGTGTGTTTACATGACGTACATTCTCCTAGAACTCGTTTCTCTACACTCGGATACTTTGAGTAATTTTAGGTGTGACTTGTACAAATAGTAAATTACAACACACTGAATTCCAATGCTAAAACCTTATTTATAATAATAAAATTAACTGCCATTAACCTCCTAAAATGACCAGCCCATGAAAAATGTCACGTCGCATGTAGTCACTTGCTGGATGTGCGTCACTTGTCTTGTTTAGTCATGAGAAAGCATAACTACTCCCTCCTTTATTTGAATTTCAAAATTTCACTAATACTTAACTAGCAGCCTCGGTCGAAGGTGGCATCTTTAATATTTGGAAATATTTTCTAAGTCCCAAATACTTAAATAATTCAGCCTACTCGAAGGTCTCTTTACTCGAAGATTTTTCATACTTCTTCAAGGGTTTAATATTTCATTCAAACATTTCAATTTAGTATGGGCGTCGAATTTGTGAGCTAACAGCAATACAACAGGTATAATATACAGATATTCACAAATATACATGTATAAAGGAAACAGACAAAATATAACTGCAAATAAGGTGGGCTTAACCCTCAAGAGTCCCCAGTAAAGTTGCCATTTTTGTTGCGGTGAGAATCGGATGTCAAACTATTAATTAACTTGAAACATAAATCTTTAAATATTCACCACCAAGCTTTGATTTATCCAAAGGAAAAGGTAAAGATCGAAGAAAACCCTAAGTGCACTACGTAACAACGAAGTTAAGAGATCGGGGGTTGGTTGTACTAAGGGAAGGTATTAGCACCCTAAGTATCTGTAGTACTCTACAGGAGCCTCTTATTTGGTAGTTGCGTTAATGTCAATGTCTATTTGCTAATGGTTATATGCTAAGGTAAAGACCTATGAGTATATACACTAAGTATGTTCTCCAAGATGTCACATCTCGTACCTACGTATCCTAACAAGGATGGAATCAGAGCAACTGTAGTTCTCCTAACTATGGAGAGAACTCTTGACAATGGTCAAGGCTCAAGGGGAATAATCATCCATAACAATGATACTTATATAGAGTTAACAAATTCTCTAAGTCTAAGTTGAAAGACCTAACTAGGGAGTTGACTTTAACAAAAGTCAAAGAGGGAAGAGTGAGTACCCATAACCATGGTACACACATAGAGTTAAAAAACTCTAGACCTAAGCTCTAAGTTGTATGATTCATAATAAGGTATGCTAAAGGTCTTGACTTGACAAAGTCAAAAGGATAAGGTTCTCTAAAATTCCTAATGACTCTAACAAGGTCAAAGGGAGACTAAAAGAAATAATGAGCTATGTATTACATTGAGTCAATATAGAGACTTTCCTTTGGAATTAGGAACACAAGGCAACTCTTTTGAATGAGAGCTAACAAGCTATATCACTTGGGGGAAAATATCAAAGCTAAGCATTCATACATTCATTCAAACATGATGAATATATAACATGGTAACTAACAAGAAAGTAAATGCAAGCATGTAAAAACATCAAGCAAAGGCAATGACAAGGTCACAACCATGTATTCATCCATAAAAGTTTAGAATCAAACCAAATGGTTACAACCAAAGGTAAATATAGATGCTACAACATCTAAAAGGGGATGAGATAAGGTTCTTACAAGACCAAACATCACAAGCATAAGTGAATCATGCATAAGTCAGGACATTACTTATCATGGCAAGGTTCAAAGATCAACATGCACAAATCATAACAATATTTATGCATGAGTACAAGTCAAGTGGAGTCATGCATAAGTCAACACATTACTTATAACAAAGATCAAAGGATCAAGAATAACATGCATAAATCATAACATTATTTAAGCATGGAACATATAGTGGATCATGTATAAGTAAAAACATTACTTATCATGGATACAAATCAAGTAGAGGTAATAACCAAATAACTTGAACATGTGTGGGACATGTGTGAATAATCATGTGATTTATGGTGAATCATGTTAGACAAGTAGGTAACAACCAAACATGCAAAAGGGATTCAATCATGGATTTGTAAATGATGAGAAACATTTCAAAGAGGACTCATGTACTTAAACATGTTCCAAAGATAAAATAACAAGTGTGAGAACACTCAAAGTAAGGTAACAACCAAGGGTTTTAAGATATGCATACATACACGAAAATGAGCTTGAAAAAGGTAACAACCATCATGTAATAACAAGAGTATGCAAATTCACACATCAAGTGAGACTCATACAAAGTATATTGGGTACATACAAGCAAAGAGAATCAAAATAATCAATTACAAAGATGAAAGGGAAGCCTAAGAAACCTTAAAAAGTCATAAAATTTGAAAATGCACAAGGGCAAGAAAAATAATCTTTTTTGTAATTTTCTTTATATGGAAAGAAAATAGACATTCTCATGAAAATTTATCAAAAAGAATGTGAAAAAAATGATAAAAACCAAAGAAGTTATGATTACATCAATATGTAAAGGAAAACATAAAATCCAAGTATTAAAAATAAAGGAAGTGGACTCCAAGGGACTTGAACCCACACAACTAGGGTTACTACCCAAAACCTTAGCCATTTGGCCTGCGCGTGAATTGTGAACATTGAATGTAAACATGTAATAAAATAATAAAACAATGATTAAACAGGAAAAAAATAACAAAAGGTCTGGGGGGGATCGAACCCTAGAACCTTCGCTCACAAACTCTCCTCCTTGACCAGCGGTGCTATGCCCTCATCCAATATGTATATGCTTTAAAATTGTTTTAAAGTAGAGACAAATTAACACGAACAACTTGGCGCCATGTCATGCCCAGTCATCTCCACCTCAGCTTCATCTTTCTTAGCTTTCTCTCTCTCTCTCTCTCTGTCTCTCTCTCTCTCTCTCTCTCTCTCTCTCTCTCTCTCTCTCTCTCTCTCTCTCTCTCTCTCTCTCTCTCTCTCTCTCTCTCTCTCTCTCTCTCTCTCTCTCTCTCTCTCGCTCGCTCGTGCTCTAGAACCATCCTTCATGGCTAGAACTTCCCTTCTTCATATCTCTGTCGTTTCTCAATCATTTCAAATAATGTAAAGAATAAAGTTGGAGCATTTTTCACAAGGATCAAGGTCATAACAATTTCTTTTCCTAAAAGTGATTTACCAACTCACAAATTACTCCACAACAGTATAGCATCATGCAAGTTCAACATGTTTTATTCGAACCAAACAAGGCAAGCATTTATTCAGAAAAATAAGGCACCTAACACACTACATTTTTGCTATTCAAATAACAACAAATCAATGCATGAATATGAAAGTTTGAAGGTCAGAATTATTTACCTCTTGGAGAAAGTCCAAGGCTTCTTTTCAGCTACTGCAGATACAAGATAACAACTACTTTAGCTTCCTTAAGCATTTTAAAACTTGTTTGGATGGATGGATTAGGGAGAAATAGACTGGACCACATAACACGATCCTTCTTGCAACTATGGAGGTTGAAGATGGAACAATGTGTTGGGCTTGATACATAATCTCTTCAATGGATTGAATGAGTTCTATGAATGGTCTAAAGATGATTTATGGTGTTTGTTTGTGTTTGGCACGAGTGGAATGTGTTTGGTTAGAGTTTTTGCAAAACTGTGGTGTTTTGGAAAGAACACTTTGCTACACGAATACACAAGTGTTTTGGTGTGGTTTCTCAGGTTTCTAGCCTTTCTCTGCACTGAAGATTGACCAGAAATTTATAAGGAGGGTGGAGAGTTTGAAGTGTGGTTAGAATCCAACTTCTTGTCAACTATCCATTTGGATTCCAAAGAGTTTGTGGTGATGGTTTTTGTGTGGTTCAAGGAAGCAAGTACAAGGTGGTTGAACTATGAGCATGCTTCTGCAAATAAACTTGTACTTGGGAGGCTGAGGGAGTGGCTCTATGCTGAAATGGTGGAGAGACCATGCTTTTCAAAAATGGAAGTGTTCCCTTTATGCCATAAATGGAATAACCTCTCCTTTTATGCCTCAAAACCTTGTGCAATCACCTAAATTTTCGTGCAATATTTTGATTAAAAGAGATCTTGCAATTAGAAAGCTCAAACCACCAAGATTTGCAACAAAATATTGGTCTTGTATCATGTCATGACAAGTAGAAGTCTTGAATTTCAAGCTCTTGGACTCCAACTTCTTCTCTTCAAAACTCCTAGCTCACAAATGCTATACAGGAGTTCTTGTACTTTTTGGAAAGCCCTAAACATGCCCTACAACTTTAATGTTTTTCAAATATATTGAATATCAAGGCACCATGGTGAAAACTAGCCTTGAAGTTGACTGAAAATTGGAGTAACAAAGCTGCCTTGAAAATTTTCTAAGTATTTTAGAATTCTTCTAAACTTTGAAGCTTCATAACTCAAAATCCAAGCATCTTTTGCTCATAGGTCACTAGGAAACTTTTGTATTAAATGAGGAGACCTTCAAATTTACCTTTGGAACTCACAAAATGGATGTGTGGATTGGAAGTTATGGCCTTTTAAAGTTGGCACCAAAGATAGGGTTTTTTCACACTTAGAAAAATTCCAAGTTTGTCCAAGTTTTCTTCTTTTGCAAGAAACCTCTCAAATCTTGATTTCTCATTATCAAACTCATGGATTGAACATATCTTGATGAAATTTGGCTTTGAAGCTCTAATTTGAACCAAAAACCCTAAAATTCAAAGAGTTGACTTTGTCAGATGAATTTTGAATCAGATGACTTTAACTGTGTGATCTTCAATGAAATTGCATCTTGATACTTCTCAAACATCATGAGTAAGCTTGAATGAGTTATATGAAAATTTTTAATCATGCCCCAAGGTTTGGGATCATTCTTGGATCAAAAGTCAAAGGCACAATTGACTTTTCCTGACAAAACCGTAATTTGGGGACAGATGAAATTGGACTTCAATTGACTTGAAATGAAATTAATTAATACTTGATTATTTTTTAATATAAGCTCCTTGAATGTAGGGTAACCTTGGTTTGATGATGATCAATCTAAAACATTGACTGATCAAGCAATAATCATCTTGATTTCACAGGTGCAATACCCTAATTCAGATGAACTTCAACAACAACAAACTTGAAACAAGGTTAAAGTTAGGAAAAAAAATTCTTGATGCTCCTAGAATGATAATGGAATCTATGGGTCAAAATTTTGGGTATGGCACGGAGTATTTTCTTTTTATACTCTGTGTGAATCTGAAGTCTTTTCTTTTTATACTCTGTGCGAATCCGGAGTCTTTACTTTTTCTGTGCAAGTCCAGAGTCATTTTTTTATTACATTTAATTATGTTTTTGCTCTGTGTGAATCTAGAGCATACCTTTTCGTTAACAATTGTTAGTATCCTTTAGTTTGTTCCGTAAGAAGCCAGAACTAACCATTTTCCTCAAGTATCACTAGTGAGTCAGTCTACCTTGCTGCTTTCAATCCCCAACAAACCTCGTTGTTAGTCATCTCAATAATCCCTACAGATTATGTGTCACATTTCACCAATAACATAGAGTCCCGCGTATATATATATATATATATATATATATATATATATATATATATATATATATATATATATATATATATATATATATATATATATATATATATATATATATATATATATATATATATATATATATATATATATATATATATATATATATATATATATATATATATATATATATATATATATATATATATATATATATATATATATATATGCATGGCGTACAATCATTTTTTTTACCATTATGGTGTTTACCTGTTTCATTCGCTTTGGCGTTTATTCCCCAAGTGGTTGGGTTTATCGTCTCCCTCCAAGTAGAGTCGTCACTTTAAACATATGGTGCACATCATTTCTAAATTTTCCACAGAGTTTGATCCTCGTGTTTGATGGTTGCTTCTGTTATCTTCTCCATGTTTGGATAAGATAAACCCCCCATTTGAGTTCATTCCTCAATGGTTAGAGTCTCTTTTTTTACCCTTTCTTTATAACTTGTTCCTAGATTGAACTTTGGTCGATGGCAAGTGTTACTTTGGTTAGGTCTCTGAACCTAGTTTGAACATGTATTTATTTTGCTCTATATCTCGCAGAAAGAATCTTTTACAAATCCCCATTGCGGAAAAGTGGCAATCTCTTTCGAGAAGCTTATCCTTTGTTAGATAAATGGAAATCTCTTTCGATAAGCTTATCACTTTTCTCCAAACAAGTGACAGTCTCTTTGAGAAGATTACTTCATTATTATGATAAGTAGCAGTCTCTTTCGAGAAGCTTATCCTTTCCTAGTGGTGCATAAGTCCTTTCACAATGATAAATGGCAGTCTCTTTTGAGAAGCTTATCCAAAGGACGTTTCCCCGTGAAGTCCAATTATTTTGGCATACAGAAGAGTTTAAATACCCTGTATCTTTCCTAAAGATCCCGCTTGATCTCTTTGTTTTAAGGAATTTCCAAAAGCTTGGATGTTCTTTCTTGTTTGAAAACTCCGACATTTTATTACAGGATCTTATTGGTATAAGGATCTCGCTTTACCTTTTGTCCCAGAGTTTCAATCGATCATGCTCGAACCTGTTGATCAATCACTTTAGATTTTCTCAGTTGTTTCTTTTCCCCAGTGTTTGGTCATCCCCCGCGAGTTTGCTACTCATTGTGTTGACTTTATCCTCTTGTGTTTTTATTCTTTGTCTGCATTTTGCATGTATCATCCCATCATTTTCTTCATGCTAGAGTTCATTGCATCATAAGAATTAGCATATTACATCATGACATGTTATCTGCATTTGGGAGAAAAATCCAGGTATTCTTGTTAAGTGTACAAAGGTTATGCAAAGGTTATTCTTGTTAACATTGTTCTCATGTGGGGTGTGATCTTATTAAGAGTACAAAGGTTATGCAAAGGTTTTCAAATTCATCGTGATTTAAAGGAGGTATTATGGTGTTTTTTATTTGAAATTGTCATTTGGATCTTGAGTCAAAATGTTAATAGATAAAGAAAATGAAGAATTAATGTCCAAGATCTAGGCTCCAAAGTTCAAATTTCATGAATTGAGTTCATTGTGAATATCTTAACGTAAGATTCAAGTCTGAAATGTCAAGCTTCAATGCAAAATGTTTCAATTATTTAGCAAGCTTTGATCTCATTCAAATTTGAATTCAAAATTCAATTCAAGGTTGCATTTCAACTGTACTCCCAAGTTTCAAGCTCAAGGGAAACATAAAATTCAAGTTGCAAATTCTAGTCAAAACTTGAAATTCCAAAGTTTCATTCAAATTCAAGTTTTGAAATTCAAATTCATGTCAAATGGTGCAAACTCAATTCTAAGTTTCCAATTTCAAATTTACAATTTCCTAATTGTGAACTCATTCCAAGTTCAAAGTTTCTAACTGTGACCTCAATTTCAAGATCTAAATTTTGTTCAAACTCCATAACAAATTAAATATCTTTTCGAATTCGTGTCCAAGTTATAATTTCATTCCAAAAAAAATCATGGAAGATTAGAAGTTACAAAGTCCTATAAAGATCAAAGAAGCAAGAATCCTAGGCCTAAGGAAGTTGTTACAACAAGAGTTCAAATTATCCTAAGGAGCAGCTTGTAAAATTTTCTCCTCCATTTAAGCAACTTTGAAAACTCCTCCCTCCATAGCCTTTTGCTCCCCAAGAACTCAAATGCACATGAAATCAAAATGAACAAGGATTAGTAACATTCAATCAAGTTTCAATTATTTTCTTAGCATTCATTACACATATTCATTTCATCATATGCATATCATTCCAATTTCATCATTCAATCCACTCAATTTAATTCATATCCCACTCGAGATTTATCACATATCAATTACATAATCATCTTCATGAAATTCATCCCATTAATTTTTTTTCCTATCAAGACACCATTCAAATTAATCAAGTAGGCATACATATTCATCACTTAATATCAGAATTCATATTTAAATTTACATACACATACAAGCGCATACATATCAATTCTTGTCAAATGTATCACAATTCATCGCCACTCATTAGAAGTTGCAGAATACACAATTTCAAACTTATGTGATAAGGGACAGTAAAGCAAAATTCAAGAGGGACCATGTATGTTATCTCACTATGGACAAAATTTTCCAACTGCAGGATAGTACAATTCACGCTCTACCACTCACACAAGAATTTCAGAAATGTATTTCCACTCACAACAGATTGTCCCCTGATTTCTAACATTAAAACCCTAATTGATACCCTATAAAAAGATGACAATGTTCATCATCAGGGAAAAAAAAAACCTTTTTAAAGCAGCAGCCATTAGAGAAGAAACAATCTTCTACTGTCATTTTCTTTAACTCACACAAGCTCATTCTGAACTAAAATCTACTTAAAATTTCTCACTGGAACTTGAAGTAGAAGAGCTCAGCCTCCATTACTCAATACTTTCGAACAACGCAGCAACACAAGGAGACAAAGTTATTGGAGATAAATGCAGAGTCAAGAAAGTTACCATTGAAAAAGCTTCATTGGAAAGTCTCCCATAGGTAACTAATGATCTCTCGTGAACCTTCGTATTCCTACTGATAGTGTTGTTTCTTCGTTTTGTATTCTTGATTCCCTTTTTTGCATGTACTCACATCTTTTTTATCGGCCGATTGCTTTCATCTTCCCATTGAGTTTTGTGTTCAAGCTAGGGTTTTCGTTTTGTGGCTTGCGATTAAGATTACGGACGCAAGAGGTTTGGTGTTCAGAGTATAGAATTTTGTTGGGTTCAGAAAGGGGTTTAGGTTTTAGAACTGTTGAATCTTGATTCGGTCTTGTAAAAAGCGTTTCAGAGACTTTTAGGTTGGGATCCAGATTCACTCTTGGATTTGGGTAGGGGTTGCATTATTGAGTATGGTACATTAGTGAGGTGTTACCGAAGAAGATGGTAGCGGCCGTCACGTGCTGCCACTTCTCCGGTGGAGTTTTGAATGGAAGTGATGAAAAGGTTTGTAGAGAGTGTAGCAAACGAAGAAGGATGAAGCGTGGATCTTTAGCTCTCCAAGTTTTTATTAGCTGTTATTTAATGCATTCCGTTGGCTGGTGATGTGGGTGACAGGTGTCCCCACTCTTGGACACTTGTCACCGGAGAGTAGATAATACCTTTGGGCTTCCTTGTGCGCCCTCGTTCACCTTATCATGCTCCAGCGCTTTCTCACCCTCAGATTCATGGACCAAGTCAGATCCTAAGATCCGACGGTCCTGACCACCACTCGTATGTCAACAATGTTGATTGAGATTTGTTCGATTCCCCTGGCATGTGCTTTCCCTTCGTGGACCTAGGTGTTTGCTGAATGTACCCCTTTATCTTTCTCTTTAGTTTTGTTGCAGGCCCATTTTCTTTTTCTTTGCTTTTTCTATTTTTGTTTGATTGTTTATTTATTCTTATGACATTATAATAAATAATAATAATAATAATAACAAGAAATTAACTAATTATTTTAAATACTTTCATTTAATATTAATTTATTAATTAATTTTATTAAATGTTTTTTATTTAATTTAATTAATTTGGTCTATTTGCTTATTTTCTTTTAATATTTGAAAAAATATCCAAAAAAATTATTTTCTTAATTAATTCCTATTAATTTTATTAAACCTTTATATTTAATACTTATTAACCTATTTTGAAGGTTAATTCTATTAAATATTTAAGTTTAATTTAATTAATTTCCTTTGTTTAATTCCTTTTAGTTTAATTTGAAAATTTTAAAAATATGTTTAATTGTTAATCATTTTAAACATTTTTATTTATTATTGGTTAATTAAATTATTAAATAACCTTATTAAATATTTATATTTAATTTGGTTAATAATTTCTTTGTTTGATTTTATGTGTGTGATACCTATTTTCTTGGGTTATGCTTGGATTATATGTGTTCATGTTTTGATTGTGCATATGCTTGATTGTGTGGGTGCATGCCTTATTATTTATCATCCCTATTCAAAAATATGTACCTTCTACCCCACGAAGTGTAAAATAATTTTATCGCTTTCTTTTACTTGCTTGATTATATTTTGTTATTGTATGATTAATTTCAAACCCTAAAGCATACTTGATCCATATATCAAGTCCTACCCCAACTCTTGTAAGTCGATTGCCTTGTGCATCGCCATTGACCTTACCTTATACCATTAGAACCTCCTTTCCATTAGCTCAAACTTTTATACCATTTTTTGTACGCAAACTTAAACCTCGATCAAACATCGAGCATTTTCTCAAAGTCAAATCAATTAACTTAATTATACTTAAACTATATTTCAATAAAGATGAAAAGGGAGTTGGAATGGAATCTTCAATTTCTCTCCTTAATTGTTTGGACCCGAGGAGTCTTTCTTAAGTTCAAACAATTATCTTCTCTAAAAGAAACTTTATAACCCGATTCCACATCAAATTATTTTACAATAACTAAATAAAACTTATTTTCTCAATACTAATATGAAAAAGAGAGAGAGTCAAGTATTTGATTCACTTTCCTGATTACTTGGGCTCGATGAGCCTTTTTTAAGCTTCAAGTAATCGTTATCCGTTTAAAATACTTTACCTATATCAAAACTCTTTCATAATTAAGGGTGAAAAAGAGAGAGAATGTTGGATCTTCGACTCACTTTCCCGATTACTTTAGCCCGATGAGCCTTTCTTAAGCTTCGAGTAATCGTCATCTAATAAAAATACCAATATATTAATATAACTTCTCGTCGCCGTGCGATTAGAACTCTTTTCTAAAAAGAACAATTTTAAGTCTCTTCTAAATACTTGCTTGCTAAAACAAACCCATCCGTAGTCCGAACCACGGACACTCCGTTTTCTCATTTGTCAACGAGAATACGTAGGCATAGGATTGCGAGATCCTAGCTAGCATCCTCCTCTTTTTTCTACCGTAGTCCCACAAACTATGGACGCTCTGATTCTTCATTAATTCAAATGAAGATACGTAGGTACAAGGGCCCTAATCCTTAGAGAGCACCCTAAAAAAACCATTATTTTCCCCTTAGCAATCTAAATCCTTTTATCTTACCTTTTCGCTTTATTCCCTTAGAAGAAAGCAAACAATATTAGCTAACATTTCTCATGAATCAAATCAAGAGATTCCCGTTGAGTACAATGGACGTGAGGGGTGCTAATACCTTCCCCTCGCGTAACCGGATCCCGAACCTAGAACTTGGTTGCGATGACCATGTTCGTTTCCTAATGGTTTTCTCGATATTTTTCTATCCCTTCTTAGGATGAATAAATTTTGGTGGCGAATCTATTTTCTGCGACCATTCGCGAAGGATCGTGTTGTTTTTGAGGTACGACAGATATGAAGATTGCCAGTAAAGATTCAAAGCAGGGCAATTGGTTTTATTGTTCAATTCGAGACTAAAGTTATTTATGGGTAAATTGAAATCCAAGTGGTCTGGCCCGTTCCAGATTAAGGAGGTCAAACACTATGGAATAATTGTTCTTGAAGACCCTGTGACAAAAGCAAGTTGGACAGTCAATGGTCAAAGACTGAAAATTTACCTTGGTGGCTATATCGACCGGAGTGCGGAAACAATTCTGCTTTTCAATCAGTCATTTTTCACCGTCGAGCTCCAGCGACATTAAACAAAGCGCTGGTTGGGAGGCACCCCAACATTGTAAGTATTCATTGTTTTTTTATTAGATAGAATTAAATCAGGTGAGAAAAGTCGGGAAAAATCCATTTTGAGGAAAAAATTGAGAAGCCATGTTTTTCTGTCACCACTAAGTGCAGTACTAAGCGCGCTAAGCACATTTAATTTAAAAAAAAACGTTTGAAACAGGCCCCATTAGCCTGCTTAGAATCAGAAAAATGAGAGGTATTGCCTCACTTGCATAAATTTTGAAAACCTAGTTCCCTCTCTCACTTGCCTCACTCTTGCAATTGCACTCACTAATTTCTTACAACTTTTCAGCTTTGTATCATCTAGGTGTGCTTCCTCTAACTTTTTCATGTGTATCAATTATGCATAACTTGTCTTTGAGGATTAAGGAGTCCATGGTTGAATGTGGTTAGGGTTTTCATGATAAAACTTAGGTATAGGGTATGATTTGTATGATGGATGTAATGGCTTGTTGAAGTGGTACTGAATATAGGGTATTAGTTGGTTATTGTTGTTATGGATGAAGTAGTTTTGCAAAGGCGTTTTTTCATGAAAGTGCGACTGCGCTTAGCTCGGTTTGTATGCACTAAGCACGCCCCTTTGAGCGTAAAATTTTTGTTTTGTTTTGCTTCTTGCTTGGTTACTTGTTGTGAGTTAACAATAAGATGTATACGGATTTATCTAAATTTTTGAAATGGTGTTTGATGATTGTTGGTGCTATTATCTCTAATTATTTTGCAGATGGCACTGAAACGAGCAAGAACCAATTTTGGCTCAACTTCCCAACAAAGGCAAGCCCCCACTGCATTTGACGCAAACAAATTCTTAGGTCCTGAGCAAGAAGTGTAGTACCTTGAGTTGACCGACCGAAGCATTTGGTTGGAAAGGATTTTTCGCATCAACTTACAAGGAGACCATCGAGGCTGCCCCATTTTGATTGAAAACAAGAATTGGCATAAGATGCTAACTCCTCCCACTAGGCTTAGCCATCGAGGGAATGCACTATTCTTTTACTAATTATGTGTGAGGAAGGCAGGTTTCTTTCACTTGGGATGCCATTAATAACTATTTGGGTAACCCGATGACTTTAGCAGATAATGAGCAGTGTGCTTACTACAAGAGGGTGGCTTAGAAGAATTGGAATATGGAGCATGTGAGTGATGCTTTGGTGTATCCTGGCAGGTCCTTTGTGCTTAACGCCTCAGGAAAGCCTCCAAAGTTGAAAAGGGGAAATATGAACGCTCCTGCTCAGGTAATCTTGACCCTGGTCCTTCACAACATAAGGCCCACGAGTCACACTTCCACCATTCCTATTGACACTACTTGCCTATTCTGGATGAAAGGAAGATTGATATGGTGAGGATCATTTCTAATGAGATTCGAGCTATTTCCTCGAGTGGTCACTAGCTTGGTACCAAAACTCCAGCCATTTTTTCTCTTCTTGGACTTATCATGGGCTTATGCAGTCAGACGAGTGTTCCAATTCCCGACATGGTTCATAAGCCCATTGAACATGTTATGAATGATGATTATATAGAGAGGCATTATATGCCTAAGTTAAATGCACCCAGAGCATTGCAACAGCAGTAGCCAATAGTTCCTCTAGCTCAGCAGGATTATGATGAGAGGGTTGCTTGTATGTACACCTCAGATATGCTGTAGGCGTAATAGAGAGCCTTCTCTTTCATGCATGATTCTATGCGCACCTTGCAGTTGCAGATTTGTGGGCCTCATGTTGACCATCTATTACCTACCAGAAGTGAGTTTAACACTTTTATTAATTGACCTAAGGACAGGCTATTTATTTTGTAGGGGCAGGAGTTGGTGCTAGACATGTTGGCGCTAATGATAATGATAATGATGATAATAGGGGAGAGACCATTGGTTTAGATGAGGCGTCTGACAGTGATGAAGATTGAGTAGTTTTTAGTATTTGTTGTATTTAGTATTTGAGTAGTATTTTTATGTTGTTGAACTTTTTACTTTAGTTGTTTTATGTTGTGCCATCCTTTTAAGGACGAGGATTTGAAACATCTAGGGGCATTACATGTCGCCTCGAATTTTGGGCACACCGTGTCTTGGTGATTTTTTTATTATTATATTAAGTTGTTAATTTCAGTTTTATAATATGTTTAGAGAGTTTAATTTGAAGTATAGTTTGTGCATAATTGAATCTTTTGTGTTTGTTCCTAAGTTTTGATAACTTGAAGGAACCAAGTGATCATTTCAAGTTGAATGGATCAATAGTGCAATTGAGTGGTAATGATAAGAGTTTAAAAGACATGACAAGTTATGGTACATGTTTATTTGCTTTCTAAACTTAGCATGAACTTGAAACTTGTGATTTGTGCAAACATCATACCATGAATTCTTTTGCAATGCATGTTCATAAATGAATCGCTTTAGTTCCTAAACTAGTGTGAGAAAGCTTTCCATTGTGCACTAAATGCAGGACACCAACATTTCTTGTTTTAGCTCGATCTTATTATGTTTAATCATGTATTTGTGTTGATTTGTGAAAGAGCATGAAAGTGATCAAGACATTTTTTTTTGTTTTGTTCTAATGAGCATGACCACTTGGCCTAGAAAAATCATCAACCTACCTTATAAGTGAGTGAGAATTTTTTTAATCCCCTATGAGCCATTTTGTGTTAAGATTCATTTTGATGATTGAATTGTGAAAATTGTATATAAAAAATATTTAGTTCATCATTGAGTTGTGAAATGGATCTTGAATAATTTTTTTTTGTGTGAAAAACACTTGAACCCTCGACCATAAATTATGGATGCATTTTTTCTTGCTTTAGAAAGTAAAGGGGCATTCACGAGTTCTGTTCAAAGTTGGGGAGAAAGAGGATGGTTAATAAGAATTGAAAAAGAAAGTAGCTGATGAAAAAATAAAACAAAAACAAAAAAGAAAATATTGTGAAAAGAAAAGATACAATGCAAAGAAGAGCTTTGAAAAAAAAATGGCAAGAATTTTATGCCAACAAATGAGCACAAGGTTGTAACCATAATCAAAGAGAAAAGGGCAAAGACAATGTGATTAAGAATGTGGGTGTGAATGCTCTCATAAGTTTAGGCAATTTGGTTTCAATAACTTGAGAAATGACCTTCCTTGTGACCCAAGCCAAGTTACAACCCTTGAAAGTTCTTAGTGATTCATGCTTTTGTGCTTTCAATATAATTTGTGATGAATGCATAATTTGATTAGGATGTTAGCAGGATTGTTGGATGAGAGTAAAAATCCTTCATGTTTGTTTCGCATCCACTGATGAATGTGTGTTTAGGTGTGATTCATGTTTGAATTTGCATTGCTTTAGAAATTCTGATATGAAGTGTGCACTTGGCATTTGTTTCATAAGCATGGTTTGTTTTAGATAGTGGTAAGATTTGCCTTGTTTGTGCTTTTGAATTTGAACCATGAAATTGTTTGCATTCTTAAAAACGTGTTGTTCCCGACGTTTGAAGGTTGTTTGTTCCTTTGGTTTGAAAGACTTTTGTTTGGGAAAAACAAAGTTCTAAGTTAGGAAAAGTTGTTAAGAGCCAAATTATGTATATAATTAATAGTATTTTGTAGCCCATTTCAATTGATTTCATGGTGAAGTAGTAATAAAACCATAGTTTTAGTGTAAATAAGTAAATTTTAGTTTATTCATGTAAATAGCCTTTTGTGTGATCAATTTGGTGAATTTTTGTAGGTTTCATTACTTGAATGGAAGCATGGGGCCTTTAGAAGAGAAAAGCAATTTTATATGAGATTTTTGGGGAAATTTTGATGCTCAAGCCCACTCATCCCCATCTGCAGCGCAAAGCCTGCTTAACCCATTTTCCAATGCGCTTTGAAGAGTTTGGCAGTATCTTCAGCAAGCAAAGCCCGCTTAACCCGCTCCACCGTGCTTTCTAGATCTTTGCCTCTTTATTTCGTGGTCGCGCTAAGCGAGCTCTACATGGGCTTAGCGCAGTACCACTTTTTTTCACTTATATAAAAGGAACTTTGTTAGATATTTTCACGCATAACGCCACTTTTCAGATTCTAAAAAGATCTTCTAGGTCAAGAAGCACAAAAACTTCCATAGAAGCTCAAAATCAAAGCTTTGGAGCATCAATCTTCGATCTTTCGACTTTGATGCTAGTAGAGCTTTCTTTCTTACTTGTTGCTCAAGCTACCATAGTTATGGGTAGCTAAACCCCCTTTTTTATGTCAAGATTAGAGGTAGTTAACCTTGATAATATGTATTTCTTTTGATCTTTTGTATGTGAACAAAGTTGATGATCAATATATGATGAATATCTTTGCTTTTAATGTTATATATTTGATTTGAATCACTATTGAAAGATATTTTTCAAACCTTGAACCAACTTATTCATCTATCCATGAACAAACTCTAGACATAGATTTGTGAGTTGATATTCACTTGTATCAAGCTCTAAGACTATTGTGTTGATTGTTAGCATGAGACATCATCTAGTAATTAGTAAAATAATATTCACGATATCGCTTTAGAGATAAACGGTATTGAGAAGATACATGATTATGTGGATGATAACCAAGTTCACATGCTCGATTAATAGGATATGTATGAAAGGGGTTAATGAAACCTAATCTTGACATGCTTTTTAAATAGTTCAAACCTCAACTTTTTACCGCTGTTAACTACTTTTCTTATAATCGAAACATTCTGTTACCAAAACCTTTTTAAAACCATCACTTAAAACATACTAAACTTTAGAATGAAGGTAATATCACTTCAATCCCTGTGGAGACAACAAAACTGAATACTTACTTACTTTTTCTTGTCTCTTCACTATTTTAGCAATAGGCGATTAATTTATCGTGTTTTAAGCATTCTAGTTTGTTTTTACGCATTTTAGTCTCCCATGTTTGTTTCCAGGTAATAAATGTAACGCCCGTTTTACTTCGATTAAATTCAATTATGACTTTGCTATGTTTCGTTGCGTCGTAGTCGTAGTTGAGTATGTGTTTGGATCGAAGAAAGGAATTGAATTGGTCGAATTGTCGGAAAAATTCTGGTTTTGTCAGAAAACTTCGAAAATTCATATCTCTTGATCCGTAAGTCAGATTTGACCCCCGTTCGAAGCGTTGGAAAGCTAAAAAGATGTTCTATCTGGAAAAAATGAAATTTTGCTGCTATGACGACCGTCATAGGGGTGTGACGACCGTCACACGAGCGAAAACTGCAGTTATGCAGAATTTGAACGTGTTCTGGTGAAATGAGATTTTGTAGCAAAAACATATTCCCGTAGACTCTTTTACCCTCAATTACATCATCTTTGGGAAAGGAAAGACGGAAAAGAGAAGTTACGCATTGAGAGAAGTGGAGAGCGAAGAATCATCCATCGGCGAATTCGGAAGATTTCTGTAGAAAAATCACTGTAGAGCAGAAGCGGAATCGAAAAGCGTGGAATTGACCTCAATTCTAAGGTAAGGGTGGGGTTCAATTCTATAACTGGGAGTATGATCGAATTCATGTGGGGAATCGAGTCATAGGTATAATTTTCGTTAATCGATAAATATTAAGGAAAAAGTTTCCCTAATGGGACAAGATTTCTATGTAGGAATGAATGTGTTATGTAGTTATTAGTGCGATGCTCTAAGGCTTTCCTTATGGGAAAATATGTAGAATGAATATGCTATACGGTTATTCGTACAACGCTCTAATGGTTTTTCCCTAATGGGCCAAAAAGGGCAGTTACCTGGTTGTGATTGATTTGTAATTAATTGTGTGAGAAAACGTCGTAATGTTGTTATTACGATAATATGCTGAATTCTTAATTGTTGATACGATGTCGTAATGTTCCTTTACATGAATAGTTGGGATGATGAACATATGATGCATATGAAATAGCAATGTTCTGTTTTGGACGTTTTGTTGTAGGCTTGATGCCTTGTTGCATAGTCGGTGATGTTGTGGTCCATAATAGAGGTATTTCATGGCATAGCATATTAGCGATGGCCTGTATTGGTGGCCCTTGTGGCAAATTCTACGATGGCCTGTATTGGCGGCCCTTAGTGGCAAATTCTGCGATGGCCTGTATTGGCGGCCTTGATGGCAAATTGGTACCACATGCATATGCACAGTTGAGTCGCATTGTTGAGTCACATGAAGTTGCATAATTATGTTAGTTGTATATTAATGTTGTTTTACGTGAGATATGGATTGTTGCAGTTGTTGTCGATGATGTTTATGATTTCAAAACTTATAATGTTGTGATGAGTTTCTGGCATGTTTTCTATCATGCTTTATGTTATATTATTGATATCTCACCCTTTTCCGTTGTATGTTACCTCCTCTGGTGGTAATTTGCAGGTAGTCAGGAATAGAGCGTAGTTCCCATTAAGGTGTCATTGGTCGCTCTGATACGTAGCACTCTTGGGGGGGATGGACGATTGCTGTTATTATTTTAGTTGATATCAATATTGTTGAACCTGTTACAGTGTTTTTATTAAATTGTTTTAAGAGAACATGTTGTATACTTTATCGAACTTCCACCAGAAGTAATGACAAGTTGTTTTATGATTAAAGGGTTAAGTAATACATTGGCGATTGTTCATCTAATTTCGTGATACGTATGATAATTGCAAGTTGTTGCATAATGATTGTTGTCTGGCAGGTTGAAGTGTAACATCTCTGATATGAGGAATTTTGCCCGTGTGACGACCGTCACAGGCTCATGACGACCGTCATGCAGTCAAAGTTTGCGCTGCTGCGCTCTGTTTGTTATATGAGTTGTTGTTTTTCCTGTTATCCGCAAGTGTTAGAGTTGGGGTGTTACATTAGTGGTATCAGAGCAGATTGGTCCGTCCGGCCAAGTTGTCTAGTGTCGTCGAGTCAGTCGTCGTGCCTAACACTAGAGTCTCGTTAATTATGAAATCTGACTGTTGGTTGTTGCAGCTTAAGTGAAATGGCTGGGAGGAATGATGCTGCAATTGCTGCTGCTCTGCAAGCTTTAGCTAATGCTATGGAACATCAGCCGAATCCTGCTGGAGATGTTGGGTCTCGCAGTTTGGCAATGTTTCAACGGGAGAATCCGCCTACCTTCAAGGGTAAGCATGATCCTGATGGTGCATTGGAGTGGTTAAAGGAAATGGAGCGAATCTTTCGTGTGATGGATTGTACTCCAACACAGAAGGTCCGTTATGGGACTCATATGCTAGCGGTAGAAGCTGATGACTGGTGGCTAGAGACCCGTCCAGTGTTGGAAGTTGTAGGTGAAGAAGTTACTTGGACTGTATTCTGTAGGGAATTTCTGAAGAAGTATTACCCGGAAGATGTCCGTGGTAAGAAAGAGATTGAATTTCTTGAACTGAAGCAAGGAGACAAATCTGTTACTGAGTATGCGGCGAAGTTTAAGGAGTTGGCTAAGTTTTATCCGCACTACAGCGCAGAGACTGCTGAATTCTCTAAATGTATCAAGTTTGAGAACGGATTGAAGTCTGAAATCAAGAAAGCAATCGGGTATCAGAAGATCCGTGTCTTTGATTCATTGGTCGAAAGCTGTAGGATTTATGAAGAAGATAGAAACGCTCATTATGAGTTGATGAGTGAGAGGAGAGGCAAATCACAACAGAGTCGTGGTAAACCTTATGACCCTCCAGCTGGCAAAGGGAAACAGAAAGTAACTGACGGCAAGAAAACTAGTAGGGGAGATGCTCCTGCTGGTATTGTTTTCTATAAGTATGGAAAGCCAGGTCACAAGAGTAATATGTGTGCTGCTAGATCATTGAGATGTCACCGTTGCGGAGAGTTGGGACACGCTATTGCTGAGTGCAAACGCAAGGGAATAGTTTGTTTCAACTGTGGTGAGGAGGGGCACATCAGTGGCAAGTGTCAGAAGCCTAAGAAGGAACAGACTGGCGGAAGAGTGTTCGCGCTATCTGGGACTCAGACATCCAGTGATGACAAATTGATTGAAGGTACTTGTTTCATTAATAGTATTCCTTTACTTGCTATTATTGACACTGGTGCGTCTCATTGCTTTATTGCTGCGGATTGTGTCGAACGTTTGGGTCTTATGCTGTCACACATGAGTGGAGAGATGGTAGTTGAGACTCCAGCTAAGGGATTGGTAACTACATCTCTTGTGTGTTTGAAATGTCCTCTGTCAATGTTTGATAGAGATTTCCTGGTTGACTTAGTTTGTTTGCCACTAAGTGGGATAGACATAATTTTGGGCATGAACTGGTTAGAGTATAACTGCGTTCACATTAATTGCTTTGATAAGTCGGTGAGATTCTCTACTCCTGAGGAGGAAGGAGCGCGTTTGGTAACTACCAAACAGATGAAGCATATGTTGCTAGAAGATGCTCAGGGGTTTGCGTTGGTGGCATCATTATCCATTGAGAATCAAGCGATAATCGATGAATTGGAAGTTGTTTGTGATTTCCCTGAGGTGTTTCCAGATGAAATTCCTGAAGTTCCTCCGGAACGGGAAATTGAATTTTCTATTGATCTTGTACCCGGTACCAGACCTGTGTCTATGGCACCGTACAGGATGTCTGCATCTGAATTGGCGGAGTTGAAGAAACAGTTGGAATACTTACTTGAGAAGAAGTTCGTTAGACCAAGTGTATCACCGTGGGGAGCTCCGGTATTGTTAGTGAAGAAGAAGGATGGCAGTATGAGGTTGTGTATTGACTACCGGCAACTGAACAAAGTTACGATTAAGAACAAATACCCGCTTCCGAGGATTGATGACTTGATGGATCAATTGGTTGGAGCGCGAGTGTTTAGTAAAATTGATTTGAGGCCGGGGTATCACCAGATTAAGGTAAAAGATGACGATGTTCAGAAAACTGCATTCAGAACCAGGTATGGACACTATGAGTTTACGGTAATGCCTTTTGGCATTACTAATGCGCTGGGAGTTTTCATGGAATATATGAACCGTATCTTCCATGAGTATTTAAATCAGTTTGTGGTAGTATTCATTGATGATATTCTAATTTATTCGAAGTCGAAGGAGGAGCATGTTGAGCACTTGAGATTAGTACTGCAAGTGTTGAAAGAAAGGAAGTTGTTTGCGAAACTGTCGAAATGTGACTTTTGGTTGGAGGAAGTTAGCTTTTTGGGTCATGTTATATCAGGTGATGGAATTGCCGTAGATCCATCTAAGGTTGATGCCGTATTGAAATGGGAAACTCCGAAGTCGGCAACAGAGATTAGAAGCTTTTTGGGACTTGCTGGTTATTATAGAAGGTTTATTGAAGGTTTTTCTAAGTTGGCCCTTCCGTTAACTAAGTTGACTTGTAAAGGGAAGACTTTTGTATGGGATGCTCAATGCGAAGTAGGTTTTGCAGAGTTAAAGAAGAGGTTGACGTCTGCGCCGGTGTTGGTCTTGCCTAACGCAGAAGAACCGTTTGTTGTATACTGTGATGCTTCTAAGTTTGGTTTAGGAGGAGTACTCATGCAGAATAATAAAGTAGTTGCTTATGCCTCAAGACAGCTGAGAATCCATGAGAAGAATTATCCTACGCACGATTTAGAACTTACTGCCGTTGTTTTCGTGCTGAAGATTTGGAGACATTATCTGTATGGCTCAAGATTCGAAGTGTTCAGTGACCATAAGAGTTTGAAGTACTTGTTTGACCAAAAAGAACTGAACATGAGGCAACAAAGGTGGCTAGAGTTGTTAAAAGATTATGATTTTAGATTACATTACCATCCGGGGAAAGCTAATGTTGTAGCTGATGCCTTGAGACGCAAGACTTTGCATATGTCAGCAATGATGGCTAAAGAATTAGAATTGATTGAGCAATTCAGAGATCTGAGTTTAGTTTGTGAAGTAACACCGAAGAGTGTAAAGTTGGGCATGTTAAAGATTAATAATGATTTTCTGGACAGCATTAGAGAAGCTCAGAAATTAGATGTGAAATTGGTAGACTTAATGCCTGGAGTAGATCATGCGGAAGATAATGATTATCAGTTGGATGCGCAAGGAGTGTTGAGATTTCGTGGTCGTATTTGCATTCCTAATAATGCAAATATGAAGAAAGCAATTCTGGCAGAGAGTCACAGAAGTAAGTTGAGTATTCATCCAGGAGCGACGAAAATGTATAATGATTTGAAGAATCTGTTTTGGTGGCCTGGTATGAAGCGTGATGTAGCACATTTTGTGTATGCATGTTTGACTTGTCGGAAGTCGAAAGTTGAGCATCAAAAACCTGCTGGGTTGATGCAACCGTTAGAAATTCCAAAATGGAAATGGGACAGCATTTCAATGGACTTTGTAACGGGTTTGCCGAACACTTTGAGAGGGTGTGATTCTATTTGGGTGATTGTTGATAGGCTTATAAAGTCAGCTCACTTTATTCCTATTAACATCACTTTTCCAGTATCGAAGTTGGCAGAGATTTATGTTAGAGTGGTTGTTAAGTTGCATGGTGTTCCGTGTGTATTGTGCCGGATAGAGATCCGCGGTTTACTTCTGAGTTTTGGAAGAGTCTGCAAGAGGCTTTGGGTTCTAAGTTGAGGTTGAGTTCGGCATACCATCCTCAGACAGATGGTCAGACTGAACGGACTATTCAGTCTTTAGAAGATTTGCTGAGAGCATGTGTACTTGAGGAAGGTGGTTCGTGGGATACATACCTTTCGTTGATAGAGTTTACTTATAATAACAGTTATCACTCTAGTATCGGAATGGCACCGTTCGAAGCTTTGTATGGTCGGCGGTGTAGGACTCCGTTGTGTTGGTATGAATCGGGAGAGAGTGTGGTACTCGGACCGGAGATTGTTCAAGAGACTACCGAGAAGGTGAAGTTAATTCGAGAAAAGATGAAAGCTTCACAGAGTAGGCAGAAAAGTTATCATGATAAGCGCAAGAAGGATTTAGAATTTGAAGCTGGAGATCATGTATTTTTGAGAGTCACGCCTGTGACCGGTGTTGGTAGAGCTTTGAAATCTAAGAAGCTTACTCCTCGTTTCATTGGTCCGTATCAGATATTGGACAGAGTTGGAAAGGTGGCATATCGAGTGGCGTTGCCGCCAAATTTGTCGAATTTACACGATGTATTTCATGTGTCACAGCTCCGCAAGTATATTTTAGACCCGTCCCATGTCATCTCCATGGACGATGTGCAAGTACGCGAGAATCTTACTGTGGAGACAAAGCCTGTGAGAATTGATGATCGGGAAGTGAAGACGTTACGAGGTAAAGAGATTGCTTTGGTGAAAGTAGTCTGGTTGGGAGCTGCTGGCGAAAGCTTGACGTGGGAACTAGAGAGCAAGATGCGGGAGTCTTATCCCGAGCTGTTTGATTAAGGTAATTTCGAGGA